>CM068307.1:34436326-35691326 GCA_034768735.1 Schistosoma mekongi | reverse complement strand
GCATAAATCACATTAGACATTAACTAAATCTGAAACTGTATGAAGCTTGCTTAATGTAGATTAGGATGTTTGATTCTGGTAAGAAATTGTTTTGATACCTTAGTGTTGATGTGAGTCATATGATTATAAGCAACGTAAATCAGTGTGAATCAAATATTAGTGACTAACTTCAATATACGATTCAAAGGCTCTAGTGAAAAGACCTAACTAGTGAAGTTCTTTTATGTTTAATGTAAGAGGGCTACTCACCAATAGTAGTGGACGAAGTAGTGCAATATATTGTGGATATTAACCTTTGAACGTCTGTTCAGTAATCCAAGAGTTAAGTGTCCACAGCAATGGGAGACTGTGAATCCGTTCACAGGCTGAGTCATCGGCGGGCACCATTGATTTACATATAATCAAAGTCAATGTCTTATACTATGATTATATGCACATCTGGTTAATTGTGAAAATGTCTTCGTGAATGAAAAGAATAATCAAACAGATTAAAAGGTAGAACATTTTACACAAACTATTGAAAACTTTATATTAATAACAGTTTCACACTATCTTCGCTCTTATCATGATTACCAATTGTGTGCACTTATGAACTTACAGTTTCTCTATGGAATTTAGTCTTAATATTTACCTTCTGTACTATGTGAAGTGAGGATCTACTGTGACGGCAATTCATGACTCTTTAAAAATTAAAGTTTTTAACACTCGAGACTACTTATATGTTTACGAGTAGTAAATATTTGTAATTAGTTTCGTTTGGTTTACACATTTTTAAATCCGTCTAATTGATTATTTATACTTATTACTGTAAGATTATGACTGCAAACATCTTTTATTCTTTTGATAATAAATAAGCTTTCAAGACACTTCGAGTTTTACAGAATTCGCATCATCAAATATCAATCATTGAAAGTGTAAACCTTAAATAATATAAAAATACGCTTGAGAAGAATACACACCATAGAAACGAAGAATTATTCAATCAAATAATGAAAATAAAATAGCATAGATAGTGAAATGAATTTACTTATTCTACATCGAAACAATTGTTGACTATGTTGTTCACGACGCTAATGAATGCGTCTGAGTGGATACAACATTCATCAACCAAGATACTAGTTAACTGTATTTTAATTAATTACAGAATTTTACAAAAATTCTTGAAATTCCTCTCAGATTATTTTTGTTCAAGTCTTAATAGGATTTCTTATAAATGAAATCTAAATTATTAGTAAGTATATATCCATTTATTTTTAAGGAGAGTTCTATCAGAGTGTCAAGTTTTGATTATATTAATTACCATTTTTAGAATCAATAGAAATCATTTAAAGCCTTCCTTTTAGAATTGTATCATAAGTACCATTGTTTAAATGGAAACAGAAATATCATAACAAAGAAGATCTTGTGTAATAGATGATAGGCAGGATTAAATTAGTCTTTAGCTGTCAACATGAAATACTGTTACATAGATAGATTTTCCTAAGTCATAATGTGTATATCGAACGTTAAATTAAATAAAATTTTTTTAAAATATCATTAATTAATATAAAGTTTTCTTACTTAATAAACATATTGAACTATGGTTTATATTTCATTGTACTATTCCTTACGAATGATTACAGAAGACAGATATTAATAGTCAGTAAGTTATTTAAAAAAAATGTTTTACACGTTTCTATGCATGCATACATACATACATAAACCACATACTGGGCTATGAACAAATCCTTTCGTGTATACACAACTGTCTATAGCTTATATTTTAGCCAATTAACATAGACCCCAGCTGAAAGAGTAGACGATTATTTAATGCCACTGACCTATAAAAAGTGATCATACACTTATGTATGTATATACATTCATATGCATACCTATCTAGATCATCAATTGTTAATAGTATTTGTGTTACACAGGTGAATACTGATAGATATACAATCAGAAAAGCATTAAAAGACAAATCAATTTTCTTTATTTTCATCAAACGCGTTTATATACTCTACGATAATTCAGTTAAAACACAATCACTACAAAATTGTTTATTATCATTTTTATTTAACGAAAATTCTTAACGAGTATTTTATTCAGTTGTGATTTACAAAAAAAAAGTGAAAATAAAACGGAAAACGAATGTATATCAGTGTGTGTGTGTGTATGTGTATTGGTGTGAAATCACAACTCATTTTATTAAGTCTACCACCGTTTTACATAGATACGGACATTAGTAAATAGGTATTAATAATAATAATAATAATAATAATAATTTCACTAACTAGATTAATAAAGTAATTAAGAAAATTTTCTGAAAAAATTTTTTTTCGTAAAAACGAAAACAATAACAATGCAAAATAAAGCATATGATGATAACTATTGATAACGACAATCTGTTGTTTACACTTTAGCTTCTAATAGTTTACCATTTTGTCATATTGATGTTTTCAATTTATTGTTGTTATTTACATTTTTCTTTTCGAAAAACAATTTTGTATTGAATTGGAAGTTTATAAAACTGATCTGATTGATACTGAGACTAATGTGTGTTATAGAAATAACTTTAGAAATAATGATTTCACTTAAGATTTCGATGAAAAACTAATATTTTTGAAGGTGAATTGAAGTGGTTTGGTGAGATTGATATTGAGTTTTTTTGTTATTGATTAAGTGTGTCACAGATTAATGTTGGTAAAGTTAAATTGGAAATCAAAGAGCACTGAATAACTGTTTTGTCCTATTCCTCAGCAGTACTCACCTTACGTTCCTCCACCGGGGACTTAAGGTTAACGATGACAATAGATGATCCTCACGATATATTGGAAATTGATGGAAATGAAACATTTATCATTGGATGCTGGCCAAATGGTATAGAGGGTTAAGCGTTCGTTGATCTGAAGCCCCTAGAGAGGAATCAAAAATGCGCACTGATGAGAAATTCTATACCAAAAAAATCAACTGCCCAGTACTCCCTGGTTTTCAGTTGTACCCTACCAAGATATTTTCGTATTTGGTAATAGGTACTTTCATGGAAATTTAGCGATTTCAATGATGTTTTTTTTCATTATAGTCTATTTACATAAATAAGCGATTCTATACTGAAAGTCCGTATGTAGCTACAACTATCCTGAAATTCATACACATCTTATTACTTAATTTATTGTTACACAAATAAAAAACAAGAATTTTTGATTAATACAATTATCGCATAGTCATTTAACTAGTAAATGTTAGTAGGTTTTTATATTTAGTATTTTACTGGGTAGTATGCTGATGTTTGAGTTCGATTCCTGACATAAATATCAATAATCAGGATAGTATAATATCCAGCTAATGAACCCCAGATGACAAGAAGTTTATGTCCTAGATATTTTCATTTAAAAAATGTAAAATTAAATCGAAAAATCAACACGTCAATGTTAACTTTCACAGTCATTAATGTTTTAAACAACCTGAATGTTAATTCAGCATGAATCTAAGCAAATTAATTCACTTAACCATCTTGTTACTATATTTTTCTTAATTACTCACATTTAGTTCATTTGTTTACAACGATTTTATTGACAAGTGAGTATATTTTAATAACATTAGGACTTTATTGGTTCTTCTGAGTATTTTGAGTTTCAGAGTTTTGATAATCGCCTATACTTAAAGTGGAATTAAACTTCACAGTTATTTTAAAATGTCAGATCACTATGTCCCGGTAAGGAAGATGTCGTCCAAAACTACCTAAATGGCTTCATAATTACAATCCAAACACATGATAAACAACTATTTTATTGTTAAATATTGATTTAAGATTGGCAATAGGAATGTTATGAAACCAGATTTTGTAATGTGGTATAGAAGAAACCTATGGTGACCGTAGGGTCCGGATGAAGTAATTTTCACTTATTGTTACGAGAAAACAATAATGAAATTGGATGCTGTTGTTACTGGGATTTCATGTGGTCACCAGAAGAAGCGACTTGTTATTGTGCATACTACGTTTTGATATAAGATGTTGGGAGTAATCACCAAGAAACCTAATACTTAGGTTAAATAGTGAATAACATACGTACAGATGGTGGTGAGTCACATTAACAAATCATCACATTTCAATTTGATTATTTAAATTCATTAGGAATTAGACAGAACTAAATTACTTTTCAGTAATCCATCACTTTAAATCGTTAGCTGTCATAGATTTTGCAGTTGGGTGTCGGAGAAATTCGCTTAAGATTTTAGGTTGACCCCACAAGTGATTGACATCGAACATAGAATTTTAATTGATCAGTGTTTTCCACCAACTACAACATTCAAAGGAACCTTGACGTCTATAAGAAACCTTCAAACTTGAACAAAGTAATTCAAGTATTCAGCTTCATATAAACCGCGACTTCATTTTGGCTTCATTAATAGATTTTGTTGATGTTGTTTCTAGATCAAGGTGGAAAACTGATTATAGTTTAGCATCTATATATATATATATATATATATATATATATATATATAAAGCGACAATTTGTTTGAGTTAATGATTACATTGTACTTTTATGTTCACTAAAACGTAAATTATCCGGGAAATAAATATTCAATAGTTTTATAACTGTTATTAATGTTTTGCATAAATTATTTATATCTTGTCATTTTTATAGCATAAAGTAGTCTATAGCTTCACATTCATACTAATACATTTTAATGCTAATCCACATAGAATGAAAATTTGCTAATTGTTCTGACAAAGGTTTACTGTGGCTAGCAAATGCTGTCTACTGAACGCGTTTCGTCCTGCTTGGGACTCATTAGCTGCTTGCACCTCCTAGTAAACTCAATGGCATTCGACACGAAACGAACTAAGTTCGCTTCTTCATGTGAGCATCAACACTGGGATACAGGTACATCCAGTTGAGAAGTCCTAAACAGGATGAAATTCTTCTACTGGGTTCTACTTGCTACCCACAATCCAACTTAATTCTTACTTGTCAACTACTGTTGTATGGGGGTAATGTTCTTAGGATGCACATATTAGCAATAGAGACTGACCAACTTCAATCTACAACAAATTAACGGATAGATACAAATACCTTTGAATTTTTACCATTATTTCGTATGTATGTAGGTATGTAGATGGAATTTTTCCCTAACCCCATTTATTTACGATGGATACATATAATCATGTTTACAAGTAATGAATATATCGTAATTAGTACGATCCCATTTTTAAGCATTATTGTCACTAACGATAATATCCTTCATTGCTATGATTTATTTACATGTATACATACAAATGACACTAGTATTATCTCATCGACCTACCTCTCTGAGTTATGCACAAATAAAAAGCTTTAAACAAAATTATTCAAATATAATTAACGGGTATTACATATCCATCTGAATGTAATGTTTTGTTCTTCTTTTGTTGTACTCACGCTTATTTTACACACTGAATATTATTCTCGTATACAAGGTAGTCATTCGTCTGAGAATATATAATAAGTAAGACTATATGGATTACTATATGTAATAAATTGATATGATTACAAAAGATACTACTGATAAATAGAAATTATTACAAATAAGAGACAAGTTTTCATTTAGGATTGTGAATAAGGTGATAAGATAACGAGACACCGGTTATCCGCCATTTAGTTATATTAGAATTTCCATAAACTACAATCTACAGACTGACCACATTTGAATTCATTAGTATTATACTGAACAGACAAAGCTGATAATAACTATTTACTTGAAAATAAAGCGATCATAAAACCGAATTTAAGTGGTTTGTGGAGATAGGTATTAAGATTAGCTAATTGTATTCGACATAAATAGATGCTGGACGGGTATAACTAAAAACCAGAAGGAATTAGACAGATATTTGGTCTTAGCATGGTATACCTCAGAAGTACCCACTTACGATTCTGTCAGGGAATCTAACCCAAGCCCTCCAGGTTCCACAGTGAACGCCTAACACTCTACTCAACAAGGTCGGGCAGTGGTAGAATCCCCATTTGCATCAACTTGTGATATAACGTAACGATCATCTACAGTCATTTTTGATAACTGTCTTACTCCACCAGCAAGTCTAAACTCCACCAGTAATGAATTCTTACTACAACTTCAAAAACATCCTGAAGTCAGTCACTAATCATCTGATTATTATAATCGAATTTAGGCGGTCCCCGAATATAAGTAGTAAGTTTAGTTTCTTGTATTCGTCATATACGCAGTTCTTTTTAATATTTTAAAGGTAACAACAGGATACATTTGAACAATAGAATAAGATGGATCTTCTTTTATTACATTTGGTTCTTGTAAGTTGCATACAACATATACGATTTCAAAACGAAAATGAACCACATTTATTCTAGAACTTTTTAACTTAACTGTTTAAGTTTGGGTGTTTGAAGGATTGTTGATTGAGAACAGTGGACAGGAAATAAAGACATCAGAGATGGAATCATCATATTCTACTCAGATATTTACTAGTTCTATTTTTCTGTTACTAAAAATTTAGTGAAATAAATGGTAATGAAGTGTTTTCTATTACTATTAGCATTTCACTATTATGATGAGTAGTTTTGTTGGTTGGTGACAGTTAAAAGAAACTGGTCAGAAACTATTTCAAAAAAATAATGAAAAAAAAAACAGTTACTTTTATAAAGAGCATAATTCTGTATCTTATCTTCACCCTTGAAGTTATTTAAGTAGCTATTTTAGTAGTAAACTGTAATAAACTACGTGTTACTACTAAAAATTCAACAGTTTTTCCCTGTAGTTAACTACAACACTGTTAATTTTCACTAAGTATAATGTATCCAACATAATAAGTTGCTTTTTCTATTTGGTTAATGCATGAGTGCTCTATATTTAAATGTAACTGTCATATTTGTAGCAGACAATTAGAGATAAAAAAAAAAGGAAATCTTAAATAGAAACAATATTGTAATACTCTGTACTGATTCACTAAATAAGCGTAGAAAATGAGTAAGATTTCTGGATACAACATGGTGAATAACCTTAGCTTAAATGTGATTTGGAATGTTAAAAGTGTTTGATGGCCACAGTCAACTTTACAAATTTTCAGAGTCATATATAATTTTATAAAAGACCACAGACCACACAATCGTCTAAATTAATAATTTTCACAAAACTCTAAGAAAACGACGCATTCAGAATAAACACAAGAACATTTGATTTATTAATTCTGGTGGTCAGTTGGATGTTCTGATTTATGATCTTCATATCTGAACATACTGTTTCTGTATAACTTGTTATTATTGCATAAGATCAGTATGATACTATGAATATTAAATTAACGAGTTGTTAGGCACTCTTAAAATGACTAACATATTCTATTTGAATTGTCACTTCAAAGGAATAAGTATTTGTTTAAGCTTTCAGTATATTATTATTTTTTGACGTTTCAATAACACTGTTACATCAGTTAGACAAAATATCAGGTGATCATATCAATATGTGAATACGTTACTCGTTTAGGTTGAAAAACAGAATCATTATTAATATAACAGTCGTTTTGCTTGTAATTTTAAAGCTATCGTGTATGGACTGTAAATGAAAGGCATATACGACAAAAGTAAGTCGAGCACAATACCCGCAATGTTTGGTCATTTGAAGGAGTTTTCACTTTGCAACTTGATCCACAAAATTCAATATTTTTTAAAAGAACGAAACAAATACGACTTTGATCAATCACAATTAATTGATGTCAGGAATTCAAATATGCTCAATAATAACTGAGAACTAGTAAACACTGGACAACTATTAGGTCTTGGACTAGGACACATTTACAGTGCACACTTATTGCCTACTACGTACCAAGCCTAGAACATTCCAGTTTCTTGGTTAACCTTTGTCTTTAAACAACTGAGCCGGCATCAATAGTTACGATTTCTAATTATAGCTTATTTGTTACTTACTTTGCACTACTTTATCCATTTTTAATAGATATATTTGGCTCAAATCTGATACAGTTGAACTCTAATAAACATATCTTTTCAATAGAGCCTCAGGAATAACCTACCAAGATTAACTATTAATGAACACATGCTATCTGTTTCACAATAAAGACGTGGATGCACACTTTGACAGTCTTACAGTCGGCCACTCTTTCGTTTAGCCTTAAAAAGCTAGAAAGTTTAAACACTTTAACATAGACTATTGTAATGTAATCTCAGAATGTTTAAGTTTTTGAGTTTAAGATATTGATATAATGGAAAGTTGTTTCATGACTTCTGGAACTATCCTTCATGAACACTAATTTTCCTGGTATTCAAACGTGTGAAATGTATAGAAATAATAAATCAATGAAAATAGTACAAGTAACTGATATGCAGGGCACCTAATGAAGATTAATTATCTTCGAGAACTGTGCTTTAGAACATTATTTCAATTATTATAACTGTAGACAGTGTATACATTTCATTTCTATGACTGTTATGTCCCCCTTGCCTGGTCTTTCCGTTTAGTGTATTTACTCTTAGTATATTGTTATTTACTATGAACTACGCTTACTTAATTGTGTACAAGTTGTACCCATTCACTGCCACGCTTTCCTTTGTTCTGTACTAATGTTATATTCTTGATTGGTTTACTGTGTGGTTTGACTTTGTGCATATATAAAGGCATGATTAAAATGTAATACTTTCTCAGTTCTCCGTTTCTTGTTCCCAAATCTGGCTCTTCTATTGTCGGCCTAGGGGTGAGTGGGCTTAGGTCAGTCGCGCATTACCAACTAGGTACATTTCATTGGCGTTCGTGTCTACCAACCAAAACCCTCTCCTTTTGGCGTTATAACAGCAATTTTCCTTCAAAGCATGAATATCAGATTAACAAGTATCATAAAAATTTATGGAAACAGTATGGCACTACAATTTTATAAAGTACAGTTTTGATTTATCAAGAGAAGTATGCCAATTTTTAAGCAAAAGATTACGTCGAAACAGATTTATAGACACGCTTTATTAGTGATTGGCAACACAGTTATAAATCAATGCAAATCAAGAGTTGTCTCATTTAAGAGCTTGAATCACTGATGCTGTCTCATTTAATTCAAAAACGACTACACGTAGTAACTTGGTACTTGCTGAGAGCATCGTATTGTTAAGGTAATAATGTGAGATTTTGTAGTTTATATTTTCCAATCTTAGTTAAACAGTCTCAGTAAAATCATTGTCACACTAATTGATTTTGATATTTTGACGTCTTACCATCATAAGCGTATTAAAATTATTGAGTATTTTGAAAGTATGTATCCCTTTCCGTTATAATATTAAACATCAAAAGTGGGATAAAAGTTTATCCGGCTGACAAGTCTTGTATTTCACTTTTCAGTCACAATAAGACTTCAGTCGGAATTGTTGAGTAATTACTGATATTTGATGTCTTTTTTTCATAAATCACGTTTATTTTAAAGTTGAAAATAGATCCATTGTGCATTTCATTATACAATTAGATTTTTCAAAGTGCGAACAGATCGACTTTGTTTACCTATTATTACACTAAATTTGCTTTTTAACTTTCAGTAAACGGAAATGAAACCTGATTTATTACTCACGAAGCTTTTATTATTGTTTTGAATTTTCAAGTGATATGCACATCCCCTCACTAATTCTACCTTCTTAATGTAGACTTTAGTTAGTGAGTAGCATATCCTTTTACAAATTAAAGGCTCTGCAAAAAACACCAACCAGTAAGCTAAAATCAATCGGTTAAAAGCATGTGATTGTTACCATTCATAATTATTCTCGCTATTAAGGTTGTAATATGATTTCAACACAATCCTTATGGCTTACGTGAATATTGAAACTTGTGCAAGGTTTTAATGTAAGCAACTGATAGGTGAAATTAATTTTAGCAAAAGCTTTTATGTGAAGACTGATGTTTCATTGCATGCACATCATTAAATCTCTTCCACAGTTAGCTTGTGCATAACATTCTTCATCAGACAACTATCCTAAGAAATGTGTTTTTGTTCAAAAACGTACCATCAAATTATGAATTATTACAACCAATCAAAAGAAGTGAAATGAATGACTCTATATTTAAATATCATGGAAACATTTTACTCAGAATATTTAGTGATATCAGTTTTTTACAGCAGCTTAAATTACAAACTGATATGAGTTGAATTTTTTTGCTTCTTAGTAATATGCACTACAGAATGCATACAGGAATAATTTAGGAACTTTTAGTAAACGTGCCAGTCCCGATTCTTCTAAACTGCTAGATCATATAAAAGTTGGTATGTATTCATAATATTAGATTGACTTAATGTCTGATTAACACAGTGGTATAAAATAATTTATAAATCAGGTGTATGATTTATGAGATGTTGTATCTATTTAGTTGGATAGTTTATTCATGTTTATTCATGATTTATCTAGACAATCTTAAAGGTGATATTCTGAAATTTTTCATTTTGAAATTCTCATTAATTTTATTTATCTGCATCAATTCCGCCTGGAATTCTCCTTGGATTACTACTTGTCCTAAACCCGGATATAGAAGGAGTGTTAGGAGTGGGGTTAGTAACTCAATCCCGTAGAAAATATACTTGTTAACAACGCTAACCAGAAATAACTACCTAAACTTTGCCCTGGAAGTTGGTAAGTTTTTATCTCTATGCGTTATGACGCCTCATGGTGAAAGCCGAGTTACTTCGGAAGTCACTAAGCGAATATCCCTTCTAACAACCAGAGTAATAATTGATATTGGTACATGGAATGTTCTCACAATGTGGGAGACAGAAAGAACCATTCAAATTACTGAGGAATAGCTAAGGTAAAAACAGGAGATACTTGGAATAAGTGAAGCCCATTGATTACAAGCTGAATATCAATGACTATCCTCGGGAGAGGTATTGTTGTACTCCGGTCAAGAAGAAGAAAATGCCTCGTTCACACAAAAAGTTGCAATGATGTGTTCCAAAGAATCAGGGAAATCATTTAGAAAATGAGAATCTCATGAAACTAAGGTTATCAAACCATCATTCAATACAAAGAAGAAGGGAGTCATCCAGTGCTTTGCGCTCATATACGATAGCAACGAAGACAATAAAAACCAATTGCAAGAAACGCTGTAATCAATCATCAAGAAATACCTAGCCAAGCACCTGACCATTTTGATGATAGACCTTAACTCCAAGGTTGTTATGGAGAACACCGAACATGAAGATATAGGACATGAAGATTACGGACTGAGAGAAAGGAACGAAAACGGTGAAAAATTTGCCAATATTTGTACATTTAACAAAATGACTGTGTGTGGAACCATATTCCCTTTACGAACGTATATACGATGCCACATTGGTTTCACCAGACCACACTACCGAAAACCAAGCAGACCACATTTACATCATTAAGTTCAGAAGGACCATGGAAAACATGAAAACAAAAATATGAGCTAATGTAGCTTCAGATCACCATCCGGTAGTGGCTAAAATGAAACTAAAGCTAAAGAAGCACTGGGCAACTGGCGCAACAGTACTACAAAAGTTTAATACAACCCTTCTTCGGAACACTGACAAGTCCAACAAATTCAAGATAGCTCTCGACGATAAGTTATAAGCCATTCATGATCTACTAAAACAAATTGCAACTACAGTGGAGAATATTTGAAAAGGAACTAAAGAGGTATTAAGTTCAGAACGTCGGGAGGTTTTAGGCCACAAGAAGAACCATCATAAGGAATGGATCACTGCTGATGCTCTGGATAAGATTCAAGAAAGGTGAAACAAGAAGAAAGCAATTAATAGCAGCTGGACAAAAGAAGAAATAGCCATGAAAAGACCAAATACTCAAAAGCCAACAAGCAGGTAAAAAGGTGCATTAAGACCGACAACCAGCATTATGTGATAAACCTAGCAAGAATAGCGAAGAAAGTAGCAAGTGACAGAAACCTGAGACACCCATGTGATACGACAAAAGCTAGCTGGAAAATATAGCAAACCAGAACGACCAGTCAAGAATACTGAAGGCAAACCAATCACTGAGACCCGAGAGAAGTGAAACAGAGGGCTCAGGTAAATCACGCTGAGGAACTATTGCATTGTCAAGCTCAGCTGAACCCACCGATCATCGAAGAAGCACCTACAGACCTTTAGCCAATCGATGAAATAAGCATGGTCATCCGACAAATCGAGAGTGGCAACACAACAGCTGAAGCACTGAAGTTAGACTAAATTGGAATCCTAAAGACCAAAGGCAAAGAGGAGGACTCAAGAACATTGTGTTGGAAATTGGCGACAGGAATGAAGAGAATGAACAGTGATTGGGAAGAAGTGGAAAGGAAAGCCCAGGACAGAATTGGTTGAAGAATATTGGTCGGCAGCCTATGTTCCTAGTGAGGTAACATGTATTGGTTGACTGAAGTCAGACACAAAAAGTAACTGTAAGGATGCTCCACATTTTCTTCAGAAAGATTTGATGGGATTAACAAGTACTAATAGACTGGAAGGGATGCATCACTAGGATACCAAAGAACTACAGAGACATCACTCTACTTTCAGTACCGAGAAAAGTCTCCAACAGAGTGTTGTTGAACCGAACGAAAGATCCACTGGATTCCCACCATCAAGATAAACAAGTCGGATTTCGTAAGGGTCGATTGTGTGGTAAAAAATCGAGACACTGCAGATCACTCTTAATTAAATGCAACTCCTCACGATATATATTAAATTATTTGACTGTGATAGGATACTTTATAGTGTGGATAGGAACAATTATGGAGCCTTCTTGGACACTATGGTGAACCTGAGAAGAAAGTCACTATCATACGGAATTCTTACGACGCACCACACAGCAAATCTGTGGATGGATGGTAGCTCATAGATTCATCCAAAGTGTAGAATGGTGTCAGACAAGGCTGTTTACTCTCGCCCTTCCTCTTTCTGCCTGTGATTGACTGTATTATGAAGGTTTCAACGTCTCAGGAGAGACAAAAAATGCAGTGGACAGCATGGATAGAACTAGATTTCTTAGACTTTGCAGACGACCTAGCTTTTCTATCCCATACATAACAACAAATATAGGTAAAGAGAGCCAGTGTATCAGTTGCCTCTGCAGAAATAAGCCTCAACATACACAAAGGGGAAAACCAAGACTCTTAGATACGACACAAAAAGCATCAACTCAATTACAGGTGGAAGAGAAGCTACAGAAGCCATGGAAATTTTTGCATACTTGGATAGCATCATTCATAAACAAGGGGTATCTGTTACCGATGTTAATACACAAATTAGCAGTGCAACAACACTATTTCGACATTTGAAGAATATCTAGAACTCGAAACAATTACCAGTCAATACCAAAGTCAAAACTCCTAGTACAGATATCGAGGCAATTCTATTGTATGGAGCTAAAACCTTGACAATGTTAGAGGTGGAAAGGATGCACACTGGGGAAATCACCAAACAGAGTCACAAGGCAGACACTAACTGAAAATTCACCAGGCCAAATGGGAAGAAGAAGATCAAAGAACACATTGAGGTGAAAAATGGAATTTGACGTAGAAAGAATATGTAGCACTTGGAAGAACTTGAAGGGAGAGCCCACAACAGAGTTGGATTCAGAATGCTAGTCTGTGGCCTATGCTCCATGAGACGCAACAAAAATTGATTTACTTACATTGTCCTCTGTGAGTTAAATGATTCCTCTGGTAATAATTTAATGTACAGTTTAAAGGAAATAAAGGTTGGGGATTTCGGTTTCTGTAGCTTGACTACTTGTTATGATGACGTTGCTTTTAGTAGCTATACTATAATTATATGAACAATACTCTTTATAAAATATCTATCTGGTGATAAACTGTGACTGGGTCAGAAAACTGGAAACAAATCTACAATCTCATTTATAATAGCTGGTTAAAATGTAAAATACATTCAACTAAATCTATGACCTTTTTGTTTGATTTCAGTCAGACATTATTCTTAAAGGAAATGAAAAAAAATTGTCTTTAGATCACTGCTGTATTTTCCTCACTTTTTCAAGTCACTTTAATTCGTGACAAACATTATTCTTGCAATTAATCTTATTTGATAAAATGATTTTGTCGAGTACTTTTATTGAAAAATTACTACTAGTTTCCTTTAGTAGTAGTATATAAGGCATACAATATAATGATTACACACCCATGATGTCATCATATACTCAATCAATGTTGTAGCGGTAGACAATAAAACAATCAGATTTTTATGTTAAGAATGAAAAAAGGAACATTTTGATGTATACTATGTCGAAGATTTTTAGACAACTAATTTTTGTAGAAGAAAATACCGTAGACTAAAATCCTTGCAAGTTATAAATATAAAGTTACATTAGAAAAATAATTATAAGGACAGTACAAATAATAGAGCTATAACAATTCACTTTGGTAATCAACGGTGTTTATTTCTAAAGCCGTTAGTGGTGTAGTATATATACTTCTACCTGTGGAATCTTCTTAATCTGATATTTTGATGATTAACCTATTACTGAAGGACTCTACCACTTATTCTAAATATAAATATAACGCTGATAAAAGAAGTTTTTCTTCTTACTCATAGTCTAGCTTTTATTTAATGATTTAGGATTATTTTAAACAAAATATCAATTCTGAATATGCTGTATCAGATGGTTGAGCTTAATGACCACTTGAAGTATTTTTATCAACTCTCCTGGACAAAAAGTTACTGAAATCTTACCGTGAATATGAAATTATGATTGACCTATATCAACTTGTATCCGCTCTGTTACCTGTGATATACCTATTTAATAATCATGAATGAAGGATATTTCACCACAGTATGTAATTCATTAATTTTGCCTGTAAAAGATGGCCTCAGTAACTTGCCATCGTTTATTCATAAATGTCTTCCGAACAACAGTGTAGTATTGAGGTCGGAAATAGAGTACCGTTTGAGACGTAAATCATTTGGGATGGTATGGTAACCTAAGTTATCCATGTTTGTTAAACAAAGGCTAACAATAATCTACAATGAGTCATTTTACGATGCAATGAAATTGGTTAGAGAAAAGCATGTGGTGGTTAAAATCAAATGAATTTCAAATGATGTTCACAGTGGGATTCGAACTCATTCCGCTTCGTGTCGAACGCTACTGCGTTCACCACTAGACTACTGAGTCCAAACAGTCACACTTGTGCAACAGGCGCATTGGTATAAGGATGAAATTGTATATTCCCGTTGATTTGTTATAGATTGAAGCTAGTCAGTCTAAACAAAACGCTCGTCCTTGATTCTACTTACCAGTCACAATCCAACTTAAATAATACTTGTAAATAATTCGCTATATCAAAGCAATCAGCTCAGGATGCACATATAGCAACAAAGACTGACTAGCATTAGTCTATAACAAATCAACCGAAATATACAAGTTCATCTTAAAAGAAAAAAAGAATGAATACATAATTTTTATATTCATCTATGGTAATTATTCTTTTTTATCTGACAAATTTTCTTTTATTGATTTGTTTATTTTTGTTTTATTTCATTTTTCCATTGGGATTTAGATACTCGATTATGTTTTATTATTGTTATTATTACTAATAATTATTTATTTATTTATTTTTTATTTACAAAGAATTTTTTTTTCTCTTAACTTCTTCATTCATTCTAAATAGGTTTTATAGGTCTTAGTAGTTGATTAGTCTAATAAATGAACTTGATATCAACTGAAAAAATAAAAGTGAGAATCATTTACATAAATAGACAGCCGTTAAATACATTATAAAAAGCAGGTAGATTTTATTACAATCTATGCATACAGATATATGTATATATTTACAGTATAAGATAGAGAATTATAGTAATGTAAATATATAAGTAGAATTACTATAAGATAAAAAAAAAAGTCATGATTTCACAAGAGAATAACTGAGAGTAGGAGAAATTTATGCAAATCTGTATTTTGTTCATTTTTTTATCTGTTCCATTTTTGTGTTTTTCTGTTTTGTTCAATTATCAATGTGTATATTTATATATTGATACATCAAGTCAAGATAAATAGATGAATATATAGTTATTCTTTAAGTGATTTAATCAAACTGTATATAAGTGAAAACAATTCAATATTTACGAAGATATATATATATATATATATATATATATATATAACAGAGGTAAGTGACCAAATAATATATAATCTTAGTTGTATGCTAATCTTGTTTCACTCTGCCTCTAACCTTTGCTCCGAACCGAAAAAAGAAAGAGAACTGGAACAATGAACTAAAAAGTACAGTAAAACCAATCAAGATAATTTTTTTTAGTTGGTATATGCATTCATTAATTACATTAATTATTAGTTAAAGAGAATCATCAATTGACTAAAGATCTGGGAAAACTAAACATATATAGTTGTTGGACTGAATAAATTGATACTAATAAGTATTTTAACGGAGGATCTGCAGTATGTTTTAAACTAGATTAATTTCATGTGATGAATGTGTAACAAAAGTCATACCTATGAAACCTATACCATATCTCTCACTTGATTTTCTGAACGATATGATTTTTGTAAGTAAGAACATCCGTGAATGTATTGAGGATAAACCTCCGCTGTGGACAAAATCAAGGGACATTAATAG
This sequence comes from Schistosoma mekongi, assembly GCA_034768735.1. Classification (NCBI taxonomy): domain Eukaryota; kingdom Metazoa; phylum Platyhelminthes; class Trematoda; order Strigeidida; family Schistosomatidae; genus Schistosoma; species Schistosoma mekongi. The sequence goes on along the minus strand of CM068307.1, from coordinate 35,674,754 downwards.
ATCTACATGATGTTGTGGTGGTAAGTTATATCGTTCTCACAAAGTAGGCACTTTCTAAATGCAGCACATGCTACCATTCAGCATGGCACTTAAATCTACTTTTGACAACTATCGGTAGTAAAAGGAAAGATACATTTCAACAATCCTGGTCACATTGATTTGTCAAATGTATCTTACGAATTCATTTTCATAATTTAACGAATATGAAATAGGAACGAGTGTAAACCATAAGATTAAATAATAAGGCACTTTAAGCCTGAACTCTGTATGCAAAAGCGATGCATCTAAGCGCTCATTTTGTCAACAAATTCAATATTCTTTATAGTTATCTCTCATACTTCTATTCAGCAAATTATACCTTTCCTAGTAAGTTGCTTGACCTTTAGTCAATCATATGACTTTCTTGTGACACTTCAAATATCCAGACACTGATGAAATTTTATAGCCCTTTTCATTTCACTTCGTTATTGATTGAATTGCCACAAAGATGATTGTGTAGATTCAGTAAATTGTCATTAAAAATAAAATTGTTCTAGTTTGTAGCAGAGTTAATCAGTTTTATACGGAAATTATATTGCTTCAATTCTGATTTTACCTTGCTCAAAAGAACTCAAACTAGCGTTGACTGTATAAGTACTGGATTGAAATACCTGGTAATTTTTTTGTCTTTCTTTGAAGTACGTAAATGATGCATTTAAGACTTCTATTGTTCTACCTTGGACTAGACACCCTAAAAGTTCTGTGTTTAAGACATGAAGGGATCACCAACGAGAAGTACTGTACTAATATGAGACAGTTGTCTCATGCCTCCAAGCTTTCAGCGAATGTCTAACCCTGATCAGTTAGTGATGTCAGATTTAAACCATATAGTTATAATAAAATACAAACCTCATCGAAAAAAGATGTCACGTGAGTTATATTTCTGTAATGAAGGTCGGTTCGACAGAAGGAAGTGCGAAAGATAGATAAGTTAACTGCTTTATAATATTAGTTTCTTACACGTATTCTACTTAAAGTATATTTAACGGAGATACAGTAGTCTTAGATAAATCTTAAGCATATTTTTTATATCTTCTTGCTTGTTATACTGACAAGTTAACAACCTATACTACATAAAGCAATTGTTTCAGTAAATAGCTATCAGACAGTTACACAGTACCTACTAGAAAACCGTTTAGGAAACATGGACTAAGCACTTATTTTATCATACATTGCATAACATTTGCCATTGTACATTTACATGACAAACCAGCTTTATTGAAATAACAGATAAATATACAGATATCTGTCTCTTTAACCATTCCGAAATAGATCCTCTGTTTAAGATATTTCAGTTATTCTCTAGCTTGACAACTTACTATTAATTTAAAAACAGGTTCATTTTTTAAAAATTAAATGATAAGATTTATATCATACTTTTGTTTTTTAAGCTTTATAACACCAAGTCGTCATGAATGCGGGAAACGAATCTAACACATTATTAGTTAGACCTTAACTGAAGGTGGCCTGTTCAAATAACCGGGTAACTATATTTACCGTCTGTATATATAGAGGAATTAAATATGTTTTATAATTGTTTACATTTAAACATTATGAATAATAACAGCATATTGCAAAAGTCTTACAATTTACTGAGGTGTTAAATACCTTAGAAATTCAAACAAAGGCACTACAGTTGTTGCGATAATTTCTCTTCAGAAATTCGTGAGACCAATATATATATATAACAAATTTCATGCGCCACATGTATGATGAATAGTGAAATAAATGCAGCAGTTGTAAAGTTTGGGAAACTTTATGATTGCCAGTAGACAATAAATGGTAGAAACCTCTACGCAAATATATTCGCAATTAATTGCAATTTAAGTGGACTTGGGATAAACTTGTATATTCCGGTTGATTTGATATAGACTGAAGCTAGTCATTCTCTGTTGCCATATGTGCAACTTGAGTGGATTGCCTCGATTTAGTGAATTATTTACAAGTATTATTTAAGTTGGATTGTGACTGACAAGTGGAATCCAGGACGCGCGTTTCGTTCTATTTGGGAATCATCGGCTGGATGTACCTGCATCTCAAGGTTGATGTTCACAGTGAGATTCGAACTCACTCCGTTTCGTGACGAACGCCACCGCGTTCACCACTAGACTATTGAGTCCACTCAGTCACACTTGTGCAACGGGTACATTGGTATAAGGATGAACTTGTTGATATGTTATAGAATGAGGCTAGTTAGTCTCTGGATTTCACTTGCCAGTCAGAATCCAAATTAAATAATTTAAGTAAATGTTTAACAGAGATTTGTGGTAACAACACACAACAGAAATCGATAATAATTCTAACAAAGTAATTTGTGTTGAATATAAATGATATTGTCACTTTAACTTCAACACAAATTTCAACTAGTATGGGGGTATTTGCTCCTAGTATTTTATTGCAAATGGACACATTTCTGAAAATGATTCATCACTGTAATATTCTATCCACAACTACTTGCTTTCTTTGCAAATCAACTATAGATTGTTAGAGAATGAGTGGACCAACAAAATATTTACCATACTTATTAAGGAACTCAAAGTAGACATCTCAGTTGTGCATTTTTATTTTGTCATTATTATATGTAAGTTAATTTCAATGAAACAAAACGTACTTACTAGTAATTTGATTTTCGAATCAAGAAAGACTTGTTGGGGAGTGATACAGTTATCAGCAATGACATTGTTTGATCGCTACGTTATGTCACAGGTTGATGAAAAGGAAATTCTACCATTGTACACTGATTAATAAAATGGTGCAGAGTTAGAAGTTTTCCATGAAACCTAGAAGTCCTTAGTTTGAATCTTTAGCGGAATTGAGGGTGGACACTGCTGAGGAGTCCCATACTAAGACTAAACAACTATGTTATGCTCCCTGGTCTTTAGTGGTACCCGACCGACACCAACTAAATTAGTTTCCTCTTCTCTGTTTATCTGTTTATTTTATTTGCTTAAAACTACTGATAATGTTTAAGACTTACTAATTTTATAGTTATTCTTTCTACTGTTATCCGAGAAACTAGTAGGCGGCTACACGCTTTTATTCATAAAATATAAGTCGTTATTTTGAATGACTTATTAATTATTAAAAGTCATAAATATATAAAATATTGAGAATCCTTAACTTTTGTGAACTCAGGTTTAATAAAAATAAACCAGGACCAAAGACTTACCAACTTCCAGCCAAAGAAGAAATTGAGAAAAGACACTGAAGGTGGATAAGACACACATTAAGGAAATCACCAAACCGCGTCACAAGACAAGCACTAATTTGGAATCCTAAAGACCATAGGAAAAGAGAAAGATCGGAGAACACATTGCGCCTGGAATTAAATGCAGACATAAAATGAATGAATGGCATTTGGGAAAAACTGAGGATGAAAGCCCATGACAGATTTGGTTGGAGAATGCTGGTTAGCGGGATATGCTCCGCATGGGTAACAAGCATTGATTGATTGAATGATAAACTTATATTGTTACTTTCTAATATATTTTATGCTAATAATATAAGCATAACATCATTCAACCTCTTAATTAAACCTTACTTTGCATTTCTAATCTTTGTTTTGTATAGTAAACAAGTCAACCACCAGAAGTATGTGTTCCAATTGTCCATGGTTCGTACAATCAAAATGAGGGTCTGATTGTGTCATGTCAAGTCATTTGGGTCAAGGTGATTTGAAGTGAGATAGGTAGGCATATGTTAGTGTGATGTAAAAGGAAATTATGTGAGATGAGGATGAAATTGTATGTATGTTCATGTGTATGAAATTTGATGTACTTTAATTGTGATCGATTTGGTAGAAAGTCCATGTTGGTTGGATAGAATGGCATTCCCTTTTGTTAAGTGCATTTGGATTTAACAAAATGTAAAGCGCTTCAGCTATTCATCTTTCCTTATAATTGGAAAAACCCCTTTGGAATAATTCGGATATATTGAATATCGATTTAATGGTTGTGATAGATAGCATGTACTGCTATTGCTGATTTAATTTGTAATTTTTCAAGCTCAACATGATTATTAAGAAGTCGTTTAGTGTAGCTTTCATGTTCTTTGGAACGAGTTTTGATTTGTTGTGATGACTCTCCAATATAGAAAGCATCACAGTCAACACAACCTAACCTGTAGACACAATTCTGTGTAGAGGTACAATGGATCTTGTCCTTTATTTTAACCAATGCATTTCAAATAGTGTTGGTAGTTTTGTGGAAAGTTTGAATTCCGTGTTGTTTTAGAATTCTTTGTAACTCATCTGTTGTGTCTTGGCGGTAAGGTAGAACGGCTGTACCAATCCAAGATGTTTTGAGTAGTTTACTATTAGTAAGGAATAAGTCGTTTTGTTTTTGCAAATTTTTAATAATATTCATTGAAAAATTGTTAAGCCGTAGAATGTTGATTATATTTTCGTATTTGCATTTTTTGTTGTCTTCAGATGTAATGAGTCTACTGGCTCTTCTGAATAAGTTTATAGCCAGTGATATCTTTGCACTGAATGGATGTGCTAAATACTAACTAATAGTACATTAGTCAGAATATCTTGGATTGATACAGTCGTTATTCATTTCTCTGAAGAAGCGACTTGCACTAAGCCGCGAAACGTCAGCTCCTGTGTTGGATCGCTTGGCGGATTTGAGGAGTCCCATATTAGGAAAACATATGTGGAATGCTCCTTAGTATTCACTGGTACTCAACGAACATCAATCTATGACGAACATAAACAACTAAATTTCTGTCTCCACAAAATCACCTTAATTTAAATGTACGAAATATTTGTAAAATTACATCAGAGATGTAGTGAGCATCAAATCGTTCAAATCTAATGAAATAAAATGTTTTGACAGATGAAATTGATTGTCCAATGATCTTCAGAAGTTATTTAACAGGCTATAAATTACCGCTACCTCAGGCTATTCACCCAAGAGAGTATTGTAGATTATTTAGAGATACTAAAAAATTTTCAGAAATGTGTTTTCATTAAGAACAAGTTAAGAAAAATAAATAAAAATAGATTATCGACTAGTATAAAATTAAGTGTTTCAATGTTACTCTGTGCATAGAATGTAGCTCAAATCTTTTACACAAATCATCATAAAATCAAAGTACAAATTCATCGAATTCATATTTAATACAGCGATACGTGCAACCCACCTCCCCACTCCGTTCATCTCAACTCTCCTTTAAAAGGTTCTCTTTTTTATTAATTTCCTAGTAATCTGTAATAACGTGAATTGATTTTTAGAATAGATTACATTTGAAATTCTATCAGAATTGTTTAAAATTTAACGGTTTATAAAATTAAAGTTAACACATAGAATCATATGAGACGACACCTATTTTTGATTATTTCAATAGAGTAGGTAGTTTTTTAATTGTTTATAGATAGAATCATTCAATACACTTTAGTATAATATGTGTATTTATTAATAATGAACTTATACTGCCAATAATAAGTTAACTATAAAAGTATTGAAAATTAATAAAAGGAGTAGATAAGATCTTTAATTTCAAAATCTGACGTGCATTTGTTTTTTTCGCGTAGAAACAAATTTTTTTTTAAATCTTTAAAATTGATAGTTGATTAAAATATTGTAAGTTATTTTTAATAAAAATAAAATTTTCTTGACATGATATTCACTTTATTTTTAAGAAAAATAATAAACAGGTAGGGTTTTATGACTTTGATATATCTAGTGATGTGAAGTGATATCACTAATTTAACTACAGACTATGTGATATACTTAACCAGCTGATTGATAAAACTGGAATTGATAAACACTAGATATGTTTAAATATTGATGCTTATTGCGGATTGATATAGGTTGGAACTCATTGAAAACTGAAGATCATTGGACAACGAATTTATCCGAGTATTCGATTTTTCAGCGGTGTGCGTACACAATTCTGCCAAAAAATACAACTAAGGATCATTAGGTTTCACGGGCCTTCCAGTGTTCAGTGGTAAAATTCCAACTTTCACAAGTGTGTGATAAATGACGACGATCATCTAATGTCATCGATTATAGCTATTTCACTCCTGACTTGGTGGATATCGCTAAACTAGAACTACAACAAATGATAGAAATAATCGCTTCTTTCAAACCCGTATATTTGGTTATAATGCAGAATTATTTTTACAAATGATTTAATCATTTGTATAGAGAAGGAACAACAATAGTAGCAGTATAAGATGGATTAGTTTTCCAGGTTCTCTTTAGTTCCTTTACAACAACTTTTATATCCTGAAGGTTTCTAATTTGATATGAAAGTAGAATAACGAAATGTAATAACTTGGAAGAATCGAAAATAATTTAGACTGCTGCATATTTGTAGTTGAAACATATGAATTGAGAGGACCATAGATACAAAAACCGACGCTCAAAATATGTCACAGTTATGTAGTACTTTGGAAAAAATTTACTGAGTGATCATTTCTTAGATAAGAACGTACATTTTTAAGGTTTTTTAGTGTCACGGAAAAAATGAACGGTCAAGGAAAAAATATCTTGAACTGCAGTCACCAAAGCACAGAAAGATTGGTAGTTCTATTCTGAACACAGAGTAACTTCATAGAACACTTAGTTTTATTCAATTCTGTAAGCTGTAGCAACCTGAAGGTCCTTTGTTCAACGATTTCTAATCGTCAACCCCATTTGCATTATCAAGTAAGTCCACAGCAATTACACTGTTGAAAACGCGTTTGCATTTTAGTAGATGATTTTGACAAATGTACTTACGATTGTAGATATTAATTCTTCTTCCTATTTTTAAAATGAATGTGCTATGTTACGTACGTATGTCTTGGTAGACAAATTTTAAGCCAACGGATAGTAAGCATTTGTTACGTCTAAATGTCTCAGTATGTAATCCGTTTTGTAGAATAAGACTAGCTTTTCAGCTGGTAGACTGAAAACAGTATGCATCCTAATCGATGGTCAATCATTCCAGATATTCCATTTGCTCTTAAAATATGATTTCTTTAATAATGATATAATCCGTTTTCTTCTTCCTGGCCATATTACACTTTGTTGCAAACTTTTTGTAGATTTCCGTTTTCACACAAACCACATCTAACCACATTTAATTTTTGCTCAGTTCTGCCTTTTAAACATTGTCTATGTACATGGTTAAACAACATTCTAAAGAATATTAATTTATAGTTTCTTAGGCAAAAGCTATCAAAGTTTAAGTATATTCTATTCCATGTATTCTTCTGGTAAATAAATTTTTCCAACCAACGTTTGGTATCACGTTTAGTATTATGATCTAAGAAGTGAAACCTTCTGCTATGCTCATTTTCCAATATACACTTAATATTTGATTTGTGCTATGTTAGGAATTCTGAATGTGAGAAGCAAGATCATTGTGATTTATTGCCAACATATCTGGTATACAAAATGGTATCAGTAATCACCGATTTCATCAGCCTGTTGTAGGTTTGCCATTAGTATGATTGGGTTCAATGGGATACTTATAACTACTTCACTTCTTTGACGATATAAGACAGTGCTGAAATGAATTTGAATATTTCTTGTGCACAATAATATAAGCTTCATGAATTCCACCTTTCATAATGTGATAATATAATATGTAATAATGCAACAAATACCTTGCATCTATCCATTTACATTGTGATTGAGAAGGAGAAAACGTTGAATGGCTGTTTGTTCTTAATGTGAAGCTTCTCAGCAATGTAATCTCAAAATATTCAAGTCTTGTGATGGGCCCGTAACACCCTTAATAATAAATGTGTATTCAATGATTTGTTTTTCTGATTTCAGTCAATAGGAGATACTGAACCACCACCATCCAACGTTATTAATTGAATTCCAACGATTACAGATTCTAAACAAAATGTTAAACTTTGCCTGTTTTCACCGCCTCAGCTGTACAATGCTCAAGCACTCAACATGAGACCTGAATGTTTAGGGTTCGGTCCCCGGAACAATCAAATATCCGACTTTCTGAAGAATCCAATAATACAATGAAACGCTTATCCTAGTTTTCACTGGTTGTTAATTGCTGTCATTTTTGATTTGTAAAACTAGTGTCAAAATAATTTTTTTCAGTTTGTTGATGGATAGTTTTTATCTAATTAAAATATGGTTTCCTAATTATATATTACATTTTTTCACACGTTTTACAGATGTCTATGTATACTTAACAAGGTTTATCTCATTCTTTAACACCCTTGAATAATTCTGGTCGTATTTGATACTACATGAATTGTATTTTGTATAGTTTCAGTTTTTACTATTTCTATAATTGAAAAGATCTAATCAAAGGCGTATGTTAACTAATTTTTAAATTATTTCGTTAACTTTCGGAATAAACAGTATTGGGTAGTAATAGGTGTGTACTAATAACAATCCCATATCTCTTGTATTACTCTTGAGCAAACTACTGCCATACACAATCAAGTCTATTTATATAATAATCATTTATCTGGATATGGAATTCACAAACATTCAAACATGATCCATTTTGAAGATCTGTTATCAAATTATTTATGAATATGATCTTAGCACAAATAGTGTAGCAGAAATTCAACTCAAATTCTTCTAGATGACTATCAATAATCATTTTATCATACTGCCTAATTTGTAAACATAAACTACTCACATTCATTATAAAATATTCTATGACTAAACAAATATAATTTAAACAACATATCTCTTCTCAAGTACCCTGTCAACAACCAGGGTCATACTATCAGATAAAAATCTATGCATGATTCGATCCTAAAGCTAGATAATTGGAAATAATAATTTTATTTTTCAAGGCAACATAAAAGCTTATAATCTTTAGTTTTGTATTAACATCAAACAATAATCGAAATGAAATGGTTTGTAGAGATTGGTATTAAGCTTAGTTGATTGAATTTGTCACAAACTAATGTTGACTGAGTACCACTGAAAACCAGGAAGCACTGGGTAGCCTTATAGTCATAGTATGAGACTTCTCAGCAGTGCGTACCCTAGATTCCGTTCCAAAGGCTTCAAGTTAAAAAGCTTCTAACGTTTTGCACTACTATGTCGGCATCCACTGGTATAATTTCCACCCCCAACATTTTTGCGATGTATCGCAACAATCGTTGATTGTTACTTCCGATAAGTCTGAACTCGCTCAGTCACGACTTCTCTCTAGAAGTTTAGGAACATCCTGAGGTTAGTCACTAGTGAACTGATTATTGTAACTGAAAGGATTGGTGGAGTTCAAACTTGTCGGGTGTGAGACAATTATCACTAGTGACAACAGACGATTCTCGTTCTATAACTGAAATTGGTGGAAGTGGGAATTCTACCACTGGATGTCAACCCAGTAGTACAAAAGGCTAGGTGTCTGTCAACTTAAACCCCCTTGAACGGAATCTAAATTATGCACTACTGATGAGACATATACTATGGTGAAACGGCTATCGAATGATCTCTGGTTTTCATTGGTACTAAGTCAATATTAGTCTGTGATGAATTCAATCAACTTAACTTAATTCATTAATTGTTTATCATAATAAATTTTATAAACTACTTAAATTCACTTTATGCTTATAATCTATATACCAATATAATGCATGAAAATATTTTCTATTTTCTACCTGTTAAAGATTATTCGTAAAAGATTTTCTGATAACAAAGAATAACTAACTATTAACACTAGAATAAAGTAAACTGATTTCGGTAAACACTTGACAGACAATCGGTATATGAATAGAAAGACTGTAAATAGTTAACCTGAATAATAATTAATAATAATAATATAATAAATAATCAACTAATTAATTAATTATTTAATATTGAAACATTATTTCATGAAAATATAAAATTAATAGTTTTGTTCATTTATATCTATGAATTTATTTACATAAAGGTAGATACATATAAATAAGAGAAGTTCTCCATGTAAATAAAAATATGAAAGCTCAAATATTAACTGTTTAGAAAACACCCATTTGATTAGAGAAGTAGTGAAAAGCAAAAAGATAACAATAAGTTCTGTTTTTAGTAGATAATTGGCTATACTAATGGAAATAAGAATATCTATTTTGATAATAAAGTGACAGTTATCATTCGGTGATATAGCTAGGGTAGGGAGGGTTCGATTCCAAAGTTGCATAACACGAATCGACCTACTTGGAGAACCAGTGAAAACCAGTAAACACTAATAATAATAATAATAATAATAATAATAATAATAATAATAATAATAATAATAATAATAATAATAATAATAATAATAATAATAATAATAATAATAATAATAATAATAATAATAATAATAATAATAATAATAATAATAATAATAATAATAATAATAATAATAATAATAATAATAATAATAATAATAATAATAATAATAATAATAATAATAATAATAATAATAATAATAATAATAATAATAATAATAATAATAATAATAATAATAATAATAATAATAATAATAATAATAATAATAATAATAATAATAATAATAATAATAATAATAATAATAATAATAATAATAATAATAATAATAATAATAATAATAATAATAATAATAATAATAATAATAATAATAATAATAATAATAATAATAATAATAATAATAATAATAATAATAATAATAATAATAATAATAATAATAATAATAATAATAATAATAATAATAATAATAATAATAATAAACTTATTTCATGAAAATATAAAATTAATAGTTTTGTTCATTTATATCTATGAATTTATTTACATAAAGGTAGATACATCTAAATAAGAGAAGTCTCCATGTAAATAAAAATATGAAGCTCAAATATTAACTGTTTAGAAAACACCCATTTGATTAGAGAAGTAGTGAAAAGCAAAAGATAACAATAAGTTCTGTTTTAGTAGATAATTGGCTATACTAATGGAAATAAGAATATCTATTTTGATAATAAAGTGACAGTTATCATTCGGTGATATAGCTAGGGTAGGAGGGTTCGATTCCAAGTTGCATAACACGAATCGACCTACTTGGAGAACCAGTGAAAACCAGTAAACACTGAATAGCTGTTTACTCTCTTATTATAGGACTTCTCAGCAATGTGCATCTATGTTTTTACCATAAATAGAACTCATAATCGGGTGCAGCGCTTATCACTTTGGTCATTAAAGAGGCATCCAATAAATTTGCATTTCTAAAATTCATTTAATTTCCAGCATTGATCAACCTCTTACATTACCGATGGTGATTTCTGTCTTATTCTCGATGTAGTAAGCCTCCATGTGTCGTATTTGCACAATATAGCTTCATGAATTACTTACTATAATTGATTATTAGTGAGGTCATGTTAACTGTTTTCACTGAGAGATTATGATAACTATTGAAGTGTTGATATTTTCACAATACCAGTAAGTTTAGAATAAACTCAACACATGAAGATAGATGTGTTTGGCTGACTTGTTGCGTGTTTCGTTCCTAACACTCTTCGAATTTACTAACTATTTATCAATACTTATCATTAAATAAGCATTAGTTTGAATACAAATGATGAATATAACATCTTAACCGCAAAGTTCAGTAGGTTTCAATATTATTCAGCCTCTATGATTAACAAAAGAGATATTGAGTATATCTTTGTTTATGTACGCTCTGTACAGTTAGACAAATATTGTTAAATCAAATTGTGTGGATGCTCAAAAAACTAACCAACGTGTATAATTTAGACCAGATTTATAGTTTAGTGACATTAAGCGGTATCTTATAGTAGAAAATAATCTAATTGTTTGTCTCTGTTGTATTCATTTGTACTTATTAGATACCAACAATTAGCAGGTGGGTACTGAACAACTGTTTCACCCCATTATGAGACTCTGCAGCCGTGTGAGTCCTCCCGATTCCGACAAGGAATCAAACTCAGGACCTTCAGGTCTGTTTACCACCAGACTGGTCAGTATATGTTTGTAGAGTTATTATTTTCGTCAATATGTAGCAGTGTGACAATCATCGATTGTCAATTTTTTTAAGTCTCAAACCCGACAATTCTGGACTCTGCTAGTCACAACTTTTAACTAGAACTTTAGGAACATGTTAAAGTTAGTCACTAGTAAGCTGATTATTACAGTTGTGTAAAGGTGATCTTTATGGAGATTGGTATTTGATTTTTTATTTTTATTTGTCACAGATTTATGTCAGTATGTGTTCCACTGAAAACCACAAAGTAGTGGACAGTTGTTTTGTCTTAGAATCTCAACTTACTAATAAAGTAAATTGAACTTTAATAAAAGTAATTGTTTCAGTATAATCATTAATACAACTACGTTTATACGGTATTCGATAGAAGGTGAAATTTTTGTTGACAATATTTATCTTTAGTAAATGTAGTTATTATTGATAATTGAAAGTATTGTTTGAATGATTAATTTCCCCCCCCCTTCCTAGTAACCTAATGAGTATTACCTTATAATATACTCATTAACTGTTTTGTTTTAATGAACTTGATTGAATAGGTTATTATTTAATTAAATAGTTTCTTCCATATCTTTTGTTTCTACGAATTTAATTTGTCTAGTTATTCAGCAATACAGTAGCTAATTGGATCATACACTTAAAATGCTTCCATCGAACTGGATGTTGTACATTAGCGATATGAAATAACTATTACTTGAAAATAATTTTTATAAGTCTACTCAAGTGAATAATATTTGATAATGAATAAATAATAAGTAGATGAATAGTTACATATATGAAGAGAAGAAGAAAACATTTTGATTGATACATATGATTTGTTTACGTAGAATGTTAAAAATCAAAGAACCTTTTATGCATACTTAACGGAACACGAAATATGACCTTCTGTATTGTTCCCACTGGGATCAAATACACTAAATTTGAAATTTGAAAAATATCATCATATTCCTAAGATACCACAAATGATAATTAAGATAACTATTAAATTCATAAATACAAATTGAATATATGCTTTTCAATGTTTCAGGTAAACATTTATGGAATTCATTGAATCGACAATACAAATCAGATGACTACAAATATCAATTGATCAACAGATAGTCGGAAATACTGTTTATTTGTCTTAACATTAAGCATGAAAAATTATCATATGGATACGTACCTGACGGATTTTATTCTAAATGTACAAATGAAACGATATATTTATCTGTACTTGGTATTTTGTGATATTTAGCTTTATGGTTATTTAAAGAGTATGGTTACAAATCTAGATTTGTAGTACCCAGTAAGAAAGAATAAATAAATTCATCAACCCAAAACTTCTTTTCGATTAAGCCAGATGTTTTCACTTATACTTACTAACTATAATCAAGTTCTATAAACAAATAAGTATTTTAAATACTGTTTTCGCATTAAATATACAATATCTGCTACTTATAACTGCAACCAAAATTCTGGAGATAAATAAAAATCCCATAATCCGACAGAATCAAAATATTTCCATATCAAGTCCTTTTTTAAAAATCATACACAAGTGGTGGGTGCAAAAATCAAAGACAAGTTATCTTTCAGTTTATTTAACCTGCAAAGTACTCTAAAATGGCGGATGTACAGTCATCACATTCATTGATGTTTTCGTTGTTTTAAGTGTCACTATCATCAATCGCAGTTAGGTTTTTATTTCACAGATAGGTTTTTATTACATCGCGACACGTCTATTCAGATAATATAAACCATTCAAACAATTTTCACTTAACCAATGACAATAGTTTATGCATAAAGTCTTGAATACTTAAAATTTACAAAACCACTACAGATTTAGCATTAGATATTTTTCTGGTCCATTATGCAACACTTTATGAATTAGCTCCTTCTTCGTTTAGTCAGCTGTTCAAGATCAAAACCTAAAGGTAAACCTTCACAATGAATTCTGATATTTCGGTACTGTTTTTCTTGATATATTCAAATAAGAAGCGTATATGAACACTGTACTTCCTGTAGCCAACATATTGAAACTCAATTTCTTTTCGCAAACCGAATCCATTCATAAATAACTGATACTATTTATCTGGGCTTTTGAAAATTGTCAATAAATATTACTTTGTAGGCGTAACCATTTATTGTTAGAAGATCGTATTATAATTGTATTATATTGTTTATCAATTTTCCATCCTTTACATAGCATGTTTCCCTGTCATTAAATATAAGTTCTTAGTGATTACTGTTCATACTGAACTGTGAAGTAAAGAAGACGTTGAGTGGGAGTACACATGAAACTCTACCGTAAAGCACAAATCTTATATTCTGTTTCTGAAGTTAAACCTGACGAGTGATTTACTTTGATAAAATCGATACAGTATCCAAGACGAAATTATGACTGCCATGTAGAACACAGTAAAACATCCCACTTTATTACTGATGTATTTTCTGAATATCATTAATTTAGTTCATGCTACAATTTATAACTAAAGAAATTGTAAGAAGGCTGTTCCGTACCTGGAGACATTCGTACCAAATAAAAACATTTCATCTGAATTGTAGAACGAGTAGTCATAGGAAAACTTTTGGAAAAATACACACAAATATTTCGTAATCTTTTATTTTTCAAAGGTTGCATTAAAATATTACAATTCGTGAATGTTATTTCGGTAGCACTTTATGTAGAGCACCTGTCTATGTTGTGTAAAAACAAATTAAGATAACGGCAATAAACCATACAGCTGAGAGAACCCAATCAAGTCAACATCAAATGAAAACACTGATCAATATTCACTATAATCCAAAGATGTTAAAGACACTGTGCAACCTATGGAGTTTTCGATAATTCCAAAATAGGGACGGTTATTTTTGTGGAGATTGGTTATTTTATTTGATTGGATATATCACAGATTGATGTTGGCAGGATACCATTGACAACGCATTCGCGTCAACCTGAAGCCCCTGGTGCGGAATCGTGGGTGCGCATTGCTGAGGAGTTCCACACTAGAACGAAACAGCTGTCCAGTTCTCCCTTGTTGTCAATGGTACCCTGCCAACATCAATCTGTGATATATCCAATCAAATAAATTTCCAAAATTATTTTTCTTATCATTCGAATTAAACAGTCAAATAATTATTAATTTCATTAGCTTTTATGGAAATTATCAAAACTCCGATGCTTGTTACTATTCAAATAAATATTTCTTGATTCATACAACTGTAAAATTAAAAAATATTGAGTATGTAGTGATTTCATTTTTTAACCTTTCAAGTTGTAGTCGATCTTCATGAAAATATTTACAATCAAACATATAAAATATCACAGAAATTATATTAACTATAGTATGCTACATTAAGTATGATAAGAAATGTACGTGTCATTCAGACAGCAACATGTTGATGAAAAAATGAATTTATTTTTTTTTGAAAGGATTTTATTTTAATTTGACTGGATTGCTTCTTGTGGTTATAGGACTCAAAACAATTGTCAACCAACCTCAAAGTCAGACTCTTCAATTCGAACATCAACACAGTTCTGCTGTATGGATCTGAAACGTGGAGAATTACTGTAAACATCCTCAGAAGGGTACAAGTATTTATAAACAACTTCCTATGCAAGATACTGAATGTTCGTTGGCCGGAAATCATCAGCAATAGTCTACTATTGGTAAGAACAAACTAACTTCCAGCCGAAGGGAAAGTTAAGCAAAGACGCTGGAAATGGATAAGACATTGCGGAAACCATCAGACTGCATCACGAGACAAACATCAACATGGAATTGTGTTTGGAAACGGAAAAGTGGAAGACCAAAGAACACACTGCGTCGAAAATTTGAAGTAGATATTAAAAGGATGAACAGCGACTGGAAACAGCTGGAAAGGATTGTTCAGGATAGAGTTGAATGGAGAATCCTATTGAGCGGCCTATGCTCCTCTGTGAGGGGTAACGGGCGTAAGTTAATACTTCTTATGGTATAACAAGTTACATTGGCAGCTTACAGTAAACTTTTTCGAAAAGTATCTCTGGACATTATTCTGTTTGTTTATCAATTATGATTATGCAAATAGATCACAACTTCATTCTCAAACCTTTCATAACTTCTAGTCACGTTGATCTACCATATTCACTCTCTAATACTATTCATAAATTTAAACAGATTAACAGAATAGAATGAATTCATCACTGTAGTTGGCTGATTCTTATCAAATGCCAGCACCTTAAAATTACAAGAAATGGGATAAAAATGTGTTTAACATATCTTCTGAACATGTCTGTTCTGTTCACGCCAACTATTGCAGAACTAATATGATTTAGATATAACACATGTGTTTTAAATAGCTAATGAATAATCTAACACTATTAAAATTTGCAAAGGCTATATCAATTAGGAGGTTATAACTAGATTCATAGTTTTGATAAAAGCATGTTTTCAACATGTAATTGCCTTCGTAACAGAAATGCCTAATTTTTACTTTTCGTCATATTGTGATTATTACTGAATGCTTGTAATTCAATTTCCCTCCTCACTTCATGTTTGTTATTTTGTCATGTTGCATAACATACTATTAAAAATATTACCGCAAATATCTATAAAAAACGTCTTTCTGAAAACCCAATGGTCTTCATTTCAATTTGATCCGTTCTATAATTCGATTAATTCAAATGATAAATCATTACCTTATCATTTTGAACTTATTCGTTTGTATGTAGCTGGTGACAAAGTGAGAAGTACCTATTAGATTTACAGTATCCGGGAAACGTTTTGGATGTTGCGTCATCTGTATTTGTAAAGAGAAGACAATATATAGGATTTTGTTCGATGTGTTTGTCACAGACCGTTGTTCAAAACAAAAAATATATCACAATAATTAACAGTGAAAAATGATACGGTAACTGAGTTTGTTATGCGTTTGTGTAGGGTAGATGTGTATGGATACAGTTAATAAAAGGAGCAATTAAGTAATCGTTGTAAAATTTTAAAAATATGTACCATGTAATCATAGGAAAGTTAAAATAAGCGATTACATAACAATTCATTAAAATTTTGAACAAAGATTGTATTGATTTGTAGATATTATAAAAGACCTAAATAAGCAGGGAGATTTTATACTAGCTATGACAAAGAAAGACCTATCACGCGATTCATTTTTTACGAATAGGTCAAATCAAAGAATTCTGTTATTGACTGCCTCCATGAAACGCAATAATGCAAGTTTTATTTGTCTGTAATAAATTCTAAATGTTTTTGAAAAATTGTATTGTACCAGCTATTCAAAATATGCCTAGAGATAGAGCTTGTAAAACTTTTACTGACTTTTAGACAGGTTCATATGAACAAAATTGGGAAGCACATTGGAAGCCCTTCTTTCAGTTTTTCCTATATACTAGTTGACACAATATTATGTGAATTGGTAAACACAGATAGAAGTAACATCCGAAAGGTATTGATCCACTCTTCAATTCTTTAACAAACATCTGGTTTTGAGCCTCAGGGTACAATACTTCTTTTTTTAGTAGACAATTATTTGTAAAATGTTATTACATATACGACTATACAGCTAGTGTGACATTGTCGGAAAGATAATTCTCTCTAGTGAGTATTCTCTACTTACCTTGATGGATGCTGCATTTTGGATAAGTTTTTCAATGTATTACATTGTTGATAGGTTTTAAATAAATAAGTCAATTATACAACAGTTACTAGTTTATTTTCCTTAACTACATATTTAGTTATTTTCCTAGTTTAGAAAAAGAAGAGTTGAGCCAGGACAGGCACTTGTTAAATGGATACACAGAGATGAATTTACAAGTCGCACGCACTTTAAATTAATTCTCTATTGGCTTATTTCTTTGTAAATCCTTAACTACTGATGCAATTAAATTTTTGAAGCATATATTTACACAAAAAGTTAGTTACGACCATTATGTTTTAGAAGTTGCCCAAATACTACAATCGAGACAGAGATAACCAAAATTCAAAACTACTTCACAACTGACAAGTTAATTGAGATAAAGTTAATAATCAACAAACATTCACTTATATAGAAGAACATGTAACTATATTCTGTTGATTACAACTACAAAAGCTGAAAATTCTAATGAATGTAACATTCTACTGATGAGTAGTTAAATGATTATAAATAAAATAACTTTTCACCTTACTTAAAAAAAATTTAACAGAATTGCACACTTTTATAAGAAAATTATGATTACAAACAACTTTCTTCTATACAGAACAAATTATAGTTCTTCCTATTACTTTATTTATAATATGTGACGCTAAAATACAACAAAATTCGAGTTAAAGTTTAGTCCACGATCTCTGTCAGATTCACAGTAATCCAAGCAGCTAATTCGATATTTAGTTAATAACAGAAATCAGTATCAGGGTGCTTACATAAATATTTTTACTAAGGTGAAGAGGTTTGTTACAATTAAAGAGGCTTGGTTAATAAGCAATCCAAAGGTTAAATCATTAGAAACGTTTTGATAAAATATTTCGTCCGTAAGCGATATTCGTCATTTCCACTACAAAATGAACACTGTTTTCATGGATTTTTCATACTTACTTCTTCGTTAGTAAGTAAAATTCACAATTTTTGGGCTAATCATATTTAAGTACCTGTGAAGATTTTGGTTGTCTGGAATGATTTTTAATGTGTTTATTGAGCTGATCTACTTATTTACTAGTCGAAGTACTATTTCCCCCTTGGAATTTTATCGATCTAATACATTTCAATCATCGTTAGCCCATAACTAACTCTCGGTTTGACTACAACTCCAACTGTTGGAAATTTTGTTATAGAACAGAAACTACAAGTTGCAGTGACTATGAATGTGAACCAACAAAATATAGGAGAAGCGCTGATGATAACCATGTCCCCTTGTTCCTTCTTTGTTGAATTTCACTCAATGTCTCAGTGGAGATCCATTGCTTATAATGGTGCTTCTTGCGGCCCAGAACCTCCTAACACGTTGAAGTTGGTGTTTCTTTGATTCCCTTCCGGTTGTCCTCCATAGCAGTTTTTTCTTCTTCCAGGAGGTCATGTAAGGCTTGGAACTTGTTGCTAAGAGCTATTTTGAATTCCTTGAGTTTTTCAGTATCTCGGAGAAAGCCTGTATTGAAC
The DNA here is from genome assembly GCA_034768735.1 of Schistosoma mekongi. NCBI lineage: Eukaryota > Metazoa > Platyhelminthes > Trematoda > Strigeidida > Schistosomatidae > Schistosoma > Schistosoma mekongi. The sequence continues at coordinate 35,655,692 of CM068307.1, read as the reverse complement.
CGTTGTACTGCTGCCACTCCAGTTGTCCACTGCTTCTTTAGCTTCAGTTTTATTTTAGAAACCACCAGGTGGTGGTCTGAAGCTATGTCAGCTCCTCTCCTGGTTCTCACATCTTCCATTGATCTTCTAAATTTTTTATTGATACATATATGATCGGTTTGATTCGCTGTAGTATGATCCGGTGCGATCCATGCAGCCTTGTGTATGCGTTTGTGGGCGAATATTGTATCACCTATAACCAATTTTTTGAAGGCACATAGGTTTGTAAATCTTTCACCATTGTCATTTCTTTCTCCCAGTCCCTGTCGTCCCATGATTTCTTCGTATCCAGTGTTTACACTCCGACTTTGGCGTTTAGGTCCCCCATCAGTATTGTCAGATCCTTTCCTCGACACTTTGCTATAATTGATTGCAGTCTATCGTAAAACTGATCTTTGTCTTCGTCGTTGCCGTCGTTGGTTGGTGCATAGCATTTGATAATATTCATTGTAATCCATTTCTTCATTGTTTTGAAAGATGCCTTGATGATCCTGGGTCCATGTGGTCCCCAGCTCACAAGTGCATTACGTGCTTTTTTGGACAGCATCAAAGCAACTTGTTGGGTGTGAGGAGCATTTTCCTCTTCGTGGCCGGAGTATAGTAACATCTCAACAGTAGCCAATGTTTTCTGTCCAGCTTGAGTCCAATGGGTTTCGCTGATTCCGAGTATTGTCAGTTTGTATCTCCTCATTTCTGTCGCTATATGATTTGTCTTCTCGCTCTCCCACATTGTTCGAACATTCCATGTACCTATGAGAATTTTTTTCTGCTTGCTAAAAGGGGCATCGGCCCCATGACTTCCGAAGAATCTCGGCATTCATCAAGAGACGTCATAATCATCCCTCCCACTCCCGGGTCAGAGTTTAAATGGTTTAGGTTGTTTAATCTGGTTAGCGTTTTTTGGCAAGCTTGGGTTTTACGCAATGGGAATGCTAGCCCTATGCCAAACCCTCTTCCTTTATCCGGGCATGCAACCGACAGTAACCCTAGGAGAGCTACAGGCGGTGTTATCAACACTGAACATATTCTTTATCTGAATTGAGGTGGTTTAGTAGAGAAACATATTAAGTTTGATTGATTGTGTTTTCCATAGATTCTTATCGGTTAGATATCACTGAAAACTGAGGAGCACTGGAAACCCTTTTTGTTCTAGTACGGGACACCTTAGAAGTGCGCGCCCTCGATTCCTCCAGGGAACTAAACACAAGCTTTCAGATCAAATATCGAGCACTTTATCTCCTGGATTATTGGGCAGGCAACCAATAGCAGAATTCCAGCTTCTATCAGTTCATTACCAATGACAATGAATAATATTTACGATATATCACAAATTGATGAAAGTGGGAACTCTGTGATTGAGCGGTGGCCTAGTGGTACAGATGGTTAGCTTGACGCCCCTATTTGAATTCTCTACTAGAATCGATGCTACACTCTGCTGAAGAGTTTCATACTAGGACGATACAGTTGTCTAGTTCTCCGTGCTTTTCAGTGATACCCAACGAATCTGTGAAAAACATAAACAATTAAGTATTCTTTATTTAATAAATTGCTTCGTTTACGTTTCTTCAACGAAGTTCCTATTTCTATTTTATAAGTAGTGTGGTAAGATTGAACTGTTGCGCCACTGTATGGTTAACCAAACTTTTTCCTTTTGTATTTTAATACTTGTCTGCAATAAAAGGATTATTTAGTTATTTGCTAACGTGATTAACAATTATAATAATACAAGGAACAATAATAATATGGAAATTTACATACGATAGGATAAATCAAAATAATGTTTGTACAAGACAGATCTACGTTTTAGAAATATAATTTCAGAAAGCTACTAGTACACTAGTCAGATTAGGTGGTTATTGACTAATTAAGTTTAGAAAAAAAAAGGTGAACGAATATCTTCTGTGTGCGAAGTTCGTACCTATTAAATCGTATGACAACTGATTCTCCTGTTCAAAGAATCATGAGTCTGTTTGGTTTTATCAATTGTTAATCATACTATAAATCAATTTGAATGACTGGTTTACGTTAGCTGTACAACCTGTTTTATGAAGATAGAACTGTCAACGTTTTTAACAACGTCCTTTCTTAGAAAAGCTGAAGGATGATAAAGAACAGAAAACAGTAAATTTTTAGAACAATTACCAATGTAGCTTGCTCCTAAATGACAATTTAAGTAGCATCATATAAAATGAGGTGATCAACGCATGCAGTGTCATTGTTAAGAAAGTATAAAGAATTAGCTGTAGTTTTATACCTTTAAAAATCCTTCGCATCTGTTAGCATAACCTCAGCACTAACGTTTCATTGAGTGCATTGCCTCTACATAATAGCCAGATAAACAGTTATTTTTTTGCTGTTTATATATGATTTCGCTTGACAATCTACACTATTTGTTTGTTTAGGAGTTGTACCGGATAACCATACTCCCGTAGGGTATTATGTAAATCTTCCGTTACTTGTTCAACTTCGTTAATAGAGCTTATGACTATTATTCTATATTAAAGAGTTCTATATAGATTTCTTCTGAACCGTGCAGAAACAGTGCTAAAATATTCGTGTATTATTCTGTCTAAGTGCTTGTCATATTCAAATTCTTTCTTGGCAATTGATTTGCTATCTTTGTACGTGCATAAAAGTTACTTCCTTAACAATATTATCTGAAGTATTTGAAAAGACAAGAAACCTAGTCAAATAGTAAATGCCTACGAAATCAAACGTAATTATTACGAAAAGCAGTACACTCCAGAGAGAATATTAAGCTATTTAGTATCAACAGACATGATCCAGATCAAGTTATCACAATAGGAATGTCAAGAAAATCAATTTTAGTAATAAGTTTCAAAAACTAAGTCATTTCACAAGCTTTATTTATTTTAGCACCATTTTGAATAAAAAAAAAAGTCACGAAAATTAAATCAAATGTTGTCGTGTTTACAACTTATGATCAAGTGGAGGTACCTGTCAATAAATGAAATATTATCACTTCAAAGATAAACAATTGTGCTGTTGATGAGTAATATTAATGAGAAAGCAACAATGTGTTTATTTAATAACATTCACGCCTTTTATTATTTAATTCAAAATGCTGTCATCACAATAACATTTGAATTATCTTTCATTTGACATTGATTGTTTTGATTATTATGATCTGTAATAATATCACTAGTATTATCCATGTCAATGTTACTGTCAGCTTGTACAATAACTTTCTGTAATGTTGTTTCTTGTTTTGTACTTGTCTTCAATTTCATCCATCCATCCCAAGTAGCTGATCTTGAGACTAATCTATAGAATTTTACATCCTCTAAAACATTTTTATACTCTTTTACAAACTGACCATCTTCCCTGTCTAATTTACTATTGTTATTCACGCTTTCTAGCTCATCAACATGTGACTTATTACAAAAAGCGCTATTCAAATCCTTTATATCAATATCATTATCTGGTGTTGATGAAGTGACTAAACCATCACATTCTTCTTTATAAGCTGTAGTGCATTCTTCATTACCTAAAGATATTGATGAGTTATGTGAATTCTGTTCTTCTTTTTCGATTATTGGTTCTATTAAATGACCAAGTTTCCAGGTTTTAGAATATGAACATAATGTATTAATTGGTTTATGTAATAAAGTGGACGTTGAGGATGACATGGAAGCAAATGATGCATCAGTTGTGGTTGTAGCCGATGTATTTAAATCAGTTGGACTTCGAAAGAAAAAGAAATGAAATAGAGTATTATTTAAATTTATGTTAATTAAACAGAAGCACGTTATCTATAAATATAGCGGTAACTACTCTACAATAATCGACATCTTAAATCACCACGGCTTTTACAATAAAATTTAAAATGCACTAAACTCAGTTAGGCTACATTTAAAAGATTGTTTCTTGTAACCTAAGAAGAGTTTAGTACACCTAACTTATATTTGAAACTGGAAAAGTCTATAAGATATTTCAGTGATATTTTATCAAATTTACAGAGCTAAGACAGAGAGTCGTTACCTTCATCTAGGATTATTTGCATAATACTGTATTTAATGAATATGTTTTAAAAACAGTCAACATTATTAAGCAATACTACAGTTTCTCAACGTTCCATCAATCATATTAGATTGGCGCTAAACTCAAAAGGTTTATTTCTCTTATTTTAAAATGTATTACTCGTGTTTGCTTTAACTCGGTGCTACCGTGATGATTTTAGTTACGCAGTTGCAAGCCTAGGTTTCGGAATGGGACTGAAGGCTGGTTGTCATTGTCGCATAGACTCTGCATACGTATTTATGTAGCGTAGATATATAATGGCTAGCCACGACTTTGAGCCACAGAATCATCATATTTTTATTTTAACAGTCAACGGCATTAGCCTATCACTTCTTGAAGCGTTAGGTTCCGATAAAATTCTATTTCTCTCAAAATTTCTGTTCTGGTGTTACAGAATTTAGGTTGTCGCAAACTGCAAACAAATACTAAAAATAAACTGGTCATCTTACGCTGATGACAGTTTAAGACATTCCCACTCGCGATACCCGCGTACTTCAAGCAGTCATCATCGGCTGCCTTAGTTAACTTATGATATAAGTAACGGATATTGAACAATAATGACTGTTTTCCTTAAATTTGCAGAAACTTCAGTCGTTGCTTGAAAAGAAACTTTTTTTCGGCATTTTCAGATGCTGACATAACCATATGACTCATGTACAAGAATACGCAAAAGTATTCAGATATCCGCAGAGACCTTCATGGTCAGCATAAAACTCATCTACATATTTCTTGAGTTGGGATCCATATTGTCATACCAGTAAGACCATCACAATAACGCTCATAGATTAAGTTAATAATGGAATCAGTTCTGTCAAAACGGCTCCCATAAACCTTAACGAAGCTTCTAGAACACTTGAAAGGGCCGGAGACATTCTATCTAATCGCTGATCGACAAGACGTTCTAGAATCTCGACGTGGAGCGTTCAGATTGGGCAATAGTTGAAACTTTTTAGTTCGGATGTTATGGATTGTAATACTGATTTTGTTGTTTCAGAAAACTATAAATATATGATTATTTTTTACAGAACTGACTCTCTAACTTACTGGAATAAAGTTTCCCGTCTACACATCTTCTGTATTCTGAATTTGTAACTTGGAGGGTTCAAGGCGTTCGAGTACTGTGGTTAGTCAAGCCTACCAAGCACGAGATATAACATGTTCTTTCCACCTGTGCCAGTGACCCTTGAACATGAGTTTAGGCTACCGTTTGTTATATTCGTACAAGTATTTCGAACTTCGATGCCTTAAACCTTTCAAGTCACAAATCAAGAGATAGAAGTAGGGAGAAGGGCTTTACTCTCGTGAATTTCAAACAAATGCAGAAAGATCATAAATATTTTAAATTTTGAGCTGACTAGACATCACTAATGTAATGCATCTAATCTAAGAGCAAGAGGTTGATCAATCGACCAGTTAAATGATGCTACATCATAACTTTTAAAAATTCTATTGTGTGGTTACTAGACAGAATATATTCAACTTTTTTAAAGCTCTAAAAGTCTTCTTCGGTGTATCTGTGAGCCATCGCTTCATTTTATAATTCACTATTATTTTACTGTCACTTACCTAAGTCAGTTTGTTCGAAAACACCTTTTATCTGTTTAAATCAAATTTCTATTCCATACAATATTTTTTCATTTGATATGCCTTATACAAGGTATATTTACTCACTAAATTTGATTATCCGTTCACGAAAACAACATTTCGCCAACTTCCTTGACTTAGTAACTTTTGAACTTATGCAAATCATTTGCTTGCTTTAACATCTAGTTTTTTATACAGGTTTCTGTTATTGCACAATGAAAGGATTTACATCATTAATAAAACTTACTTTGATCGATAATAACGATGAACTTGAACCCTATATTGATTGTTCCAAATATCCTATTTTCAAAATGGCATTAATAAATTTGCTATATTTTACGCTTCTTATCATCTTACTTACCTTCAGCACTAAATGATTACTCTAGAAGCTTAGAGTTTTGCTTCTTTATCAGCTGAGCTACCTTTTACTGAGAATGGTTTTATTCAAATTTCGCATATATTTGTTATCGTTCCCAAGAACACTATAGTTAAATGTTCGACCTATCTATCACAAACACTCGTGTTATTTTTGGATAAGAACTAAATCACACGTTTTTGTGATTTATTCATTGATTTCTTTGCAGACTTGTATACATCAAAACTCATAGAACACTTTTCAATAAAGTAACTTGTTAGTTTTCTGCCTCAAATAACTGAATAGCTTTGTTCTTCAATGTCCAATTTACTTTTGCTGCACATAATAAAATAATTTGTTGGTGTAGAATTTCAATCGAAACTTTAATAAGAATAATATAATTGAAAAACGTTTCTCATGTATCTGACCATATATTTCCTACCATACCCTGAAAGTAATTATGATCGTTTCAACTAATTTTCGCAGGTCTATATCTTATTTCCTATCTGTTCTCTTATTTAATAACCGACATGAGAATATGAACTTAAGGAGACTGTAAGATCTGCAACAACATAATGATAATCATAGAAGTATCTCATAAGTCCTGAAGTGTATTAGATTATTTAAACAGGCATTTAAACATGAAGAAATTAATTAACCTTACACAATTATTGTTTATCATACTAAGTAGAGCATAAAGGATATTAGTAAGAAATCGTAAGTGATATAGAAGAGTTTAGGACAGTGATCTGATTAGGTCATTACATAAGTGTCTGAAGAAGGACTCGAAATTTTAAAAACAGATGTTTTAAGGTAAAGGAATGTTTTGGAATTTTATTACCTTTAAATGTTCTAATGTTCATCTCCATTTAGCGTCAATTTTCATAAAAAGTATAACACATCGATTAGTTTGCAAAAATACCAATCTCCGCAACTCAGAAAATAACTTCGAGAATACTAAATCAAATATCGTCCTGCGAAAGCTGATTTCAGAAAAGATTTGGCATTAATAATTAAAATATCCTAGAATGGCTGTATTGTTGACGAGAGCCCAGAAAAGCACGTTTATAAGGACTAGAAACATAGATGAGTAAGTCAGCATAGATTTCAGATCTTCAAAGATTGCATACAAAATCTACGGATACGTAAGATACTTCTGATATCTGAGTATTATTTTAAACCTCTTTGTTAGCATTTCAATCTGCTTAAAGTGGGTTGCCACTTATTCAACTAAAGTCTATGATATAAAAATGCCATTAAGTGAAAGGCATACTACTAAACAATATGAGAAGTGACAAGTTAAGTAGATTAATATCTTATTGTAATTAAAACCACTATTTCACTAAATATTGTAATAAACTTTAGACAGAGTTGCTATTATGATCTGTTTATTTTAATCATCATAGGAGAGAACCTACTGAGAAATGAAGGCATTAGGTTTATGTACAAACACCTGCCTTATTATACGTTGTCTATATAATCAATGACAAAATTTTAATCACTAATTTGTACGTTGAAATGAAAATAGTAGTAATGTTAGTGATTTGTGTTTAGTCTAAAGTTAAAGGTTCACTGACTTTGATTCCATTAAAACTCACATATCACTAAGTGATTGAGGAATAATTATGATTACTGTTTGCATGTATGTTGAGAAAAACTAAATGTTTACAAGTTGCCTTATTTATCACTTTAAAATAAACAAATGGGACAGTTGTCTAAAATTCTGAAACCATGTTTAAATGAACTCTTAGTCCCATTTCTTTTGCTCTGAATAATACCCTAGGCAAAAGCTCCCTTGTTACTGAAAGAATTTTTAAAAATGAGCATCATACGCGCTTTTGTTTTCATTTCAGTCGTTTAGTACAAACTAAGTTGATAGACAATAAAAAGAAATTTTGAATGAATAATGATTATTGAAAAAATTTAAGTATAGCAAAATTTTAATACGTATTCGTCACAGTTTATCGTCATTTGGGTACCAATCGAAACCAAGAAGTACTGGTCAGCTGCTTTATCCCAATGTAAGTTTCTCAGTTTACACAGCCAACGCCTAAAATTCATTACTACCGGGACGGTGTCCATCGGTAGGATTCCCTCTTGAACTGATTTGTAAAACAGAAAAACGATCACTCACGTTCACTGGTGATAACTGTCACACTCCAAATTTATCTGAACTCAAAAATTCACGACTTCCCACTAGAACTTTTATAGATTCTTGAAGTAGTTTACTTGTGGACTGATCCTTATAGTTAAGCTAAGGTTGGATTATGTTTGGTTTCAGGTACATCCAGCTGGTAAGTCCCGAATAGGACGAAACGTGCTTCCTGGAATCCGATTGCCATTCACAATCCAAGTCAAATAAACTAAAAATTTTGTGATGATTGGTTTCGATTTGTATTCATCACAGATTGATTTCACTGTGTTTATTGTGCAACATGAATTATTAGGTATTCAGAATTTTAACTTAATTACCCAAATCATAACTGACAAAATACTAACCATTTTAGTCTTGTTACGGCCTTCTTTGTTATATTTCGCTAAGTGCCATTACTTACATCACAAATTTCTACAGAACACTTAAAAAGCATTTGTTTCAGCTGTTAATGACTAGTTAATTCATTAACTACCATGATAAAACAGCACTACCAATACAATCGACTAATTTAAACTTGCACTGGTCAAATGAATGACCGGATATTTAACAGCACATGACGTGATTCAAATTGATAACCTAAGAGCGTTACTATTTAAATGCAGTGCAACTATCTTTCGTCTATTCTCACTAAAACATAACTGCTGAATCATTGTCAATGACTAGATGTAAAGAACAATAGAAAGAAACAAGTGGAATAAATAATTAAGTGTACAGCTGCATAACTAACCATTTAGTTAACAGAGGGATTTAGCTGTATATTTTTGTAAGAATTTATTTGTGTTTATTCATGTGTGTGACAGAGTCAAAGGGTAAACTGCATTCAATAATTCTGAATAAATCAACCTTCTTGTTAGCTACTGAAGTCATATAGCATGCTCAAGTTACAAAACAAAAAAAACACTAGTAGATTTTTTTCCATCAGTTAATACTCTATGCAATATTCACCGTTTTAAAAATTATTCAGAGAACATATTACTAGACTAATTTGCATAAAATACTTTGATTTCACTTAACATTGCAAGTAACTTGTAACTATTAAATAGCTGATAGTGAATAAGATAATGGGATGCAAAATAACAAATGGCAAAACTATGACAACATAGTCAAGGAAAGGTAGTTTGTACACTAGTATAAATAACTACTTTCTGGCTTAAAATGCCCTCCGTAGAAGCACTGACAGTATATTCTACTTTACTGAATAACAATGTTAAGGATTGTTGTGTGTCGTTTTCACTGAGTCAAAATTTAGTTAATACACATAATTATCAAATCTCAGTGATTGGTAAATTTGAAATTTGTGTGTATGATTTGAGAGTTTTAATAAGATGGCCTATTTAAAGAGGTACTTAAGTTATCCAGACAGTAGCAAGCATTCAGTCATTTCTATGAGTTTTACAGATTTAGTGAATATTGTGAAACCAGTAAATAGTGATATAGAACGGCTGTCATTACCGCATCTCAGCCCACTGTTATAGTAGTGACTTTTAGGTCCATGTAATTAATGTGGTCAATCCGATTGTGGTTACATTATGGCATCAATACAATCCATGAGTAAGATTATTCTCACTAAGTCTACCACTATTTCACTTTAACAATAAGTTTTACGTAGATCTTGAAAATGTCGCTAAAATTTTATTGTAGCATTACGTAAACATTTTTTATACATTACTTAGTAACGTTTAGTCCAAAATATTTAACATTATCACATTTAAAAACCATTTATTAGTGCTGATTATTCCCTATTATTATTACTACAACTGTCAGATTTCAAAATCGGTGGCCCTGATAACGATTCTTGATTATTCTACCAGTCCGAGAATATCATGAGGGAGAGTGTCTAAAGCGCCCTTCAAAAATTCACGGAATAAATCAACTTTTATACTTAAAACTTCATCTATAGTCTTCTTGAAACAGCATTTGCCAAATACGAAAATTGCTTTAAGCCAACCTTCATATTTTTAAACTGAATGCTTACCTCGACTCAGTTACATTTAAACTCAATGCTAATTTCATAAATACGGATCCTTTATTCTTGGCTACCAATCTCACGTAAAGTCTGTACTAATGGTTGTTGCGAATTTCAAAAGTAATATAAACAACACTCTAACTAGTTTTTAAAGGTTCTCTAGTATTTGAAAATGAAAAATAAATTCACATTAGAAGTGCATTAAAACATACCATGATGTTACTGTTGTTTCATCCCCACTGTTATTAAGATTTTCCATCAATATTTGACTATGTGTATGGTTAGCAGAAAGTTTTGTATTGAGCATTGTTTTACTTATTTGTTCAGCATTAGCATAAACTGGTTGTGATGTATTACTTAAATTATCTTCGTCTTCCTCATCTTCCTTTTCTAAACAAACATTATTCTCATCGTGATCACACAGTGTTTCCGATATGAAAGTTTCTTGTGAACCATAGTTATTATGAATCATGTTTTTGCCTTGCGCTCGTTGTCTTACTAAAGTTAGAGGTGGTGAATTAATATTACTAGAATGTCTTGAGTGCTCTAGTGTATTTGCGTCAAATAAAGTTTGACATGAACGATCCACCAAGTACTTACCAGAAGTTACCAAAAAGTTTTCATCAGGAAATATCCACGATGATGACGAAGATTTAGCATCACTATCATAAGCTAACGAAACAGAGATTTCTTTGGGCAACAAATTTGATGAACTTTGTTTTTGACGGAAATCACTGGACTCTATTTTTTGTAAAAGGAATTCATTGACAGAACTGGCACGTGGTTTCGTTGTCGCCAATGGATCAATTGAATTGGGAGACGTCAGGATGTTTTTCTTTTTTCGAGGCTCTGACGAAAACCAACATTGATTTGTTTCATTTAAGTGAAATTCACTAGATTCCTTTTTAATCTCTTGCTCTACAATCCACTTGGTAGAGTCAGTAACTCGTCTAGATAATTGTGATTGAATGCTCAGTTGTTTCATTTGGCGAAATAATCTTGACTGAAATTTATCAGCATTATCTATTAGAAAAATAAATAATCCTCGACCGTCTTCACAACCGCTTCCAGTTATCAAATAGAAACGTTTGGTATATACACCGAATCTGTATAAATTTAAAACATTATTTTAAAAAATGAAGATTAAGCATTAGTTATAGTTTCTATTTCAGAGAGGAATTTAATATATTACACCTTCAGAGACTATTAAACATAGATGTGGTAATTTGTGAGGGTGTATTTGTTCCCAGTGTTGATGTCAACTACTGTAATTGTATTTTTAAACAAATGCGTATTCTGATGAACTTGTATATTCCCGTCGATTTGTTATGGGCTGAATCTGGTCAGTCTCTGTTGCTATATGTGCATCTTAAACGTATCGCCTCTATATAGCGATTATTCACAAGCATTATTTTAGTTGTTCGACACGAAACGAACCGAGTTTGAATCCCACTGTGAACATCAACATTGGGATACAGGTACATCCAGCCGACGAGTCCCAAGTTGGACGAAGCGCGCGTCCTAGATTCCACTTGCCAGTCACACTCCAACTTAAATGCGTATTCTATGTAAACAGCTTCAATCTTTGCATCTGAAAGACATGTCCTGAATTCCACTGCTATTCGCAATCTAGTTTCTTCAAAAGTACATCTGTATATACTTTTCCTTTGATTATTGTCTATGTACCTAAAGAAATTGCCTAAATACAAGTAATAAACGCGTAACGAGTTGAAACAATGTGCATTCATCTATACATTTTATATGACTCAGAATTAAGAAATGTATATATTTCCTCAGGATTTCAAATACACAAATTATTTAGCATACACATTTCCCTTAATAATTATACAAAACATATTTTAAGCAATATGCTATTACATTTTTTGGTTAGATTTTTGTTAGTAATTTCTACGACAAACAAATTAGTGATTATTTTGTCTAATATGTGACATAATGAGTGGATAATTGATTATAAGGACTCAAACATCTGTTTACTAACCTATTGAAAATCAAATTAGTTTTACTAGTAACTCTACTGATAACTTTTACAAAATGTGACATAACTTAGCAGTATACTATGGAGTAAAATGATACGTAGTCTTCAGATAGGCAATTAAATTACAGCTGTAAGACCATATAGTTTAGCATACTTTTGAACTCACTAAAACTGTTTCTTTACAAATCTCTTAGAAGGTAAACTGACTATTTCTAAGATTAGTACATGCAGCTTAAATCAACAGATTTTTGTTACAAACTCAAGAACATTACTACATTTGCAAATTGTATTTGATATCAATTTACAAATCAATTAGTTTCCGATTTCAATCAACGTGATGAAATTATATAAACCTATAGTGTACATTTATATTTGTATTATAAGTTACTGTGGGGGAAAAATGTTTGACAAAAGTTTTAAGGCAATTAGGTAACAATAATAAAACTTGGTTTTTGTTACTGTAACAAAAAATAATGTATGAATAATCTTTAATAAAATAAATAGTAAAGACAAAACAATAATGTTCATGAATGCACTAAATATTTCGAAATCACCTTATTTTCTATGAATATCGCAATTAATTTCATGAATAACCAAATAATTTAATCATAATATTTAATCACTTAAACATTTGATTGACTACGAATAATGAATTACTATGAAAATACTGTTTCTTGGCTATTATATAATAAGCGAATATATTTGTTTTCAAACTCGTATATACATATATATATATATATTTGCGTGGTAATCTACTAAGTATCTGGCTACAGTCATGAGTATAGACCAAGTGAATTCGGAAGATAGAACAATCTTTCAATCTCATATTATTAATATTTTTGATGATAATGGCTTAACATCAAGTAAAAGTTTCTTCAAAGTATCACGATATCTCTCTTTATGACATTTGTAGAGAATATATTGAGAAATCTGTAGCCATTCAATGAAATTATTTTTTTATTTATGAATACTTCTGATTAAACAAAACTATACAAAAGATTTCAGTAATATTGTTGAATAAATTTCTGTAATTTTTATGAAAGACTTTCCATAATCAACACAACTAAATTGCAACAAAAATAACAGTGAAAAGGGGAGTCTTTATTACAGTAAGTGTCAAATATATACAAAAACATAATGTATATTTTCTATTTGGGGCTATCTAGACGTCACCATTTTAATCCATGTAATCTACGAGCAGGAATCTTTTCGACCGGCCAGTGTGATGATACTACGTCAGAGCTTTTAAAGATTTTGCTAGGTGGGGGGTTGATTGGGTGTAATGCATTCAGCCTTTTCAGAGTTTCTAGAGGTTTCATAATCATAACTGTGAGCCATCTTAACATATCCCTCGAAATTTTACCCTGGTTTATTGGCAAAAACTATTTCATGGAACAATTTCGTGTATGAAAACTTTCTGCAAGTTTTTTTATAATAAAAACTACCGCAAAAACTCAATTTGGAAGATCATCAAAACAAAAGAGTTTTCCCAAATAACAAGTAAAAAAGAAAGAACCGATTGAAACAGAAATATTATTATCCTCCACTTCAAATTATATCATTTAAAAGTCATAATTCATAGCATAAGCTGTCAGTTTTATCTAAACAATGAAGTCTCATAATGGTCTCTTACAAAATTCAAAACTGTAGTTTTTCGATTAGAGGGGTTTATTTTTGCACTTGTAACTTTTATGATATCTTCTTTTTCAGTAACACAACAAGTCATATGAGTAGTGTGCAAAAGAATCTACTTGGATGTCGCTTTTGTGTTAGAAATAACAGCACAAAAAAGGAATACAGCTATTAGACACAAATATCGAGAAGACATTGTATAAATTTCGTCAATACTCTTACAAAATGGACCATAACTAGTTATCATCTATATCACCTCCAGTCGATTTTAGATTAGCGTAAGCAGAAACTACGCAACATTTTAGATCATGAAACGCACTTTCCCAAAACGTACACTTACTACATCAGAATATTCATTTAAAGGTTTATAAGATAAAGTTACTCAGTCTGCAGTGGCAAGCAGGTATCTTTCAATAACATTTAGACGTTATTGTTATTTACATAATGACATTATCTGGTAGCATTTGAATCCAAGATGCATGTTTGATATTTAATATTGTTTCACTAAATATACCCATATCCCAGGTCATCTCATTGACTTAATAACTCAGCCTGATATTTAATCTCTTAGGAAAGAGTAGAACACTAAGATGAAAATACGCCACATAATCAACTAATCCAAAGAAAAATTAAGTTGGAATTCTGTATTATGTTATTAAAAACGGTCGACATTTGCATAAAATTGTATCTTACTTTCAAATTATACTGGTATTAACTTTTTTTATGTTGGTATAAAGCTCGCGTTTTTTCGAAAAAAATCAAAAGCAGAATGTCGACGATATGAATACGTTTACATATAATTGTGCGTACACACTATTTAAATGTTTCAATTACATGTGTAACTGACTTTACAAGTATGTATAAAGAAGTTGGTCTATGTGCTTATTTTCACCAGGCACACCAACGCGGACATATACATTTACATTTGTTTGTGTACCATAAATTATTTACCTTACATAATAATAAAGACAAATCGATAAACGAAAAATTAATTATTGTTGTTCTTTCCGCGCGGATTCATATGGTAGACAATGTACAAATGGTGAAAATCGTATGAGTCATATAAAATAAAGATAGTAATTGTATGTGTTGACAGAGTAACAATCCTTATTAAACATATATCAAACTGAAGAGTAGAAGAGCATACATACTCAACTTTAATAAATAACAATACCTAATCTCTGCCGTTAAGCACTTTTTTAAGTATTTAAAGTAATTCTAGCATTACTCGAGTGATAAAAGTTAGATTGTGGCTAGTAGCTGAGGTCCAAATGCGCGCTTTGTATTATTCAGGACACATCTACCTGATATACCTCCTACATTCGTGTTGATCTTCACATCAGGAAGAGAACTCAGTCTATTTGTTTTGAATGACAAAGTGTTATCCATTGATCTTCATAGTATACACAACCACACTCATACAAAGAGATGCATATATATTTGAAATGTGTATGTATCTCCTTTTTGGTGCTGTTAAGAACTGCAACTAAACAACCTCTATTGATATATATGCATCCTGAGAGAATTGTGTAGCAAGGATTGATTCACAAGAACGATTAAAGTTCTGCAACAATTTATTTAAAAATAAAAAAAATACCAAGGAAATACACATGCTTAGTTTATGTAAATAATGTTTTCCTCCTAACTTAAAGAAAACTTTACAACTTTTGTCCAGATTTCGAAGTTCATTTAAAGTGTTATTTTTTCAGTTCATATAAAATAAAAGAAAAGTTAGTAAACATCATGACTACAAATAATGTTTATTCATTTTATTTTCAGTGATTGAAAATGCCTATTAAGAAAACGAATATATTTATAGACCAGATTGTGAATTAAAATGTTCCAGGTGGCTCAAAAAGGAACACTAATTAGGGAAATTCTATATGTATAATTATTCTTACACCTAAAATTTATTTATATTGTTTTAAAATATTTCAACAGCACCTAGATTTATTGAATTCAGCCTTATTGACATCAACATTTACTTATTTGTATCCTAATATTATTAATAGCATTTTACTTTACAGCTTCAATTTGATGCATTTGTAAGTAGCTACTATTGTGTAACGAAAATTTAGACAAATTTATTGCTCAATGCTCAGCAGATGCAAATGAATAATGTGGGCTGTTTGTTCTAAATTTGTTGCCATGTCCATATCCTTGTTTATGATCACTTTTACTAAAAAAAGAAACAATAAGTGTGATAATACAAAATCATTTCGATACATCTGGTTTGCATTAGCTTGCATAACTTTATTTCACCAATGAGGTGCCAGATGACGGACATGATGAGTAAATATCAACAAAGTAAAATCAAATTCAATATGATTACTTAATGGTTCCGTTACTAATACACGAAAATGTAAACCTTCCACATCATTCAAAATCAAAAACCTTGATACTCAGTGAGTTACATTTTTCGACGTTTAGAAAAATTACATATACTTAGGTTTATTCCTATGAAACATTGTAAGCTGAAGAATTTCAACACTTTTATTTTTCTTAAGCGATACATCAAGAACGTCATTTTAATTGGTATTTATAAGGCAATTTTTAAAATATTTGCATTCTCAAGCGTCTTATTCCCTATACTGCTCCTATAGAACATGAGAAACCCTTTCAGATAATGTATGTTTTTAGCCATGCAAAATAAGCATAAACCCTTAGCATAAAATAAGAAATTGGCTTGTCTTCAAGACATGTGGATTATGTAGGCTTCAGATTAGCACAAAACATTCATTCACTGTGCTCTAGTTTTTTTTATAGTTTCATTTTTTATCCTGGATTTTTACACAGATGCGTATGTTATATGTTATTTAAACGAATGGTATATACAAATCATCATCATGTTAATTAAACTGCATAAACTTACTTTCGCACAAATTTTATTGGCCATAATTTTACAATTAAATATGTATCAGGATCAAGTAGTTCAAAAGCATTTTCTCTTATACGTAGTAAGTAGCGACCAGATAACCCTAATTCTTTTGATTTTTCTGTGTGAATTATGTACACAGAGAATGTATCTGACAGTCAGAAAAAATTAAGTTCATAGTAAACAATACAATAAATAAAATTATATCTAACTAAAAATGTTTGACTAGGCATGCTTTTACAGAATATTAACCGCAGGTATATCCAAAAAGTGTTGGTTAACTAGCATAGTATTTGTTGCCATGATAATAAACACAGTATAATAATTTCAAATTCTAAAGGAATCTTAATCTTTTCCCTCTATTTTTAATATATCAGCAGCCAATATTCATTTAGTATCTTAATATCTGATGTTATAATCAACATTAAGAAGAATAATCGGAAACAATTCATGTATTTGTCTAATTTGGTTGTTCAATCATATAATTATATGAATGCAAATTACTTGGGTCAGTTTTATTTCAAATGTAACTGAAACATAGTACCCACTTTTAAATATTAATGCAAAATTCGTATATAAAAACTTTATTTTTCGTAATCATTATTCAAAACGTCACGATTATTTCTCTTCAACGGTACTTATTACCTGAGGATGTCTAATATCATGGAAACTATTTGATTAGTACCATATGAGGTTCTATTCGTATTGATAAATAAATTCAAAAGTGTGCATCCAGCTTATCACTTACTCACTGCTATTTTTAGAATACAAGTTTTATTAATAATAAGCAATTATAATTTAAATCGAATCTATAATTAGACTACACATCCGGATATCAATTTAGTTATAGGAAACTTGGTTGTTTTTGTTGTGATATGATTATAGATTAGTTACGTTGTTAAGAACTTTCCAGCTTCTATAAGTCAGTTTTTATTATAAACAGAGTCAGGTGAACATTTTCTTGATGGTTAAAAACGTGGAATTAAAAAATTTAAATATTTGGTTACGGAGTATCTTTGTCTTTATTTATTTCTAAGTTGGTACAAGAATGAAATATAAAGTGTAGTGCTATTAATTGAAGCATCCATGAAATCTACTAACATTTTTCCATAAACGGGTTTGTGTGTTTTCTATTTGTAGTGTCAACATTTCACACCCCTATTATCCTTAAAATTGTAAACGTGACATTAGTCTTAGATAAATCTTTTAAGTAACTTTCATTGAAAGGTCAGGGATTATTTAATTTTGTCTTTTTAAAGTGAGTACATTTATCCTTGAAAAATATTAGAAAACGGTGTGCAAACGTAAAATTTGGAAGTTAAAAAGAATTAGACCCGCATTATTGTAACATTATTAAGCAACTAGTACGATATAAAGAATTGTGGACCTGTATTTTTAGCTCAATACAATAAAGAAAGTTTTAAACACAACGAAAATGTACTTAATTCTCTTTTGACTATATTGTAAAGTGAGCATACCAGGTCACATGGAATAAGACCCACACGTGGGTTGCTGACTTATAATGGTCAGTATTTTTTAAATTCAGACAGTGATTAAGGCTGAAATTCTTTTGGTTGGAAATAATAATAGTTTACTCAACAGCAGTTTCATAAGACCGATCACATTGTAATATAATTCTGTAAAGTTTGTCTTGCATGCAAGAGGAAAAAGCTGATTTAGGCAGCAAACAAACAAAGTAAGTCCTGCGCAATTATCTGATGTATTATGAAAGTGATAAATTACTCTTTATTTTATAATATGTATAGGTCATCATATGAGAGCAATAATTCTTAAATTTATTCTAGTTTTAAAAGAACTGACTGACTTTTAAACCTTAGTAACTCACGATAACCGTCAAGATCAGAATCTTAACCATTTTGTGCAGAAAACAAGGAACTTTTAGATTTATACTAAGTGTTTATAAAGGAATCAAATGCTAAAAGTCACTTAATTTAACCACAATCTGAATTATTTAATCTACTTGACAATTGGAACTTCTAGAAGCACTGACATAAAAGTGTGGCTTTTGTTCCCTGTTACAAAATGCCGCTATTTTACCATGTTGTTGTTTACTGTTATAGTAAAAAGGCAAAATAAAGCAAATGTTTTACTTACCGGGAGCAGAAGTGCTTTCATATATTTCATTATCTAGAATATTCGGTAGAGCCGAAGCAAGTAAATCTAACTCTGACGTCTGAGATAAACTTAATGTAGATGCTCGTACAGCATCAGGACCATTCAATGTATTTTTTCTGACTCTGTGTTTTGTAATTAAAGTTTTCAGAGCTGAATACCATATATCTTGGTCAAAAAGAGTGGTGAAACCCAACCATAACTGCTTTTTACCGAAGAAAAATCGCGAACTTAGATGAATCTGATTACAGGGAACAGAATTTTTGACAGTATTTGGAGAGTTGTTTTGAACTGTATGACCACATTCGTTAGTTAGTGACGTATGGCCAGACAGCATATGTTTTCGACAAACTTTGAACAAATTCAACGGAATGACTATTTTTGTGTCTGGCAAGTCTAATGTTTCATACTCTGTATCTTGTAGGTCAGCCGTGATAATGGCATTTTTTGGGTCCTTATGTAACATAAGCACTGCTCGAGTCCATTCTCTCTGAAAAGTTGCATAATAAGATAGTTCAACATGATTGATTTTTAAGCTTCATAAGAGCAATATTCAATAATGTCTGTCAGTATTAAAGTAATTGTTCAAAACTGATTATATTAAATGTTCTAAGCACCCAGAAGTGTTTATCTTGTTAAAGTAATGTTAATGATGTTTCGTCATGAGTTCCATCAAAATCTTATTATTTTATCCTTTTAAACATGGACTTTAAATGACACGTTTTCAAACTTATAACCTTTTAGAGTCGAATGCTGCCAACAGCTAGTCAGCCTATCACACGTTTTAGAAAATCCAAATTTCTGGCTTAATTTCTATCGTAAGGATCACCAGTTATCCCCACAGAATTTTTGGACCCGAATCTAAGGTGCAGTTTGACGGTGAGGTTTTTTTTATTAGATGTTGTGAACAATACGGATAAAAAGTATTCAAAAAGTAATCAAAATATGAACACAAGAAAACCTTATATTTCTTATTCTAATTAACTTTTCTATCAATGTATAAAAACGTCTCCCACTCTACTCCTAAACTATTATTCATTATTTATATGAGTACAACTATTAGTGTTCAGGTCGTATACTTTTGACTCCATAATTGACTGTTAATATGTACTTTTCCTCTTATTACCAGTAGGCCTCTACTTTTATATAACTGCATAAATGTGCTTAATAATGGTCAGTGAATTGCGTCTCATGATATTTGAGCCAATCAAATACCCGTAGCTTATTAAGCATGATTCTAGAGGCCTAAAGGACAATAGGCCAAAAGATGCATCGTATAAAAGCAAAGGCAATTACAATTTCAGAACGAATCCAAAAGTTTAGTCCAATGCAAAATGTAACGTCCGTTTTGGTGAATTCGATTATTGCCAACACCATAATCGACGATGCAAAACTTGACAAATTGTAAAATTTTCGGAAACATTCTACTAATTCATTTCGGTTAATTAAAAGCCGAATCACACTTACGATGATAAAAATTTCTCTACATAAACAGTTATATAGAATCAATCATATTTATTTCATTTAACATGACTAGTTAAAGGCACTTGGTCTAACATCACTACCAGAAAACGACACGACTCTCTGTGGGAAGCAACTCCAGCATTAATCAGCCGGAATAGGGGTTGTAACTTTGTTTACACTTTACTTGCAATAAAATATATTTTCCTTCCAATGCACCACTCCCCCCTAATTTACTTCCATTCGTACGCGTGTTCAGTTGTTGGAAGCTATTCTGATTACACGAGAAGCGTAACTTGGTACTGTACAGGGTGCACTTTACACTCATCCTTTTAAAGGATATAGGCCAAAATTTAAAGACAAGGTTGCATGTTCTACCCCATAACGTTAACAATAATCAAAATGAAGAAACGATGTCTGGTCGGCAAAGAGGGTCATCTTACGACAAAATATTCAAAGAAAATACGCTGTAAGTAGATAAGCTCAACTGTTGAACATCGAACGTACAATTCCAATAAAAATGTGAAGTGTATCACAACCCTGCGAAAAATGGTAAAGTTTGCAAAATAAGTAATTAACAACCTTAGTTTTGTTCATGAACAGTGTACTTTCCCTTGGATTCAGAAATTGGAGCTTAGTTAAGTGATTTTAAAATCACTATCAGTGTAAGTTATATGATATGATCAAAATTCCAAATATATCTGCCTTCTAGGCAACATTAACTAGAGTCAGTAAATAAGCAAAACCAGTTACTGGAATCTAAAGTAACAGTATTTCCCTGTGTATATTTAGAAATAGTTTGGGCTAATTGAAAGGTTTCGGTTACAATACCTGCACAAGTCTTTCAAATTTTTGTCCCCATTTGTCAAATTTAATAAATCTGCTTCTTGTGCATAGTTCAGAACACTTTTTTTAACCCTTAGGTTAAACTAATACATTTAAAAGTTATAGAATATTACTAGCAAAAATTTGGATGCACCAGAATAAAAAGCGATTTATTATATAATACAGTTTCAAGTCGCAGATTAATGAGTTTAGTTTAAGTAAGGTTTATATAACGGTTTAAGCAGATAATACCTTATGTGCCGAGCAATTTGTCAAATACTTAAAGTAACCCCTAGTGCGCAGTGAAAGGTCATTCATCCGTATATTTGCAAAACTGTAGTATTTCTCGTTTATACAATAAAACAAATATTCAACAAACTGATATGTTTAGTGAAACGTAGGAGTGAAAAATCTATGGGGAGCACGTGATAATTAATGGTAAGTTCTGGGGAAAAATCTTTCTAAATATTACCTTTTTCCATCCAACGAAAAGCAATTGAATATGGTCTCAGTTTATTACTTTACACATAAGTGTTATCACCTTCCTACATCACCAGTATATATTTACCTATGTTTAACAGTAGCGATTTATTAGCTATGTGTTAGATTCTTGCCAGGTTTGTGTGGAGGATGCTGACGCCGTACTCTTCAGAAAGTGTTAGACTACAATTTGATCCTTTAGTGACTTTGAGCATCGGTTCAACATTAGTTCTGTGAACAATTTGTTCAGATTTGTTGCTCACAAGTTCTTAAGGTGAGATATTCGCAATCTTAGAATCCGGCCTAGAACATTTGATTATAAACATGACTTTAACTCACAAAACTTGGACGGTTCTTTCAACTCTTTATTGTTCAAAGTAGTGCATTCAACTTTATATTTGTCCTTCCTAAAAAGTCTGATATTTTCCGTGGCGTTCAACATGAAAGTACTGGACTAAAAGGCTTTTTGGCTCGTTCTGTAGTATTTTAGTTCTTACATGTAGGCCGTGGTATATTCATTACTTCTGGATATAAAGGCTCAATATACAGTGGCTGCCACTACTAAAACCAATAAAAAATTTTTGCACTTTAAATAGTAAAACGCTAGTTACTATTTCAGCCTAAATATGTTAATATAATAACAATCACTATTAATTTATTATATTATAATTAAAGCACACTTATTACAACAATATTAGAATCGTAACCTTTCTCATTATTATGCCCTACATGATAAAGCTATCCAGACCCCAGTGATGTTCAGTTCATCGGTTTTCTTCTGAAAGTTACAGGAAACCATAACATCTCAAGCTTCTCAGTCCACACAATGGTCACCTTAAGTGTCTGAAGTAAAGATATGTTTTTACAAACTTTCACAAACTAATTAGCACTCTCCACCCTTCAACTCCTAATATTGTTTAAGTTTGAAGATAGGGGAGTAATCTGTTCATGAAGTCACTAAATGTAGGTTTTAAAATTGATACATACATGATCACTGTGAAGTCAGTTATCATCTAAGCCATGATTTACAAAGGCTGGAAAAAGTACGCTCAAATGTTCTTAGTTTTTAATTTTAAGTACTGAGTACCGATAAAGAGAGGAAGGTGGAAAGAAGAAAAGAAAAGAGTAAGAAAGGCAGAGGATTTTTGATAATATTAGTCTCAATAAGCAAGATATCGGGCAGTCGAATGACCAGACAATTTAGCGTTCTCGAGGTAAAGCGTGCAACATTGAGCTCCTTCAGTGTGCATGTACCAGGCACATATGTGCATCGGTCAGAGATGCCATACCTAAAAAGCACAATAAGATTAACACCTAATCAGCAGAAGTAGAAGTTACTTTAATGATAATAATAACGAAAACAAAGTGAAGTGATCATACAGTATATGGTTCGGAGAGAAAGAATTAGTTCGTATTAAAAAGGTACAGGATAAAATGAAGCAACTCCGCCTGTAGGCCCTAGGGTTGCTGCCGGTCCCAATCCCGGATACAGGAGGAGAGTTGGGCATGGGGCTATCAACCCCATCCCGTAAAACAGCAAACGTGCTAACAAAAACGCTAACCAGTAAAAACCTTTATAACCATTTTTACTCTGCCCTGGGAGTTGGAAGGTATGTTATGACGCCTCATGGTGAAAGCCGAGTTTCTTCGGAAGCCACGAGGCCGATGTCTCTTCTGACAACCAGAGCAACAATTAATATAGGTACGTGGAATGCCCGCACGCTGTGGGAAACAGGGAAGACCATGCAAATAGCTGAAGAAATGAAAAGATACAACCTGAAGATACTTGGAATAAGCGAAACGCATTGGGTGCAAGCTGGACAGCAACGGTTATCTTCGGAAAATGTGCTTTTATACTCCGGCCACGAAGAAGAAAACGCCCCCCACACACAAGGAGTAGCATTGGTGTTATCCCAAGATGCATGGAAGTCTCTTATAAGATGGGAACCTCATGGACCTAGGATCATCACAGCATCCTTCAAGACGAAGGAAGGGATTGCAATGAATGTCATCCAGTGCTACGCACCCACCAATGACAGCCACGAAGACGACAAAGACCAGTTCTATGCGAGGCTGCAGTCAATCATCGAGAAATGTTCAGCCAAGGACCTGACCATTCTGATGGGCGACTTCAACGCCAAGGTCGGAGTGGATAACACCGGGTATGAAGACATCATGGGACAACATGGACTGGGAGAAAGAAATGATAACGGTGAGAGGTTTGTGAACTTATGTGCCTTCAACAAAATGATTATAGGTGGCACCGTATTCTCCCACGAACGTATACACAAAACTACATGGGTTTCACCGGACCACATTACGGAGAACCAAATCGACCACATCTGCATCAATAAGAAGTTTAGAAGGACCATGGAAGACGTAAGAGCAAGGAGAGGAGCCGACATAGCTTCAGATCACCATTTGGTGGTAACTAAAATGAAACTGAAGCTGAGGAAGCACTGGACAACTGGAGCAGCAGTATTACACAAGTTTAATACAGCCCTTCTCCGGGATACTAACAAACGCAACGAATTCAAATTAATTCTCAGCAACAAGTTCCAGGCATTTCATAATCTACTAGAAGAAGGTGGAACTAATATGGAAGACAACTGAAAAGAGATTAAAGGAACAATAACCTCAACATGTCAGGAAGTTTTGGGTCTCAAGAAACAACACCAAAAAGAGTGGATTTCTGTTAGTACTCTGGACAATATCCAAGAAAGGAGGAACAGAAAGACAGCGATCAATAACAGTCGGACAAGAGCAGAGAAAGCCAAGGCACAGGCAACAGTCGAAGAAATCAAAATGGCCATTAGACGGATCAAGAGTGGCAAGTCAGCAGGACCAGACAACATACCAGCGGAGGCACTGAAGACAGATATAGAAACAACTTCAAAGATACTCCACATTCTCTTCAGGAAGATTTGGGAGGATGAACAAGTTCCATCAGACTGGAAAGAAGAGTACCTCATCAAGATACCAAAGAAAGGCGATCTCAGCAATTGAGAGAACTACAGAGGCATTACCCTACTTTCAGTACCAGGAAAGGTCTTCAACAGAGTGTTATTGAACAGATTAAAGGACCCAGTCGACGGCCAACTCCGAGATCAACAGGCCGGATTCCGTAAAGATCGATCATGTACCGATCAAATCGCTACTCTACGGTTCATTGTTAAACAATCAATTGAATGGAATTCACCACTTTACATCAACTTCCTCGACTATGAAAAAGCATTCGACAGCGTGGATAGGAGAATATTATGGAGCCTTCTACGACATTACGGCGTACCCGAGAAGATAGTCAACATCATAGGGAATTCTTACGACGGACTACATTGTAAAACCGCGCATGGAGGTCAGCTCACAGATTCATTCGAAGTGAAGACCGGTGTCAGACAAGGCTGCTTACTCTCGCCCTTCCTCTTCCTACTGGTCATCGACTGGATCATGAAGACTGCAACATCTGAAGGCACTCTCGGAATACAATGGACAACATCGACGAAACTAGATGACTTGGACTTTGCAGATGACCTAGCTCTTCTTTCTCACACACATCATCAAATGCAGAGGAAGACCAACAATATAGCAGCAGCCTCAGTAGCAGTAGGCCTCAACATACACAAAGGGAAAAGTAAGATCCTCCGAGACAAAACAGCAAACACTAACCCAATTACACTTGACGGAGAAATTCTGGAAGACGTTGAAACCTTTACATATTTGGGCAGCATCATCGACAAACAAGGAGGGTTTGATTCGGATGTGAAGGCGCGGATTGGTAAGGCAAGGGCAGCATTTCTACAACTGAAAAACATCTGGAACTCAAACCAACTGTCAGTCAATATAAAAGTCAAATTTTTCAACACAAATGTGAAGACAGTCCTGTTGTATGGAGCTGGAACTTGGAGAACTACGAAAAGTATCCTTTAGAAGATACAAGTATTTATAAACAACTGTCTGCGTAGGATTCTTCGAATCTGTTGGTCAGATACCATCAATAACAACCTGTTGTGGCAGAGAACTAATCAACTTCCAGTTGAGGAAGAAATTAGGAAAAGACGCAGGAGGTGGATTGGACACACACTGAGGAAACCGTCAAACTGTGTCACAAGACAAGCACTGACTTGGAATCTTAAAGGCCACAGAAACAGAGGAAGACCCAAGAACACATTGCGTCGGGAATTGGAAACAGACATGAAGAGAATGAACAGCACTTGGGAAGAGCTAGAACGGAAAGCCCAGGACAGAGTTGGCTGGAGAATGCTGGTGGGCGGTCTATGCTCCACTTGGAGTAACAGGCATTGATTGATTGATTGATAAAATGAAGCGCATGATATATGAGAGAACATAGAGTGGACACACCTAACCCATTGTGATCCGCTCTGCTCAGAGATTCTAACCACTGCTCACGATAGTTGCGAGGACCCTAACCAGGTAGTCTGAATCCACCAGCACAACTCAGACCAGCAGTCAGTGACTTTACGAGCTAATGCCATATTTTGGTTTCATTGTCTCTAACTCACTTCTATCTTACTCTTGTGTCAGTCATCATCGCGCGTTGTGGTAAGCTGTGGTTTGCCATACTTAACATATGTCCCAGTCACCTCAATCGATGGAGATTCACAACCTCGTCGACTGATTTTTGACTTTTGCTTAATACATGGCGTCTAACCTCGCTATTACCTACTCAGTGATTCCAACGAACGTGTACGATGTTAGGAAGACATCGGTGATCAAATACCAATGACCTACAAGTGTCATTTACTCTTAACAACCCCATCCCACATCCATACAATATAACACAGCGAATTGCAGCTCAGTATGCTCTTTTTTTCGTTGGGAGACGAGCATCTTGCCTGCGCAACAAGCAACGTAAGTCGACTAAACGAGCTTTGTGAATTCGTCAGAGACCAACCCATTGAGGTTAATCAAACTTCCAAGTTAAGTGAAGTGGAAGAGGAACTCAACTACTTCACTCCGTATCTCTAGCTCAGGTGTTGACAAAGACCGGTCTTGAAGTAACAGATCTCATTTACAGCGGAAGAAACGAATCCCAAACATGCTTGCATGGTTGATTATTGCTGTCAAAAGATTCTACATTTCATCCCCGTTTTCGCTAAACAGAGCTATATCATCTGTATATTTTAAGCCAATAAGTAGCTTTTCTATTAGGCGATCCAATTCCTGAAATGTCAGACTACACTTAAAATTCATGCTAGCTAGAAATGAACGATCGTTTGAGCATAGTTGCATTAAACAGTCGCCGTTAACCGCTTCCACAGCCGTAACACCGAAGAATCCACCTGAATGTCATTTAGACCGATTCAAGCTACGTGTTTATGTGCTAAAATCACCAGCAATGAGTAACAAACCTAAGTGTTTAGTTTTATAGAGAAGTTTTGAAAGCTTTCTATGAACTTCATTTTACGCTTCATCCAGGTTGCAGTGAGTGGATGCATAAACCAAAAACGATGAAAAGACTATGGCGTATGTCCCTAACCCTTTAAGTTCTTACTGAACCACTTAGTCGGACGGCACAAAGGCGACTGTTGCCAAGAGTCCATTCATAAAGTGCTTGTTAAGCTTCCATATTTAACGCTATGCTTACACTGGCTACTCCACTAGAAGTTTATGTTGAGTCACCAAATAAACGAAGGGTGTATCGCGTATATG
Source organism: Schistosoma mekongi (assembly GCA_034768735.1). NCBI lineage: Eukaryota > Metazoa > Platyhelminthes > Trematoda > Strigeidida > Schistosomatidae > Schistosoma > Schistosoma mekongi. Next base: position 35,628,480 of record CM068307.1, on the reverse strand, counting down.
CTTCATACCGACTAAGTGAGAACAACTGAATGACCAAGCTATGATCTTGTGTTTCGGAGACACAACACAAAACATTAGCGCGGGATCCTAATGTCATATCTAGGAAGGCTTGGTGCCAAATATGGTACAGGAATCGTTCGTTGAAGGCTGCAATATAAAATTTGGAGCTTGATCTCAACAGGTCCGAAACGTCATTTCAAGGGTTAGAATCGTTGGCACTGATGGTACATGAAAAAGTTAAAGATAGGAATATAGGCTTGAAATTAAGATTGGGTAAATTTTAGGAATAGAAGAAGGAATCCCGTTAAAATGACAGTGATATTGTATGTTGTTAGAGGTGTGAGAGTTGGTATCACTTCTAACCTTATGGAAGCGTTCTTTTCCTTGATGTACCCGAAAATCATATTGGGTTAGTGTTGGAGTCAATACTATTCAGAAACTATTGTTATTGCTGTTGTTGCTATTGGCATCATTGTTGCCATCGCTGCTATTGTACACAGAAATTAATCGTTTTCCGACGACTTCTTGTTATTCCTTTGGGTTTTGGGGATGATAAACAAGATCGATACTTGATTAATTAGAAAATCTTGATCAGTAGAACCAAAACAGTAGTGTTCTGAACTCCAGTAAGCGCTCAATCGTAGCAATTCAGTCGGCTGATTTGACAACTGAACTCCTCCGGGATATTAGTTATTGGTATTCCAGTCATCAGGTTTGCACTAACAAGCCTTTTGACCGTTAACATTTGTTGGTCAATTTGATCACGCTTTTATAACTAGCATGTACATTTTTCAAGAGTATGCTAATAATAATAATAGTAATAATAATAATAATAATTTACAACACAAACACGGTTCACCGGATTTGATAAGTTTCATAAATTCCTATAATAAGTTCATATAAGTTCTGATAATCATGTGACTCAGTTTCAACTTCAGTTGTGAGGACAGTAGGTCGAGTGACCTATATTAATCATTCCAATGACTAAGACGTGTAGCTTAATTTTTAACGTCTTTTCAAACATGGCTACTATGTGCTATTCACATATCCTTTCGTGTGTGTGGTTATTTGTAAGTTTGCTTGTTTATTTTCCTCACTACATTACTCTACTTTTACATTAATGAATTAACACTGGTCCTTTTCATTCTTACTTTTAAAACTTACTCATATTTTAAGCAGAAACATTTGGATATATGATGACATATTCCTGAACTAATAGACTAGCTAATTACATTTCTGTTGTCACTTAGTTGAATTCAGCTTTATCATCTACTACCTTTGCCTTTACTGATGGTCTTCTGATTTATTCCAAAGCCGATCTTTGTGTAGCTACACAAATTCCTAAAACTATCACGATAGAAGATATATAAGTTCAAAATAACAAGTTGAAAAACAAAATTCACTACTCCTGAGCATGTGTTTGCTATACCTCGTCACACAAGTTTCATGAGACGTCTGACAATGGGTGTAATTAGACCTAGCAACCAATTTAATCTAACTGTCTAAGTTCGAATGCCGTCTTCGTTTCCTTCTCTAATGGTGTGAACAGATACCTTTTTTTCTTTCATCAAACAAATGAGATTTAATAAAACGTTATTAGAGATAACTACATCTGCCAGAATTAAACACAAAATTGTGTGATATCATCCTAAAGAAAATTAAATGTGTGATTATAATCGCGTGTTGTTCTATTCAGGAATATCAAAAACATTAGAACTTTATTACTAGGCATGATAAATATATCAACACTCCGTATAAGATTCATATTTGAACAACTACATAAAACATTCAGCTACAGTACAGTCCAGGAAAGTGGAACAGCAATACTTGAAATGAGCCAGCTCAGTTTACGAATAGACCAATCATCATTCCGATTCATTAACCACTGTAAACCAATGATACAACGGAACTTGTGACTGAATAGTTTATCTGTAAAAAGCAATTAAATTACAAGTGATATAAACATTTTCACAATAAACAAATGAATCAAAGTTTTGTAGCAGAGTTTCTATTGTTGAACCACAGAAACAATTATGAGATTCATTTATTTTGCTGAAAAGCTGTCAGGTCCCTTCCCATAGAATCTGAAGTGAAAATTAATTATAAAAAACCTCCATCATAAAAATCTTTGCTAGGAGACAAAGACTCAACTACAAGTGGACCCATACCCCAGTGGTCCTTTTGATAAAATATATATAGATACATATAATTCTTATTATAAATTTAGTTTTACTAAAAATTTCTGTTATGGAGGTATAATGTAATGGGCTTTATTTCAATGACAATACAAAATCCTATTCCTAAATGAAAGTACAACTATTTGTATACTGTTTTTACAGAGTTAGTCGGCTTACGACCTTAACAGTAACTTCAAATCCTAACTTTGAAGCAAAGTCATAACTCTGAAAACCATTTCCAGAATGATATAGCGTTTTGCTCAACCTCAAATTACTTTTCACTTTAACTTACATTATGATGTATCCAGTCTTATAGTACTGATAAGCTTAAGTGCTGTATGGCTCAGTAAAACATAATGCAAGGTAAGAGAAATGCAATGTAAGCTAGGGTAAAATGTTGGAAAAAATCGCCGGACAAAACGCTAGGCAAAATGTTACAAAGCACTAACTTCTTTATACATTTTTCCCATCGATTTACATACATTCTCCACCCCCCTCCATCATAATGTGTCCTGGTATCAGTGCTTTGACCAAGTCGGTTAGTTTCAGTTTAGGTGTGCTTAGGGTAGTAGGATGAATTGCACATCTTGGGTGGTAGAAGCCTCTCATTAGATCTAACTTTTATTGAATATATCAACAGATAGGTATCCAACTACCTGTCTTGATGGAGTTTCACTAGTCAGCTATTCTCACTACAAAACCTATTTCTTACTCTAGAACTTGGTACAAAGTAGAATTTTAACTAAAATCCTTAATATTTATTCCAAATACTAATCGGAGCTAATAATATAATGTCCATGATGCATATTTTTGTTTCAACTTTGTGATAAACTTAACGCCAATAGCAAATCTCTGTTTAGCTAACTGGAAAATTCTTTTCGGCCATTTAAGTGCCGCGTTCACTTATTCCTATATTGTACTTTGGCCAAATGTTTCAACAGAGGACTCTTAGCTACATGAGCTAAATAGTGAATTCGATTTTATTAAGTTATGATCTTAAAAAACAATCAGTCGTTGTAGAATCTACATGAAAATAAGCCCGACTATTGTCTCCAAGCTATTAACGTAAAGCAGAGTGTGCAGTGAAGTCTTGATTATGGGAATAATTGTATAATCAGTCAGGTTAAATAAAAAAATTTCCTGCAGTAAATTTTTCAATATATTTACCTGCTTACCAATTTTACTACATGGCAAAACTTAAAGTCCTAAATATCTTAAAGTTTATAGCAACAAATCGAACAAAGCAGTTTAACAATGCTTCTTTTTCGTTTCACTTAACTATCTACCACACCGAAATTTGTTCACTAAAGAGAAGGAATAAAGCTTGACCAAGCAAAAGTGATTGTTGATTGTATTAAAGTGACAGCATCATAGGTAACCATCATAAATAACATGGTGGACACTGAAGTGCTTCTTTCCGATAGGTGACACAGTGCTTCTTACGTTGCTTATTAGACAGTGAAATTTCATCACCCACTAGTAATTGTTATTTCGGACATTTGTGGTAGTGTCCTAGGTATACAAACACGACGATTTGTGAAATGACAGATAAGAGTTGTAGTTTAAGAGGATCTTATATATGGAGTATTGTTTCAACTAAGTACTCAAATCGTGAAGCTACATGAACATATAGAACATATTGAAATGATATAATGAAATGCTTGCAGTAGTCGTTCTTTTGTATCGATACATGTAATGAGAAATAATTGAGGTATAATTCATACTGTTTATTAATAATCAGTAGTTGAACACAAAAACGATATTAAAAGTAATGTTTCAGAAATATGTATGAGAATGTGACCCTGGAAACGTACATTTATTCCGCCAATTTTATAAAACTTTTATGGTTTTTGATTAAAAATGATAACTTATACACTGAAGTAGCTTTATGATAATAATTAAGATGATTTGTATCTTCCCGTTGATTTGTTATGGACTGAAACTGGTCAACCTCCGTTGCTATATGTGCATCCTGAGCGGATTGCCTGTATATAGCGATTATTCGCTACATTATTTAAGTTGGATTATGACTGGCAAGAAGAATCCAGGAGGCACGTTTCGTCCTATCTAGATGCTGGATGCACCCACACCCAATGTTGATGTCCACATCGTGTCTCGAACTCAGTCCTTTTCGTACCAAACGCCTTAGACTGACCAACTTCTGTCCACAACAAATCAACAGATACAAATTCTTGATAATTACATACACACATGTTGCACAAGTGTAACTGTCTGGACTGAGTAGTCTAGTGGTGAACGCGGTAGCGTTTGGCGCGAAAAGGATTGGGTCCAAAAACCGGTTTCAACATCAACACTAGGATGCAGGTACATCCAATAGATGAGTCCCAAATAGGACGAAACACGCGTCCTGGATTCCACTTAAACAATATTTAAAATGATAAGTTATAAGTTGCCTAATATTATTTAACCGGTTAACAAATGTCATGGCTATACTTTATTTTAAGGAAACTATAAAGTTTTCTTCACAATAAGTTAATCTGTGTGTGGATAATCGAAACCATAGAGGTCATCAAAATACAAATTACAGACACTGAATGTAGGCGGTTCTACTGAGTGATATCCGGTTGTATATTAACCATTTTAATTGGTATTGCGCAGCTGGATATAGTTTATGTTATTGATCAATATAACATGCCCAGCTTTTGAGACTGAACAAACGTGAGAGAGACCATCAGGGGTTCATCGAAGATCAGAATACTTCAATGATAAAATGTCAGACTATTAGTGACTGATCTTTGACTTCCACGTACTGGATCATCGTCTTAGAAATTTTCGTGTGTATATGTTGACTGCAACTAATACAGAACCTGTGTCAGTCAATGTTTCCTGTCGGTTACTATCAACCACTTAGTACTAACTACCACCAACCTAGGATTGGAAGTATTAATTTTACAACTATCCTTCGCCAATGAAGTGCAAACAGGTGATTATATAAACTCGTACTTGAATATTTTATTACAGAATCAGAAAAAATATAATCCAATTAAGTGATTACTTAAGGCCAATTGTACTGTAACAATAAACGCTAATTAAAAGTTTGGATATTGCAATTATCATCGCAGTCATCTTTTTTGATAATCTTAATCGGCGATCTATATCTTTTCGAGTATTAAAGTAAAGGACTTTAAGTTTGAACAGCTTAATGGAAATGTCACTGATGCAAGCTGAAGTCTCGGAAATAAAGTTAATAATGTGAATCGTATCTAAATTATGCGCAACATTTTATGAAAAATCTCTGTTTATAATTAAAATCCGGTGGTCATGAGTTGAAATTCAAGAGAGGTCTAACGACACATTAATTTTGTTATTTTTAACCGTAGGTGGTTATTGTAGTTTATTAGTTGTAGGTGCAATAATTAATATTAATTAGGTTATAGCAAATTTCACCATAATATAAGAAATGACCCGATAAAGTAAATTTTATTTATAGATTCTATTTAATACAATGAAGATGGAGAGTTATATTGGAAGAATTAATAATAATAATAATAATAATAATAATAATAATAATAATAGTTCATAACGCTCATTATCACTAGATTAAATTCATCCAGTATCCAATTATCACTTGCAAGGAATGTTGTGCATCAAAATATTGATAAACGTGTGTGTGTGTGTGTATGTGTATGCATTATGTATTATTGTGCTCATATGAGTATAAATGTGAATTACTTATCTAATATCAACTTTAAAAAGTAGTTATTAGTAGCATCATTAGTTGCATATACAAACATTCAACATCACATATTACATCTTACATCAACCTGTGAGATTCATAGTCCACTTATATAAGATAATTACTAATACTTAAGAAAATATTTTAAAATTAGAAGAAAAATCAATTCTATTTTCTTTATGTGAAGTACACACAACTTAGTAATAACAAGTGATGCACATAGACTAAAAAATCGATACGATAGATATTATAATTTTGTTCTCAAACAAAACTAATGATTAGAGTTATGCAAGCTTTTCTAATTTGTCATGGCAACAAGTTTATTGCTTGAATAGAATAATGATGATACTAAAAATTGATTGATTTTACATTGGATGTTGATTTGTGAGTAATCCATAGAATGACCGAAGTTATTTGTAACGACTGCAATGTTTGCCATGCGTGAGGTACACAGTATTTGTGATTATTTTTTCAGTTAGTTCACTATGTGAATGCTACATATTATATATTACGGCTGTAGGAAAACTGATAACAGTGAAAAAATGTATTTCAAATATAATTACTAATTCTGCTGCCTGAGTCATCTCTTACAGAGGAAAAACAACACTTTCTGTATTATATGTGCCAGAAAGTTCTTTTGTTACTACCCCCCCCCTGAAAAATACGGATTATGTAGCCACAATTAAATAGTTAATGTACAGAGTCGAGGAGATTGTACACCTGAGGTGTTTTTATAGAAAGGCTTAGAGATGTTAATAAACTTCTCGGAATTACTTATTTTCCCTGAATACGCTGCCGTCCAAACAACAGAAGTTCTGCTGGACATAAAGCACTCAACCATTGTTGATATGTAATAATTATAGATATAATTAATCGTCTGGAGGAAGGATAATTCAAGAACAATTTGTGAGTAGTGAAATAAGTCTAAAATTCTGAAGAAATTTGATGCTGATGAGACTTATGAAACTCATTTCCTGGATTCCAGTTATCAACTACAACCCAAATCGTGGATTATCACTGTGTCATGACAAACCATGAAGGATGTACGTACAGTAACAGAGACTGTTCAATTTGAGTTATTAACAATATCAACGAGAAGATGTAAACACTGAATTGGAAACATCAACGTTAGGAGCCTACTCAGTGGTCCAATAGTATTGCGTTCGCCACGTAGCCAGAGGGTCCTACTTTCGATCCCCGATGGGGTGTGGATGCGGACTTCTGAAGAGTCCCATACTGGGACAAAACAGCTGTGTTTCCAGGTGATCAATCATTGTCTGATTCAGATCGGTCTGTGATATCAAGATTGACATTCCAAACATATATATACATTACTTTCGCAATAATACGACTGTTGTGCTAAACAGATCAGCGTATAACTCGACGGGATTTTACTGTAGCGAACTGTATTTAATCCTAGTGTGAGCATCAGCACAATTCAGGTAGATTCATCTCATTTACGAAACCAAAATAAAACAGTACGCACGTCATAGACCCAACTTTTAGAAGCTGATGATGATGATTCGTAAAAGATTCTGTTTAAATGAATAACCAAAAGCTCAAAATCATTTGTCGTGCATATGTTTGTACTTTCGTGTTCAATTTGGTTAGTAATGTATTTAATGAAATTCAGTAGCGATTTCGAGTTGTAAATCTATTTCTCTAATATCTACAGATGCTTTTAAAGCTCGGAACGATGTTTTCAGTATTATATTTCTTTCTAAATATATGAATAATACATAAGTAATAATAAGGATGATGAAAATAGATTAAGTAGGTTATGTAATATCAGCTATCGTAGGACTGATAGAAAACCATGTACGACGTCTACTGTAAGAAATACAGATGTTGGATAGTAATTATGTTAGGTCCAGATAAATATAAATCCTATGTACATATAATTTTAGTATATAAATTGCCTTCATGCACATACACGGCTGGACAGATGTACATAAACAAAGATGTAGACACGAAGAATAAGGTAAGAATGTGTTTTGTAACCAAAATAATCCAACAAATGCCTACTATTCAAACAGATCTGAAGAGGATTGAATTCAATCAGTGCTCGAATATACACAAAAAAGATGAAAGTTAGTATGTTCAGGGGATGGTCTGGGTGACTACAATTACATAAGAAAATAATAACACAGCGAATCATTATACTTATCACTGCTTTACAGTCGAACTATTTTAGCGTTGAATTGTACTAACTGATTGTATCCAAATGGAAGGCAGCTTGTCAACAAAAGTGAAATAATTGTGCTAAAAAATCTATTTGAAATGTAAATTGTTGTAGTTTAAAAACATCTGTTGTTTTAATTTGTCACAAATTGATTTCGTCTGAGTACCAATGAATACCAGAGGGACACTAGATAACTCGTTCACCTTACTATAAAACTATTGAGTTCTGTGCACCACCAATCTCACAAAGGCATCCTTTCTCAAGATTTTCAAGTCTTTCGATAAACCTGTAACCATAAACACCATGAAGTTCGTGTCCAGTCATAAAATCGCCAATTTAATCAACTTGTAATCTAGGGCGACAATCAATGATAAATACAAACAACAAATTAAATACCATTCTCTACAATAACAACTCAATTTTAAGATTTGTCAATCGATTCGACTCTAAGGTTTATGTTAACTTTAAAAGTTATATTATTAATCAGTAAACAGTCTAATATCTGGGTAACCTCACTGGTATGCAATTTCTACTCAATATATATATATATATATATATATATATATATATATATATATATATATATATATATATATATATATATATGGATCGATTGACTTAACATATACACTAAGTATTAAACTGCTAACGTAGAAGAAGTGTTTCAATACACTGTTAAGTATACATAAAACAAACTGCTTGAGCAATGTATAATTGTATTTTATATAGTCTTATTTATTTATTGTTATTAATGACTTCGTCATACAGTTAGTTATTTTTCTTTTGTTTCTTTTCATTTTGTTATGAAAGGTCATAAAACAGGTTTGTCTTCTTAAAATTGTATATACATACACAACAAGTTTAAACAAGATCTAATGTTAGTTATTAAAGTGATTAATTATAGATTACTTAAAAGAATGGTTTATAACTAAACGTTCATTGATTGGTGAACATGTAAATATGTATATATACGTATACAAACATAGAGCCTCTCTTACTCTGTCTCAATTTTGTAAACAGATAATCTTGTTTGTAGAAATTGAAGAAAAATAGATGCGTTTTTAGAATATTTATTTCGTTGGGTTGAATACAAAATGATGCATACGATTAATATTATGCATGGCAAATGTGTATTTTGTTTTTGTCACAGATGTAATGATGAATTTTGCAAGACAATTAGTTGATTAAACGTGTTTACTACTGGTAGAAAATGATATTGGTCTGTGTGTGTATATGTGTATTTTCTAACAAAGAAATAATAAACATGCATGAATTACTGAATTCAAGCCACCCATTAATGATCAGTGTTGTTGCTATAGTACTTGTTAAAAGCACGTATTTACCTAACTGAATCATTTCATCTTTTATGTCTCAAAATAAAAGACACTCGTCTCGATCTCATTAATCACCATATAGATACACTATAATGAATATCTTCAGTAAAAATGGGTGTACTATGACAGTTTCAATATAAAAAATAAGAAAATCAACAACAATATAGCTCTTTGTGACTAAATGTCCAGTAATGACACTATTGACTGGTTTACATACACCTTTAATAGCCATGCTGAATTGTACAATAACATACGTTTAAAAAGAACACGACTGTAAGGTTAATGAAACATGTTTCACACAAACAACTGAAGTGGTAGGTACATAGGTGGCCCAAAACTACCGTTTATCCTTGACTAGTTCTTGAATCATCCATCAACTATTAAATACAATTCGTAGATCACACAAATAAATGGTCTATTTTGAATGCTTACTTAATCGGCTCTTCTAAGACTTCAGAAGCTGTTTTCTTGAATTCAATGTTCATGAACACGAACATATATATATATATATATATATCCTTCTTTCTTTCATTCCCTCGTTCTTCCTCTTCCCTATATTTTTATTTTAGATATCTGAAAGTTACAAACATGAGACCAAAGTCTAGATTCTTCAGCTAGTTAGAATGTGCTAGCAATGTGCACTTGTATTTTGATGGAAGCACTACTTCCTACGAGATCCAAACTAGAGTTTTACAGTGCTATATTCTGAAGCATCGTATCAATAAAAAAAGCCGACTACATATATATATATATATATATATATATATATATATATAAATTGACTGGATGATAGCACACCCAGTACTTCAGGTGTATAAAGTTTTTTAATGTCAATTAATAGCGTTTACTAAATAGTTACGGTATTATCAACAAAGGATTTTAATATTAAAACATCAGAGTAAATGATGCTTCCATGAATAAAAACGAATACTTCATGAATTAGCTATCCATCTTAGAAAACACTATACAAAAGTAGTTTTTACTTACTTTTCTCTATATTTTCTTAAACTAAGTCTACTATTATCAAGTGAAGTTTGAGAAAATTTAGTAAAATTATATATACAGTAATAAAGAATAACAGGTAGAGGAATACGTCGAACGAGCCGATAATAAACCGTTAAAAAACAATTCGGGAAATAGAAAAGTATACTTCACCTAAATTCTACAGTATTCTGATGTTGTCTGAGTAATGTAAGAGATAAACTTATTAATGATGTGTATGTAGCGGTAAATAATCCCCAAAATAAATAGTTACATAGGTCCACGATATTGATGCTGACCATGTTTGTTTTAGCGGACACTACTAGTTGAAGGCGCTCGGTCACGCATCATCACCAGATCACGTCACGCCGTACCGTGGAAAGCAACTCTCTCTCTAGTTTGCCAGCCTAGACGTTGCTTTTCCATTGCCGCTCTATTCGCAACCAAATATAAGTTCTTTTCTACCCTTCGTGCCTTCTGATTTGTTCTCATTCGTAAGAGTGGGTTCAATCGTTAGAAGTTGCCCTGGTAATACTGCAAGCGTAACTTGGTCATATATCGGGTGCACTTCATGTATATTTTCATTCATTATGTATATAAATGTCATTGATATCAAGAGACATTGTCACAACGATGTTAGTGGTGAACTAAATATTATTCATGTTGAATTAACAAAAGGACCCTTAAAGCACATGAAATACAGCTACACTTAAGCATGAAATTAGGTGGTACATTAAGACATTCTGACTATTGTAACTTGAGACTAATGTATTGAATACTTATTATAATGATCTTATTCGAATGCTATATTAATTTGTTCATTCTATTCACAATGATTGACTGGTTAGTTTTCCTTAGAAAGAAAATTCTCGTTATAATTTTAATTTTGACAGTTTGAAAAGAGGCTTTGTTGAACTATCTATCTCTGGCTTAACTGGTATGGAAAAAAAGCTAACAACATCAGTTTCTAATGAAGTCACACGTTTGAAAATAACAAGCAGAAACCAATCGAGTTAATTTTTAATCCAGTTGGCATACGTCAAATTTGCTTATCAGTGAACTTTAATGAAACCAATACTTCTCAAGAGGAAATGAACCTATATCATACAGTTAAATAATCAGAAAAAAAACTACCACTTAAGCTATCCAGACCGTGATTGATTGGTTGCATTAAGACGTTCACAATAATCAACAACTTAATGGTGACCTTAATGTTTTGTGATAATTGATTTCTACTAATTTATTGACGAAGATATTTCAAGATGTGATAAGTAACTAGGTAAAGCAACATTACTTAGAAATACATAAAGAACTATTCAATTATGCACACACAGACAATGAACACACTATAATCCATGATTTGAACATGTGCCTACACATTACAGTATACTAGTGAGTATGTATTTACATATTATTCAGTAGATTGTATACAAGAACAACCATTTACCTAATCCATTTAAGTGCTCACGCCTTAACATATATATAGAATACACGACCAGTCCAAACATAGATAATATGTTTAACTGTCATATCATTGGTGTCTACAAGCATATTTAACATTGAATAAATTATAGACAAGAAACATAACTTCCCCCCCCCTTGCAGTTACTTATAGGTGTACATATACAATTGAAAATTGTTAACAAAATGAGATATTTTCTGACTAGCACATACCGATTGTGACTGCCACCCCCCAGGCTATATTGACATCCAATGCATATAACACAGAAATAGGTGTGTACTCAAGGTTTCTATGTGTATGTGTCACTTCTTTAGAAAAAGAAAAGAACTTCAAATTAATTATTGATTTTAGTGAAGACCAATTCAATAGGTGTAAAATAAGTGTGTCACTAAACATAAAAATATATATAAATAGATTGAATCAGAATAGCATATAGTTCACTTCACCATGTGACGAACAGTTTATTGTTTTGATGGTAGAGAATGAGGCAGTAGAACATAAGAAAACTTTAATTATATTCACCATAACATCATCAACTCCAGTGGTAGAAGACAATGAGAATGTTCACTGAATTTTTTCAGTAAGTTCATCAATTGAAAATATTGAAATCATATTGATGTATAACTTTTTCTGTGATAATATTTACTGTAATCATTAACAAAGAAAATAATGAAAAAAAAAGGAATCCATGTTTTTTTTTTGTAATTTAATAAAATTAATTCATTTTAGTAATATGATTATTGTTTAATTGACTGTTCACCATGTGCCTTTCAATGTACAGCTATATTGTTTTCATATTATACTTTTAATTGTATGCTTTAATATTGTATCTTGAAAACTATGTATTGTTTACACAATTTTCTTATTGAATTCATTATTTCCTATTAGGAAATATTCTTTAATTATTATTATTATTTATTGTATTGAACCTATTGAATACACCAATCACCCATCATCATATCAATTATTATGTATACAATTATGTGTAGTTTTAATGAATTGACATTATACACTATGGTAATAATTTTGTATCAATATTCAATATTTAAATTTGTCAATGTTTTAATAAGTATTGTTAAGCGTTTGTTTTGTTTTATAAAAATAATATTTATACAAATTAAAATATCAATATATTGTATGCATACGTCATACAAAAGTGAACCCCAAGTACATCAAGGCTGTGAATAATTGTACAGTTTCAATGTATGTTCTATTCTTTATTTTTACATTCTATATGTTGTGTTTTATTGTTTCATTTTAAATAAATGTATTAATGTTATATAAATGTAGTTTGCTGGTTAAATGTTTTGACAATAAAGACAATTATATAATTTATTCTTTTCATGTCTTCTTCGGTATAATGATTACTACTTAGGAATTCAGTGCTGCATGGAGATATGTGAATATAAAATGAATTCAAATCACTAGCTACCAGTCTTCGCATGTTCCTTGTCTACTTCAGGTGTACTGAATAATAAGCTAAGTTGTGTCAGTTATAGGCTGTTGGACATGCGTAAGTTGTCAGTGTATTAAGTAGTCCTGAAGTAAAGTGTGGAGTAATTAGATTTCAGAGTGGTTGTCGAGACTGAATTGTAATCATCTTAATGGTTGATTTACTTCAGTTGGCACGTTCATCAGTAATCAAAATACCAATCGATACAATTGTCTAGTTTTCAGTAAATGAGATATCTAAGAAATGAGCATACGATTCACAACTGCGAATGGAGATCATCAAAAATTTCTGGTAGGAATAGATGAATAATCTACAGTACAATTCCTTAGATATATTAGTCAAGCGCATCAGACTTCAAATGTACATCACTATGCATTTAGTGTGATAAATAATCACTTAGGGAGCTTTTTTTGCAAAACGACTTGGTAAAAACTTCCCAACAAATAAGGATCAAGTAGTATGACACATGGTTATCACCCATCAATGTAATTTCTAATAATTATTACTGTCGATCAGCATTTTGTGTAGGATTTCGTAATTTACTATCGTTTCAAGTATATAAACATACACTACTGAATTAAATTGAACAGATATCAAGATGCGAGGCTTGTTAGATTTTTTTATTTAGATTTTAATTCACAGCATGAATTCGCTTCAGTTAGATCATTAATGAAAACCATAATGATGACGGATGCAACCATATTGAACAAGTGTATTTCAACGAGTCCTTCTGCGACGAACAATGAAGAATGCTACAACAGAATGGAGAAAAGATATATTTAAGTATAGATAAAGGTAGAGAGACATGGAACCTCTGAAACACATATAGGAGAGCAGAAAGGTTGTAAACAGCGTTGTGCCTTGGTCTGGAAGAATGTCCTATCGACCGCTCACTGCCAGTGGTCTTCATTAAAAAGTAACAAGATCAGTAACAGTTTAGAATGTTTATTAAACTACATATTTTCTGGACTGATTTATGGCCATAAGCTGTTTCGTCCTAATTTAGGATTTTCCATCAAGTCCCTGATACAATTTGCAGCGGTTAGTTAAAAACAAGGAATTTGTTTCGATAAAACATTCTGTTTGGAAACAATAATCATGAGGAATATGAATTAAGACCAGTATGCGTCTATGCTTCGAAAAGGGTAACTAACCTTAGCAATGTTGATTTTAGGCACTAGATACTACTAATACGCAGAGGATTGGTTAATAAAACTGTGAATCATCATCGACTGAGGTGCTGTGACTTCAGTTACGTATACCCAATAAGTCTACTTCGACATGAAATGTCATTTGGAAGGTGCGGTTAACTAAATCAAGTCGTCGCAACATCCCATAAGACTACTGATTATTATTTTGAGTTATTTTGACAGATAAAAACCACTTGATAGGGTTCCACTTTGTATCTAAGATAATCGACTAAAGACTTTGGGTAATAGTCCTGAATCGATCACAGTAGAACAGATGCACTTACTACGACATTTCTCTAGATCTCGAGTTCTAGTGCTACTTTATCTATACCGTTACATCCCTTCCCCATATTTTCTGCATTTATCCCTTTGCGTTAAAATCGATTTTATAGGTGTTTCGACTCATTTGCTACTCATCTTGTTAACTTCACCTAACTGTGCAATCTGGTATGAATTAATGCACATTTATTCTATGACATGTATTTATTAGCATTACAGACGTGAGGTGACAAAGTTAGGCTAGACGGGTTAATCGTGGAAATAAGGGAGTTATTGAGAGTTAAGGGTGGGATTTGACCTCCAGCAAAATGATCTGTGCTGTTAGAGGTATGAGGGTGGTTTTCACTTACTCCCCCTGCCCACACCATTGAAGGGTATTACTTCTTGAGGTACTTGAAAAGAAAACTGGGTTAGTATTGGTCATAGTGACCTGAAAGCGCAGAGCCCAAGGGGCAACTGCTTGAGGCTGATCACGCACGACTTTGTTATGGGATGTTTTCGAAGTGTTAGCTTCGTTCTTTGGAAGGCCTTACTGCCGGAGACGGAAATCTGTGGAGTAAGGTGAGGTGTGACATTTTCAGGGTCGACCTTTTCTAACCACTTCCTTCCTTTGTGAGAAGGCAGCATAGCTGCAGATGCTGGTTATCCGAGGGAAACACCTTACTGCTGTCACACCCCGCTGCAGACAGCAGTACGACTTTTCTCTCACATCTTAGGTTGCTGCCTTTAGTCTCCAACAGACCTGCTTGGCACGGCAGGACCTGGAGGAACAAGCGTTCCAGCCAATATAGCTCGGTTGGGTTGTCACGATAGGCAAGCCCGACCACCACGTCAAGGTAGCAGCTACGGTCGGGTTTGTTATGACTAATGGATTATTTCATTTAAATCGAGATAAAGATACACACTATACCAATTATTGTCTAATTGTCAGCTGTATAGCTTTCTAATTTTTATTGGTACTGATACTACTGATACAAATTGGTATACAAAATCATCTTCGAGCTTTCGGTGGCCATCCGATGATTAGTACATGTTTGTTTGCAGAACTAATTAGTTAAATCCCATAAGAATAAACTTTATGAATAAAATAGATGAAGTACTAAAATAGATATCATTCACATATTTACTCAAGGGAAAAAGCTCTTATGATATTGGGAAACAAAGACAAATCAACGAGGAAAATCTTTGTCATAATGATATTATTTACTAGAGATGTACAACCGTATACATTGTCATTTTTATAAGATATTTATTTAATTTTTCAGAAAATGTTGCGGAGTGACGACATCAAGCTTATTTTTATCGATATGTGCATATATAGAAGGCATAGTGACCGTGAGAGGAACATTCGTGAGAAGTGAATTAACATCTAGTGGGATTATTTTTTTACCGATAATATTAGTGTCGGTGATCAAATGAACACAATCGGAGTCGTGTGTTATTTCTGTTGATATGAATCCCGACAGCTGGTAGGATTTCTGCCAGTCACTCGACAGTTGTACGGTAAGGAGAATTATTGATACCCAATATTCGGCAGAGGGACATTCTTCTTAAGAATTTTCGGTAAAACAGATAATCCCGGAATAATCAACCCAGGCGGTCCCAAGAGCTCGATGTCATGGTTGATTCATTTTCTTTTAGGACATTAATTAGCTTTATTTTAATTTAATTTTTTGAGGGAAGGGGGGAATTTCTTTAGAAACTTTGATAACACTGATGATATTGCGAATAACTGGGAAGTATATTACTCGAGATCTTACTACTTACTTTTCTGAAGGACCAGACGAATATGCCATTGATAAGAAACTGTCTAAACTTTAACAAATATTCATCAAAAAAGGCTACCCAACAAGGTTCATTGATATTAATCTTATAGGCAACCTGAAAAGGCTCTTCATGAAAATCGAGTTTGAAAGAGCCACAATGACAGAAATCCTAGAGAATATGACTACAAAATATATCTCAAGAGAACATTTTATACTTCGAAGCTTTGCATTGTGTTCTCTTGCCACCCTACGATTCGATGTGATAAAGATAAAATCCCGTTTTAGGCTACATCTATGTATCTACAAATTAACTTGCTCCTGTGGAGCATGTTATATTAGTCGTACAAAGTGGACCCATTCCAAGAGAATCTCAGAACACTACCCAACACGGCTCCTAAAATACTACCAGCGCAATACAAGGATACTTTATAAACACGTCTCACATTTCCCTCTCCCCAAATTCGTCCTTCAGTATCGTTAATACTGTACGACGATTTAACTGAAAGAGGAAACTAATGAGCATCCTGTGTACTGCTAAAGCTATAAAAATCCGGCAATTCAGACCTGGTGCCTGAGTGCAGAAACAGAGCCTGTAATCCGTGACTTTACCCTGATACTAATACTTTATCATATATTCATATTTTTTATCTGTTTTGATTATTTTAATTATTCATACATGCAATCATTTTGATGAACCACTTTTATCTTTCCATAATTAGTACCATCTTCGGTCCGTCTCTTTTTGTTCAACTTGTAAATTAGTTTAATTTCAGGGCAGTCTTTTATTATCTAGATAGTTATGCAACACTCGTAATCCTTTTGACATTTGAAATTTTTGATTAACTGATTATGCAGTGTCTCTGCTTTTTAAGAGAAATATCTTCTAAGAATAACTGTATTCACGATTGTACAGCTTAACTAAATGACATCGTCGAACATTCTCCATTATTTCATTTGTATATTTTTTAACTATTGAGATTTGTATTATACTTTTTTCGAATTTCGTGGATACTGTAAATGAATCTGTATTTTTTGATAAAATGGCACCCTCACCATAATAATTAAAATGATGTTAATTCAGTATAATCAAGGTTTGTTATAGACTTGAAATGCAGGACAAGAAATAAAAGTTTATATAACAGTCTGCTGTTTCTAAGAAATTTTATCCCGTTGAGAATTTTTGTTCTGTAAACCGGTTGAAATGATCTTTTAAAAGTTAACAATATCACACTTAGTCAAAGAATTGTAATTCAAATATTCTTGATTAGACCCCTGAGCCAAAATATTAATCAGTTCATATTATGCAAATGAAATTTATAACAGTTATGTGCTAATCGCATTTATATGACAGTAAAATTATTGAGAAATTATTTTGTAACATTCATAGTTGTATTTCATTTAATTCATCTATTACATAATAGATTGCTCTTTTAAAAAGGAGAGATTTATCCGCATAGTTTTATTACTTAGGAAAACTATATTTATTGGCTTGATTCAATATGTTGATTTGTTCACAATGTGCTTCACTTAGAAGAAAATATCAGTTCTTGGTAAGGTAAACCTCTTACAAGTGTATGAAATTTAATTATAATATGACCTTTGAACTCCACATCTTTAAATGCTTTTAAACGCTTGAATCACATACACGTATATATTTCCTATAGCTATTCTTAAACCTAACTCTCGGCAAATGACTCAGAATCTCCAGATAACTAAATCCCTTCTTTGATAGACTGATGAACCTTATGAATTACCCATATAAAGTGATTCGCTTTCGATGAAACCTTAGAAAAAGCACCATAATTATTAGTGAATAATAAAATGTTACTTACAAGACTAGTTTTAAAATATTATTATTAATTTGTTCTAGTATTACGTTTGTTCCTATATTTAATAGTTAGGAGTTTATTATTACTATACATACTATAGTCAAATGAATGTATCAAAATACATTCAAAAAACGAACAGGAAGATAGATTTTCGTATTCGTGAGTAAGTTCTTAGAATTCACAGTTTCACAGAGCATACAATATGATTGTTAAATTCTTTTGAAGTTATCCAAACCCATCGGAATGACGTGTAAAAGATATAGAATTTCTACAATTATATAAACAATTTCAAATCTAAAGTTCTTTCAGCGTTATATAACGAGAAGTTCTAGAAATAAGCACGTTCAACCTTAACAAAACGATACTAAAAGTATGCATAGTTGAGGTAGGGATATAATAATCATAATTAGTATTTTTGTAACTAAGACAGTATACCTGACACAAGTGATCTAAAGTGATCCGAAAGATTTAAAAATACTGATGAACAGCTAAAATTAACAACTAAAGTATAATGAACAAAGGCTAAATGCAATCTGACTATAAAGGCTAAGTGGAGCTGGATTATCACATGTCTAGATTATTAGAGAAAATTATAAGACGAGTATTCACAAAATGGACTAAATATTAGTAAGAAATAAAGAATCAGAAGTGTTAATAAGAAATACCAAGTACAGATGAGCATATAGGGGGAAGACAATAATTTAAAAAAGGTATGTAATACAAAGATATTTACACAAAATGAGAAAATAGACAGGCAAAACTTTGCTAACCGTGATCACTTGACGTTGATTGATGATTAGTGTGTGATCTGCATAAATGAATTTAAAACAAGCAATAAGAAGAAGACAGCTGTTACGTTGAAACAATTATTACACAAATACTAAAAAACGACTTAGTGAATTCACAAGGAAACAGTTGTCAATTAATGGCAATCAAAACTTTTAAATACGCCTTCTTGCGTATTTTATTAACGTTCAAGCATTTGTTACTTCACCTTGAACCTTCTCAATCCAACTGCCCGTCCAAAGCCCGAATAAAGAAAAGTTAAGCACATGGAAAACAACCTTGCTAAAAGCACGCTAATTAGAAAAGTTTTTTAAACCATTTAAACGCTGCTCTGGAAGTTGAAGAGTTTTCATTTCGAAAAAATATGAACGATATTCTACCTTTCAATCCATAAAAATTCAAATAACTAGCAATATCCATCAACAGTATTCAAAATTAATTAAAATTAAATGAAGTAAGAAATGAATTGATTAATAAGACAATGGCCTTTAGTTATGAAGACTATATTTTCACTAATGTGACCTGGCGGATACACATAGTTTCACAGACTCCGATTGTTACTACAGCTATTCGGGCTGTGAATGATCTCCTGTAAAGCCAAAATGCATATACATTGACTGGTCACTCAGTAGTGACCGATTTCTTGTCCTGTTTAGTGCAGCGACGCTTTGCTGACGAATGGTAAATAATAAGAAATTTAAGTCTGACAGAATATCTTGCTGATTATCTACACCAACCTAACATCAACAAATACTTGACCCGATGTCGTTCAAAATAGACTAGTGGCTACACTATAACCTTATAGGTAGAATCCGACCAACACTAAACAAAACTAGACAAATATGACAGTCACTACTTAGTGATTGATAAATTTTAGTACTACCGCATAAGTACGCTTGAATACACATATATGAAGAAAATACTATGAGTAAACATAGGTCATTTCAAAAGAAAAGGTGTAAGGATGAATCAGGGCTGAGAGGCTACTATAATCTAGTATCTGGCAGTTATCGTAAATTATGGTGGGAAACAAAGAATATCGAGATTGATTATATTTTAGTTAAAACTCATTTTAAAAGGTATTATCATAATGACTTTAGGATGACAGGTAGAAATCTCGAAGAAACCTTAAAGTGGCTATGTGAATTTCACCCAATCACCACTAAGTCTACATTTTGGAAGCCTGGTCATGGTGTCATCCTACTGGTCAGTTAAACAACTTCCTGCTGTTGGATTAGATGAACTACGATGGCGCTTTTTGTCAGCTTAAAATTAAAAATACACATGATTTTAGGAATAAAACTTTCCTTCTTAGCTTCTGTCTTCTGATTTGGAGCATAGGAGTTTTCGGAATTCGAGTTCGATAAAAAACTAGTACGCAGATTAGTCTAAGCTCAGGTATAAGATTTAACAACTTTATATTGAACGAAATTTCCTCTAAATTTACTTACTAAGATTACTAGAATATATTCTAGTTAGGCGGGGTGGGGCGAGGGCAGAAAACAAGAACAGTATCATTATAGAAAAGTTGGCTAAGTAGATAGAAATTAATTGTTTCTAACTAAAATGAAAATATGTTAGAGGATAAACAAATGTAAATGTGATACACTGACATCAGTACTTCTTATTATCAGCTAAATGCTTTGAGTATAATTCTTCAAAGGTTGTATGCGACATGCGATGTACAAACATATCAAGAGCACCAGTAAACAGTCCAGGAACCGCACCAATCATCCCTGCTATAAGCATTCGTTTAAATCCACGATTAAAGCAATACAATGAACATGTAAGGCCTAAATACGAGAATCAAGAATATGAGAAGGCAATTATAATATGTCCAAAATACCACCACGTTCGGCACAACAAGCCGTATAACAAAAAGTTTGTTAATATATCAGAAACTTGAAATGACTAAATTTAGTTGATTGTACGCAGTTAAGAAGGCGATGAAATACTGTGAACATGTAGTACCATATAAGGATTGTTTCACATTGATCACTAAGTAATGATCAGTGTCATGTTTCTCTAGTTATGTTTAGTGCTGGATGAACTCTAGTGGCAATTCAATTGTAATGCGCCTACGAATCTAAGCAACTCGACATCGTGTGCACTATGATGTTGACGACAGGTGGCTGGAGGTTGAGTGCTATTTGTCACAAACTTTGAATACGAACAAAGCACAGAAAATAATTATAACTGAGACTGATATTTCTGGAAGATATGGAACGAGCAACAACTGTTACCGGTGAAATTTAGAGGGAACATTGTTTTAATCAGATATACTAACAATTGTAACGAAGTGAGTGTGGTATGAAGCTATGAAAATAAAGACAATTATAAATAACAATAGTAATTCGCCTATCCCACTTTAGGTACGTGGTTGGTTGATGAGCTAGAAAGGGGAAGATTAGTAAAAATCAAAACCGTAAAATAAGTAGTGAACGTAACAGTTTATGTCACAGTACGTATGTCACAAGAGAATTTAATTGACACTAAAACAGGAGAGAGAAATATTGGCACTTAGTGGTGAGTAGACAACTTTCTATATTGCCCTATGAGCACGAATGCATGATAAAGGTATACAAATGGAACAAAAATGACGCATGAAGATGCCAGTCTACTAAATCAGGTAAACAGATGCTTCCAAAATAATTCCAGACATTTGAATTGCAGGAGACGTAACCAATTTGCAGCCTACTTAACTTTATGTGGGGGATGTTGACAGTAACTCAGGCAAATGAGGCCACTATCGCAAAATGTACACATATCTAAGTCTTCCCGATAGATACCAACCTCAAGTAGAATCATGAAGTACTGTCAATGTGAATGTCCAAGTTACCAAAACACATTAGCACGATAAAACTAAATTAAGAAGAAAACTGTGACAACAGAATACAAGCTGGGGGGAAAAAGCAAAGGTGTGTGCAAAAGAATAATACAACTTAAGATCTAGCAGGAGATGAAGAATAAATGCATTGTGACTGATTCTGAGCCATGTCGCCCAGAAGCTCCAGCCATTGATTACAATTATCCCGCGGACCTTAGTCTGATACCTTTAATTAATCAGGGTAATAAACGCATCATCCATAAAGAGAGAATACAAGTAGAAATACAAGCAAACGAGATATTATAATTTACTACTGAACTAAGCATTTCAAATGTACGATATAGGACTACATGATGATTGATGAAATATAAAGGCCATTTCCAAACTTTGTTAAATTAAGTTCAATGCAATTTTAACATCTAGACATACTAAGTACATCTATAAGTATTTATATAAGGCTTAAACATACCCCAACTTGCAGCGTATTCCCAGTAGCTTGTTTTTCCTTGAATTGCAGAGAACAGCAAAGGAAGAATGCTTCAATGAAAAGAAACATTTAAAAAGAGGAATACACTAAAAAATGTCATCTAAAATAGACAATTTTAATTTTTAAAATAGCGAAATTGACATACTAACGGATAATACTAATGAAAACCAAAAGATTCATTAGGATACTAAGCAAGAGGATTTATACTACTAGAATGATTATGAGTAGTCAGTGCATAGAGCGTGAGTAAAACTTGGACAAACTTATACTAAATACGACAACAGTATTCTATTCAATAGCACGACAAGCTCAAACTAATAGGATGAACACCAAAACATAATTCGACAAGTGATGTAAAGTATGAATGGAGGGAAAATAGAACTGTGGATGAACCTTTGCTACCGCGACCGGTTACGAACCATGTCACTTATTATCCCAACCACTGATCGCGATTATTGAGAACCCACCCAAATAATTCAAATCAATCGGCAGGATTCAAATCAGCAATCACTGTCTTCATGAGTTGATCCAATATCTCAATTTAGTCGTCCATAATCTTTCTCCACCTAACTCCTACAGCAACTAACATTGCGTGCTGAGGTAGACAGTGGCTGTCTTTATGTTATACATATCCCAAACATCTCAGTCGACAAAGATTTACAGACTCAACAACAAATTCGAAATCTAGTACTCTTCATCTCCACTTAGAATTGCCTACTCAGTCAGGATACACCAGCGATACTTTGAAAACACCTACAATTTATAACCTGCATTCGAATATTGTGACGTACGCTTCAGAGATAGTTTAATAGGAACAGATACTTGGCTTAACCCAAAAGTCGGAAAAAGGCCCTCAGATGTTCTGTTACGGTCGACAGTATAGATAGTTTGCTCCTCCTCTCGAAATGCTCTAGTATGATCACGTGATTAGGCTCTTCCAGGAAAGTCCTACCAACCGCCTTCCCATTGCGGAAATGAAGTCTACTACAGTGGGAGGAAGACAGCAAGTGTCCGGCATCCAAACCAAGTCAGTGGGTATGGAAGCTCGACTTAAGTGAGTTCAAAAGCCCTAACTTAAAACCAGTGATGAAAACGGGCTCCAGGATTCTAAAGGAGGAAAAGGTTTATAAATTAACTTTGGTCAATAACCACCATGGAAATGCGTTTCCTGACTATGCCTAGTTATGGAATAATTTTCAGGTCAAAGGCTCAGAATATGACTCTTAGGAAAACTACATGCATCGGATTGGGCATCAAATAAGGATTTGTGTCCATACACAATTACAAAGTCTAGCAGTTACGAAGAAAATGATCTGATACTTAATTGCTTCGCACTCAAATAATAATTATACTTATACGATATATTAATAAAACCACTATTATTTTATTTTGCATTTCGTTTCTTTCTGTTTTTGTTTCAATAGTTTATTTACACGACTTACTCAATTTACTTAGCAGCCAGTCTATGGTGAGAATTTTGTCCAGTCGGTTTGGTCAAAAGTTTCCAAATGGTAAACTACTGTTTGTTGTCTCCGATGTTGAAATCTGATATAACCTAAGAACCTTGATTACACGCATGATATTATCTTACGCAAAAAATAACTTGTTATGTTTCCTGTCAGAATGAGAAACGCGTGGATTCTTATTGGCTCAATACAGTTTGCGATACGATCTCTAGGGTAGCCGAAGTATGTGTCAGATCCCTTCGATTCACGATATAATTAATGTGAACAGTATCTTTGAAACTAGTACTTCAGTCGGATTGCCACAACTCGTTTCTTCCCACAGCTATTCCAGAAGACTAGACTCGTAGCAAGATAATATTGTGGAGCAAAATATATCTGTATATCAGACGAAACTAGCAAACAATGTTTATATATATCATATTTGGAATTGAATTATTCGATAAAAGTCTACAATCAATCTTACAAAAAATCAATACAACGCCTTTCGCTTGCTTTAATGAGCGAATGTATTTTTTGGGATTATGAATCCACAATATAAGTCGCAAGCCAATAAACTTACATTTGATCAATTGGCAATTAGTAACCTTCGGTATGGCATGTACTACACACCTTCCAGGTGAAAAGTACCTCTACAAGGCTAGCAAGAGTGTGCACTTGCACTGAGTCTTTGTGGTGAACCGTTAGGAGTAATCGAAAAGTTTGTGCATCTGGGTAGCTGTATGAGTGCTGGTGATGATGTGCCAGATGAAACTAATCTACGTATAATGAAAGCTATATCGGTTTATGCCAGACTGGGCCATCTCTGACACCGTCGTGATGTGTCTGGCTGCAAAAGGTCGGGTCTTCAACGCTTCAGTGAGGTCGTTTCTGTTATATGTTTAGGAACCTTGGTATTTTCAAGCTGGGGACGTTCGGCGACTCTTTGTATTCGATCATCTCCGAATAATTACTGATATCCAATGTGAACACCATGTTAGTAAGGCTAAGGCTCAGCTCTCGGTGATCGGCCATAGTGATGGGAACTCGATTGATGTCACTATCTTGAAACCGGCTTCAGTTTGGTCATGTTTTACGAATGTCATCTCAGTAGCCTACATATCGTGGTTAATTTGCGGACGCTGGGACTGGTTGAAAAAGGCTGAGAGGTGGTCAGTTTGCCACACAGTAGAATGAAAGAAAGCTGTACAAAAATGAAGTCTGCTAGTCCATCCTGATTTCCTGGTTTGAGTCACAGAGATAGTGTAAATCAGGGGCTTAAGACTTTGTCATATATAAAGCAGAAGAGAAGCCAGGGACAATCCTGCTCCAGTTTTCGAATAAGATCTTCACAAATGTTTAGTGGATTTACTTAGTGGAATAAAGTTTTACTTCATTGTAGTTGTGTTTGTACTTTATCTCCTACCTTATAATTTACTCGTTATCTTATTCATTCCACCATTTTTCCTTGATCGTCTTCTGTCTTTATTTTCTTCAAAGTATAACTTTTGTACTTGTGTAGCTTATATATTTTTGGTGCTCATTTTTGCCAGATTTTGTGTTTAGATAAATAATTAAATTTGCCAAACGCTAACTGACCATATCCGAAGAGGCTTTTAAGATGAGAGAAATAGTCAATGCTTTCAACTACTTCACTCTCGATGATTAGTAGAAATACATCGACTACATATTTTAAGTTGATAAATGAGCCTTCCAGAAAGACATTATTCCCTGAAAAGTGTACTTTCTAGGAGGATATCTATGATGAAATTCAGTAGAAGGAGGAATATGAGGCACCTCTGACGAGCACCAGTTGAGGTTGACAATACTGATGACAGTGAGTTATAAGCAAGCAGAAAATTAAGTATATGAAATGTAATGCTCTATGCCGTTGTTTATATTTATGACTGAAAATGATCACTTTCTTCTAAATGTAAATCCCGAGCAGATTACCACGATATAGACGTTAGCGACAACTTTTACAATATAAATGGAATACAGCTGGCAGTAAAATCCAAAAAACATATCGTTTTGCTTAAGGTTCGTCACCTGGATGACCTTTCTGCTAGGGATGACCGTTTTTGGTAGTCTTGACATGATAAAAAGACAATGGGATTACTGCCTACTTGGTATGACCTGATTACACGAACGTAGACTGTTTGATATATATAGGACTTAACCAAAGCCTCTAGAAATTAAGTCTCGCTCTTTGGTTATCCGGCATAATACCAAATAATTTAAATGCAATTAGAACTAACGTGAACTACGATCCAAATATTCTCGACTCTATACATTAATATAGACTAGCGATATGCTGGATAACCTTTTGGATACTCGTCTTGATAACAATTAATAAGTTAACTGAAAGCACATTCTATAGAAAAAACAAAAATCATACGTACTGAGTGTTTCAATAAATACAAGTTAACAATAAAATTCCTGATAACACAAAAAGACGCT
Organism: Schistosoma mekongi; assembly: GCA_034768735.1. Classification (NCBI taxonomy): domain Eukaryota; kingdom Metazoa; phylum Platyhelminthes; class Trematoda; order Strigeidida; family Schistosomatidae; genus Schistosoma; species Schistosoma mekongi. The sequence goes on along the minus strand of CM068307.1, from coordinate 35,602,128 downwards.
TCCAGAGTTTGTTACTTTCACCTTTCTGATTTGACATAACAGTTAAACATTTTAAAGCGGATGAGTTGATTACATGAAATCAACTGTTCTGAAAAAACAATATACGACCTCCCCATATACAAATAAAGGTGTTTATTGAGCTAAGCAAAACACTAAGCTCCATTAAGTACCAACTTTAGACTTACTAACATCCACCCGTAAATAGGGTGACTTTGAAACCAATAGAAAAACCGAACGCCATACTTTTACATAAACTTGAATCAAAAGCACGACGCTGAAACAGATTTAATGGAGAAAAAAATAGTGTCAATAGAACTTGTTATATAGCTCAACTTATCTTATGTTAACTTGGGATTTACTTAAACTATGTAGTGTGAATGCTTCACGACTTTATTAGTTTGATCAGTGTATAGTAGGTTACGGTTAATAAAATATGCATAGAAGAATCTATTATGAATATTGTACCTAAGCAGTTTGTAACTTTATCTAAGTTTGCAGATGTGTGAAGAAGCTGTGATAAATTTTGTTAGAAGTGGTAATGAAAAGATCATACTTGATTCAGAAGTAGGAAATGTTAAATCTACAGATAAATCTCAAAGGATATTTATTGTTGTACTGTTCTAATGAAAGATTTGTTAACAAACCGAACGCATTTCAAATGAAATGAAAAAAAACTTGCAAATGTTATTCTTGTGCTTAAATGTATAAACATATTAATTCGTGATATCACATTTGGAAATTTAGCCAGTAATAAGAGAGATTAGCTGAGAAATGGAAATTATTTTCAAATAAATGCTTACATACAAAAACTGACATTATTCGTAACGTTCTAAATGAGCATTGTGAAGTATTCGATATCATCAGTTACTTGTCTGTTTATTTAGTAAGTCAGTATTGTATATCAGAGTACAATTTTCGTTAAAGACTTCATTACAAGCTCTAACTAACTATTTTTTGTACTTCTCAACATGTATGTCGGCCACGCTCCACTAACATATTCCTAGAATTAAACTGAGAGTAACTACTCTAGCAGTTTAAAATGACACCCTTAATCAAAATCATATTATCTTATACGTATGCACCAACTGAATGAATGGGAAAATGACCAAAAATGCTAGGTACACTACAAATGGTGGATAGTGTAAACCATCTCAAGTAACCTCAGATCATACTGAACAAACACTAGTTAGACTATCAGTATTAGGGAAAGACGGCAAATCAATTGATGAGGTCGTGAACCGTCATTGACTGAAACAGTTAGGACATGCGTTACGTATGCCTAATTATCGGGTGCCTCAGCACACGGTGTTGACTAATATTGGAGTAAGATGGAAGAAAGTAAGAGGCTGCCAAACCAAAATATGTCATCAGTCCATAAAGTTGTTAATTGCTGATGTGAGTAGTATTGGTAGATGCAGACTATCTAGCTGGAGTCAGAGCGAATACAGTAACTAATGATTGAAGAATCTGAATAATATTGCTCAGTAGTGCAAGTGCATTCACTCTTTGTTTCCCATTAAACCATGAACTTTAAATAATTTCATACCTTTCCAATTGCTATTTCTTCCTCTCTGCATCATATTCCATACGATTACACATTTTTTATAATAATCACTGAAGTAACTACTATGTCTACAAATTTGGTGTTAATCTTACTGTGCTGATGAGGTGTGGCAACTTGGATTGATGCAAACACGTGTCGGGTTCTATGTTGTGCATGCATGCATACATACATACATATACATAGATTGTAGTACAGGTTTCTCCACAGGTGTGTGAGAACACATAAATAATGTAAAATCCCTCGATATCTATTTTATCGCTAAATGAATAATACTTAATCAAAATAAATATCATTCACTTTGGTACTAACTAAAGTCATGTTTTGTTTGTCGACTAAATAAACAAATATAAATCGAAGGGATCTATTTATAAAGGCGTAAGTATTCCACAGTACGAGAATAAAATACATTTGATCCTAGGCAGAAATTAACTGTCGACTATTTTTGTTTAGGTAAGAAGAACGGAATAGTTCTTGTGAAAATTATATAGATACACGTCCGACGAAGTCCTAAGACCTATTAAACTGAAATTGACCATAACAAACACAAAAGCTATCATACAGATCTCATGATTTTTCGAGAGATTACTGATTATATATTTAATCCATTCTATTTAAATACAAACGAATATTTTTGGATGACAGATATTAAGTATGCAGCTTGGTAGAAATATATTTTGCAAGTATGCTAAAGAAAACGACAATAAACTTCGAATTGAACTCACTAAGGTGCGTAAGGCCTTAAAAGAGATTTTTTACGAGGAAATGTTATATATCAGAAATATTTACTCTTAGTAACGCAAGTAGAAATAATCGGTTTTCATGTCAAAACTAATACAATCGACACCGAGGAAAAGGCTGTTAAGAAAACACAAGAGCGATCGTATGCACTTTTAGAGGTATGTCGGTAGTTGTTATTGCATAGTTGTGAACACGGTAGAAGGAAACAATTTATGGATGAACAAAAGAAAGAAACTAAAATAGTTATGATTTGATCTGGGAGTATAGACACTGAGTCTAATGGACAACTACTTGAAACCAGTTACATACAGCATTTTTATGAGCAGCTTTTTTCTGTTTGGCTCCGTAGATTCAAAGGTATTACTGCCAAAAGTGTAAATTAGTGGGATAAGGTGAGGTGTGTGTTTCTAAGGTTGACTTTCTCTAACCCTACCTTCTTTCGTTATGGGAAATCTTGGTTATCTGAGAAAACAGACTCTTTTGAACTTCAGATCTGCTGCTTTTAGACTTACCGCTCTTCAACTGACCTGCCTGACTTGATAGGACCAAACGTTAAAGTTTGGTTAGTTCGTTAAGATATACAAACACAGATACCACATCAAGGTAGAAGCTAATGTTGGAGTTAAGCGAATAAAGTTAGCTTGAAATTTAATGATAGATAAGTCATAAAACTGTATAGAAACTTCAATTATATGTACTTAACCCTAAGGAAAACCTATATAATATATTTTTAAATAGTATGCTACTCTTACAAGGGGTTGAATAGTGACATACCAATTATAGAGAAAAGAAGAAAATAAGCTTCCAGGACTTCTTGAAATTTTACAAAAAAAAGACGGTAAACTTTAACATTCTAAATTTTACAAAACAAATCGACGGTAAACTTTAACTTTCTAAGAAATTTTAAATGCATAAGAAATCTACTACTTAATTTTTACACACTGAAAAAGGCTAGATCATAAGAACCCTGAGAAACTCATATATGTTACTAACCTTAGCTGTGTTTTGTGTCTCAAAAATGGTAAATTTATTAGCACGTAAAAATTCATCAAACGCTACAGGCATTCGCAGTGTACTTGCAATTACTCCAATAGAAACACCAATATATACAGGAATCTTTTTGGACATTTTACCACGTTTATTTAATTCATGATCAGAAAAAATAGGACTAAGAGAAAATGAGACAAATAATAACAATTAATTAAAGATTTTTCTTCATATTAAAATAAAAGTTAACACCAACACTGCTGAACAAAATAAAACAGACGATACGGAGTCGTAGGACTGTACCTTAAGTCAAATTCACACATAGGCGTATTGTTTAATCTAAGTAGATAATTCATAACGCCGATATCACCATCTATACGTCATTATCTAGATCAGTCAGGTCATCTGTAGATATGAATGAGTTTTATGTGGATAACACGTGGAAACTATACTAATAAGTAGCACCTATATACTGATAGAAAAATGCACAAAGTATCAAAAACAAAAAGTGTATAGTTGACATAGAAAACGTAACAGACAACCTAAGGTCAAGAACACTAAATTCCGTTTAACAAACATTTAAAGAGATATAAATCATCAATGCTTTGTACATCACTAATTAAAATAGAGGAAGTAAAGCAGGATGACGAATATCACGACATAGCATGATACGAGAAGTAGCGCATACAATGGTATGGTTACTGCACTAAAGAGAACAACTATAATGATCATAGTTAATGATGGAAGTATACTTAGTCAATCATATACAACGCATTCTGAACATGTTTGTATTGTTGCCTAACGCTATCAAAAGACTTCATCGTGTAAGCGTTATCATTAAATAGGACTATGTCATCTACATACTATAAGTTAATAAGTGGGCCACTAGGTAAGCGATCAATTCCTGAGTATTCAAATAATCAGTGTTGCTCCTGGTGAGAAGTCTTTGATGAAATTAAATAAACTGGGAATGCGGAAGCCACTTAAAATTGTAGGTTCAAATGATAGTTCACCAAAAGCTCTGAACCGACAAGTAGTGTGTGAGTAAAGAGCGTTCGTAAGGTGTAGGTACTTTTTAGGTATGCCTTGTAATGACAAACACTGCCATATAACCACTCTGTATACAAAATTAAATGCTGGTTCCAAGTCACGAAAAATGATTATTGTCGGACGATAATATGCATGTGAAGGTGCCAAAACCTGATGAATGACGTATATTTAGTGAATACAAAGGCAACCAGGTTTGAGTCAAGTCTGATTATCCAGCACTTGTAGTTCACGAGTCTTAGATGACGTCTTTTAATCAATGAACACAGTATTTTAGGAACTACATTAGCCAAACTGATTCCGCTATGGTTATACTAAGGTGAATTTGATCCTTACTTAAAGATACGGACGATAAGTGATTGAGACAAGCCAGATAGGATTATATCGCGCCCTCAGACTCTAGTCAAAAACATCAGTCAACCTAATTGTTGAAATTAAACTACCATCCTTAAAAGCCTCTGGAGTTAATCCCTCAAGACCCGCTTCACTCCCCAGCTTCCAATGAGTCATGGCTTTTCAATATCGACAAGAATCAAGGAGCCGACGTCGACCGTTTTCCAGTAAACCTAGAATAGTATTTTGTACAGTCGAAGAGCTGGGATTGGTGGAACATGTGGAGGAAGTCAAGTTTTGATCAAAAACACAATAAACACAACTGCTATCAGAGATACGAGGGCAGTTATCACATATCGGCTCCCCCCCCACGCTGTGGAAGGGCTCATCTTGAGAAAAGGAAACTGAGTTAAGGTTGGTTTTGATGGCCAAAGTTCTCAAGAAGTAACTGAGGGAGGTTGGTTACATAGGGCTTTTCTGTAAGTTCGTCATGTTAGCTCCGTACTTGATTACGCATCACCAGAGACGAAATTCGCGGAGTAAGGTGACGTGCGTGATTTTAAAAAGGACTTTTTCCTACATATTTAACGTGATACGTACCTCAGCTTATTAAAATATTAAACTAACAACATAATATAAAACGGCTACAGTTTAGTTAAATGAAAGGTTAGAGAACCTTAACATTGACCACAACATTTAAATTTGGATAATCAAACAACCGACGGAGAATTAACTTCAGGGAACTAGACATACTACTTATAAGTAAGCAAACGTTTTAAGTTACATTTATACATCACGGAATTATATATATATATATATATATATATATATATATATATATATATATATATATATATATATATATATATATATATCTTACATATTATATCTTACCGTAGTATGTTTGACTACAATCATGGGTTAGTGATATTAATAAAACTATAAATCCTGCATAATATAGATGATGTACACTGTAGGCAAGCACAAGTTTAGGATTAAACCGATTGCTATTGCCAAAATTGTGTTCAATGGTAAGAGTTGGCATTTTTTATTTACCTCAGCTCTACAGTCTATATATGTATATAAAGCTATCGAGTATTAGATAAAAGTTACATGACAATCATAAAGGTAATATAAAGTTGAAAGTAGGTTACATAATGTCCCAAACAGCTACTGGAAACTAGTAAATCAAGGATAAATTTCAGATGTAACTGTTCAACTTAATTAATATGAAGAATTGACTGGTGTAACAAAGGTTAACCAATAATTCTGAAAAAGATCTGAGTAATAATTGTAGGAAATAATAAGAAGAGTCAAAACAAAGGTAAAACGAGAACAAACTTTAGGTTTGAATTAATGGATTGCTAAAGCTTTTGCGCTGCTAAAGTTTCTGATTTTTTCTTACTTTGAAGAAGTTTGTTTGACCTAATGGATAAAAATACTGCTAAAAGTGAACGACCCAGCTGAGCTTCAAATGAAAGTTTAATAAGTGAATGGTTTTGAATGCTCTCAATATGCTTATGGCCGTTTTGGTCTATTTTTGATCTATTAGGCTGCCACGAAGTGGTCTTAAAGTCACTGCTTGCAGTTGCTAACTGAATATCTAGCAACATCGAATAAGGCATTTTAAAGCACACTATCCGTTGCAGAAAGTATTTGAATATTAGTAGTGTTTTTACAATGCACTAGACTAAAGCATAATTGCATTATACTTTACTAGATTTCACTAATAAAATTGTAGAGCTATGGATTTTAAACTCCAATTATATATTTAAATATCCAAAGTTACATTAATCATCCATTTTAAATAATTTATAGAACAAAAAGCAATAATTCAGGGTATGGTTTTAAACATAGATATTAATTTAATGTGTCAGTAAAACATGAATTTCCCAGTTATCAATCCAAAGTTTTGCATAGTGGAATATTTTTGGTTAAACAACCATGTAAAAACAAGAAGCACTGAACAGTTGTTTTGTAATGGTATGAGATGGCTCACCAATACGCGTATACAACCTTATAGGTAATCAAGCCAAACAACTTTAGGCATAGTGGCGATCGCCTACATTTAAACCACCAGGTCAGAATCCAGCAACTTATATCTCTAACTTCGATCAATTCGCGATATACTGCAACCTAATCAGTCGCCACTGTTTCATATCCGACAAAGTTGAACTTCACTGGCCATGTTTTCTGACTAGAGCTCCGGAATTATCTCCTAAAGTCATTCATTAATAAACAAATGTCTTTCAATCGTTATCTATGGACAAATCGTTAGAGGAAACTCCAAACATAATATTCTCTACAACATCAAATAATAACAGACTAATGAATTAAATCAGGAAACAGTTAAAGTGGACAATATCATAAATAAATGAAAACCGAAATCATGTGACCACTTATGTACTACAATAATGACATAAGCGGTTAATGTAATTCGTTGATTTTCTTCAGTAAAATTATAAGCTTACTCTGATGAAAATACAACACGAACACGATCATAGGCGCTAGTTGAATAAACAAGATCTATTGGTGACAAAAATTTTTGGGAGTGGTCTGTTTCATCTGGAATCAGATCAGGAATAATCTGCTTTTTAATAATTGTATCTCGATGTTGAAGCATACTGTCTAACTTTTCAGCATCAACACCCAAAATATCTTCATCGGTGTTTGGTATATTCATAGCTAAACACGACAAACAAGGAAATGGAATAATTCAAAAACAATGAAAATGACAGAAAAATATACAACTAATGCCAACTGCAGCAGTAATGAATTGAACGGGGAAAGTAAAGTGTAGATTACAACATCAATAGGATCCTGAATAAGCAGGACAACTAACTAGGAAAGACAAATAAGCCTGTTTACCAAGAATTTTACAGTAGGCTACAATTATGCGGATAAAACATTACTCTACAACTAGGTCCCTTATTTCCAGAAACCCCTCAATGTAATCAATTAAAGTAAATCCAAGATCATTAAAAGACCTGATAAGTCTATGAGATTATTCTATGAAGTTTGCGTATGATCCAGGATATTCTATTCTACAGTGGTGAAACGATGGTATTTTAGTGCATCATAAACTACATTTAGCTCATTTGAATCAAAGGTGGGAAAGGGTACTTGATCGTTGATAATAATATCAATCTTTCAAAGCACACTAAAATGCGAAACTATGATTTACACTAGCAGATTGATCTGTCTAAAAAAATCTTTAAACTACAACAATCCAATAAACAAACAAAAGAAACGCCAGCCGGTAATACCAACATTTTTTTAATATTTAAATCCTACGTCAATGAAAATTTATCAACAATAAATGGTATTGTAGAAAATAATAATAATAACGGGTAAATGAAGACACACAAACTCCGTATTTAACATATTTCTATTAGAGAAAAAGCTGGCAAAATTGTTTTCAATTAGATCCCCAGAACACTCACCTGAAGCTTTGAATTTAATTTTCTTGATTCACAGTCTATCACAAGAAATATAAACAACCTTGCAGACAAAGGTATATAATAGCTTTAACGATGTTTACTTTTCAAATGATCATGTTACAGAACTGAACAATTACTTATGCTGTTTATATAACCTTTTAGGAGCAAGTGAATCACTGGCAGAATATAGATAATCCTGTTAAATCAATTTAAGGTATAATAGTACTATGAAATGTAGTGAAGATTATTGTAGCAACCAATTCAATTCACTAAGAAATCAGTTTTATGCAGGTTATTCATCTGCTGTAATTTAACATACAAGAGGTACAAAAGGTGAGATTCTATTCCAACAAAATACATGACTAACGTTGAAATGTGGCTGGCAAGTGGATTCTAAGAAGTGTGAATCGTCCTATTTCAAACAAGTCAGATGGATACACCTACCACATCCGTATTGACGTTTACACCAAGACTCTAACTCAATCCTTTCGTATTATATATATATATATATATATATATATATATATATATATATATATATATATATAAGAATAATACATGCTAAATACTCTAGCATAAGAAACGTAAAACACAACATAATAGTGATAAAAATTTTATTCAGCAACGAATTTATCACACAATCAAAAAATATCACATTCTTTGTCTAAACAAGTAATGCTACAACATAACACAAGGTAATTACATAAAAATATAGTTTTCAGTTTATTTTGTGTACAGCGAGGGAGGGGTAAAGTGCAAAATGCATACAGTTTGAAAGAAAAGAAAACATCAACTGGAAAATAAGATGCACATTAGCCTTTGATTACACCGATGGGACGCAATTTGAGCACTTTGTTACTTATTCCAGCTGCTTGACCTATAGTGACAAAAATTTAATATTCATACATACATAGAAAATAAGTGGTTATAGTTTTAAAACAAGGTAACAAATAAGTCAATGATATCCGATAACAGTAATCAGTTTGAAATGTTTTATCTAATCTTATATTGCATTCATCAAGAAACTAATTTATACCGACAAAACGCTGGTAATAATAACAGTTCCTAAAGTTACAACTCCTAAATCATAATTCTAGTGCAGCGGTGGCCTAGTGGTTAAAGCATTCGATTTTTAGCCACTAGGTTACGAGTTTAAACCTTACTCGACCACCTACTTCGGTTCGGTAATTAAGTAGTATCACTAGCCTTCATTTAAAATGTAGGTCAACGACAAGTACATGAACTTGTACTTGGCAAATTAGTGAAACAATGACTCAACGAATACGAAAAGCTCCAAAAGAAAAGATTTGCTGATGTCAAAATTTCATTTTCTACAACTGCTCTGTAATTGCGACCGGAAGTGAAGACAGATTTCTTGAGTTCGCATTAACTATGTGTATTTATCAATTCAACTGCTCCTGTGAAGCTAGATACATTAAGTAGAGAACTAAGTTACGCCGGCATCGATTATCTGAGCATCCTACTTGGCTCAGTAAGAGACAAATCAATTAAGATATCTGCACCTAATCGTTTTTAAAGAGTTAAGAACTTGATTTAAAAATGTAAACAATAGAATACAGTTGAAGCAGTAAACTTGCACGAATCAGTAATGTATGTGTACAAAAAATAAGCTGTGCATAGATTATTAGTTAATTTGTAATGCTGTCCATTCATTTCCCAGTCTTTTCAACTGGAAGTGTAGTCTGGTCAGTGTTGGGAAGCGTTTACGCCTACCACACTGAGTTAAACACTGAGAATCATAACACACTCAAGGTTGTATAAATGAACTTGTAGGTGCTTACCATTACAGTGTACGATAATTCGATTGTTAGTCATAAAGCACGACGAAAGCTTAATCTTAAACCAGCATTTCTCCTTATTGCTTGCAAAACAAGCACGCGAGGTATAACAGGAACAAGCATGCATCGCGACAAAAAGATATATGCACCACAATAGCAACTCAAATTTCTGACTGTGTTAATTAACCAATCACATGTGTATTGCTATATGTGCTACTAAGTTGTTTGACAGTTTAGCCATGTAAATTTGATACACTAGCATTAAATACAAGCAAATTACTAGGGATATTTATTGATCACCGAGTAGTAAATAATGTTATTTTTATCAAGTCCAGATTAATGATGAACGAATTCTATCTATGATCAATTTGCAAAATGGCCACGAGCCAGAGTAACTTAACATTGTGTAAACTTTGTCGTTAGATCGATTGGAGGTAGGTTGCATGGAAACTATGACCTAACATCACAAAATACTGCATGCAATGTCGCGTCACTTTAATTTGTGGCCATATTGAAATTTGATCATCGATAGAATTCGATTAGCACTAAAAGATTGCACAAACAAGACACTGGTCAGTACTCAGTGGATAAGCAATGCATAAACCCTAGTCCAATAAAAAGCCAGTCGCGGCCCGAGTAGACGTAATGGTCTTTGTTAGTGGGATATAGACCGGATTAAAGCACATCCCATGCATGATCGTGAAGGCGCAGGCTGATTGGTTATTTCTACACCAATCAGCTTTAGCAGATTATTGGAGAAGACTCTGAAGGTTTCTTACGTGAATACCAAATATATATTAACGTTTCTCTAACTGCAAAATCCTACTTCTATCTACCCTTGTTATTTGGAATACAATTTCGTTTCTGTTCAAAACGTGTTCTGATTTGGGGTCCTGTCGAGTGTTCAGTGTCTAAGAATACTAAGCAATAGGAGTAGATGGGTCGTTATAAGTAAGGAGTTATAACAGTCTTAAACTACGAAACTGTGTGACTGGATCGAATGCGCCAGAGAGCATCCATCCCAATACGGTTACCATGATGGATAAGTTCCAAATGGCATGAAATTTAGATAAAGATACTGACGACTATCTCCAATGAGCATAACGATCAGCCGAATAACTGTGAGTGGCATATGAGTAGTAATTTTCTCTACACTAGAAGACTTTATGAAACGAAATTCAAGAAACCTAGAAGCTTAGAAGTGTAAAGGTTGTGTTATGTTACACAAAGATAATTATCGTAGAGTTGCTCATTTAGTGGTTTTACAAGTAACATAGGTAACATTAAGCAACTGTCCAGACTTATCAAGGAAACGGGTATGAGAAATTCACCTGTAAATGGAACTAACTCGGAAAAATATAGGACTATTATTTACTGTCAAACTAGGAGATTAGACCGATGGGTATAACACTTTAAGGAATAGTCCGACTGACCCTCAACCTCACCTCAGTCACCCACCACTCCCCAAGCAATTCGTATGGCAAACTGACATTGACCCCCCCCCTCAAGTCTTAGTGAGGTCGAGAAGGCTGTAGGGAATCTAAAGAGGTGGAGAGCATCATGACTTGATGGAATAATCTCTGACGTATTTAAGGATGGTGGTCCAGTTTTGGCAGCGAGATTAACTGAGATCTTGGTTAAAGTCTGGGAACTGGATGTAATCCCATCCGATTGGTCTCGAACATTAATCGTTCCAGTTTATAAAAAAGGACAGAAGTCCTTTTGTGACAATTACCGAAGAAACAGTTTAACGAATATAGTGTCGAAAATACTTCGACGCCTAACTAAAGCTCGTGAAGAGCAAACTCGAGATAACCAAGGTGGTTTCAGACCTAGACGTGGTTGTATAGACCAAATATCCATACTTCAGCAGGTTTTAAAACATGGGGCAGACATTTCAACTTCCTTGAGCTTAAGGCGGCATCTGACTGCCGATTGTGAGGTTATGTGGCAGTATTATTGAAAGGCGTACTAAAAAAGTAGATTAACCTTATACTGGCTCTCTACATGAACACTACTAGTCGAGTCAGCTTATGGCGAATTGATTGATGTTTGCCAAGGTTGTCCACTTTCCTTATTTTTATTTAATTGTCATAGATAAGTCTCTAGAGCTAACGTTTTTATCATTTGACTTCTTAGTAGTTGAGCTCCCACGGGATACATCTATTAGCTTAGAATATACAGATAACAATTCTATTTGGTGATGCTGACAAAATGCAGTCTCGTGACCAGTGCAAGCTAGTTTGTTCTCCCTATCCAAATGCAAATTGTTGCTTCAAAATAAGCTTGTGTCAGAACGGAAAGTAGTAATGGGGAGCAAAGTAGTTGAGTGTATTCACCGCTTTACATACCTTGGGAGTCTCATCAAGCCTGATAGTCTGATAACTGGTGAAATATTGGTTCGTATACAGAGGGCTAGATTAACTTTTGTCATTTTGCACCGCTTGTGGCGTAAGCGAGAAGTCCGGCTACCGACCAGGGAACGCCTTTACCGCACAACAGTCCGATCCGTTCTACTTCATACTTGTGAAACATGGCCATTAAAAATAGAGGATATTCATAAGCTTCTAGTATTCAGTTATAGATGTCTACAAAGAATTGCTCGTGTTTTCTGAGACCACCAAGTTAGGACTAGAGTACTGGGTAAATATGGTAAGTCGATTGATGAAGTAGTGAATTTTCATCAGCTGAGGTGCTTAGGACATGATTTACGTATGCCAAACCACCTCTTACCTTGACGAGTAATAGTATTTGATGTAGGAGTAGGCCGTAAAAAAGCCAGGGGTGGCCAAACTAAAGCATGACAGTAGTCCACGAAGTCAATGACAATTGGGTTGAACTATGTTAATAAGTGCAGACTATCTGGTTAGGGTATTCGTGGTGATCGTAACCAAAGGTTAAAGACTTTGAATGATATGGTTCAGAATCGTTGGCAATCGCGCAGGTGCATCCATTCCTTGTCTTCTACCAAAGTCTAAGCTTCTGAATTCGTCATAATTCTCTTTACTGAATTATGTTTTCTTAAATCTTAATCTTCGATCACTAACTCCCTTAATTAATACTAACTCTGTTACTACCTCCACGACTCTATGATTTGGTTCGACAATTTAATTTTTAACTGATAATTGGGGCATGGCAACTTGAGCTGATGTACGCATGTACCAAGTTCTACGTTGTGATTGACTAATTGGTGTTACATTTTAAAAAGATACTTAATATCTTAGAGTTGTTATTCATGCTTCATAAATAATGTTACTGAATTAAGGTTTAAAAAAACAGAACTTACACGTATCTACAACATCTGTTACATTTTTGTAAGATTCTGGGGCTTCCTCCATTACAAGTTTAGGGGAAGCAACACGTATTGATATACCCTTTTCTTGCAATTGTTCTAAAACATCTGTGTAGTCTAGATTACGCCTAGATTTAGCTCGAGATAGTGCACGACCCTGAAATGATGAACAAGGCAGAAAACAGAAAACATAAATGGAACAGTAAATTATTTTGTACTCTTAAAAGCCACAATATCAATTTTACAAGAGTGTGAAATATCTAAATAAATGAAAGATCCTACTAAGTAATCAAACGATGAAGATTAATAATGCCACGATAAGTTGCAGATATCAGAACTTAGGTTAGATAAATAAATAAATAAATATAATCACATAGTCGGGTCTCAAATACGCCTTTAGGTCCGCATGTCCTGTGATACCAAGTGGTTTTGCAAACTCTAGTGACAACCTTGAAGTCAGTATCTGGAATCCAAACGGCTTAACCGCTAGATTCCAGTCGTGACAGATAATAGACTACATATACTAAAAATAATAGCAGTTTATATTAATCCAAAGTTATAAAGTAATGAACATCGATTTAGTTTGATTTCAGGACATCATTAGAGAACACACTTGCGTAATCGAATGTATGACTTTCAGATAGACCTTCCCCCACCCCAAAATATATACAAAGGATCGTACTTTACAGTTATGAATCAATAACTAGTTCCTGTAAAAAAAATTAGTAACTTCATGATACATATTGGAAACCTCATGGTACAACTAACCACGTAGAAAATACAACAACTATAGACAACAGTAGTATCATAAATGTTAACTCAACTTGGAAATAAATATTGCTCTATATCAAATATTACTAATACTTACAGCACCATGGCATGTAGATCCGAAAGTTTCAGTCATTGCCTTTTCAGTACCTGTTAAAACATAACTACATGTGCCCATTGTACCACCAATAAGTACAGGTTGACCGGTAAGCTGTAAAAAGAATAATGAGTCAAACAAGTGTATTCAATTTAAAATTTACAGGAAACATATGTTGCGAATAAATATTTAAAGTAACGATTCATATACGGGATGTTCTACTGAGTAAACAAAGAACACATAAATAGACTTCATCGAATCATTATCATGATGTGGTGGTTGGATTTAATTCTAGTGATAAACAGATCGGGCTATACTGGCTGAGACAATTGTTCCTCTAGGTTCTACTACGTCAGGTAAGCCGGTTGAAAAGCGGTAAGATGAAAAGCAGCAAAATCAAGGCCCGACGGTGAAGCTGTTCTGCCTACTGTAATAGGGTGTGACGAAAGTAAGGTGTTTCTCTCCTCTCCCCAGGTGACCTGTATTGCAGAGGTGAACCATTATCACAACGGAAGGACGGGGTTAGAAAAGATCAGCCCTAAAAGTGTACAACTCACCTTACCTCAGATTTGTGTCAGTGACGTTGATGTTTTAAAAAGTAAAGCTCTAAAATACCGCAAGTAGTCGCTCCTTAGGCAGATTATATGACATTACTCATTTACTAGTATATTATCAAGGATGTTTGCGAAACATCGCAGATATACGTTAGGATATCTGAGCAAGCAATGGTGAAGTTAGATGCAAGGTACTGGGGAAAGATGGTATATCACTTAATGGAATTGTGGATGTACGCCAACTGATGTAGTTGGGACATGTATTACGTAGAGGCAGTAAAGCCAAAATGTGGCATCAGTCTATGAGATCGTTAACTGATGTACTGAACCTTGTTAGTAGGTACAAACTAATATGGTTGGAGTTCGCGTGACTGTCGTAACCAATGGCTGGAGACTCTGGGTGACATCGTACAGAAATGGTTTCAATGCCACATACGTACCACTTTTCAGCTTAACTCAGATCCTGAGTATTAAAACTACCTTATCTCGTCATAAATCAACTTAATATTTTCCGATCATTTTCTCCATTCCCAATCTATTCTCAGTATCACTGATTTTACAATCATTTCTATTTTGGAATTCATATTGCTGTAGTAATATGGTGTGGCAACCTAGATAGACGTGCATGCACATCTGGTTCTACGCCGTACATGAAAGATTGACTGAATCAAACAAAGAAATGTAAAAAAAACCTCATATGTAATTAAAGGTTCGAATAACTCACAAACACTGTACAGATTTTTTCTAAAGTGTGAGAAACAATGAAAGGTTTTAAGTTACTATGAAACTACTCATACTACGATAAACCGAACAACATTAAAGTCTTCAATGTAGAATATACATCACTGAATAGTTTCGCACCTGATGAATAGAAGTTACTTCAAAATATAGAGAACTGATTGATATGCAAACGAGTAAAGGTCAACTTGACGGCCCAATAAGTGAACGCTTTTTGCAAAAACTGAATAATTTGGGTTCGACTCTTAATGGGTGGTCGTGAACAAACACTAAAGAGGGACCCCATACTAAGAGGAAACAGCTGCCTAGTGTTTTCTAATTTTAAGATATTTGCTTAACTAAAGTCAGTTCGCAATCTAGAAATTCAATTATATTTATCAGATTGAACTAAATGATTTCAACAAATAGCTAACCTGATAATCGACAGGAATTAAAGGGTGATGAGGTGGAAACGCTCTAGTAGATCCTTTACGATGAACTAGTAAAGTCTTTATCTTGTCATCTACCCAATGCTCTTCTACTTTGGCAATATTATGTGACACATCATAGATAATCTGCATATCCAAATCATCTGGCGTGGAATGAAAAATCTTGGCAAAGGCCTACGATCAAAAAAAAGTGTAAAGTATGGATGAGATTGATAAAAGTAAAAAGGAATAAATATACACATGAAAATTGAAAAAAGGCTATTATAGTAATGTCATATCATAAACCTGATAAATATTATTAGACTGTATTACATTTTTGGTTGAAACAGATGAACACAATCTTGTAGAGGCAGTCAACACTGACAACAGGATGTAATCTAACACGAAGCTCTTTATCAAAGAATCAAAAACAACTAAAATATTTACGGGGAAAGAGACTATAAATTAGAGTAGATAGTTGGTGTATTTAACTATACACAGAAACTGAATAACTGGTACAGGAAGAACCAATCATAACTTGAGAACTGCAATATTAACCAAAACTCCCCGTGGTGTTGTTGCAACATCCCAGTTACTAGAGTTAACCCAACTGATGAGTTGTGAATAGGATGAAGCATGTGTTCTGGATTCCACTTATCAACCACGATCCGATTTCAACCATACTTGTTAATCACCTTCGTATTGAGAAAATCCAATCAGAATGAACATATGGAAACAAAGACTAACAACTTGCAGTCTCTAACAGCAACAATTGGAGAATGCTTACTTTTCAAATTACAGAGAGAATATTTGAAAAGGCAGGGAGCCATCGAATTAAATACTCTGAAAAGATATATATAACATTCTTGTTTGAACAACGAAAAGGCATACTGTAATAATTACGATTAATTTTAGTCTAAATTCATATCTTACGGTAAATAAAGTCATCCAGTAACTCAATCTCCAGGGAACTTTATGGTGAGTCGAGAAACCTCAATCTTAAGGCATAACATTATTAAATAAGCCTCTTCCTATCCCTTACAACCAGTTGCAAATACACCACACAATGATTGCTATGTAACTAGAGAAATGATACATGTAAAACACAATCAGGTTACGAAAGTTTATGTTCTGGGAAGGTTTATTTGATGAAAAATAATCATCATGTTGTCTAAAACATTGAAAACAGTTGTATAAAACAGTAAGTAAACATAAATAATATGTAACAGTTACTTTCTGCTATATAGTACTTGAAGCATTCAAACTATTATATGATGAGGTTGTTATTAGAATATCATTTTGTCCAATTTTTGCTACGACTATTGAAGACTCGGGAAGCTTCAAGTGAAAGATAGCTAACGAAATACCAATGATATGTAAACTTAAGAGATGCTTTACGATTTACCAGCTATTAGATGCTAATCATTTGGCTTTTTTTAATTTTACAATTTTGACATCTAACCAAAAATAACAACCCATAAGAACATTCCCTGAGGAAATATTAGATTTAGTTAATAATCATAATCAATATACGATAGCCAAAGACTGAACTACTCAGAAAAGTAAAGAATTACCTGTCTAGCAAGAAATGTCATGGAAGATCTGTTAACCCAAGCATAGTTGGCAGCTGCTGCCATTGCTTTCAAATAATCCTGACCTTCTTCAGAAGTAATGTGTGCACAGGCTAACTGACGGTCATTTACTTCGATCTTATCACGTTTCATTGCTCGTTCCATAGCAACTAAAGCATCTGTTGCAACCTAAGTTAGAAGAACGTAGAAGTTAATCTAGTCAACAACTAAGGTAAGAATATTATATATATTTACATTAAGCACGACAAAATTCACGTAACTGACGTTATTTTTTACAAAACCATTGACCAAATAGAGTATATATGATCAAAGTCAAAATGCACAGAAACAAACGTATACACCAACATCTAGAAGTTGAGGACTTCGAGCAACCGCAGTTCATAATTTCCAGTCATCTAAACAGTGGAAGGGTTCCTCTTGATGTACCTCGAAGAAAGCTGAATTAGAAGCGATTTTGACGGGCTTGAAGCGCGACACCAATGGCTACTGAACATTTGCTTGAGACCGACCATACACGATGTTATCATCAGTGGATCAAGATGTGCTGGCACCTTTCCTGTAAATGCCTGACCACTGAAGAAAGAAATTCGTGGAGTAGAGTGAGGTGTACACGTTTAGGGTGAATCTTTTCTTAATTACAACTGATTCACTGATTATACCAATCTCTTTTAACTCAACTAACTAACCCGAAAATCTTGACTAAAAGCTAAAATAAGCGATACGTGTGTATTTCAGGCCAACTTATGAACAAATATAAACAAATTTACGGTTCCTTCTTATTCACTTAGATTTTGTTTATATCTGGGTTTCTATCTACTCTTAAAAACAAATAGCGTTTATTTCACAGTCATCTGTCTTAATAGGAAGTACAAAAAATATCTCTGTTTATTTAGGGGGATTACATATGCACTAAGCATAAGGAAATCAACAAAATTCAGATCAACTTTTCCATCTAAAAGATAGTAATTTTAAATATCTACACTAAAGATAATAGATTAAATGGATTTTGCGGAACGGAATTAGTACAACTGCACAGAACATGAGTATACGAAATATTCCAAACGTTGTAGCAAACACAAAAGGAACACTTTCCTTTAAATCCGAGTGGGCATAGTTTAAAAAGAGCAGTAAAAATTGATGTTCTACAGTGTATATTCATATCATGTAGCTTGGAAAACTAGAGGCTTAAGTAAATTGTGATTTCTTTTTAGAGACTAAATAAATTTTACTTCAAGTGCACAAGTGTTTCAATGCTTTTTCATATTTTAGGTAAATGTACAGAATATTAATATTTGCGACTAAAAATAAAGTCAAATTGATATGCATAAAACATTTAGTCGGCCACAACAAACAGTATCCTGATGTAGACTACAATACCGGTCAATCAACTCGCTCCCAAATATTCATATAATAGCTGATGGGGAAATCAACCATTATACCGTATCTATGATGTCCTTTTCTTATGCTATGTGATGTAGTTGAAAACTTATAGTAGTACCTGCTAACTTCTGAACTCGAACCAGTAAGAACTTACAAGTGGCAAATTAGAAGACAAAAGAGGAGAATATGCATACAAATAAGTGTCGATATTGTACAATAAACAGTGTATATTTATAGTTTCTAGTAAACCAGAAATCATCATCAGTTTATACAAAACGGAAGGTGACCATGACAAAGCTAATATAAACTCAACTAAGCGGTGAATAAATGCAGTGTCTTTAGTTCCTTTGAGATTTTTGGAGGCCATCGTAACACCTTAATTCTTTATTCGGTTATGTAAATCATTAATAATGCTAGAAGCACTACAGGAGCCTGCAGGGAGGTTGTTATTATTGGTTGATATAGAAATTTAAAAAACGTTTTGAAGTAAAGCTTCTGAATAGTTAACAACTCTGTTTGGTGATTCCGAAAAAGAGGTGAGAGAATTGGGATCGCAACTGCCACTTTAGTTCTCATATGCCAAGCAAATCAGAAACATATAACAATCAATTAGGATCAATCATATATATATATATATACAAAGCATAACGAATTCACTTTTCTCAAATACTACAGAAAATATATTTATAAAATGTGTTAGACTTACCTGGTGACCCATACCTCGACTACCACAGTGGATCATTAGAACTATTTGGTTCAAATGATTAATGCCCATTTTTGTTGCTGCATGTTTGTCGAAAATTTCTTCTACAACCTGTATCTCAGCATAATGATTACCAGCTCCAAGTGTTCCAAGTTGTGGTAGACCACGCTTTTTAGCTCGTGAAGAAACTTTAGACGGATCAGCCTGAAGCATACGGCCATACTCCTCACAATGTTCTTTGTCCTCCGCCCAAACATAACCTAGTGCGTACGATTGTTTTGTTTTTCGAAGAATGAACAATAATATGGTGAATGGATCAAATGAATAAAAGTTTAGAAAAAGAGATCTGCTGACAAACAAAGTAACTTAAGTTAAAAAAGAAATAGTTCGTAGTTATTAAAGAACACTGAAGTTCATATCAACATAATCATCATCATCAGCAACGTAGAACCGGGCACAAACGCCAGTAGGTTCAAGTTGCCATACCACACTAGCACTACGAGAATATTAAGGTAACGTATAGACAGAATACAAGAGGGAAGAGTAAAGTAAAGATGTCCGGAAAATAATAATAGAATTCAAGATCTAGATGAGGTTAAAGAGTGAATACACTTGCGCCACTGTGACCGACTCTGAGCCATATCGCTTAGTGTCTCCAGCCATTTATCGTGATCATCACGCGGACCCCAACCAGGTAATCTACATCTACCAACATGGCTTAGACCAGTAGTCAAGGACTTCATGGACTGATGCCATGTTTTGGTTTGGCCGCCCCTAATCATTTTCCATCTTACATCAGCCCTAGCCAATATCGCACGACGGGGTAGACGGTGGTCGGGCATGCGCAATACGTGTCTCAGCCATCTCAGTCGATGAAGGTTAATGACCTCTTCGACTGATTTACCGTGTTTCCCAAGAATCTTTTGTCTAACCTCAATATTACTTATCTGACTGTTCTATCATATACGAGTGATGCTATGGTCAAGTACCTCAAATCGACGCAGATCTTGAGTTTTCATGGCCCACGTTTTGCAGCCATATATTAAAACGGTGCGGACTGCTGCGCAGTACACCCGGCTTTTCGTTGCAAAGGATGTCTCGTCTGCGCCACAAGTGGTGTAAATCGGCGAATGTTAATCGGGCTTTCTGAATCTGCGCTGAGATTTCGTCAGACACCGACCCACCAGGGGTGATGAGACTTCCGAGATAAGTGAAGCGATCAACGCATTCAATTACTTCACTCCCTATAACTAATTTGGGAAAAGAAGCAGGCCAGTCCTGGAGTAACATTTTGCATTTGGGAGGGGAGAAGCGCATCCCAAATATGCCTGCATTGTTACTCAACGTGTTCAAGTGACCTTGAATGCTGTGTGCGTCTTCATCAAATATTACTATATCATCTGCATATTCTAAGTCGACAAGAGAGCCTCCTGGAAGGAGATTAATTCCTGAGGACTTAAAAGAAGTGAGAGAGATTTCTAACAGTACATCTATGATGAAATTAAATAAAAAAGGGGATAAGGGTCAACCCTGACGGACTCCACTTGAGGGTGAAATTTCTCATGACAATTCGCCATATGCTCTGACTCGACCAGTGGTGACCGAGTAGAGGGCCTTTATCAAGTTAATGTACTTTTGAGGTACGCCTTTTAATGACAAACATTGCCACAAGACTTCACAGTCAACAGAGTCGAACGCTGCTTTCAAGTCAAGAAATACAACTATAGTTGGGCGTTGGTACATATGTCTGTGTTCGAGGACCTGGCGCAGGGTGAATATGTGGTCAATGCAACCCCGGCCAGGTCAGAAACCAGACTGGTTTTCTCGAGTCTGTTGTTCCCTAGTGTTAGTTAAACGTCGGATGATTATAGTGGCTAATATTTTAGATACTATATTAGTCAAACTGATTCCTCTGTGGTTATCACAAGAGGATTTCTGTCCCTTTTTGTAGACTGGAACGATCAGCGATCAAGACCAGTCCGATGGGATGGTGTTTAGTTCCCAGGCTTTGGCTAGTATATCAGTCAACCTGTACGCTAAAACTAGACCACCATCCTTAAAGATATCGGTAGACAGCATATCAGGCCCTGCTGCTTTCCCTCGTTTCAATTTACTTATGACGTTTTCAACTTCGCTGAGAGTTGGGGGACCTGTGTCAGTTTTCCATTCGGGTAGCTTGGAGATTGTGGGTAAGCTAAGAGTGGCTGAAGGCCAGTTGAACTGTTCCTGAAAGTGTTCTGCCCATCGTTCTAATCTTCTAGATTGAGAGTAGATCATCGACCCATCTTTTTTAGAGATGATTTCACTAACTGCCGATTTTTTGATACCGATGTCCTTAATAAGTCGGAACAGCTATAAGCAAGCATTATATTTCCGAAAAGACAAACAGAAATAATCATAACTCAAATAAGTGTTCGGTAAAAATGGTATATCAATTGATGTGGCTGTGAGCCCTCACAGACCGAAGTAGTTAAAACATTGCATACTTATGTGCAGCCAATGCCTACAGTGACACTGGCTAGTATAGTACAACAATAGTATGCAACATAATTACCAAAAACAAATGGTATTCAGTCAAATGCTTCCACCGTTAGGTCATTAGAGTGATCTGAGAAGAGTTAAGAAGTTAGAGGAAGATACGATATCGATTTCCCAAGGTATTTACAAGTAATATGAGACATCAAGAAGTGCGAGTCGGAATGAGATTTGACATACATAGACTGATCTTGTCTGCCACCACTGACTACTTTAGGTAGTTTACCATCAAACATACGTGAAAATACAAGTGCCCACTAGTTATGATAGAGTACTTTACACTACCTTTACGAACATATGTTGTCGACTTATTATGTCCAACTGTGGTGATCTATATGGTAGTACATAGTACGAAAATATCAACATATTTATAACTCAGGCTGTTTTAAACACTGCCATGTACATTCACATGACGCACATAAGATGTTTATTTCCAATAAACTCTCAGTTAGACAGGATACCCTGATTAAATAAACAATTCCTCCTAAGTACTATCTTATGCATATAATATGGTTTCACTGAATAGAGTATTTAATAAGAAAATTAATATGGCTACTTTCCACACCACTCAATACTAAATAGTTATTCATAGAAAAATTATAGAAACTAACAAAGATTTATGTGCTGAAATGAAACTTACCTTGTCTCAAAGACCAATCCATACCCATTTCTAAAGCTTCCTCTAAAGCTTGGGCATCCATCGGTATGATACCCTTGGAACCAACGCCAACAGGTATATGGTCAAATAAAGTTTGGGTAAGTTTTTCTTTCACTGGGAGAACATCTTTTAAAGTCAAATTTGTGCGTATAAGTCGGACTCCACAATTAATATCGAACCCAACACCTCCAGGTGAAACTACTGATTTCGGATTGGCTAAGTCAAATGCAGCCATATTACCTTAAAAATTGGAAGAAAGCTTTCAACTACTCTCGCATAAATATATTGAAATATGAAATTACTGTCTGACTAAATTAAATCATTTGTCATTAAACAAAAAAACCTGTTTCAGGTAAAAAAAAATGTTTATATTTTATCTAATTGACAACTATAAGTAGCAAAAAAATTATGAATATGAATGCGATTCATACATACGTAGTTGTATGCAAACCTGCAAACCGTGTTTATTTCATTGCTAGCAGTCTTGCAGGAGTGACGGTTCAAGTAAAAAAAATTTGCGTTTCACAATTCAAACCACTGAACTCAAAGTTACTCTGAATTTGTTAGCTTGGTGGTAAAAACTGAATAATTGAGACAACACTACAATAGATACAATCCATCACAAAAATAAGTTATGAAATGTATCTTGAAAACAGTATAAAATTAAAGTAGTTAAATTCCCAGGATACAGAGGAACTTTAGAGTATTTGGATACTTTAATGGGTAGCAGCATCTCCGTTTACCAAGAAAGTTAACCGAGAGAGATAAATTTAATGCCACCACTAAATTTAATTTATATAACAATGGGAGATTTCACACTTCAATTTCAAACACAAAAGACAGAATGCGATTACACAGATCATTTAGAAATCCGGTTACGTGATAGACTAATCGCATGCTTAAATAATAAAAGCACAGGCCAAATTATTACTACAATCAGATCTAGATTCCTAGTGTTCTAAACACAGCTGTGAACACCAGAGGTACTGAAAAGTAATGCAGTATTATATCATAAAAGAAAGTCAAATCCTAAAAATGCAATAAGAAGCAAACTGCAAAGATTTGAAAATTTAAGAAGCTGAACACTTGTAGATCTTGTAGTGAGTTGCAAATGCGTAGTAAGTGACTAGTCTGTAACACTATTTACCATAATTATAAAGGGTTAAGTTATATTATGTGCGCAATTATTATAAAATCAACATCACTAGTAAATCTCTAGGGAAGGAAAACTATTATTTTTGATAGTGAACGAAATTTAAATGTATTAGGCCTTTAATTGGTTACAGTCAAACAATTAACTCACTCTATTCCCGTCCTTCTAGAATAAAATTAGCAACTGCTAGCAAATATTGAGTTGGTCTTATGTGGAGGACCATATAAATGCTCATCGAATTTTATTTGGACTGGCAAGTCGGATAAATCTCTAAAAGATATTATTATATGAACTTTTATATGTCTATAACAATCGTGTTATTTGCGTGGTCAATTGTTACTGGTATTAGACGAAAAAATCACTCATTACTTGATTTTTTGTGCAATATAGGGTTGCGTCACGGCTCTATTAAAGAACAGCTACAAATTGCAGTACTAAGCTATCCAGTTGGTCATTATCAAGAATATATGATATTAAAAAGTGGAAAGCAATCAGAGGAATACTCATTCTATTGTCAGAAACTATGTATTAACTCTCAAAATAGCAGTATTCAATCATAAGCAACTCAAAAGTCTATCAAGTACTGTCAAACTTTAAAAATGTCATTCTGTAAGGCGATTTCTCAGATATTAGACGTCATAAAAAACGCCTGGTGAAAGGCTGTGATAATAATTAACAAATAAAGAGAAATTGAACAGAACATAACCGTAGAAAAAATAAACGTCTAGATTATTTTTAAACGCACCATTTATAGAAACTATTAGTCAAAGTGAAGCTAATTCAAGTAGTATAGTGACACCTCTATGCTTCCATGTATGCAACGAAATGTATGTATATGGTGAAGACGGAATATATTATCAACAGTGAGATATTTAAGACTTTTAAGAGACACTGAGGGTATTCAGAGACAATGTGGAATAGGTGTTTATAATTAATGTCAGATACACTTATTTTGAAAGATAATCAAAACCAAATCTTACGGTGAAATATAAGTTCGTTGTGGAGGTAAAAAAACAAATCTATTAACTATCATCTAATTAACCTACTACAAAACACACAAGGTAAACAACTTACCAATCGCAAAGCCATATCCGGAATGTACATCAGGTAGGCCAACAGAACGCTATGAGAAAACGACAGAAGAGTTGAAATAATGTTTATATATTTGTAACTTTATCATCCCGTGAATTCCACCACGGAGAGGATGTGCAAATTCATAAAACACAATAGCACATTTACCTTTTAAGGCTGAGCGATTAGAGGTTATTTCTTAGTTACATGTATTGAACCTTAAATTAACAACACGTTTTAACACTTAAAATAGAGACCGATGAGGGAAATGTTTAAGTGAGACAGGTTTGGTAATTAACTTACATTGACACATATGTAGATGGTTGGCATCCTGTAACTACTAACATTAAAGTGTATTTTATGATATACTCGAAATGGATTAAAGGGATACTTATTGGATAAAAAATTCCTGGAGTAACGCAACAAACATTCAGATTAATTATAATGATGTATCATCAACGGTTTATCAGGACGGTTGGTAAAGATAATAGATAGAACACTGAAGAACAGTTTTACACTTATCCATTCAAACGAAATTCGGTATAACTTAGTACCAAAAATATATAAGCCATACAATTAGAAACATAATATTGTGGATCAATAAATGCAGCATATGGTTACAAAAAGAGAATGAAGTGAAATTTAATAAAACAACAAGAATTACAAGGTAGGAGATACAGTCCGAGTAGAGCTGCAATCAAGTCAGACTTCATTATATTGAGAGAAGTCATTACACTTTTGCAAATATCTTAATGAAAAACTGGGGCGAAATTGTCACTGGCATCTATTCCGCTCTATATCTGACACTTAATTAGACACTTGAGAATGTGATTGTTTTTCGATTATTTCTACAAAGGATGCAAAACTTTTTTAGCTCATTATAGATAATTACTCGCTAAAATTATTATAAATAGGAATGTACTGCTGCAGCAAATGACTTGGTCTAAAAGAAAATTTCCTTCATTGATACGCTTTTATTTTAACTGTAATAGTGACATGTAATGGCGACATATAGAAGTGACATCAGTCGAGTTATCATAACTGCGGTCAATCACCCAGCGCCAAACCTAAGCCTTACTAACATGGCGTTCACACTTAATGTCAGCCATTATTCGAAGATGATCAAATACAGAGAAAGACGCCGAACATCCCCAGCTTGGAGATACCAAGTTTCCCATACATATAACAAAAACGACTTCATTGTAGCGTTGAAAACCCGACCTTTTGCAGCCAGATACATCACGACGGTGTTAAAGATGGTCCAGTTTGGCATAAACTGATATGGCTTTCATTATGCGTAGATTAGCCTCATCTAGCACATCATCATCAGCACTCATACAACTACCCAGATACACATACTTTCGACTACTCCTAACGGTTCACCACAAAGGCTGAGTGCAAGTACATATTCCTGGTAGTCTCATAGAAGTACTTTGCACCTGGAAGGTGATAAGATAACATAATCCGCATAGTTAAGGTCGTCTAAGACTGTTGACTTTTACGATTCAGAAGTTGGAGTTCCTTGTGGACTTCCACTTCGTTGAGTGGGACAGTCGTCACCGATCATGTAGGTCAAGTTAATCTGGTCAAAGTTTCTCGAGTAACAAACCAGATGAACTGAGTGTCGAAAAATTCAGTCCACAGACTAAGACAATCCTGGATGTTGGTGACTAGCGTACCATCAGCTTCACTGATACCTGATTTCGCATTCTCAGTGGTCCGAACGACTTGAGAAGAGTTTGAGCAATTACGAGATGCAACTATTGCTTCCAATTATTCGGTACCTTATAACCACCAAGTTTCTCGATCCTCATGCAAATGTTCAAGCATTTTTTAACGTAAGAATCGATGCTTATTATTAAACTCGTGAGTCATCGCAATGCACCGACGTACTCTGAGTTGTAAGCAACCTACAAGAACCCAATGCTTATAAGTGGGACTTTTCGAGAAATCGCAGGAGACGTGGTTTTCCATTTTAATGGCGTCATTTAAACTGTACAGTGAATTAGCATATAGCCTAGAACTTTACTTGGATTGTTATTAAGACAGAAAATGCGACCAACTCATTAGGGTGATTCTGATCGGGACAAGACGTTTGGTGACTAATGAAAGTGAGGCGCAAACCAAACCATGATTTAAGTTCAGATAGGTGTGCCAGAAGGAACGACGCTTTAACACAACCGTATCAGCGGTTGCTAATAACCATTTGACCAACCTTTGTCTAGGCTTAGGTTGCATAGCAAGGAGATCCAGATAGCTCATCGGCAAGGGCTGTGCCGGAAGTTCGTACTGCATAAAACTGTAAAAGACGGTCACCATCATCGGACCTGAGCCCATCGCGATCCCACTGGCTACTCAAGCAACTTGGTGAGCCTAAACGCCAGACCTGGGAATTTCACTCTTCAGCTAGTACTATAATATCTGTTAAACGCACTTTCTTGAGGTTATCTAACTGACGGTAGAACTAATTCTTGATTGCATCCAAACTGAAATTTGTAATAGGCAAGGTTTACGACATATCCTTTATCATACCAGTTTCTTTATGGAACTTTTCAATCTAGCAGTACAGGCCTGCTGAATGACGGTTACATTGTAGATGAGTTAGTAAAGTAACAGAATTCGAAATGTGAACTCGAAATAGACCTGAAGTGAGATAATAGCATATTTAATTAGTGGAAAAGTTGAAATAACACAACAGGTTATATATATATATATATGCGATTGTTTTATACACTTGCATATCCATACATACTTATATAAGACGGATATTCCATGTCACTTTCAATAATGCTTATTACTACAGTTGTAAACAGCTGATGAATCAACGGAAAATATGTCTCTGTTACTTCATAAGAATCGTTGTCCGTGATTTGCTCAGATCCATCGAAACTAACTACATAAAGTTTTCAAAAAAAAAAAAATATTTTGCAGTTATCTTGGACCTTACGGGAGCTTGAAGGCAATATGAGGAAATCAGGCCATGTGCATTAAATGGGAAAAAGCCATGGCAAAGGCAGTTAAGCAATCAGTTAGGCTCTAAAACAGATTTAAGATGAACAGACGTGAACTACAACATGGATGTCTAGAGAAAGATGGCATAAGACCTAATTACAGATATAAAATGCTAATTAATAAACACATGTGTATTTGGCTTATGTACTAACGAACCTATTGGGCAAAATTAATATGAAATTCCAACAGAAACTGACAGTAAAGTATAAAACTGGGAGAATTTTTTGGAAAACACTTTTGAGTCCAATATTGACAAGTGAAGTGCAGGATATAATTTATCCGAAGCTCTATAACTTACATGAACAATCCCAGGTAGTGCTGCAACGTTTCCTATTTGCTTCATTCCCGGCAGAAACCCGCCGTAATCCCCACTACGAGTAAAATTTCTTAGTTCATCAAACATAAGTTTTTCCAGGAAATCGTTTACATAAAAAACACCTTCAACCTACACATAACAGAAATTATTTGTAAAGGACATTAATTTACATTCATATTTGGGACGAAACCTTTCTTGATTTTCCAACATGTTGGGGTAATCTTTTCTAAGAAAGCAAGTTCTTGGTCGTAGGTTCGCGTCATGATGTAGCGCAAACAATTAACTGAATCGCACATATTTTATCAAATATCCAACATGTTGAAGGAGTAGTTGAAATCAGTTGATTTCTTTGCAACTGCGATTAAATTTTAGGGGGAAGTTTTAGGTTTATAATAGTGATCACTGATGGAATTCTAGCCATCCTACTGTGCAATCCTCTTTGGTCGTAGCAGCTAATTTTTGGGAGATTGTCATTTCGACCTCAAC
Source organism: Schistosoma mekongi (assembly GCA_034768735.1). Classification (NCBI taxonomy): domain Eukaryota; kingdom Metazoa; phylum Platyhelminthes; class Trematoda; order Strigeidida; family Schistosomatidae; genus Schistosoma; species Schistosoma mekongi. The sequence continues at coordinate 35,573,458 of CM068307.1, read as the reverse complement.
GGAGCGAAAACTCACATTGGTGTTGGTACCACAACACTTATGGCAAAGATTTTAAGAACTGTAGCGACCCTTACTGTTTTTCTAACCAGAAGCTTACTGTTGACGCATCGGGAAACTATCCCGCCGGCATGCGTTAGCGGCAACCGTAGCTGGCAGAAACAGCCGCCTGTTATTTATCACTTACGTGATAACAAAGGTTCGCTACCTTGTCGATACTGGCGCAGAAGTTAGCGCCCTTCCTGCAGCTTCATCTGATTACCAACATGATGCTGCATTCGGTCTACAGGTAGCCGATGGTAAGCACATAGCTACGTATGGTAAGTGATATGTCTACTCAAACGTGGGTTTACGAAAACCCATACACTGGATTTTCACTATCGCCGATGCGAAAATACCCATCATAGGCACAGATTTAGTGAGCCACCACAACTTGCTTGTGGACCCTGGTAGAAAGAGACTAGTGGATAGTAACACAAATCTATATGTTCGTGGAACCGCTGTAACAGGTAGTAGCTTATGTCCTCTTCGTTTTAAACATTTAATTAACCCTTATTTTCAGCCGATAGTCGACAAGTATCCAGATCTGAATAAGGCAACATCGAAATTATCATGTGTAGCCAGCATCACATCGCGACTATAGGTCAACCTGTATTCTCCAAAGCGCGCCGACTCGCACCCGAAAAACTAAAGATTGCGAAAAACGAATTCGATCATATGATTGACTTGGAAATAATCCGAATTTCCAGGAGCCCATGTTCATCTCCACTACATATGGTCCCGAAGAAAGATAGCAACGATTGGCGTCCCACTGGTGATTACCGACGTCTCAATGTCCAAATTACGCCCGATCGTTACCCTTTACCGCACACCCACGATTTAACGGCTACCCTGAAGGGAATGACAATATTTTCAAAAATCGACTTGTTAAAGGCGTACAACCAAATACCGATGTCTGAAAATGACATATCCAAAACAGCCATTGTAACCTTTTTTGGACTTTACGAATTCCTTCGAATGCCTTTCGGGTTATGAAATACAGCACAAACACTTCAACGTCACGTTGATGACGCGTTCCGTGGGCTTGACTATGTCCATGCATACGTCGACAACTGTTTGATAGCAAGCCCAGACGAGGTAAAACATATGAAACATTTGGACAGTTTTTGGAAGACTACAACAATATGGAGTTACCATAAATATACAGAAATGGAACAACCTCGCTGGACTTCCTGGGGCATACTAATGATGCTAATGGTATACAACTTCAAAAACACAAGGTGGCGGCTTTTCTGGAGTACCCGGAACTAACCACTACTAAGCAGTTGCGATCTTTTAATGGACTGGCAAGTTACATGCTCTTGGTCTTCAGCTTTGTTTTACTAGGTTTCAAGGTCTTGTTGTAAGCCGTATTAGGTGGATATTTTGCCTGGCTATGCCAGAGTGATTTAACACAATTGGTTGGTTGCAGTCATAGTTTGGTTCCTTTATTTGTTAGGAACACTTCTCCTTGGACAAGTAACTAATCTGACGTCTATTTACTACCTAATTGTTGTGTTATAGATTGATTGTACAACTTGTTGTATCTCTCTGTCTGTATAGGGAAGGGGGGAACTATTGAGGTTTGTGCACTAAATTTGTGCTTATTGTTAGATATAGTACCACGTTTTGCACCAGTAAATTGTGTCATTGGATATCTTGTTGCGAATTCGTGCGTGACTCAAGAACTAGCTGGCCAAATACAGAAACGACGGTAACTTTTAAACGTTATCGGTAGTTTTAGTCTTTACACTAGGTCTTCTCCATCTCGCGTATATAAATGATATATGTATTCATACATTTTGGCATACCATACTTATATGCCGACGAGCTGAAAATAATATGCAGCTTAACGATTAGTACACCTAATGAAGGCAAATCCGATTTCCAAAAAGACCTAGATAACTATCAATATGGGGCTAGACACGGCAAATGCCAATCGATCACAGTAAGTGTAGGATTATGTAATTCGAAAAATATGATGTTCAACAAGAACTCTGTTAGAACGAATACGAACCCTGAGCTCCATATGTGACTACGATATATGCTGCGGTGAGAGTTTTAAGTTTACCGAGCATGTGTCGTCACGCATATTTGAGTCAGGACGACGAATGGGCTTTACTCTTCGAAAATTTTACATTAGGGAAGCCGAGCGTGCAATATACAGGATGTCTGTACATTCTAACCTAGTATACTGTTCTCTTTCCTTCTCCAGTATAAATTACACAGATACCATACGAATTAATAATCCCCAGAGAACTTTCATCCGACAACTACTTGAGTATAACTAACATAACTTTAATAGAAGGACGTAGATTGCATTTTTTAGAACCCCTATGAAGACGCCGTCTAAGAACCAACCTTAAGTTTTTTCAGAAAATAATTCATGGTCTCACGTTTTCAACATCTTCCTTCTGGGAGACCGCACCCCAATATAACCTAAGGGATCCAGCTCGAATAATGTACTCCGGAAAATGCAAACACCAATCACGAAGTAACTTTTAATAACACTCTACAGTCTACTATGGAATAGGTTACCATTTTTTGTTCACTAGAATTTAAACTCATTATAAACTTATTTTCCGATACCAGTGGGACCCGGCAACCCTTTCCTGAGCTATCTGAAAATCCAGACATGATAAATCACCAACAGCCTCACACGTAGCATACGATTTTAAAGATCACATCAAACTTGTGTATTTTATTAACAACTTACTCAGTTTTCCTTCCCTCACTAGTCCAAACATTCGACAAAATATTCTGTTCATATTTTGGCATCCTATCTCGTTGGCCTTCCGTTTTATCTAAATATCAGTTTCCTCCAGTCACCACATATCATTTTACCCTTCCTATAGGCAGGTCGTCTATCTTCTCTACATTTAACAAGGACAATATAACACCTTATGATTCAGATGAGTTTGTGACGCAAAACACAATTTCTGGACAAAACGAACATCCACCACTAGATGCCAAACTTGCTGCTTGTCCAGTAGTCTTAAACGAAAGTGTAGCTCCCAGTAAAAAATATTGGCCGCCTGGTTATATGATTATTTGGCATACCATGGTGAATCCATCCCAATTTTTATTTAATTCTATACCCAATCTGTTTTGCTCTGCTGCGCGTCTCACTTTCCCACCCTTTCTTTTTCGGTATCTCAAAGTATTTTACTGGCAAATAAACTAAGTAGAAACCTATAACTCTACAAGAAGCCATGCAGAAGGCTCATCTCACTCCCGCAAACCTTTGGACAAAGTCGACCTTGTAAAATCCGCGTCCGTTAACCAGTATTCGCTTGCTTTAAAACAATCCAACTTAATCCATGATTATATCCTTTTTCAAAGATACTGCATTCCGTGTGTATGATTTTACTACTCTTTGAAGTTTGAAATTCCAAATCCTGTAACTTTTAATAACTACACCCAAATATATATAAATCTTACCTTTTCTGGTCATTATCCACATTAATGGATGTCCCACTACGCTACTATGCACTTTAATGTTGGACATTTATTTGTCGTAATAAAATTCGTCTGTGTAATCATTCAACTCTGTTGTAGTTTGACATGTTTTTGTTGATCTTGCTTGTAAATTTGGCTTGCTCCTGACATCAGGAAATAAATTATTATTTTTATTGTTACTACGGATCTTCTTGACTACACTTAAAACATGCGTAAAATTTCATCCTGAAACCCACAACTCTGTTGAACGCGCCATTCATTAAAGTCCCACAGACCTAGCACAAAAAGAGTTCGGAGACAGATCTATGAAACATACGATTAGAAAACAGACCTCATCGATAGGGCCTCTTTGTACTCATTTTTAGGATGTTATTGCAGTAAACTTAAGATTTACGTAAATTCGTGGATTGTTTTTGTCAATTTCCTTTTATACCTAATTGACCTATTGGCCGTATTCAATTTTGTGGTTGGTTTGTTTATGTTCGTTTTAGTGATTGTTGTCATTGTTTGGGCTGTTGGATAATTCGTTCTAGACTGGGTGCCTATAATATTAAAGGTCTGTAATGATATACTTATAATTTGTTGCTTAGATCAATATTTACTGGGCAGGACAGTAAATACGTTATTTAAACTTCCTTTTCTTTTGGTTTTGGCTCAAATGGATCTTATTTAAACAACTGTCTAATTTTATCATCAGTACTATGCGTTTACACCTTTGGTTTGCCATTACAGATGATTTAAGGAGATGAGTCAACGGCCTACGGCAATCTTAGTACCATTCAGGATATCCAGTTGAATCGGCCTTTTCTTTGGTCTATTATTCTGTATCCTGAAGCAACTCCAAGCAAACTGTCCACCCAAAAGTGCTTGTTGTGATGACATCACAAGTGTTCGGCCTGGAACGCACTTCCAGGCGGAGCATTTCTAGTTCCTTTGACTGATGGTCATCTAATTAGATTAAACAACCATATGAATCACCATAACCTACCAACATTTTCTTCGAAGGGCTGTCAATCCAGTAAAAACCTTAACTTGTATTTTGTCAAGCCCGATTCTAGCGTCTCATTCCTCCCAGAGTTACAATTCTCCTATTTATTCACTAGAATAACTACTTATCACGTCCTTTTTCTTATCTGGCCCCTCCAAATCTAGTACGTTTTCCTTTATCCAATCTGTCCCTATTCACCGATGCTGATTTCATCCACTACCTGATCACCAGATCCAATCTATCATGCCTCAGTTTGAACCGTCTTTTTTGATATTACAATCGCGCAATTTTTGGGTTATATTCATGTTCCTAACCGTCGAAACTATTCTATATAATAACTACCTAGAGTCCAACCCACATCAGATACCTTACATTTTTCTACTCGTTTAATTTTTTGCTTCCGTATTTTCTTCTTTACTGCACCTTTTATCTTTTTATTTGAAAGTAGACCACATAGTAGTAGCCTAAAAACCAGCTTTAACTGTTCAGAAGTTATATCGAGGGCCTTTTTGATCTTTCTCCTGCTCGTAGACAGCTAAAGAAGCCGACAAGATTTTGTCTAACTAATAAAGCAGACTCTACCTAGAAGCCTGTGACGTGTTGCGACAACCACTCTTTAAAAAGCGTTAACTTTTTGAAAAAGTTCAATGATAGGTAAGCGAATGGATAGTAAAGGGAGTGAACCAAATGAAGTCGGGCTTGGAAAACCAGGCTTCTCTTACTAAGTTGTAAGGGTTTTGTAATCCATGGGTTTTGGGCAAAATGATGAATGATGGATACGAACTTTGTTTAGTAACTGTTACTGAATCCAGATATTTTTAGCTTAAGATCAGCTTGCGCAATCCCTTATCATAAACCAATGAATAGAAGGATGCCAAATGTAAGCCACACTGTCCAGCAATACGGTGTAACGTTATTCACGTTCATTCATTTATACACCAGTTTAATTACAGTGGTTTTTAGACAAAAGATAATCGTCAGCTGAATAAACTTTATGAAAGATAGTAAGAGTCATTATTTTGCTAAGATGAATAAAATGTCACATCGAATCAGTGCCACTAAATGCTACAGAATTTACACTGGAGTGATTAGATGAAAATAGCACTAAAGTATTTTAATTTCATGTTGTTTCAACAAATGGCGCCTGCAAAAATAACAGTTCGAGTTTTCTTGGTTTTTGAGAAATCGTATTTTTCTGGCTGGACATCACCAACAAGGAAAGTTTGAGGTAATCTAATAGCTGCCTATAACATTATCAGTACTCCCGGATATCCTAGATGGCTGACGTGAAGCGTTGTGTTTAACGGATGTTAAATAAGTCTAAAGAAGACGCTTAGTTACAAAATCAGTTAATTCTGGGTTATAGTTTTGTTGTATTTAGATAAGTATGTATCAGTAGTGCATATAATTATTGCATAGCAGTTGATTTCATGCATGTGTATGATTGATTGGGGGGCACACAAAATTAGACGTCAGTATGACGATTTGAACACGAATAAACTTGGAACCGTTCAAATACGACGAGCAATCCAGAGTTCAAGCAGCCTGTAAAGAAATATTTAAATCATAACTCGAGCAAATATGTGATGTACTACTGAGCTAAAAAAGGGCTTTCCACGAACATCGGATTTACTCGAAATAGGTATAAAAGAACATTACAAAATCTTCAAAGATAACGTTTTGTTCTCCAAATCTTCCCGTTGTCTTCTATAGACATGTGATCTGTGGATCTGTATGTGATCGACGTTGCTTTGTGGGCATTTGCGTACTTGCTGTTGTGAAGCTGATCATACTATCCATACATTGCAAAATGCATCAAAACTCATTTCTTAACCTAATCTTGTAGGACCTTTAAAAATAAATTCAAGAGTACCAGTTCACTACAGGATTATTTCATAAATTTCTGTAACGTTTCCCTACATAAATAGTCCTTAGAATCATCTACGCCGTCAAGGTGGGTTTGAAATAAATAAGTATTTCGAATTTGCGCGCTGCAAAATTATGACGATTCGACAGGACATATCTCAAAGCTGTGTGAGAAAAGACGTGAGCACTCGCTAATTTTACCATAACTATAATACACTCTTTTTGGCTCGTCTGTTTTCTCTGTTTTTTTAATCTTTAAAACTTCTAAAAGCATATTAATATCTTGCTATAAACCTCTTCCAAGTTTTCAAAGTTACTACCTGTAGTACGTGCTTCATATGTTTGCCTAATTAACAATCATCAATCATTTGCCTCGTTCGCAAATTACTTTGCAATCTCTGACTCATTCTTCATTTATGTTGTTACGCAACCCACTTTGATCCTTGTGATAATTGAAATCTCAAACACCATGGTAACATAGTCTTAATATATTCTTTGAGAGCAATATTTTGCATGGGACTTCACCATGAACTCCACTAGACGGCTCCAGCGGATAACGTCATTGAAATTATTTTTCGTTATCTTTACTTCTTTAAAATTACAGAATAACCATTTTTTTGTTATTTTACCAAATTCTTTGTATAGAAAAGTTGTGTGTACAGGACAGTTTTATTTCATCGGGATAGTCTAACCATTTTATGCTGAAAGTTGGTGGTAAACATGTATTTATACATAGAGCACAACGATAACAAAGGCTTGAGTTATATTGGTGCACAAATCAAAATGTTTTCTGTTAAAACAGGACACTTTTCCCTATGGTATACTACTTATCGTGACACTTCTACATTTAAGTACAATTCGGTAACTTGCATTTATATTAAAAACCGTATAATGTGAGGAAATAATTGCAGAGAACTAACAAATACATCAGAAACATCAGGGAAGAATGAGTCTGCTAGCTTTTGCGAATTAAGATGATACCTCGACAGAAGCTAACGACCGTATGTCCACCGAAACAATAACAGGTGAAGTTAGCTAATCCACCACATTCCAGCCCATCCAACTAGCGGAAAAAGTCCAACGTCATTAAGAAGCATCCAATTCTATAGACAACCCTCCCAACAAATAACAAACACTCAACTCATGTGTGCATTTGAAGAAATGAGGACATCCTTGGAAGTGTCACATTAGCGTAGTAAAAAGCTGTCCAACAAGATTTATTGTCCTACGGGGTGCGAAACAAATTTGACGTAAAATGGGTGTTCTTTTGGCTACTAACTAAGGAAAATTACCCAGAAGTTTCTTGGTTGACCTGACCTATATGTTTCCTGTAATGTATTACATAAAAGGCCATCATACCAGGGTATGACATACTTAAAGTAGGGAGAATGTGACAATAATATAGAGATCTATTCTGATGCATGCCTCGAACCCACTCAGCTAAAGAATTCAAGGAGCATCAGCTAGTACAAGACAAATATGGTGGATAATATGTGAATGAGCAAACATGTGAGTCCACCTGACATCCAGGTGATCATTTAGGACTGTTTTTACCAGTGCTTCATACTTTGGTAGCATTTATAAAATGCTAGATCTCTTCTACTAATAACATAGTTGACTTTTTGCTAATAGTGAACGGGTTACTATCTAGATTTGAACATTAATCAGTATTAAAATAAGCCGTTTATACAATCAAGCAACCCCTCATTGTTGTTTGTGCAAACAATAAGCAAAAAATCAGGTGATTAAATACATAAAAATGATGATAAAATACTGTGTATTACTAGTAAATTCTTACTAATGAAAAATAGGACTATGTGATGAGTTTTTTTAGCACACCGGTATTGACTATTAACAAGCTTAATTTCCATTGCATATCGAGTGGCACTGCGCAGCAGATTAATGCATGCATTGTTCGCCAGAGAGTACGCCACACACTAAAACCGACAAATCACGACTACAACTTCTGGGAATTTTGACTAGGATAAGGCATACGAGTCATTGGCCCCTATTAAAGATAATAATTGTAAGAAATCGTACAGAGCAAAATACACACTAATGAGTGCTCATGTCCCGTAATACAGCCTAATTTCCAACGATTTCCGTCACTGACCCTAACTTCCAGTCTTTGAACAATGATATTATGGGTGCCAGATTGATGGATTGTACTAGGGAACTCATCGTCACATTCCACAGTTTGTGTATGCTACTTGTGTGTCTACTTGACTCCTACTCTGGTACTACACAGTTAGTTTAATGAGTGTCTTAACTATTACCGCATCTCTTTAGAATTTTGGAAAGGAATATCTCAAATCAATGAAAAGCACTGTCACTACAACCAAGTGGGTCTCTAAATTCGAGGCTTTTAGAATTTAATCAGTCTTAATATGGCTAGAGAGGTTAAATTGGAAATTTCTTTCTTATCGGAATTGCACTACGTTATAATATGTCTTAATGACTGAGTTTGGGCGACAATATTTTGTAATTATCTAGGGAGAGGTTTGCGTAAAGTGCTACTCTTACCCATTGTACTAAGGCTAAAGGACGTGTGAAATCAGATCCGGGAAATCCAGAGTTTCTAATAATAGCCCGGGATGGGAAAAAGCTGAATAAGTAGGTCCTTATATTTTTTCATCCATTTTTGTGCTCGCATTCAAGTCCTTGGGTTTCACTGATATGCAATTTCACTGATCTACATAATGAGCTTGTTTGATGTAATCCCTACTCGTTTATGATTCGGGGTTGCTATAGACAGTAAGTGGGAGCCTTAATTATCCAGCGTATGATAATATGTCTTCAGGGAACAACTCCATTGCGTTAGGACCTATCCGGTCTAGTCCCAGTGTTAGAAAGTTCGTAATATCCATGGTACCGGTTTCAAATAGTTTGGGGTAACTCTAAAATGTTCTGTTTGTCATCTAAGAGAGATATGGCGCGGTTCGGATCAGTTAAGATAACATAGATTTTTTTCCACTGAGAAAGGTTATTCGTTTCATCATCAGGCATAAAAGACGGCCCACCACCATTGACATAAAACAGCCTAGAGGATTTCACGTTTATAATATAGCCGAAAGTCTGGGAAGAAATAACAGTGAACTTGACAGCTACTTTAGGCTGTTTTAAATTTGATACTTATGCCTGAAAACAATCACAATTCCTCTGGTGCTGATTATACACATAAATGTGATCGTACCTAGGTACTCTATATACATAGCATGATTTTTAGAGCTATGAATGAAGCGTCCGAAGAATTTCGACTGTAAATGATTATCTTGTTAAGATATTGTCTGACTAGAACATGTTTGGAACTAATGTTCATTAAGATGTTCAAGAGCAGCTTAGTAGAAGAAACTTACGTCTTTGGGTTCAGGCACTGTGAGGACAAAAGGCACAAGCTAAGATTCTGAGTATCAGGTTTGATGGTGTTGTCTGAGTTAACACAACTTTCTGCTCAAGATACAAATACTTGTTTTGAGTGATGTCACAATACAAAAGATTATTTATTTATCAATCAGCTCCAATAAGGCAAAATAAGCGTGTTTATTTGCTTACAGCCATTTGTATGAATTTGAATGGCTGATTTTTAGGTGAGGGCACTGACGTATATTCTTTTGCGATTAGAGGTATAAATCAATTTTTTTAAAAATTGCGCGTAACCAATCAATGGAAGCTTACTCCATTCACAAATGCTATAATCCCTCATACTTAAGCGATTCCTGTTTTTACTAGTTTTTAAGGCAGTGATAAGCTGAAACACATGGTTTGTGGTACATGAGTGAATGTGAAAAAGACAGTTCGCATCTTTATACTTAGATTTCAATAATAAATTCATCTAAATAATAAAAGGTATACTTCAATATAACAAAAATTTCCGATATTTTTCGTATCTACTACATGGTATTCTAGGAAAACACTATTTCGCTTGGTGCCCCTAAACTTCCAATAATTTGTAACGCAAATAAATACTTAGCCGCGAACTTTGTCTTTCCGCGTGGTCACCTGGTGTTTTGTCTTTCATAAGAACTACTTTCCATTTCTCTTGCATTCTAAGGTATGCATTTAAGTCGTTTGTCAAAGTAGAGGTCGCGGCTCTACATGATTAGAGTCGTTGATGTTTACAAAATCAACAACTTCATGTGCTGAGACTTTTCTAACTGTAGACTGCGGTGTGCTTGCATTTTCAGCAATTAAAATGTAATTTTGCTAACTGTGTGCCTTTTTAATGTTCTGGACATATCCTAGATTTTTTTTTCTATGGAGTGGATCATATTTGTAACCAATCTCGAGATCATTAGTAGTTGAATTAAAACAGTCTATATTATCAGCAAATTTGTCGACTGTTTCAAAAGTTGGTTTTGATAGATCGTTTTATACAGTGACTATCGATCGTCTACTTTTCCAAGATCACCTAACGTGAACCGTAGTTGGGGTCAGTTTGCGTTGACCATATTAAACGGATACGCTTTGTTTTTTAGCGTTCCTATTTGGTGTGAAGTGATTTATTTATTTCCATTTTGCTTCATTTGGAAAATCAATGGAAACGCATGTTCTTTCACGCGTCACTGCATCAAATATCGTTGCGGTAAGCTTGTGTAAGCTTGCTGTATCTTGTCACTCGTCTACGTGTTACAAGTTCGTTTCCAGTCCGTTGATGTCTCGTAGGAGATATCTAACTACCCGACTGCATTAACCCTGGTGAAGTTGGCGAATGGAATTATTGTTGCCTTTCTTGTTTCTCTGTCTCCTAGGCTTACATGTTTCCTATCAAATGCACCTGTTTACATCGTAAAATATTACGTTTAAGTCTGGATGATTGATCTTTAGCATCGGTGTGTATTTGTTTAATTCTGCATACATTCTTTTCCTTACTGTGAAATAGCACTAGTTTTATTGACTTCTGTTAGATAAAAGCAAAGATAATGTTTCATAGATTCATGAATCGCTCTGTCCACTGTCAAACCACTGACTAGTGTTTAAAGACGAGTCCACTATTCAATGCTTGTTTACGCCTAATACTATCCAAACACCATTATGTTCAAGAGCTTTTATTTTTGAGGTGTGTGTCTTCTCTGTTCGATGCGGCTATTTCTGAAAGGGATTTTCACAGTTAATTTTCTGTTCTAGCTTCAGCTACTGATTAGCTATTATCAACTGTTTAACTCTTGTTGCTTCGTTGGGCATAAACTGGATATAATATTTGTCTACATATCTCACAAAAGTCAAGAGTTTTGTATTACTCGTCCAAGTGTTTACGTACGTAGTCAATTGTGTTAATCCATAGATAATTACTGCGTCGTTATATTATTTTTTGATTTTGTTTTTGCATCTGTTTCAGATGTCATTAACAGATCAGTTGAGGGCACTGGCAATTCCAATTACGTCCAGCTATGTAGTTGACAACGTCCGTCGCAAGTCTTTAATTTACGAGGATGCCTCCAAAATCGACACCCAGTCTTGTTACTCAAGCTGTAAGTTGATTTGTTGTATGTTGTTACCTCACAGGTTCAAAGTCGTTTGAAAAACTATGTGAGATTGAGAAGGCTTTTATTTCATTTGGTAGTACTCTGTTTTCTGTTACGTCATGTAAGTTGGAAATGTGCAATCTCTTGCCATCAGAAAAGAAAAAACTTGATCACGAGATTTCCAAGTTTCTGTGTTACATTTCTTCTTTTCTTAAACATTTCGTCGCTGTGCAGGCTTTAGAATGGCTAGTTTTCAGGTAAGTTCATTACCTAACCTATGTTCACTGTTTAGGTTTCAAATTCATCTTCATTATGTTGAGGAATTCATTCGATGTATCATTCCATATCACGAAACTGGTCTATTTGTCAAGTTTATTCAGATTTTAGACTTTCAGCAGTTACCTGGTTGTTTCCAGTGGTTGAAACCATACGCTGTATGTTAATTTTCATTTTCATTCCCTTACACTAATATCAATAAACTTAAGTATCAAGAAACAGTTGGCTTAATGTCCTACGGGCTGAAATGTGTTCACATAATATTGAACTCATAGATGACCTTCACTTCTCATTTTGTTGTTAAAATTCTTGCTGCAACATACTGTTTTTATCTGGCCCTCTTAAGTTATCTTTTGGTGCAATGAATTTCTCATATTAGATCCATATGCGCCACACGTGTTTACATATGTGCGTAATGAATTTAGTCTACAATCATCTTCGGCAATGTTTACTCTTAACATGAACATGTTTCTTAGAATTTAAAAAGTTTCTCATCATTAATTGCTGTTCCCAAAAGTGGATCTAGTAATCACATCAGTTCAATGACGGCGAAATTCGTCCCGAAGGAGTGTAGCTTACTAATACACTGAACTCATCAGTAACTGTTGCAGGTGGTTTATAAGTTTTATTTTCAAACGTATAATTACTTGATCATTCATTTTAATAAAATTTGACGTCAGTCAGTAGTGACTCGGACATAGAGTTGACCAATATTTTTGTGTTAGTCATAACAACACATTCCCTATGACTGTATAATCAGATTACTTTTTTTCAACCATTAGATAACAACCGAACTGGGCTTCAGCTGCCGAATCATCATTTAGTTAGTGTCATTAGGTCTTGTAAAATAAGCTTGGATCATAGTTCGGGACATGCCAGCATTGTTACTGTGCATCGCGTCATTACTAGTTGCATAAAGATATTATCTGCTCGGATTAAGTTATTTGTTGAATAATTGTTTTAATTGTCAAATTTATGGTTGATTTTTAGGAAAGTGGTAAAGCCATATCGCGGCAGGAGTTCGCTCGTTTATGTATTCGAGAACATACTCTTATTCCATTTATCTCTACAACTATTCTTAGTTACACAGAAGTAAGTAGTGAAATAGTTCTTAATGATTCATTGTTTGACAAACTCAGTATCGCTGATTGTTTTATGTTAGTCACGAGGTCTCGTTTTTGAACCTAAAAGCCTTCATAGAGAGTTGGATTCAGACATTCGGTTTCATTTTTATTTTATTAATTTAACCTTAATGCATTCATTGGGGAATGCTTTATTTAATTCATATTTCATAGTAGTTTGTATGCAATTAACATTTAGAATTTTGTTGATATGTGTTAAGCCTCTTCAAGGGATTGATAACTCATTATTTGTTGTAAGCTGTAGGTCTATGTAACACTAGCATGAAACGTTGCGAAGAAATAGAATGGTAAATTTGACAAGTACCACATTCATTTGAAAGTTATCTGATCTGGTGTTCTCAATGCTTTTTTGATAGGTTACTGATGTAAGCATTCACTCCTCATCCTCAATATGCATAGGTTTCATGTATAGTGAACATAATACTACTACATACTGACCTAAAAATGGTACGCTTTTGTGTTGTAATATAGTCCGCATAATACTCTAGTTTTTTTTAGTTTTAGTCGTAGTTTTAGTTACTTAGTAACCTATTGTTGTTTATTTATCTTTACAGCATTGTCAAAATTTGGCTCCGATAAGACTTAATGATATGACCAATTTTTTCTTGGCAATTGTAACCGCATTATGTGATTCTGGTGCACCTGATAAGAAACTTATCGAGATATTAGATTCTTTTCAGGGCCTTATACGACAAGGACTGCGATCTCCTGATATTATTCCTTTCCAGTGTGCCACATTTTTAGTTGTGTTACGCTTCAGTTTGAAGTTAGTACTTAATCAAGAACTAGTTCTTGACTGGATATCATGCATTTTAAAGAAAACCCGACCTTTTACTGAATGGGAATCAATGCGCATCGTAATGCAGTTGATGCGAAATCAGCGTATTCCTTTACTACCTCCTAAACTCACACTGCTTCAAAATACCTTACTTTATAAACTGTCTCCTGAAGAACAACGTATCATTGAAGAAGAACAATCGATGTTAGTCAATGAGTATGATGATCCTAATAAACTAGCATCAGAGTGTATGCAGAAATTTGAATATGTTCGTAAAGCCACACAGGTTTGTTTCACAAATTTGTAAATTTATCGTTTTAATTGTCCTTCCTATCGGAAGGCTTATTAAAGTATTTACCATCGTTAGATCCTAAATTACTTATTAGATTGACAATATTATGTCAAGGAATTTGGTTAATTCATCCATAATAATTATCACACTCTTTATCATTTCCTTTGGACAAGTGATGTACTAGACTGTGTGCTTATATTGAAGCTGGTCTTTATTTCCTATTTGATTATTCCAACTACCGAGTATTCGTTAAAAGGTGTCAAAATCAATGAATCTTGTTTTTATAAGGTATATATTTATCACTAGACATAAATTTTCTGATAACCAATGCATATTACATATTCTGTATACTATGTCATTTACTAATGTTGAGTATTCTGTCTCATGCTGTTTTTTAGTTTATTGACGTTGATATAAAAAACCTTGAGTCAAAAACAACGGAACATAAGGCTGCCGACGACGTTTTATTGGAGGATGACCTCAAGTTAAAAATCGACAGTATTCACGCATTCTTGTCGAGCATCCCTAATGTAGGCTGTTGTGTAATGAATTGCACTTCGTCTTGTCCAAGTAGACCTCTGCCAAAATCCGAGTGTTGGTTATCTGATGTGTTACTTGGGGTATTTTCTGATGATTTTTTTAACAATGATTGTGAACAACACAAAATACATTATTCAAAAGTAGAAATACAACGTTGCATTTTAATACTAAGGTTGATCAAATCTTCCATAACAGTTCACATAAATTCTAGTAAATATTCTCGGGGAAAAGTAGTTACATCAGATACACCGAAATCAAAGTGTCTTCGTAAATCAATGTCATCCTCATATGGTTTGTTGCAGAAAGGTGTTGACAAAGGTTAGTTAATCTGTTTTATTTGTTTTAACGCTTTTCTAAGTAGGAGTAACAATATTGTTGTTCTTGGGTCCTTGGGTTTAGTCTGAAACGTATATGTCGTTTAATTTCGTCACATATTAACTTCGGTTGAATACTATTGAAATCCAGGGAGCACTGGTTACCTGTTTCATTCTAATTCTGGTCTTTTTAGAGGTGTGCACTCTAAATTCCTCCAGGGACGCCGACCCAGTGCTGCTGATGGTTAAGCGTTTGCAGCGAAACTCTGCGGTCGATTAGATTCCCCTAAGATGCGCACTGCTGAATAGTCTCATACTAGAACGAAATAGCTGTTCAGTGCTCCTCATTTTTCAGTGGTAACCAATCGCAATAAATTTGTGATGAACACGAACAAATTATACTAATCTCTACAAAAACCACCAGCTATTATATATATACTATGTAGCAGCGTAGACTGCTTCAGTAAGTCATCTTTTGTAATCGTATTTAAAGTTTCATAACCTAAAAGTTCAGAGCATTTTAACCATAGGGCTTATATAGTCGACTTATCGGAAATCGTAAATATGTTATGATGGAACCAATAATACTTTTAACATTAAAATTGTATTTCAACATTAGCACTCTAACTGTATTATGCACTGTTTCCACTTCATCTTTTGCAATTATTTTTTCCTGTACGTTTGAAATATTGAGTTTGATTTTAGATGTTCTAATTTACTTAGCAATTTCTTTATTTTACAGTTTTACCACTTCTGTGTGCTTGTTTGTCACATCCTGCTGCTACTGTTCGTGTGGAGGCGTACGATATCCTCAACTTTTGGTACGAAAATGATATACCAGCAGACTTGGAAAATAAGCCCAATTTCTCTACCACTCGCTCTGCTTTCCATCTAAATTCTCTAGCGCAGATAAATGGATTATTTTCAGAGGAAATAAGAGAGCTACTTCTGGGTGATCCATTATACTCATTAAACAGAGTAGCCTCACTTTTAACCAAGGCCGTTGTTCGTTTGTTATTCAGGTGAGTGCTTTCTGCCAGTTTGTTGCATCAGAACCAGACTTCGATTGCTAATTACCTATATAAAATATAGTAGACTAGTGCATTTCTTAGAACGTATTAATAGAGGGGGGGGGACAATGCCACATAGAAGAAGTGGATAAATGTATATGAAACCGATAACATGTCGATTTAATAGTATAGTTAACGTGTTTATGCGATTTCATCACATCTCATCTTTTTCGTTGAGGATATTTTTAAGAATTACATAACATCGTATAATGAATATTGTAAGCTTGGCAGTTTTTGGATGCATTCTTGATCTTGAATTTTAATTACCATTTCGAGATTATATATATATATATATATATATATATATATATATATATAATTTTAAAAGGTTACTGATTAGTTTTAGTTAGTAACTTAACGAATATATTGATATTTTTACTAAATGAATAGATACATGTTTGTTTAGTAACTACTAATATCTGGATGCTTAATTCGTGGTAGGTGTGATGTTCGGAAATCTGATGGCTGGTGACCCATAGTGTAATCCACTAAGCTCCACCTAAGTTATGAGTTTATGCTACCAAATGCCACTTCGCTAATATTTTAAAATAAAATAACAAATATGTTGATGAAATATTCCCTGGTTCTATATTTTACTGTCTTACAGTCAGATATTAAACTTAAGGAGCTCAGAGCCCGATCCAGAAAATAAGTTTTCTACCATTTGCTGGAAAGTCGGTCTGCGTTTATTGAATGAAGATACTGTCACTGAAATTCTTGTCATCCCGTGCAGTCAATCTAAAGAAGCTGTCAGAGGATGGTCTGGTTTTCTAAATTTGATACGTTGTTCCAATGATCATTTCACTGATCTGCATCATATGTGTTTATCACGTCTCAATGCAGCACTGTTTGCATCTTTAGAATCAGCCACTCTTTCAGTAGATTCGAACAAAGAGAGAACCTTACTTTTGCGAGGATCACCTGACTGTGCCCAAACATTTAACAGAAACTTATCAAACATTGTTCCTTATCAAGGGCCCCAGTTTAATTTGCTTGATGCCTTGTACCATCTTGGTCATAATAATAAGCAGTCAGATATAGATTCTGTTCAAAATGTGTTTTCTCGCGTAAGTTTTTTTGTTGGTTTCTAGTTGAATAAAACAAGTCATGTTAGAAAAAAATACTATCTTTTGTCACATTACGTGCATTGGGTTTAATTTCTATCAATTATTGTGACCAGTTAAGATTAACTTTAGTGCTTTGGTTATGAGCGTAAAGTAACCGAGGAAATTTAATTAGAAATCCGTTATTCTGTTATTTAGTGTTTAAGTAAAATAACAAAAACTACGTTTTGCGGGTTCTAAATTCATATCAATGTGAAGTGCATTTCTAAAATCCGTAGTGTAAAAGCCATATCTCACTTTCTACTAGTGTGCACGAAAGAATCAGTTACTGAGCATGTTGATCATCTATACTTGGTGCTTTTACTTGAAGTGATTATTTATTTATTTCGACCAAGATATTTTGTGGGAGCCTACTTCACTACTACCGTCCTAATTTTTTTTTATTTAGCACGTACAGAAAATCTGACAATGAGCAGGACTACTTTTACAGATGTGTTGTAAACTTTGTTTTACTGCCCGATTTATATCATAACTACGCCATTGATGATACATTCAAATTAGCTACTCTGTTTTTCATGCGTAGTTTTATTGATTCTGTTATACCGCCACTAACACAGCTATCTAGTTACACACATTTTTTTTATTGGTGCTGACTGCTGATTACAAGGAATGAGAGTGAACACAGATTCCTGTCAATCTTTCGAAAGTACTTTGAAAGCAAAGGTTTAATGTGTATGCCAGACCTAATGATACTGCCAATTGATTAGGTATGATCGGAATAGCTCGTTTTCATTGTATAGTAAAACACTATCATCTTTATACTTTATGTCGGATAGTCTTACTCCAGGTTGCTGTTTCACATCATCACATACTCCCTTCAGAGATGTTTCCACGATGTCATCGATAGAATTGGTGACAGGAAATGAGGAGATTGGATAATTTTATCTAACCCTATCCTAGATTTGAACAATGACGAAAAGTGGTTCTATGCTTTCACCCTGTCAGAGTTGTTTGTCGGAGGTGAGAAATGAAATCCGAACAGGGCAGTTGTCGATTTGAACAGAGAAGAAATGTAAATCAAAATCATTTCCTGTATGGTGACGTTTTCCTACATACTATGAATTGCGACAATTCTTAAATTATCAGCAGACATCTAAGATGCATAGCCATTAGTATACATCCCGTTACGTATTGTAAACTGATGACGTACTTTGTATATACCTAGTGGTTTAATGTTCTTTTTCGAAAAAACCTTACTAACTTATGTTATTATGCTTTATTTCAGCTTCATCTAAATGCTGTGCATTTTGATTATATGTTCATAAAGTCAGACCCATCAAGAACAGTTGGCGGCGATGACAAATCATTATTCACCAGAGTTTCGGAAGCCCGGTAATTATCTTTGCTAATCTCCATTAATGTTATGGTATGCTTACTTAATGAAGTTAATTAGTGCAACTCAATTAGGTGTATTTATACATCCAGAGCAGTATAGAGATTATATATATTCGTAGATTGCTTAAATTGTCGTTAGCTTGGTTCACTCTTGCGATTCTGTGCTTATTCTATTTCTTTTCAACTCCAAGTACAGTATTATTTTTAACAGCTCATTTGTGGTGATTAAAGATGCATCATTTATTTATGTATAAGCCGTGGTTTAACATCTAATTACCTATCTACTAGTCTATACTTTATGTTTGTTAAATCTTCTGAATATTATTATTATTATTACTATTATTATCGATTACTAAAATTACATAGTTACGATTATGATTAATATTAATATGTTAGCGTTTCGCAGTTATGGTTATTAGTGAACTTTAAACATTTTATGTTTATTTATTGGTTTTTTACCCAACTAAACCATTCTCCTAATCGTTATTGAAATATTTTTTTTTAATATAGTGAATCTCGCCGACGTAGCCTACGATTACAGAGAACAAGGAAGCCGGATTTAGAACTGTTGTATGATGATAAAAAAACTCATTTTGAAAGAATTCGCCTACGATTTCTTAGTATGTTATTAACTATTCTAACTGAAGCTGTACCACGATTACAATCATACGAAACTACATCAGTTCAAAATAAATCTAAATGTATTGACACGAATACAACGATAACAAATTTAGATATAAAATCACCCAACAATGATGGGAAGAAAATAAAAGGTCAGAATTTACCAATTAATGATTTAATCACTCCATTAATCAATCATCTTACGAGGTGGGTTACATATTAAACTGTATATTGTCATACTAATATGAAATCGGAGTTTTCGTTCTTTTTTAGACTGTTTTCGTGCATCACAACACTACATAAGCGAGGCCTATCCCATTTCCTAATCAAAACAATTATCTATCAAACTAAGTAAAAAGATTTACTTTTTCTTACAAATTGATCATCACTTCGTTATTGCGTGATTTTTCACAAAGAGGAGTTTAACATTTATTAACTTCGTAGATCGCACTGTACAGAGTTATGGTTCAGTGATTAAGACATTCAACTTTCAGCCACTAAGTTGCAGGTTCGGACCCTACTTTACCTATATTAATGCGGGCAATCGGGTAGTATCGTTGGCTGTCAGTCGGAGTGTAGTTTGAAGCCAAATACAAAAGTCTATCTGATAAATAAGCTAATAAGATTTTATTATATAAGTATGAGCATCCATCATAATTTTTTTATATTCGAAGTAGTATATTCACTGTTTAAGGTCATTTACGTTTCTAACAGAGGATGTACTCATCACTTAGATATTTTATGTGTACAAGGAAAGGTTTAATAACAGGTTTGTATTTGATATATTCCTAATAACTTATTTTCTTCGCAAAACTAGTCAAAACAATTTTTGTAATCCTACGAATTGTTTGGCTAGATGAAGGCGAAATAAATGTATGAATTCTGTTTATTTTATCTTGAATATTTTCTTTTCCTTCCATTCATTTTCAGCATACTAAATATGGAGCGAAATTTTAAGCAGATGGAAACAAATTCAAACCAAGCATGTATTTTGGAAGAGTCGGATAAAGACAGTGATATAGAGTCATTACCTGATAATATATCTGACATTCATACTGACCAAGAAGTAAGAGACATATCAACTGCTAATGAAGATACCTGTATTCGGCCACTCCTACGTCAGTGTATTTATAAACTATTGATCTGTATTACAACTATATTTGCTGAAGGAAATCGTTGTAAGCCACCTCGGAAAAGACGTTTTTACTGGAAATCATCAACGGATCAGATAGGTTTACTCTATTCCTCGACAGCTGCACAAGTTGCTGTGGATCCAATATTCCTTTGCCTCACTGTTTATCCTGATTGGACATCGTTGCATCAGCAAGTTCTACTTTGCTTTAATGAACTTTCTATCATGTTTCCTGTAAGTTTGCGTTACACTTATGGGTGTTTGTTGGTGCATTATCAGAGTAAGATTTATTAACCAACTTCCGTTAATATAAAAGTTGATACACTCGCATAACTAAAAACATAATTTTAAAACCTAATTGTCGAGGATTTTCACTCACTGTTTTTTGTTAATAATAATAAACTATCAGTTATTATTACAAGCTTTGAAAATTGCATTTTGTTCATAGATTCTTCAAAAAACAAGGTGACATTTTGCCAATAATATTTAACATCATTTAGTTTGTATTTCAGTTACGAAGTTATTTATTTAGCGAGTTGACACAGCTGTATAAATTAAATGAGAATTACGAAATTTTAAATACAGATTCTAAAAGCTTGTTTTACTTTTATCAACTTTCCTTACCTATGGCGTAGACTCGATGTCCGTCTGCCGATCAGTGGACGCGCATTCTAAGCCTTTACTAGATAGATATGAAACATCACCACTAAGAGTAGGTGACATTCGTACGTTATTAGTATTTGATCATAGATGTCTTCTGGATATTTTTTGTGTTTGGACTGTGGTAGTCTTGAGTAGGTAGGTATTACATTTAGTTGTTTGTATTCGTCACAGACTGATGTTGATTAGGTACCACTGAAAGCTGGAGAGCACAAAACAGCTGTTTTATCCTGGTGTGTGATCCTTGATTCTTCCCGGGAATTGAACCCAGGGCCTTCAGGTTGGTGAACACCTAACTCTCGGCAACACTGGGCCGGCGTACAGTGGTAGAATTTCTACTTCCATCAATCATTGGGTTAGATTCCTTGGTGTAATATAGAGTGCGCGCCACTGAGAAGTCCCTTTTTAGGATGAAGCAACTGTTCATTGCTCCCTAGTTTTCAGCGGTACCCAACCAACAATCTGCAACGAATACAGATAACTATTTTTTGTGTTTGTTGGGAGCGTTGCGTAACCAATACAGAAGTCAGACACAATGTACTAGGGGAGGCTAGTAGATCAGTGGATAAGGTTAAGGATGTTGATTGACTTATGTGGTTGTGGTATGTATTGTATATTCTCAGCTACCGTTTACTTGGACACGGAATGTTGACTTTCGTAGGAGTGAAATGGAATAAAGCTAGGACAGTTAAACGAAGATGTGATATCGGTTTATCAAGTCGTTGATTATTAATCTGAACTATGGTGTCAGGTTCAGATTATCTAGTCGAGCTCAAAACCAGTTGTTGAATGAATTGTTTGACGCTGCTCAGAATGTTTTGCAATTGCGCAGGTACATCCACCCAAGTTTAGTGTCATTGTATATCTTCCTTCCCACGAATCGATTATATTTGGAATAATTCAATGTTTGATCCTTTTTATTACCACTTATGTTATGGCTATTTATTCTTTGTTATTCAGTTTGCTGTACTTCTGTAGTATGGCAACCTGGACCGATGCACTTACGTAACGAGTTGTACATTGTACATAAGTAAGTGGTGTCATTTGTTGGAGGCTTACGTAATATACCTTCTTTATATTTATGTCTACTTGTAGTTGCATTTAGAGCACCCCATAAAATAAAACATTTAAAAATTACAGTCCAGATAGTTACTTGACTCATTAACTGATAAAATGATCTGTTAATTCAAAAGTGATTTCTAGTAGTACTGAAGTTTAATTTAATTATTTTTGTCTAAGGTATGAAGTATTCGAGTGAGCAATTGTTTTCGATAACTTCATCACCAGACTCTCGCATTTACAAATCCATTCTATTTCTTTTTTGTACTATTTAGTGTAACTCAACACCTTGTATCAATTATTAATGTTTCCTACTCATGTTTTTAAATGACTTTTAGCATCCTTAACCACTATTCTAACATTTATTATTGTTCAACTATGTAATCTGCTCAACATATGTATACATACTTTATTTTGGCCATAACTATAGGAGCCTAATGGCAAAGTTATTGAAAACAATAATTTGCTCGAATTACTCTTTGGAGATGTTTAAGCTATCTTCATTTAGCTCTGCTGTTTACTTTCTTCACAGTTACTTTCTGTATCTATTTTAGAGTGCATTATGCCATCATTTAGTATCATTGGTACAATGGGTAGCATGCAATCGTCAGCTTATGCGTTTGGATAATGTTCATAATCTCAGTATTTTGGGTCGTTTGATATTAGTCACTGTTCCAGCGCTTATTCGGGCATCTTCAGAACAAATTTCTGCTGGTCTTTATGTACTCTATCTCTTTGTTAACAGATTTCCAGAGTTCTCCATTAATTTGACTCGCCGTCGTTTAGCACTTTATACTGTCTTAGTGCGTGGTTTATCTAAAGTAACCGGACCATTCGTAACAGCTAGTGAATTGAATCAGCGCATTACATCAAAACAAATTGTAGATAAAATAAAACGAAGCAAGAAGATCGAAACAGTTGGACGTGGAAGTGAATGTAATGCCTCATTACCTCCAAAAGAAAGTTGGCTTGGAAGTTGGTTGTGGGTTACTTCACTTCTGTTCTTAAACAAAAACTGGGAAACACAGTCGGTTGGTAAGTTCTAATTAATATTTCAACTTTTATTCAGTCTCCATTTCTCAGGAATATTGCCTATTGTGCTTAACGAGTTAAGATATACACAATAGTTCAGTAAAAAAGATGGATCTGTTTTCCAAGATTTTTGTTGACCAATACAGGTACATATATTGGATATTTGATCTTATTCGATATTTCAAGTCTAGCTGTTTAGAGTGCTTTAATTAGCATCCTTCAGATTCTAGATTTGTTACTACCATGGCGTAGTGATCGAGGCTTCTTGTCGTGATAACCCTACCCAGTTATTTTTTATTAAGACTTTATTTTGGATCTATCATATCAAGCAGGTCGGCGTGAAAGACAGTGAGATGAAAGTCAGAAAACTCAAGGTTCGATGGCAAAGTTGTACTATCAACTATACGGGGATGTGAAGATAGTAAGGTATTCCCCTCAGACAACTTTCATTGCACCGATGAGGCATTATCACAACGAAAGGGTTAGAAAAGGTGTTCCATAAACGTGCATACTTCATTTTGTTCCATGTATTTCTGTCTTTGACATTAAAGGCCTTCACAAGCATGTAGCTAGCAAATCAAGGACCACGCATAAAATAGTTGCGCATTACTAGCTTCAAACATTGGAATCACATTTCCTGCTCATCATGATCACCTTTTCGAGGTTTCGCTGAGAGAACTCTGCTGATTCCCGCATCTATTATTCAATCATATGCATTACTATTAAATGTATGGTTACAATCATCTTAAAAATTTGGTGTTCAAATTTTGTTCTAAAACTTGTGTTTTGCTGAGCGATACTAGATTTAGCATAACGGATATCAACGATTTTAATGTGTATGTGACATAAGGAATTCTCTCATTATTCTCAGCAATAAATTCAGGATTCGATTGTCCAGTTCCGCTCAGTCGAGTAACCAATCAATCAATTAATCCCTGTTACCCCTCATTGAGCATAGGATACCGAATAGGATATCCAAACCAATTTTATTCTGGGATCTCCTTTCCAGCTGCTTCGATGTGCTATTCATTCTTTTATGTCTGTTTCTAGTTCCTGGCGGAATGTGTTTGAGTTCCAGATGTTTTTCGGTTGGTATATGCTATCCTTGCCTTTGTAATCCACGTCTTCAAATTTGCAGCAGACCCTCCTTGCTTATCGATAATGCTTCCCAAGTTAGTAAAAGTTTCCACATACTCCAGAGATTCTCTGTCATGTGTAATTTGGGTTAGTGTTCGCTGTTTTGTATCTAAGGATCTTGCTTCTCCCTTTGTGTATGTTAAGGCCTATTGCCGGCTGCAGAGGTTGCTGCTACAGTGTCCGTCTTCCCCTGCATTTGTTGCTGTTTGTGGGATAGAAGAGCTAGGTCATCTGGAAAGTCCAAGTCATCTGGTTGCATCCATGTTGTCCATTGTATTCGGAGCTTGACTTGAGATGTTGTAGTTTTCATGATCCAGTCAATCACCAGCAGAAAGAGGAAGAGCGAGAGTAAGCAACCTTGTCTGACACCGGTCCACGCTCTCAAATACCCTCATAGTTGAGGAAATTGATGTAAAGTGGTGAGTTCTATTCAATTGATTTCTCAACAATGAACCGTAATGTGTTGATTAGTCGGTACACGATTGACTTCCTCGAGATCTGGCCTGTTAATCTCAAAGTTGGGCATCGACTGGATTTTTCATTCGGTTCAACAACACTCTGTTGGAGACTTTTCTTGGTACTGAAAGTAGAGTGGTCTCCGTAGTTCTTTGGTATCCTAGGGATGCATCCTTTCCAGTCTGTCGGTACTTATTCATCCCCTCAAATCTTTCTGAAGAAAATGTGGAGCATCTTTACAGTTACTTCTGTTTCCAACTTCAGTCAATCAATGCCTGTTACCTCACTTGGAAAACAGACCGCCGACCAACATTTTCCAACCAATTCTGTCCTGGGCTTTCCTTTCCACTTCTTCCCAATCACTGTTATTTCTCTTGATGCCTGTCTCCAATTTCCAACTCAATGTGTTATTGGGTCTCCCTCTTTGCCTTTGGTCTTGAGGATTTCAAGTCAGTCCAACTTCAGTGTCTCAGCTGTTGTGTTGTCACTCTTGATTTGTCGGATGACCGTGCTTATTTCGTCGATTGGCTTAACATTTTCAGTGAGGTATGTTGGCGCTGCTTCGATGGTCGGTGGGTTTAGTTGAGCTTGACAATTCAATAGTTCTTCAAAGTGCTTTACCTGAGCCCTCTGTTTCACTGTTCTCGAGTCTCAGTGATTGATTTGCTGTCTTTATTCCTGACTGGTCGTTCTAGTTTGCCATATTTTCCATCGTATCATATAGGTGCTTGATGCTTCCTTCTCTTACAACTTTCTTCACTATCTTTGCCAGGTTTTTCGCATAATGCTGGTTATCAGCCCTAATGCTTCTTTTTACTTGCTTGTTGGCCTCTTTATTCGGTCTGTGCCTAGGCTTTTTCCTCTTTTATCCAGCTGCTATTAATTGCTGTCTTCTTGTTTCACCTTTCTTGAATCTTATCCAGAGTATCAGCAGAGATCCATTCCTTATGGTGGTTCTCCTTGTAGCCTAAAACCTCCTGACGTTCTGAACTTATTGCTTCTTTAGTTCCTTTCCAATTGTTCTCCATGGTAGTTACCTCTTTTTCTAGTAGGTCGTAAATAGCTTAGAACTTACTGTTAAGAGCTATCTTGTATTTGTTGAGTTGTAAGTTCCGATGACCGGTTGCATTGAAGTTTTGCAATACTGTTGCGCCAGTTGTCCAATACTTCTTCAGCTTCAGCTTCATTTTAGCCACTACCAGATGGTGATCTGAAGATATATTAGCTCCTCTCTTTGATCTCACAACTTTCATGGTCCCTATGATCTGTTTATTGGTGCAGATGTGAATGACTTGGTACTTGGTAGTGTGATCTAGTGAAACCCATGTAGCTTTGTAAGGGAATATGGTTTCATGCATAGTCATTTTGTTAAAGTTACCTAGGTCTACGCCCAGCCCATGTCGTGCTATGATATCTTCCTATCGGGTATTGTTTATTCCAACTTTCTCGTTTAAGTCTCCAACCAGAATGATCAGGTCCTTGTCTGGACACCGCTCTAGGATTGACTGCAGCCTCCCATAGTTCCATGTGATTTTCATCTTTTAAGTGCTTTCCGCGCTTCTTTGAGTGGCATTAGTGCAATACTGTGTGTACGGGACATTTACTCCATGACCGGAGTACAACTGTACCTCTCCTGAGTCTAATCTTTTCTATCCAGCTTATGACCAGTGGGTTTCACTTATTCCAATATCTTTCCATTTATTCGGCAACTACTGGTTCTCCCTGCCTCCCGCATCGTGCGAACATTTCGTGTTCCTACATTAATTGTTTCTCTGGTTGTCAGACAGAACATCGACCTCGTGAAATCCAGCTTTCATCATGAGGCGTCATAACTCTTCGAAACGAAGATCCTCCAACTCCCTACTCAGAGTTAAAATGGTTAGCAAGGTCTTTTCTAGTTATCATTTTTTAGCAAGTTTGTTTTCTACGGTGTAGGGTTGATAACCTCGTGCTTCACTCTCCTGCTCTATCAAAGCTTGGGACTGACAATAATGGTAGGTGGGCTCCATGCAAAGTTGAGTGGTCATATTACAATGGTAATTATTTCATAACTAGTGGGAAAAACTTGTAACTGATATAGAGAATGTAAATAGAAAACTCGTATCGGGGTTATATTATCTCATAATATACCCGACCGTGCTGCTACCTTGACGTGGTGGTCGGGCTTGCCTATCGTGATGACTCAATCGGGCTATACTGGCTGGAACAATCGTTCCCCAAGGTCCTACCATACCAGGCAGGTCGGTTGAAGAGCGGTGAGACCAAAAGCAGCAAATATAAGGCCCGAGGACGAAGTCGTACTGCTGTCTGTACAGAGGTGTGACGGCAGTAAGGTGTTTTCTTCGGACAACCAGCATAGCAGCGATGCTGCCTTCCCACAAAGGAAGGGCGAGGTTAGAAAAGGTCGACCCGAAAAATGCACACCTCACCTTACTTCAGGGATTTCCGTCTCCGGCAGTAAGGCCTCAACAAGTACGGAACTACAACAACAACGAAAACCTCTCTCAAAAAGGCCGTGTGTGACCGGCCTCAAGCAGTTGTTCCTTGGGCACTACGGTCACGCTCCCAGGTCTTTCAGACCAACCCTAACCCATTTTGCTTTTCAGGTACATCAAGAAGAACCCTTCCATAGCGTGGGCAACTGGGAAGAGATAACCGCCCTCATACCTCTAACAACACGCAAAATCACTGCCATTTTATTCAAACTCCTTCTATTCCTAACATTTGTCCTGCCCCTACCTTCGAGCCTAAATCCTTATCTTCAACTTCCTCCTGTGTCATTAGTGCCAATGATTCCGGCCCACGAAATAACGTCCTGAGCATACTAAGACCACGATCCAAACTTCACATTGGTGCATTCAATGTACGAACCCTGTGTCAAGTAGGGAAACAAGCCTCCCTAGCTAGGACATTAGAATCCCGCGCCATTGATGTATGCTGTGTCTCCGAAACACGCATACAAGATCCTAGCGTGGTCATTCACTTGACCTCACCTAGTCAGAATGAACAACCTTCGCAATACACTCTTCGTTTATCTGGCGACCTAACAGCAACTTCTCATGGGTTAGCCGGTGTAGGTATTGCGTTGAGTATGAGAGCAGAACAGGCGCTTCTTGAATGGATTCCTGTCGACAGTCGCCTATGTGCCGTCCGACTAAATGGTTTAGTAAGAACTCGGAAAGATAGGGACACACGCCGTTGTCTTTTCGTCGTTTCTGCCTACGCTCCCACCGACTGCAGCCTGGATGAAGTGAAAGATGAATTTTACAGAAAACTTTCTGAACTACTTCATAGGGTCAAATACTCAGATTTGGTAATATCTTGGCTGATGATTTTAACACCCAAATAGGTAGCTTGAACCAATCTGAAAGACATTTAGGTGGATGCTTCAGTGTTCCAGCTCAGAACGGATAACAGCGACCGTCTGCTGCAGCTTTGCTCAGATAACCAGTTATTTCTAGCCTACACGAACTTTAAGCATAAGGGGCGACATCGTTTAACATGGCGGCCTCCTGGCCCTACTCAACTGTGGACTCAAATAGACCATATTGCGATTAGTCACCGTTGGAGAGGCTCGATAGAAGATTGCCGATCTTTCTGGAGTACATGTTTGGATTCGGACCACGCTCTAGTGCGAGCACGCGTTTGCTTGCGTCTTACTGGGTGAAGAAAAACTACCACAGGAAAACCTTTTAGAATTCGGTTTAGTAATGAAACAGCCAAGATTAAATTCCAGGAACAACTGAGGAATCACTTAGGCAATTATAAAGATGCATCCCGACTAGATACTGCTTGGCAAGATGTTCAAACAGCTGTAGCATCTACAATGATATCTATCAAGGACTTAAATCAACATGTCAAGAAAAATCAATGGATCTCAATGGCTTCTGTTGATTTAATAGACTCCCGAAGACTTATCCCATCGGGCTCTGAACACGATGATGAGCGACGTGTAGTCAGACATAAACTGACAAAAAGTCTGCGAAACGACCGTGAGCAGTGGTGGGTAACGACAGCAAAGGAAATGGAAAAGGCAGCGGCGATAGGTAACACTAGACAACTTTTTAAGTTGATAAAAGAAACCGTGGTTAAAAAATCCAGCGTTAGTGAGACGATTTCGGAAAAAGATGGAACGCTTATTAGCTCTCGGTCTAGACGTTTAGAACGATAGGCTGAACACTTCAAGGAACAGTTTAGTTGGCCTTCAGCTGCTATAAAACTTCCCACTATTTCGAGACAGCCAGAATAGAAAGTCGACTTGGGTCTCCCGACTCTTGTCAAAGTCGAAAAAGCTATAGCCAGTCTAAGGCGAGGCAAAGCAGCGGGTCCAGACGGATTATCCCCAGAGGTGTTTAAGGATGGTGGTCCCACATTGACAACCAGGCTAACTGATATTTTGACTAAGGTTTGGGAACTTGACATAATTCCGTCTGACTGGTATCGATCGTTAATCATCCCAGTATATAAGAAAGGGTCAAAGTCGTCCCGCAATAACCGTAGAGGAATTAGTTTGACTAATATAGTGTATAAAATACTAGCTTCTATAATTATCAGACGCTTAACTGTAACTCGTGATCTACAAATACGAGAAAATCAGGCTGGTTTCAGACTTGGTCGCAGTTGTATAGACCAGATATTCACAGTTCGTCAGATCTTAGAACATAGACATACTTTTCGGCGGCCGACAATAGTGGTTTTCCTTGACTTGAAAACGGCATTTGACTCCGTAGACCGTGAAGTTCTATGGCAGTGTCTTTCATTGAAAGGCGTGCCCCAAATGTACATAAAACTTGTTAAGGCTCTTTACTCAAACACTATTAGTCGTGTCAGAGCATATGGCGAACTGTCATCTGAACTTGTAACCTCAAGTGGTGTCCGTCAAGGCTGCCCACTGTCTCCACTTTTATTTAATTTCATAGTTGACATACTGTTGGAAATTACACTTTCATCGTTTGACTTTTCAGGAATTGATCTCCTACCAGGAGGTCCACTTATTGACTTAGAATATGCTGACGATATAGTCCTGTTTGGCGAAGACGCTGATACGATGCAGAATCTTTTAACAGCAACAAGCTCCAATGCAAGCATTTTCGGAGTGCGTTTTTCCCCTCTAAATGCAAACTATTGCTCCAGGACTGGTTTTCGTCAACCGCTGAACTAAAGATAGGGAGTGAAGTAGTTGAGCACGTCGACCACTTCACTTATCTTGGAAGTCTGATTATCCCTAATGGGTTATTCTCTGACGAAATCTCAGTACGAATTCAAAGAGCTCGTTTGGCTTTTGCCAACTTACGTCACCTATGGCGTAGACGGGATATTCGTCTCTCAACGAAAGGAAGAGTGTACTGCGCAACAGTTCGCTCTGTCTTACTGTATGGGTGTGAGACGTGGCCATTAAGGGTAGACGACACCCGAAGGTTATTAGTTTTTGACTATCGATGTTTTAGAAACATCGCTCGCGTTAGCTGGGATCACCGAGTAAGTAATAACGAGGTTAGACGACGGGTGTTAGGCAAATGTAGTAAATCAGTTGATGAGGTTGTGAATCTTCATCGACTGAGGTGGTTGGGACATGTGTTGCGTATGCCCAACCACCGTCTTTCTCGACGCGCAATGTTGGCTGATATAGGAATAGGATGGAAGAGAGTTAGAGGCGGCCAAACGAAAACATGGCATCAGTCCATGAAGTCACTGACTACTGGTTTGAGTCGTGTCAGTAGCTGCATACTACCTGGATGGAGTCCTCGTGATTACTGTAACCAGTGGCTAGAAACACTGAGTGACATGGCCCAGAATTGGTCACAATAGTGCAAATGCATTCACTAATTGTCCCCCCTTAAATAATGAGCTATTAATTATTCCATAACTTCCTTTCTACGTTTCCTGGACCATATTCTATATGTTCACACTCCTTGTTACTATTATTATTTTATTTTATTGAAGTAACTTCTACTAATAGTGGTGGTGTTAATCTTGCGGTGCCATGGAGGTATGGCAACTTTAACCGATGCACACATGTGCCAGGTTCTATGTTGATTATACGTACATACATACAGCTCGTAATATAAATACCTAGTTACATATTGTTTAATTTAATATATTATTTCCAATTTCATAATTTTACTTTTTAGCTGATGAAGTTGGACCTTTTCTTGTCGATTTGTTCTGCCATTTCGGATGGGATCATCAGGTGGTTGGGTTATGCGAATGTATGGATTTTCTGATATATCTATGTACAAATTCTTACGGTTTTCAAAATCATCAAGTAAGCTATAAAATATTTTGATTCTCCGACATGCAGTTTCCATGGATTTACTAATATCTCCGTTTTGCACGCTATAAGATAGAAGCGCATTATAGAGATAAGCAATTAGTTGACATAACAATCAGTAATTACTGTAATTGATTACATTTTCTTTGAAATTTGACCGTACATTTAATATGATTAGAACTATTTTCAATAGAGGTTAAAACTACGTAATTTTTCTAACACGATCAAATAAATGTCCTAAGATTTGTGAACTTTGTAAAGGAAATATCGCTACAACTTTCGTTATATTATTTCCTGTTTTTGTGTTTCTTATTGTTTTGAGAGTGATCGTTTCTATCATGTGTGGTCAGAAACCTATGAAAGGTTTTTCTCAAAAGTAAATAGGCCCCATGAAGACTCCTTATTGTAACAATCAGTTATTTGGTTGCGTATAGGCGAACTGGCTCCTAAACTTCAAAGCATATGTGATGTCTTTCGAAAATATCCACTGTCCCCATTTTTTATTTGATTTCATCACAGATTTATTATCAGAAACGACGCTTTTCCTGTATGAGGAGACCTACTTATTGACATAGAATAGACAGATGGCATAGTTTTATAGTCAGTCAGTTAGTAATTAACAATGTAAAACTGGCATATATCCGTGTAGGTTTAAGTTGTCGTACCACATTAGCGCGATGGGATCAAATCTACATAAATAATGTGACAGTAAAGAACAGTAGGAAAAAATAAGAGTGTATAAGAGAATAATAGAACTTGAAATCTAGGTGAAATCTACTGTGACTTATTCTGAACCATATCACTAGCCATTGATTGCGATTATCACACGAACCCCAGCGTAGTAATCTGCGTCTGTCATCAAGCTCAGATCAGCACTCAAAGATTTCATGGAATGATGTCATGTTCTGCTCACACTGCACTTACCTTTCTTCCACCCTACTTCTACTCCATTCAGCGTCTCGCAACTAGGCAGGCGGTGGTCGGGCATACTCAACATATGTTCCATCCATCTCAGTTGATGAAAGTTTACTGCCTCTTTGACTGATTTGCCATGTTTTTTAGTACTCTGTATCTAATATCATTATTGCTTATTCGGTCGTTTCATGATATACAAGCGATGCTTCGAATATTTCTATGATCAAAGACCTGGAGCTTACGTACATCTTCTGTTTTCATGACCCATGTTTCGTATTCATAAGTTAAAACAGAGCGGATGGCTACTGGACCTTTTATTGAAAAACACCTACTCCACAAGTGATGTACGTTGGTGAAAGCCAAGAATGCCTTTCGAATCCGTGCTGAGATCTCGTTAGACACCGACCCACATGGGGTGGTGAGACTTCCTAGATAAGTGAAGGAGTCAATGCACTCAACTACTTCACTCACTGTGACTAATTGTGGCGATACTGTAGACCATTCCTGGAGTAACATTTCACATTTAGCTGGATACAAACGCATCCCGAATATACTTGCAGTGTTACTCAAGGTATTCTGAAAACTGCATATTGTCAGCATCCCCACCTAATACGGCCATATCATTTGCGTATTCTAAGTCGACAAGTAGGATTCCTGGAAGATAGTTAATTCTTAAATAGTTAAATGAAGAAAGTGCGATTTGTAGAAAGACATCTATAACGAAGTTACATATAGGGAGGGGATCCCAGACGAACATTACTTAAAGTTGACAGTTCTCATGATAGTTCACCGTAAGCTCTTATTCAACCAGTAGTGTTCGATTAGAGTCTTTGTAAGGTTTATGAACTTCTGAGGTACGCCTATTAATGACAAACAATTCCATAGAATTTCTCAATCTGTAGACTCAAAAGCTGCCTTCAAGTCTTGGAATACCACTGTTGTTGATCGGGTGGCTATGTCAATGTTCTAGGATATAGCCAAGAGTATCTGGTCAATGTACCCTCACCCAGGTCTAAAACGAGCCTTGTTTTGCCGAGTTTGTAGCTGCTGGCGTCAAATAAACGTCGGATGATTACAGAAGCTAATAGTTTGGGCACTATATTAGTCAAACGTATTCCTCTGTGGTTATCACAAAACTTTGGTCCCTTTTTGTAAACTTAAATGATCAGCTGTCAGGAACAGTCTGATGGAATGGCGTTCAGTTCCCAGATTTTGGCTAATATATCAGTCAGCCTACCTACGAAACGTGGACTATCAACTTTAATGCTATCTGGCGTCAACTTATTATGTTCTGCTGCTTTAAATCCCTTCAAATTACTCATAGCCTTTTAACCTCACTAAGAGTTGATGGAGGGGATGCTCACACTGCACTTACCTTTCGTTCCACCCTACTTCTACTCCATTCAGCGTCTCGCACTAGGCAGGCGGTGGTCGGGCATACTCAACATATGTTCCATCCATCTCAGTTGATGAAAGTTTACTGCCTCTTTGACTGATTTGCCATGTTTTTTAGTACTCTGTATCTAATATCATTATTGCTTATTCGGGATCGTTTCATGATATACAGCGAGCTTCGAATATTTCTATGATCAAAGACCTGGAGCTTACGTACATCTTCTGTTTTCATGACCCATGTTTCGTATTCATAAGTAAACAGAGCGGATGGCTACTGGACCTTTTATTGAAAAACACCTACTCCACAAGTGATGTACGTTGGTGAAAGCCAAGAATGCCTTTCGAATCCGTGCTGAGATCTCGTTAGACACCGACCCACATGGGTGGTGAGACTTCCTAGATAAGTGAAGGAGTCAATGCACTCAACTACTTCACTCACTGTGACTAATTGTGGCGATACTGTAGACCATTCCTGGAGTAACATTTCACATTTAGCTGGATACAAACGCATCCCGAATATACTTGCAGTGTTACTCAAGGTATTCTGAAAACTGCATATTGTCAGCATCCCCACCTAATACGGCCATATCATTTGCGTATTCTAAGTCGACAAGTAGGATTCCTGGAAGATAGTTAATTCTTAAATAGTTAAATGAAGAAAGTGCGATTTGTAGAAAGACATCTATAACGAAGTTACATATAGGGAGGGGATCCCAGACGAACATTACTTAAAGTTGACAGTTCTCATGATAGTTCACCGTAAGCTCTTATTCAACCAGTAGTGTTCGATTAGAGTCTTTGTAAGGTTTATGAACTTCTGAGGTACGCCTATTAATGACAAACAATTCCATAGAATTTCTCAATCTGTAGACTCAAAAGCTGCCTTCAAGTCTTGGAATACCACTGTTGTTGATCGGGTGGCTATGTCAATGTTCTAGGATATAGCCAAGAGTATCTGGTCAATGTACCCTCACCCAGGTCTAAAACGAGCCTTGTTTTGCCGAGTTTGTAGCTGCTGGCGTCAAATAAACGTCGGATGATTACAGAAGCTAATAGTTTGGGCACTATATTAGTCAAACGTATTCCTCTGTGGTTATCACAAAACTTTGGTCCCTTTTTGTAAACTTAAATGATCAGCTGTCAGGAACAGTCTGATGGAATGGCGTTCAGTTCCCAGATTTTGGCTAATATATCAGTCAGCCTACCTACGAAACGTGGACTATCAACTTTAATGCTATCTGGCGTCAACTTATTATGTTCTGCTGCTTTAAATCCCTTCAAATTACTCATAGCCTTTTTAACCTCACTAAGAGTTGATGGAGGGGATGTGTCAGTTTTCCACTCAGGTAATTTGGGTTGGTCGGTAAACAGCGAGCGTATCTGCGACCAGTTGAATTGTTCATGAAAGTGTTTTGCCACAATCGGTCCAATCTTCTAGATTGAGAGTAAATCATCGACCCATCTTTTTCTAAAATGGTCTCACTAATAACCGATTTAGAGATTCCGGTGTCCTTCATGAATCGGAACAGTTGCCTGCTGCTACCGCTGTTTCGATTGCTTTTGCTTTTGTTGCCAACCACTGCTCAAGGTCTCACACAGACCTTTGTTAGTCTAAGTTTCAGTTGTTACCGCTTTTCATCATTCTTCGAGCTTTACTGCAATCAGTTCTCGAGTCTCCATCAATTCATTAAAAGTGTCGGAGATCCATCAGTCTTTTATAACCTTTGAATTTAGGTTCGATGCAGATATCACTACTGCATTTACAGGTGCTTTAAAGCTTCTTCCGTATGCATCTGCTGTCTATAAACAACTAAGTGCTTAATTAGACCGTTGACTGCACTCTTGGCCTTATCGATCTTGAGTTGACATCTAAGTGGTCTTCGTGTTGTGACCTGTCTGTATTCAGTAAGTCATTAGGGTGTAGTCAGAATCAAAACACGTTCACCAGAATAAGCATCAGTCCTCTACGCAGCCTCTCCGACGATAGCTGATGCTGATATGGTCCGTCTGTGTCCATCGTTGTATTGATATTGAAGGTTGCCTGGTTTAGCAATGTCTCTCCTTATGTTTCAAGTTTGTGCTCGTTAAAAATAAACCGTAGTCTGAACATTATTGCATTAGGTAATCTCGATTATCCGTTCTTTGAGCTAAGATGTCAAGTGGTCCACCAAAGTATTTTTCAGCTTGATTTAGCCTCTTCTATGATTACAATTTCTGAGTGCTTAGCTTTTGATGGAGGCTAGAGAATTTAATGTCGATTTCGTTTTATAATTTATCTGTGCTGCGGTCAGTGGAGAAGCATAGACACGAACAATAATAGGCATCGGCGTGTATCACTGTCTTTCTGAGTTCTTACTGTACCATGCAAATGAACGGCGCATAAGTGACTGTCTACAGGAATCTACTCAAAGTGTGCCTGTTCTAATCACTTAGTACCTACACCAACAAGGCCATAAGAACTTACTGTCGAGTTCCCATATAAATAAAGTGTCAATCGGGCTGTTTCTTTGTATTGACTGGGTCCTGTTTGCTTGTTTCGGAAACAGCATGTACCAATCTTCAGAGGCTCTAGGGTTCTAGTTATCGAGACCTGTTGACCGATTTGACAGATTGTTGGCACATTAAAAGATCCAACATGAAGTTTAGGACTCAGTTTCACGATACCTGGAATAGCATTTCGAAAACTGGAGTAACTAATGCTGGATATGCATGGGAAAAGTGACTGGGGGGTGGGTAGGTGAGAAGTGAAGGTAGTAGAAGCATAAGACGGAAATTGTGTTTAATCATGAACAGGACGATCTAGAGTGTGGTTAGGAGTATGAGGACGGTTATCACTTTCAGGTTGCCCACATTGTGAAAAGGTTCTTCTTGAGTGACTTGAAAAAGAAAGTGTATTACAAGAAGTCTTGACGATCTGGTAGTTTGACCACAGTACCCTAGAGACAGCTGCGTGAGACCGGTCACGTACAACCTTTACAGAAATGCTTTTTGGTGAGTTAGTTCCGTACTTGGAAAAGCCTTACTATTGAAGACGAGAATCCGTGGAGTGAAGTAAGGTGTGCATATTTTAGGGCCGACCTTCTCTAACCCCACCCTTTATGGCAAGGTGGCGTCGCTATCATTCTGGGTGTCCCGAGGGGCATCTTACTGCTGTCACACCTCTATACGACTTCGCTGTTTGAACAGTTTTTCTGCTATTAGTCTTACCTCTCTTCAATCTGCCTGCCTGACAAATTAGGACCTAATGGAACGATTGTTTCAGTCAGTGTAACTCTACTGGTTCATCACTATAGGCAAGCCCGACCATTACGTCAATGTAGCAGCAACGGTTAGGAGTAGTTCTGTGAAGATGCTGACGAAATACAGCCTTTTTGTTATAATGAAAATCAATGCAGTCATTTTCGAGATACGTTCCTCCACCTTCAAATGCAATATGTTACCTTAGGATTGGTTTACACCAATGCCTGAACTAAAGATGAGACCCATCGAACACTCCACTTATCGTGAAAGTCTGATAAACCCTGGCGTGTTGCTCTCTGACGAAGTTTTTGAACAGACCCAGAAAGTTCATTTGGCTTTTGCCAACTAACGTCATCTATGTCAGTCAGTCCATCAATCATTTGCAACGTAGAACTTAGTACATGCGTACATCAGTTCAAGTTGCCATGCCCCAATTAGCAGACAAAACTTAAATTGTCGGACCGAATCCCAGAGTAGGGGAGGTAGTAACAGAGTTAGTATTAATGAAGAGAGTTAGTGATCGAAGATAAAATTTAAGAAAACATAATTCAGTAAAGAAATTATGATGAATTTAGAAGCTTAACCGTTGAAAGAATACATGAAATGGATACACCTGCGCGATTGCCAACGATTCTGAACCATATCACTCAAAGTCTTTAACAATTGGTTACGATCATCACGCGGACTCCAACCAGATAGTCTGCATCTATTAACATGACTTAGGCAACGTGTCATTCTATCAACCAGGGAAATAGTATACTCAGCCTCAGTCATCCCTGTCTTACTATACGGATAAAAGGATTTATGACATTCGTATTTTATTAGCATTGGGTCATGGATGTTTTCTTAACGTTTTTCGTTTTTGGTGGGACCATTGCGCAACCAATACGGAAGTCAGACACACGGTACTAGAGGAGGCTAGTAAATCAGTTGATTGATTTATGTGGTTATGGTATTTGTTGTATATTCTCAACTACCGTTTAGTTGGACGCGCACTGTTGATTTTCGTAGGAGTGGGATGGAATAAAGCTAAGGCTGTTCAACCACAATCTAACCAGTTATTGACATTATTCATAATTGTTATATCTGAACGCACCGGGGCGGCCGATTATTATCGATTCTATTATCTGCCGAGCTATTGCCTATTGCTAACACCCAGCCTTGCCTTAGTCTATTGCACAGACACAAGATCCGACCGATTATCAAGAAGCCCACTTGTTACTCACACGAATATATTCTAGCCAATAATACACAAGATATATATACATAAAGCCTGATCAATGTCGTATGTGAGACACACAACATTAACCAATCACATGTCTTCTTCCAGACATGTCAAGAATTAATCGCTATGACACAGATGCATTCATTCTTTATTTTACTTTATATCCTGAACTACAAATTATTTTATGCCCTTTCCCAAATTCATTCTTTCTCCATATTCTTCGAATCTGGTGTTTTTTTTATTATTGTTGATACCATCGCCGCCACTTTACTCCTTTTTTGTTATTCACCTTTGTATGCTAATGCGATGTGTTATCTTGAATCAATGCACATTTGTCCTAGATTCTATGCTGTACCTGCCTTACTGGATACAAATCCCTACTAATACTCGTTTCTATTGAACTGAATATTGATAATTCCTTTTTGTAGTATATTATCATTTGAATTCTAGTGATTTGCTTTATTACCTGTGGTTTGTATACTACACTAATAAAGGCGTATTGTACTCCGAAGAATGACGAAGTTGTAGGGCAGGTAATTCTGCACTATTATGAATAGTTAGTTGTTTGTGTTAACTGATTTTCGTTTATTTAAAAACGAATGATGTGCAGTGGAGAGTGTGTTTATGGGTTTTACCAGCTATGTTTTGTCGTTTCTTAGCTGGTTGTCTTGTCGATTGAGTTAAATATTAAACATCTCCCTTTGATGGCTGTTTTAAATTTTCTCTCCGAATTTTGTTACTTTCACTTTGTAGGTTAACGTATCAGGGATTGATGAGAGTTTCTGCATTGAAACTAGTCATCCTCAGAAACGACGAAAGTTGAATTCATCATTTGTTCTTTCAAGCGAATCATCGATCAATAACTTGTCACTTGCCGTCGTTCAGTCTGCGTTAAATGACAATAGTTCTAACACGTCTACTTCTTTCAATCAACTAGCGTCTTTTATTTTCAATTCAGACAACAGTATTCGAACAGGTGAACAAATGCCGATATCTTTAGTGGGCAATTCAGTTATCATAACCTTGAATGAAGTGTGGCCTTTAATCAATCGAACCGTACAGTTTATTGTAGTATTAATTAAAAATCCTGAGTACTGTACTAAGGTTCAAATGGCTTTCAATGATCCTTCAGGTTTAAGTGCTGTTTATGGACGGTTAGTGGAGCATATTGTTAAGTTAATGCTCTTTGTGGCTACTTTCTTAACAAAATTCAATAGGTCAGATGAAAAATTGACATATATAATTACTTGTGCTGATGAAACATTGTCTGGTTTGCAATCAATTTTAGTACAGGTTAGTATTTTATCAATCTCATTATCAAATATTCTTCCCTAATCGAATGTATATATATATATATATCCGAGTAATCTTTAACGCATCATATTAGCCCATTGTTAAATAAATGGTCATTAATAATCCACATGTGGCGGATAATCTACTTTAATTATGTCTGCTACTACCTGGCAGTATTCATTTGAAGTAAAGGTGTTCTAACTGTTTGATTTAGAATTTTGCGATCAAATTTGAGAATGTTGTTATTTTAACTAATTGCCTTCTTTTGATCGATTTTTATTTGTTATTGTAATTAATGCGTGGTACATTCAATCAACTTACAATACTCGTGATGTCAAAATACAGAGACCTAGATTGACTTAAGATATTTTATTATTAAGAACATGGTCAATGGAATTTGTTCAGTCATTTGTGAGCGTTCAATTTGGAGGATGTTTATTTAATTGTACTGTTGAGTGAGATTGGGTGTGGAATTACATCACTATCTCGTGCTAAAATTTCGTACATTGGCAAATTTGAGCAATTCTCAAAATGTTATTTCAGTCAATCAGCGGCATGAATTTACTGCCGGTTTCAACTAATCATGAGACATTAATCATAAATGAATATTTTATCGACTAAAAAGAGTAATGTTGTAATCGGTATGCAAAATTTACAAAGCCAACATATTTATTGTAGTTTCCTGTAAATTTTTTATCTGTTAAACAAAAAATGATATCCAAATTCGTCCATTTAGCTGTATAGCATATGGACTATAGAACCTGTTTAAGATACAAATAGTTCTTCAGGCATCCTTAAGTTGTTTCTAGTCGGAGTTTGGGATTAAAGTTAATGATTAGTGTTATATTTCAACATGGGATGGCTAATGCTATCGATTCTGATTTACACGCAAAACAATATCTACTGCTACCCTAGCCTTGCTTTAACTTGTTACACAGATACGATAATCCGACAGAATGATCAAAAACCAGATAAGGTAGGCACAAGCGTATATTCCAGGAATACCAAGTGACGAATGACGCGTACCAAATGAAAAGGTAAATATCTAAGCCACAGTTTTATATCCACTCATTTGTGATTCGTTGCCTATCCGTCTACGCTTTGATTAGCCAATCGACCACCACACCCATAGGCCAGGTATGTTAGTTAGGTTAGATTTACTTTAAGGTTTTTGTACATGAGTAAGATTGCTTTACATGTTGTTTACTGTGTGCTTAGCAAAAATCAATTTTCTGCATTCTGTGAATCGTTCAAGTTACCCCCGTAGTCAACGCGAATAATAATTTGTCATATGATTGAATATTCGCATATTGATTACACGATTAATTTTTCGATATAAAATCATTTTCATGAATTCTGTATTACTCTTCCTTAAGAATCTGTGTTTCCATTATCAACACTTATTTTTTTAGTTTGATTTCATGTACACTTTCATTCCTCTAAAAATGTTTTATTATTTATCATCTCTGTAAATTGTAAATGATCATAATTTTCTATTAATCAATTTTCTTGCACAGATCTTGGACTCAGTACCTGGTCGAGTATTCATTTCTGTGATCTCAGATTTATTCTCTTCAGATAATCATGGACTTCGTCGAAAGGCTTTAGACTTACTATCTGCTAAATTAACAAGTTTAACTGCAAATATTCAGCCAGTACCAATTTTGATCGATTTTACTAAAATGAATTATAAATCTTATTTAAAGTCTCATAAACACCTATATAGCCGGAATTTTGTTAATTTAAATCATGCTATGGAGGCTGGTTTAGTTCATTTCACTGGAAAGCTGACTTCATTCTATTGTTTGAAAAGTGGCAAAACAGGCGATTCTCAAGTGGCAAAACACAGAAATGTTTTTGGTTCATCATTTTCACGTCAGTGCCTAATTTGTTTAAGGAGTTTAGCAAAATTATTGGCCTATCGTTATCCAGGGGAAATCATGAGGGTAAATTTCCGCATATATATATATATATATATATATATATATATACAACACATTCATCGAACTGCTAAACCCTGACATCTACTGACTTATTCAACGAACATGATGCTAATATTATTATTTGTGAGGATTTGAACTCTTTAGTAATAAAACTATGCGTTGCTCATCCGCAGTGTTATTCTTATTATTTATTTGTTGTAAAGATTTGGTATTACCGAGTACAGTTCCGTCGACTTACTGTATTTTCAAACTACATATTAAATAATATAATGTCTAAAACAATTTGTTCCTTGTCGCATTATCAATATATATTATCTACCTGTTAGAAAAATAAGTATTATCTAGTGTTTCAGCTCTAAAATATTTAACGTTACTTTAGCCTAACTGAGGCTGTTTTGTGTTGATCAATTCTAGTTTGTTATCTGCATTCTTCATAAATCCATCTCAATCGGGTACCACTAAACAGATTTATAAATTTCACCTGACGGTTTCTAAAGAATGCTTCACATTTAAACAATTGTAGTTTTATTTCCTAAGAATATGGAACTT
This sequence comes from Schistosoma mekongi, assembly GCA_034768735.1. Taxonomy (NCBI): domain Eukaryota; kingdom Metazoa; phylum Platyhelminthes; class Trematoda; order Strigeidida; family Schistosomatidae; genus Schistosoma; species Schistosoma mekongi. The sequence continues at coordinate 35,531,848 of CM068307.1, read as the reverse complement.
TGCTGTATCAGTGTTAATTTTGAATTTTACCATTGTTGTAGGCTTTGGATGGTTTGATGGTCATGCCTAGTAATTGGTGGATTATTATTGGTGACACAGCTCCAGTTAACTCGACTAGTGAAAAATCTCTCGTAGATAGCAACCAACATGAAAATCATTCTGGGTCATCTCTTGCTGAATCAAGATCACTAGCCTGTCTATTTTTTGTTGAATGCTTGCAGTGTTTGCCACCACAGTCTTTGTATCCAGAAGCCAGTGCAACCACATCTCGTCTCAGCTGGCTACTTTCTTTTGCGTTGGACCATGCTTATACTTGTACATCTTTTACTTCTTCGCCAGTGCTTTCAGTTAGAAAATGTTCCGTAAATTCACCTAGTAAATCGAATCGTTATATGAAATTGGTGGCTGGTAGTATACATTCCAGAGATCAACACTTATTGGTAAGCTACTGGTGAACGTATTTTCAGTTATATTTTTAACGTCTTTTGAACTTTATACAAAATTAAAAATTAAAGAACATAGCAACCTAAACTCCGAGTTCTCAAGCCGTTTACCGACCTTATTTATTCAAATCATAAATATTGTTTTGTAACAGCATACCCATGGTCACGTGGAAAATAGCCACTGTATTATTTCGAAATAAAAAAACCTGAGAAAGTGTAAAATGAAAGGGGTGTTGACATCCTTATGGTTGCATCCTAAGTAGCTTAAAGTAGTCTGGACAAAACTGGACTTTTGTAGTTTCGTACTAGTTGGCACTCGTCAACAAAGTTTACCTGGAATTTGGGTAAAACTGATGCTCGTACTTGATTCCAACGTACATTACTCACTTACTATCGCTGGTGTCTACACTGCAGCTTGATCTGTAGAATTCCATCAATACTAAAGGGCTAAGTAAAAATCACAATAGTTAACCGGTGTAGTTAACTTTATGTTAAACCAAACTACTAAGTTGTTGTGTTTCGTAGTTCGTAAGATAATGTAAACGGTTAATTATGTCCTTTGGATGGAAATACATCTGGTTTATCATTTGAGTAGTTCTTACTTTTTACGTTTAGAGAAGTTACTGTCTTTACATCCATGGTTGTTTGCTTCTAACCCTATTAAGAGTGAGTGACTATTGTTATCTTTCTGTTACTTTATTTTCTATTTTACAGGCTGGTCTAACACTTATCAGTAATCTACTTGAGGTAGCCATAATTCATCGTCTATGTCAACAGTCCAAAGGCGATCACACTTCAGACAATTCGGAATCAGAGATTGGGAAGTGGTTAGAATTTGGAGCTATGATTAAAAAAAGATCAGCTGATTCTCCAGATCAAGAACCTGTCGCAGTAACACTTTTAAGTTTCGTATTTAATCTCCGAAAAGGTAGCCTGTCTATGTTAACTGGTAGTAATCCGGAGCGTTCTGGTCCCATATTCCGTCAAATTTCAAACCTAGTTGAACACATACAGTAAGTTTCACAGAGTTTAGTGATTATGTTCAAGCTAATTTTCTTGTTCGTATGCCCCTCTTAACAGTGCAGTTGCAAAATACTATTTTAGATACATACCTAACTGAATGGTCTTCTTTGAGTCCACAAAACACCTAGCCAGATTATTTCATATCGTAAGAGTTCCATTTACGTGGTAATTCGTAAACTGCATCCATATATTTGATGGCGTTTAGAGGTTAAAAATTTCATCATCCAATAATATTACACTGGTATATCTTGCGCTTGATTCTACTAATACTGCGTACAACTTCAGCCTTTGGACACCTTAAACTTTTCTAGTCGCAAATCAGAAGTCAGGTAAGAAGAAAATCTTTATTCCAGTAAGCGACAAATATGTTACGAAACTCTAAGATATTCATAGTTTTCGGTAAACATGAAATCATCAGTACATTCACCTAATCCACGTACAGTGATTTCAAGCCATTGTCCAGTCAGAAAGATACACGTCAAGATTCTAGAGGGTTCTTTTGAACGGTAATTTAAATGGAATAGCCTAGGCTTCTTCAAGGCTTCTGGAAGCTTCGCTCAGTCTTCTGGGAACCATCCCAACATACACTATTTATTTGTAAAGATAATTTGAACGCGTATACACGAGAAAATATCAGTTTTGAATATTTGTCATGTTCTTGAGCTATTTGTGTGTGGTAAGTTTAGAGTGCTTAAAGTCTGATTATATTTTACTTGACAAAATACTGGATGTTCATCGCTGAACACATTTCGTAAATGAACTAGCTTGTTTGACTTTATTTGTCTGACCCGTACTGAGTTAGAACATGGCAACCAGTTCAGCTCGATTTTTACCTTCAACATGCATCAGTTGCATAATCTGACCTAGGATATTAAGAGCATTCACTGATATATCTATTGTCTAAGTACACATAAATTGGAGATTCCATATTTACTATTTAGAGTGTTACCATATTTTTTTTATCTTAATTGTTGTTAAAGTATCCGTAGATTAGAGAAAAGAACGTTAAAGTTAACTGTTTTGATTTGTATAACTTTTCTGAGAATAGACTAATCATCTGTCCTTAGAAATGTTCATTGTTTATCTGACTATTATTGTTCATATTTACAGTAAACTTCTCCGTCACGTAACAGAAATTACTTACTTGCTAACATCAGTTCAGATTGTTATTGAGAAAGCCTCAAAAGTAATGAGCAATGTAAGTTTACGTGTTTTGCTTCATACTTCAATGTAAAAGTACCTTTTATTTGTTAACTACTGATCATGTGTTTAGTACTTAGAGTAGGACAATGTTATGAATCCAGCTTCTAGTGATGTGATGTGATGTCATCTATTAATAATGAGTTTGTTTATGCGAATTACACAGTAACTGTAAGTGCTCTCATTAACCTGCTCGATAAGAAATTTCGAAAAGCCAGTTTACCTTCTATTCTTGTTAATGACCATAAATAGTTGGTGGAGAGGATGGATAGTTCTTTCTATGTGGTACTCGTCTCAGTTGATCTTGTAGACGATATTTTCTTTGTTTCCATTTGTTATTGTATCCTTTGTTTTGCATAGGTTTGATCGCAAAGATTTTGAGTTTGCAAGATACACCTATCCCTATCGACCTTGATAGTCTATTTGTAATCTTTATGATGTTCTTTATTTAGAGTAAGATGATTCGTTTGTTAACTTGGAGCTTTCTGATGGGTTTGTTTAAGTAAGCGGTCAGGTCAGCCGTAATAGTGGCGAGATCTTAAAATTTCATTTCACTTTGAAATATAAACTGATGATTTAGGCTTGTAAATCGATGAAAGCTTCACAACTACACTATTTATTACCAAAGCTTCGCGGGTAGCCGTTTTGAAATTCATTCATTAGATGTTCTTTCTGTGTCTTTATGAAGTGACGGTGTTGCTTGGCATTTTTACTTCAATATGTTATGATAGTAAAATGTTATTTTTCCGATTTCTAGTGGGTTTCGTTTACACAAATTTGTCCGTATTTTTACATTTCCTCACAGACTTTATTGCATGGTGCTTTATCTTTCCTGTCTGATTTTGGTGAGTCTATGGCACCTATGGAAGAAAACGGCGTGTTCTACTCTAAAGATGAAAATCAACTTCATTCTTTCTCAGTAATGTATGCAACACAGCCCGATCTAACATGGTGTTTACTTCGTACTTGCTTATGTTCAACTGTTAACAGCTTGAGTAAAATTGATCTTCAAAACATTATTGAAATTAGAAATAATGATATACTTTTATGTCTCTACCGTTCTATTGCCACTCTTATCAGTTCACTACCAGATGATAATTCTCGTCTTAAAATTTGTCAACAGTTGTTTACATGGGTTCAAGACATTGAAGGACAGGCAGGTGTTATTATGAGTATCAAAGATGTCACTGATCATATGTTGCTGCGTTTATCAATTGTATTCAGAATAATAGAGAGGTTCGTTAATTTCAAAAAGATATTCTTTAGTTCCCGAACACTATGTGTTGTTGAACTGTTTTTATTATAATTAAGATTGATACCTTCTCTATACAGCCACACTAATAAATGGAGTACGGTAATTTCAATCACTTATTCACTGCATTTTCGATCTCCACTCTACCGACGACTCTTCTTTGTGCAACCAAATAGTACCACTAGCTCTCACATTTAAAGTGTAACTTAAAACAATGTACACGTATTTGTATCTGGTAAATGAGTTGACGTTTACGCGAAAAACACGAAGTTGTAGTTATTATCCTCTTTTATTAATTAATGATATATTGGGCGTTGTCGCATTAAATATATCTCACCAGAATAAAGTTATTGCGTTATTAACTGAATCTAAAAATTACCAATTTACTACATATTATGTTAGTAATATTCATTCTGAGTAATCTCTCCTATGAAGTAAGAAATATATTTTACAATAGGGTGTACTTCACTGTTTGCATGTACTAGCATTTTATCACAAGTGTTTCAGAAGCAGTGATCAAGTGTGTTGGAACCCCTTAGTAAGCGATGATGAGGTCAGATGTAGAGTACGTGGCAAATTTGATAAGTTGATATCTTAAATCTCTATCGATCGAGGTTGCTGGGACATGTGGATTGCCTGAACGAGTAATGCTGAACGCTAGTGTATGCGAGCATCACTTTGTGAAGTAATTGACTGTTGGTTGGCACTGTGTTAATTAACTCAATCTTTTTATCAGTGATTAACAGCGTTGTGTCATGGTTTAGAATTGGTCGGAATGTACGGATACATTCACAGTAGACACAGATCTCAGGTTCTACGTTGTTAATTGACTGTTGTTCATGTTTTATAAAAGCAGTTTTTAGGGCTAATTTTTTTGATCTTTTATGCTGATTGTATTTTAAATGTTTTCTTTTTTTGCCTGTAGAATTCCGGATTACATGAATATCGAAGAATTTTCTGAATTAAGCAAACAGTTATATATAGTTGATTACATTGTTCTAATATTCATCATGGCTGTTGGTCATAAATTTAAAGGTATGTTAGAATTTCCGTTCATTTTACTAGACGGATGTTATTTTTTGATTGCTCATGTATCTAGATTTAAGGCATTATGTATAGGCATAACCATAGTCAAATAGTATCGTCAGACTAGTTTAGAATTGGATAGAAGGAAGATAGGGGCGGCTAAACTTTAAGTTATCCATGAAGTCATTAGGATAAGCTTGTATTTTCCCGTTAATTTGTAATGGACTGAAACTGGTCAGTCTCTGTTGCCATATGTGCATCCTGAGCGGATTGCCTCGATATAGCGTTATTAATCCTAGTGTGAACATCAATATTGGGATGCAGGTACATCCAGCCGGTGAGTCCCAAATAGGACGAAACGCGCGTCCTGGATTCCGCTTGCCAGTCACAACCCAACTTAAATATATATCCATGAAGTCTTTGAAAAAGAATTGTTCGCTATGATACAAGCTTATCCTCCTTGTTTTTCCTTAAATCCTAAGCGTTAGAAATATTTTGCATCCTTCCGTGAGTTAATTATTCCGGAATCAGATTCTCTATGTCAAATCTTCTTTTAGAATAATTTATTCTACTACTGCTTCTACTATGGTATTGATTCTGTAGTGGTGACCCGAATTGATTTACATATACACCAGGTTCTACGTCATAGCTTATTATCAAGTAGTTTCAGTGTAATTAAAAGCCGCTTTTATTTATTTACCCTTTTTTCTCTCAATATTTTACTAAGATTCCATTTTTGTTACAAAGTTTTATGGTTTTTTTAGCGCGTTTATTAATTATCTTAATCTCCACAGGTGCTAAGAAACTATCCAACCGGTTAGGTTTTGGTCAATCGTTGCGTTGTTATGCTGATGGAGCAACATCTAATGTTTTAATTTGTGTTCATGCTTCTTTATCCTGTTTACATAAATGGCTTATTACCGAAGTGAAGAATGTCGCGTGCCTAGATACTGCTTCTGTCGGAGAATCAGCGCAATATATTCCTTCTGTTTTAATCGGGTTACTGGACATATCCTTCCCATCTTCTCATGAACCTCCAATAAGTGAGGTTGATATTCAAACTGTTCTTGGCTCATTTTTGGATGCAATCTGCGGTGATGAAGCATATCTTCGTCCACTTGGTTCTGCATTAACTGAACATATTATACACTCTAAAGATTGGCATACTCGATTAGCTGCTATTCGATTGTTAAAGTTTGTTTTTCATCATTCATCTGACTATGAAACTAATGATAATGTAAAGATGGATTCAAAACTTTCTGGTCCTATAAGTTGTATTGTTTCAGATTCACTCGTAGCACTGTCAGAAGCTTTAGAAGATGATCGATCAGAAGTTGAGATTGAAGCCAATAAACTGTTCTCCGAGTTAGAACAAATGGGTCTGACTGATGCAAAAATGTAGAGTATTCAATCTTTAATTGCTTTATTCATTAATGAAAATATCAGTTACTTCTAAATAAATCCTACTGTACAGTCTTCTTAAGTACTTTCCATATTTCCAACCCATGTGAATAAACCTTATTTTGTGAGAGATTTCGTTTGTACATGGTTTCAATATGTCTTGATCAATTATATTTTCTTGACAAATACTTCTAGTTTTTTCAAAATTTGTAGATAGTACTTGGGAACATTATATCATCAATCTGTATTTCCTAGTGTGATTTGTGTTTCGTCACTCATTCAGATGATAATGATGTAGCTAAATACCATTAAAATGAAGACTGGCGGATAAGTGAAATGTTCGATGCGCTTACCTACTTCATTACGTATTATCAATCTCGGCGATAGTGTAGACCACTGTTATGAACTAAGGTTTGATTTTTTAGATCGTTAAATGGGGAGTGCTCTGATAACACATGGTTGTATGAAAATTGTTCATGATTGTGGGTTAAAATAAAGCAACTAGCCAAACTTCCATGCTCAATTGGTTTCGGGTATTCGGCATGTCGTTAGACTTTTCAAATGTATTGAAGCGAAAGCGCTTAATTTTTAGCTCTAGTGGGTTCTAATTTTATTTGAATTAATGGGCAACTTGCCTGGTAACGCAAGTTGATATTCCACTTTTGAGCATTGTTTCTTTTTTTATCACTTACCTGTTTTCCTGTAATGTACTAAGTAATTATATTAAATCCCTAGAAACTTGACTGCTGTCATTTGAATATACATGATTATGTTGTTAACTCATTTCTGATAAGATGATCTTTGAGTATATCGGTTGTGCAGAGATTTCTGTACATTTCGAAGGTGATACTTAGGAACTAATGTCACGAACCACTTAAAACCAAGAAGTACTAATCAGCTCTTTTGTTCTAATTAAAGATTTCTCAATACTATAAATCTATTACTAAGAATACTTTAGTAACTATTACACTATTTATTTACCTAAACGTTACGTGTGATAGTTGTCTTTGAAATCCGCAATTTTAAAATACTTGTGTGGTTGGCTCATGAATTGGTTTATAACGGATATTGAGTCGTAAACGATTATGAGACATGATCTACACATAAACTCGGTCACCTATTCAATAGAACATTGAAATTATTCCGTAACTTGTTTATACTAAATTTTTATTATATTTCCGAGCACAAAAGAGTTTTCTCCATTTAGCTTATTTATTTGTCCAGTATCTAATCTTATTTGTTAAAAAATATAAGCTACAAGTGTAGAAGTTATTATGTATTCGCCTGTAATTATAAACAGAGAATTTCTTTCATTGTCTGAATATGTATATTTTTAATGGGCACTGTTTAAAAATACAAAAAACTAATCAACGGTGGCATTTATAAATAGGCTTAAGGTTCTTGCTTTATTGAACAAATTAAACACGCTGAAGTTCTATAGTTGGAAATTGAAATTATTTTATGTAGAATTACTTGGGAATTATCTTAATTACAAAAGTATTTATTCATATGGAAGAATTAAATGATAGAAATACATAAGATACATTTGTTTATTGTTCACAATAGTGAAACTTTCATCTTCCTCATTGGATCCTCAGTTATCTGTTTTATCTAGTTTTTTTTACAGTTGATGATTAAACTGAATCGGTAAACATTTATGTACATTTATATTGATTTATTGTTAAGATTATCGATATACAAGACAAACAAATGTCTATTATAATACTCATTATTCATTTGGTGCTTTCTTAAGATAGTCTTGATTTGAATTCCGTCTAGTAACACGATTTAACTTTGCTGATGTGACTACTGGCATTAAACCATTAGTAATTACTTGTGAAATATGGCTTTTATAAGGTTTGATCACGTGAGCATTGGTCAGTGTAGGTAGCGGGGCTTTATATTTTTCCGCTGTTTTCAAACCTGTAACAAATTTAAATAATTGAGAATTCCGTCATCAGTTAAATGAAATAGATATCAAATGTATTAAAATGTTTGTTTGCTGATCATCCTACTGGTCATCGATTGGATCATGAAGACTGCAACGTCTGAAGGCACTGTCGGAATACAATGGACAACATCGACGCAACTAGATGACTTGGACTTTGCAGATGACCTAGCTCTTCTTTCTCACACACAACATCAAATGCAGATGAAGACCAACAATATAGCAGCAGCCTCAGCGGCAGTAGGCCTCAACATACACAAAGGGAAAAGCAAGATCCTTCGATACAAAACAACAAACACTAACCCAATTACACTCGACGGAGAAATTCTGGAAGACGTTGAGACGTTTACATATTTGGGCAGCATAGTCGACAAACAAGGAGGGTCTGACTCGGATGTGAAGGCGCGGATTGGTAAGGCAAGGGCAGCATTTCTACAACTGAGAAACATCTGGAACTCAAACCAACTTTCAGTCAACATTAAAGTCAAAATTTTCAATACAAATGTGAAGACAGTTCTGTTGTATGGAGCTGTATGTAGAATTACCAAAAGTATCCTTTAGAAGATACAAGCATTTATAAACAACTGTCTGCGCAAGATTCTTCGGATTCGTTGGCCAGATACCATCAACAACAACCTGTTGTGGCAGAGAACTAACCAACTTCCAGCCGAGGAAGAGATTAGAAAAAGACGCTTGAGGTGGATTGGACACATACTGAGGAAACCATCAAACTGTGTCACAAGACAAGCACTAACGTGGAATCCAAAAGGCCAAAGAAACAGAGGAAGACCCAAGAACACATTGCGTCGGGAATCGGGAACAGACATGAAGAGAATGAACAGCACCTGGGAAGAGCTAGAAAAGAAAGCCCAGGACAGCTGGTTGGAGAATGCTGGTGGGCGGTCTATGCTCTACTTGGGGTAACAGGGATTGATTGATTGATTGATTGCTGATCATACTGATCTTTACTCATGTAGTCGACATTTAACGACAAATAAACATGTGAAAATTAGTGGCATAATTTGATTGATGGTTTTGCATATGCGGAATGTTGCTAAGTTGTTTAAATGTAATGAGAATCCGCTTTAACTAGATTTCAGACGTTCAAATAACTTGCCAACCTAGTGTCTAGTTAAAGGCAGATTGGTTATTGTACACTTATTTCAATGGTTAGTTATGCATTCTTTTTGTGGAACATTTGTCTAATCTCACCCTAGGCGATTTAGACAGTAACTGCAAACCAGGAAACACTGAACAGTTTAGGAAGTACACATCCATGTTGCAGCCTCCAGTGGAGCTCAGGATGTTCAGACTTATTTGGGAACACTTAGACATTAGATCATTGAGCTGTCATTCAGTGATTGATATTCCCAACTTCGGTCGATTCGTGATATATAGGTATATGTATTATACGATCCCCTCCATCAGTAGCTAACTAACAAGTCCAACTCCACTGGTTTATCTTACTGGAGCTTTAGAATAACCTTTTGAAGTTAGTCGCTCCTGAGGACTTACTATTCATAGTTGGACGATGTAGGAATTATTGTGTATGAATTTGATATCAAAATTGATCTACGTTAGGCAACCTAAAGGTTTTGCGTTACGTGGTACATGTGGAAATACAAAGATTCAAATCTCCAATATCTGTTTAGTGACAGTAATTAGTGAACTATGTTAATTCTTACTACCATATGTAATTTAACTAAGTATATTTAACTTATAGTAATATAACTTACTTTCACAGCTATTTGATGTGTCTTTATTAGATAAATTATGACTATGTTGTCTTGAAGTATTACTTGAATAGTTTGTGGTAATACAGTTACTACTGTCATTGTTACAGCTAATAATTTCTCTGAATACATATTTTGATTTTAACGTTGAACTAGATCGAATACTTCTTGTAGGCAAACTACCACTGCTTACATTTATTCGTAGGGGTGCATGAATTGGATTTGATATACTACCATCAAGATACGAGTTCTTTGTAGACTGATTACTTTTTATACCAATCAATGCTGCATCACTGCAATTTTGATAAAATAGCTGACTATCTCGAGAAACTGGTAAATTCTGACTTATTGGACCATTAGTTAGGTTAATAATTGAAGAATTTGAATTCATTCCTACATTACTAAGATTTCCAGAATGCACACGAAAAGGTTGTTGAGATTTTTGCTGTTGTGTTTTTTGAAATTGATGTAATGGAAATGCACCAAAAGTAGGATTATTATGAATAGTTGATTGAGCTGAATTAATAAAACGATTTTCATTCAGTCGTATAGAATATATATCTCTAAAATCATTTGCTAATGAAACAGGGAATGGTTTATTTTTCTCGTATACAATCGGAGTTCTGTGTGTATCAAGTGTGTCATTCAATTTCATCTGTAAAACAATTTACGAAAATCGAACAGTCAAAAATTCTATTTTCCAGTTAATATAACGTAAAATCACCTCCTAATGCACTTAAAACACTGGTATTACCTTAATCCTCGTCCAAACTGTAATGATTCCACTCATGGTACTACAATTAGAGACAAATGTGTATGCGATAAATAATGACATCATTTACTTGATTATTGTGCACCTTTGCTATGATTTATTCTTTACATCATTCGGGTTTACTCCTATATACATGTACTTATTCGTATGCTACTTTGACCACTTTACTCTAGCGATCCTATTGATACTACTATAAGCACTAACCCAGTTCGTTGAAGTTCTGTTTTATTCTGACCAGATTGGTTTGTACCACATTACCAAAATCGACGTTCCTCCTATTATACTGTCAGCCCGGTGTTATTTCATTACTATGTAATTTCAGGCTGTCAAATTCTAATATGTGGTCACTTGTTAGATTAATTCTAGCTTATTCTTGTCTTGAATCAGTGTAGTTATTCTTGTTAGTTCTTATTTAGTTAAACATTGCATTTTATTCCCAGTTCAATCTGATTCTAATCATAATACCTTACGTTTCCTAGTCTGTCTGTGAGGAAGCATTGACTAATGCAATTATTACATCTTAAATAAACCCAGTGTTATTAATACATTTGGTCTTCCTGTATTTATGTGATTCAGAATACTGCTGAAGTTCAGTTATTGGTAATACAAGTTCGTTTTGAAAAAATGCACTAAGAGTCTCTACCACTTATGTAACAGGGATTATTTTTATTGTCACCTTTAAATTATTGGAGAAAATTGACTTTGTTGTGTAACGATTTCATATATAACTCAACTCATTCTTAAATAATTTAGTTAACTATTACTGACTAGAAGTTATTGAAAGCGTTTTGACTCATCACAAATAAAAGTTAATCATGAAGTCTGATCTAATATTTTAAGTGCGACACAGTTATTCTAGTTAATTAAAACTTTTCATCTTTAAGTAAATATGATATTTCATATTCTTAATTCAAAGTATTCTATAGGCAATCTTTTCACTTCCAAGTTGTTTAACTGTTAGTGAATCTCAGACTATGATTACACAACTCTCCAGTGTTGATTGGTGTATAATTATTTATCTTTTGTTGGTCTACTATGATAGTTATCTTCAGAAAAGAGACACTCCGCAACCCTCTTATCTAAATGTTTGTCTAAGCAGTTTACAAGTTGCAGTAGTGCGAAATTCGAGTTACCGATAATGACAAGTAAATTACTGTTCAGTAATTCAACTGCAGAAGAATACATATATAATCACTATGATAATAAAAATACTTGATTCAATATCATTTCTAATTGCCAAATAGATTAGGTGGAATTTAAAAGAAACTATCTAACAAACAGTCTATTGAATTGACTTTTGAAAATTCAACACTAGGAAAATAATAGACATTAAGTAAATGAAACTGATTATACTTTTGAGGAATTTTCATTTTCTTGATTCTTAATCCAATATTTTTGTCTGCTTAGTAACTGTGTACGATTTTTCCATGAGGCTGTTGGTTTTAAAATATTTAATGCACGTTCATTATCTGAAATTTAGTACAAAACAAGTTAATCATATTTATACATGTAGTACAAGTATAGCAGAACTATCTACTAAGTATACTACAAGATTTTTGATTATAATACAGGACATTATTCTCAGATTACTGAAATGTATGAGTGTATGCATAATTTAGATCTTCCAGATGGGTTTAGTATTCAAATATAAATAACGTTCATGAAATCAACTCATATATTTTACTTGAAGGTACATCAATACATTTGAAGCTGACATAAAACAAGTTTTACCAGTAGCAAACACTGAAAACCTTATTTCAATTCATTTAAGTATTTTTAATCACTAAGACTATGCCTTTTTGTTGTTGCTTTGATAATAACTCGAATTTTAGTAAAGATATACGAATTAAATATGCAGAGCTAATCAATTTATGAGTACAGTATAGTACAGGGACAAGCTTGAGCAAAACCTAGATCCTCAGAGGTTGTTAGTCATTTTAGCATATCAGCATAGATTTCAGAAGTGAGCTAATCAGCCTCACAAATTTGTAACTGGTTTTATTCAACCAAGAGTCACTATTTGTAAATGAACATTTTATCACTACTATTAATAATACAGATTTTCCGTAATTAATGTAATTGTTCAAGCTTTTACGAATCGGTGCTATTCGAGTACATTCATTATTATTCGAGAACACTTAAAGAATAGTTTAAGTTCACCCCTATATTATGATGTTGACGAATAAAGTTTATATATATAGTATAACTTTGAAAATCTTCACAACAATTGGCCAAACACAACCACCATGTCCTTACTAGTAACTAATTTCGACAGGTAAACCCCTAAGTTACAGTTAAAAAAGATGGCCACTGGAATCCAACTTTATAGGAAGTGAGATGGTTACCCATAGATGGAATTGAATGATAGTTGCACAATATCGCGAATTGATAGTAATTAGAAGTGTAATATAATGGATACTTACTCATTTATTTAGACGGTAAATAATCACCACTATGTTTGAAGGCTTTATATTTGATCAGTTATTGGGTCGTGTATGCGCACAGAAGAGAAGACCTATACGACGACAAAAGTGGAAGGCTAGTGCTTTCTCTTTACTGAAGTCAGTTCATTATGTAAAACGTCGAACTCAATATTTACCAAAACGCTCAATTATAACTTTCTGTAGGTAAATATGAGGTATCGTTTCTCTGACTGTTCAAATCCTAGATAGTATCACGTCGAAACGACATTTAATTCTTATTAAAACTGTTTGTAAAAGGATTCTTCTTGACTTTGTATATCTGGTAATAGAGATTATTAGTAAATTAAGTAATAATACTATGAAATCAATGATATGAAATTATGATACATACCTATTTGTTGTTGTGATTGTCGATGTTTCGTAGGATTTTGCTCCATATTATTCGAATCAGACGCATGCACTTCCTTATTTTTACGTTTTGGAGAATGTAAATGTATATGTTGTGCAAATAATTCATAAAGAACTGAAATTAAACCTATTCTATGCATTTGACGTTCTCGTATTTTTAGTTCATTTATACGTTCAGCTTCTTCATTCTCAAGAATAGGCTGTGGTAATTTAGTGTCAATGAACAGGTTTCTACTATTTAGTGTAGCCTCCAATATTGTCTGTCTATCATTGTTATCATCATAATTATTTTCTACTGTAGGGACTTCTGTACATTTACAATGTGTTTGATGGTGTCCTTGGTTGTTTTGTTCATCATTAGCAGTACACTCAACGTTACTTACAGATATTGATTGGTTAGAATTACTGATTATATCATCATTGTTATTCGTTTTAATTAGTTGATGGGACAATAAAGTACTTATCTTGATTTTGGATCTTTTAGGTGCTGGACTCTCAGATTGACTTTGTTTATGTTTATTTGTAATCAAATCTAATTTTTCTTGTTTAAGTCTTATTTCTTCTCTCAGTTGTCTGTTAGGAAAAATGTAGAAAAAAAGTGAAGAATATACGTCACTGAAGAAGGAATTTATAATATTTTCCACATATATGTAGTCGGACTTTGCTAAGTACCACCTATTAGCAATGAGTGCCTGCAATCTAGAGGAAATTGACGCTCCTTATTGAGCTAGGATCCGTGTAACCAAGTTCTACATTCTTAGACGTTACAAGAGAGCTATTCATGTCGCAGCTGACCTGCATGATTGAGTTGCTTACAGTGACTAACCACTGAGTGGTGAACATTGTGGTGTCTATTCTATGCCTTAGTGATTATCTAATTCTGACGACCAGAACACATTACACATTATGTTGGTTCACTTAAGCTGGTGACTATCCTATAGCTTGATCGATAGGAATCAATTAACACTGAACCGAATAGACAAGCATGAGTTTAGTTGCTTCTCAGTGGCCAGTCACTGTGTACGTAATAAAAATACGCTTCTGTAATTACGATAATATTAATAAGCATGAAAATTGGAGACCATGTTCTGATATAAACGCTTGATGTTGATCAGGAATTAATTTACTCTAATATTCCATGACAGTGAAAGACAATTATGTTTGACGTATAACATATCATTATGAATTAGGACGTATTACAAGATGGAAAAAGAGTGAAAGATATTTTTAAAATAAAAGCATCGATATTGTTAAGTTTTGAGAACTGTAATGATTGGTTGCATGTGAAAACAGTTTCCTATCAAAGACTAACTTCATCTTGAAAACTAAATACTATTAGTCGGCTGTTTCGTTCTAGTTAAGAACTCTTCACAAGAAGATATTATTGGACTCTTCAGGAATCAGTGACCTGGGATCTTTAGGCTACTTGTTTAAATTTACTTGCATAACAACTCTATCTGAGCTCATTTATGTAGTGTATCAATTATTATTAATTTAATGCAATTATTTATTATCTTACCTACGTATCTATTAAATATAATGATAATTCCATGTTTAGTAATGTTCTATGATGAAGTTTATCAAATAAAGCAAGATATGAGCTTTTGATATGAAATTAAAGTGAGTGAGAAGACTTTATTGTAAACCATAGGAAATATTTCACCTGATCTTTATGAATACCTCCAAGAACGGAAAGCATAATCCTCCTCCTTTTATTAAACTATTTTCAATGTAATGTAATTCACATAATACTTCTTAGTCTACATGTGATTCACTACTGTCAAAAACTTGAAGATTCTAATCTGTCAGCCATTAGTTTTCATAAATTTATGATTATAGTTGTTCACAGTGGAGCAATATTAGTTTTCCAGGATTATTCTATAATTAGACCAAAAAATTATCTGTACACCCTGACTTTTTCATGAATCAGTATTCAAATATTCACAGTATTGAGTAAATCAACCACTTATTCCCAATCTATCGTGGTTTTATGTTTATGAAAATTGTAGGAGTGTTAAGTTAAAATGTCATATTATGTAAGAAAATCTTACCTTGCACATTCACTTCTTACTTTATACGTAACTGTCTCCTGATAAAATGATGCAGTTGGATTAAGAAATGGTGAATATTTTTCAATATTATTTGATGGATAAATCAAACGGAAATTACCCATATGACTGTTTTCATATTTTTCACTTAATGCTTGAAATCGTTCTATATCTCTTTCTATTGAATATCTGCAACCACATAGAAATAATAATGGAATGTAATTGAAAAAAAACAAACAATTTAGTTACAACTTGATTTAAATTAACCTTATTTCAATGTGATACATTTCTGCTTGAGGTATGCAAATAAGATTTGATAAGTAAACCTTATAGACTATAACTTCATGAGTTGTTGAATGTCTTATAAAATTAGTGTTCAAGAGTGGTTTATGTTTTAAATGAATGCTAATTACACTGTATATTTGGAATGTTGCCAGGTAATTTGTATATACTTAGTAAATTACTGGAAATGCAATTCTGACATTTTTGGCTTAATACATTCGAATAGTTTGCTAACATACTAAAGGCCATTAATTGATTACAAAGACTTATTAGGTTTTAAGTTTCGATACTCGATATACTTTGTTCATTTAGTCGGAAAATTAATAATATTTTCATTTCAAATCCTTATCATTACCTTAGATCTGTAGTTTATTCAACGTATCGAGCTGTTTTACTCTGAATTTAGTGTATTATAATCTTAAGTGCTAGAATATTAAAGTTTCTACTTGTCTCAGTTACTGCAAATGGTTTTGTATATCTAACCAGTATTTAGAATCTATGGATGACTGACTTTTACCTGCCGAAATAAAACATCTATGAAAGAAGCTAAAATCACTATAAAAGACTGAAGTGTAACAATGTATTGTTATTGTATCATCAATTTAGGAAGAGTATTACATATCCCTAAAGGACTTAACCTTAATCGTCATTGTACTTATGTAAACGTTTGTACATTTTGATCGGAAGTCGGCACTGAGTATTTAGAAGAAATTATATGCAAAAGTTAGAATGGATTTAATCTGAGGGAATACATCTCATATTATTTTTAATGTTATACTATTAAGTCTTGAACTTGACGGATTACGGGATACGAAATAATAACCTTTTAAGAACTAGTACAATGAAAATGCCACAAAAACTGATTATCCTATACTTGTATCTCTGCCTAAATGTTTCCAGTCCTTAAGTAGGATTGAAAAACACAAGATAGTTGAGCTGACCAAATATTCTTTTATATGCATAGGAAACTTGACCACATGGCTAACCACTTAGGAGAGTAGCATCAAAACAGAACAAGGGCAATAATGATAGGGAAGTGAAGTAATACGTATGCAATCAATTAGTTATAAATCATGAATGGAAAGTGACATAGCAACAGTTAATAGGTAAGATAGAAGATTAGAACGAAGGAAATATATAAATAATAGAAACAAAAAGTCTAGTATATATACAGCCAAAATAAATGAAATATACTGTAAAATATTTATGAAAGCTAGACATACATCTTGATTCACCCAACTTAGAGTTTACCCGTTAATCTTATCCGAGCTTCTTCACGGTAATATTTAAAATAGTCAAAGGTTAAATAAAACTAGACCCTAAACAATTCTTGAGTCATTTTGATGTCAAACTGTAATATGTGTATGAATATTAGCGTGAATCTCCATTCTACTGCTATTAAACACAATCGACAAATAAAGCTATTAGGATATACTAATTGCTATTGTTATAAAATTAATTATGCCAATCAGTAAATTAAAAGACCGAGTTTTTTCGTTAGTCGACAGTTTCTATAATCTTGCCAAATGTATTCCATTACTGCAATTCAACTCCTTTCTGTTCGTCCATATGTACACTGATTTAACCGTTAGTCACTCTTTGTACGTAACATAACCTTTTTGCAGTACTTCATTTCCCTCAAAGTCTGTAATGTTTTATGTTTTTAACGATTTTATTATTATCTTTGACTTGTTTTCAGGACTCATGCAATCTTTCGGGAATCAAGAAAGATGCTTAAAACAAAATTTGCATTCATTTTTACCTTAGTAGTCAGTCATTTAGATATGTTTCCTTCAAATACAGCATAAAACTTAGTACATTTAATTTTGAAGACAATGCTTTTATCATCTCTTTCTAGGTAACACGTCTTTTACTTCGATTAATGACAAATTAAAGGTACTACTTTCATAAGTATAAATTTTTGAATTATTTTTCGCAGTACCCTTCTCATTTCATTCAATTTTGTTTTACGTAACGAAATAGCCACAGCGTTTTCCAGGCTTCTCTTGTACTTACTAGTTTTATTTGCTTGATATTTATAATAAATTTTCTCAAGAACTCTTTATGGTAGTTAGACTCGTTAAGTGTAGCTATGATTACATTTAATTTAAATTACAAACGCTGGGATTATTACAAATGGAATTTCTACCTCTACCATCAGAGTATTAACATTACAAGAATCCTTTTTAAGTGCAGACAAAGAATCCAAGATAATATTTTCTAATTGAGCACTGGAGAGTAATTTTGTATTTGCATTTTTACAATCTTGATTTATAAATATCATCAATTGGACAAAGTGAAATAGTAGTATCTGTGTGTTGTAAATTCTTTGAGTTATTGGTTTATTAGTTTACACAGTCGACTGGCGATTAGTGCTTAGTAAAATCAAAGACTGATCTACGCAAATGTTTCATTGAGGAAAATATCAGGATCGTTGATTTTATATTTGTCATCATGGATGAACTATGGATAGGCAATAAATAAAAATCTAGAAGACACTGGACATCATTTTTCGTCTTAGTGTAGGACTCCCTAGCAAAAGTTGTAATCATAGAAGTGCAGTCATATCAAGAATGAGGTAGTTACCTGTCACCGTCATGGATAATAGTCTTACAATGTTGAGAGTTAATCTTATTTTGATATGCAAACTGTTTGATGCTAATTCCATGGTCTAAAAGGCAATCCTTTTCTGGTAGGCTGAAAATTATGTGTTCGAAATCTGGCAGAGTCATTTAATTGTGTTGAGTTATTGATAACATATTTTATAATCATTAATGACAATTATTCATTGTTTTCGAAATCGAAATTAATAATCGTATATTTAGATATGTAAAATGAAAATGATTCTGATGTTTAGTAGATATACACTATGCAACAAAAGGATTATTAAGTATGTACATTATTACATCAGTTATCATAGTAAATCACTACATAATTAACAGGTTAATGAATGGTGTATATTGTTTATAATTAGTCCGTATCATACTGTATTGTTAGAAGTCCGAACTGTTAGTCAAAGGAATTGTCAAATGTTGGATGGATAAGCATTTTGCAACTTCAAGAAGCAAATATTTTTGTCATTATAGGGTAATATAATTGATGTATATTAAGACTAAATAAAATTTCAAGGTTATTACGCAAATCATGAAGTTGGTGTGAAGATGAAAAAGAAAATATATTTAATTGTTAACCAGATGAAATATTCAATCATAGGTCGTGTAATACATGAAACCGAATATATCAAGTACAACACATAATTTGAAGTTATTTGTATCTTTCTACTGATGCTGATATTGACTGTATTATCATATGTGCATCGTTAACGGAGTATGGGTTAAGTTGGATTGTGGCTGAAAAGTGAAATCCTGTAGGTGTGTTTCGTCTTATTAGGAATTTATTAACTAGATGTATCTGCATGTAAGTGTTGGCGTTAACATCAGACGACACGAAATGAGTTCTAGTCCCGATGTGAACATAAAAATTTGGGATGCAACTACATCCAGGAGATGAGCTCCACATAGGTTGAAACACTCCTTATATATATTACTTTCTAACGATGATCCAGCCTAATTCATACTTGTGGACTATTGCTATACTCAAGCGTTCT
Source organism: Schistosoma mekongi (assembly GCA_034768735.1). Classification (NCBI taxonomy): domain Eukaryota; kingdom Metazoa; phylum Platyhelminthes; class Trematoda; order Strigeidida; family Schistosomatidae; genus Schistosoma; species Schistosoma mekongi. The sequence goes on along the minus strand of CM068307.1, from coordinate 35,512,282 downwards.
GTTGAGAATGCATTTATTAATGACCATTTTCATCCAGAAACTATTAATAGTGATTAAATGAAGATCAGCAAAAAGCCTATGAAAAATGCTCTTATCGAACGCAAAGAAAATTACTTATAAATATTTTACTTACTAATAAGTAGTATAAAATATTATCCAAAATTTGCTGAATTTTGTACAATTAGATTCAAACAAGCGATTTTTTAAAGTTAATTTTATTAAATCAGAAGTTATTTATACTTTTAACAAAAGAATTCAGATAACATTGAAACAGCCGCTTGAAATTGTCCATTTAAAAGATGCTACTTTTATTCTAGAAAATGTTATTTATTTTATCAAATTATTTAAGTTATTTTAAGAATAAAGTAGTATGTGATAGACTAAAGTATATTTTATAGTGTGAGTCTTGAATTATTGAAAATCCCACCCTAAATATATAACAATTAGTATCAAAAGAGCAGTCGTGTTTTATTCTAACAGAAATATTATGTACTTTGTTATTAGAGTCTGGATATTGTAATTAAGTATAAGTAAACTTTATTTAGAGCAAACTAAATATGTGGAATTCATGTGAAGTCAAAAAGCGAGAAACTCTACATAAAATTTTAAACAAGAAGGTATTTTGAAGAACCATTATGAAACAGTAGTAAGTAGATAGTTCTAGTCATGATATACTCAATGACGAACACCTTCGACCACCTCTTATTTGATGAAATTCAGAACTATCAGGTTTCGTAACAAATATTGTAACTCCAGACCATTAAGCCAGAATTTGATGTTCTGTATTCTAATAGTCGATTATTTTGTGATATAGTGCTATCCCAATCCAATGAAATCTGCAAGTACAGCATCACTTTGAACCTTATTTGCTTGGACTTAATGTTAGAGGATCACGAAGTTAATCACTCAGGTGCCTACTTATATTATTATGCGTAAAATATATATACTAAAGTTTGTGACTTTACTTTTTAATTTAAATGACCTTTAATAGGCCTTAATCAATAAACGTGTGGTCTGATGGAACTATCTTGCTTTTTTTGGATAAACTCCATCTAGTTATTGCACTATCGAAAACTACAAGACGAACTCATTCAATGAAATATGACAATTAGGAATATATGAATAAGAGGTAGAATGTATTGTATAAAGAAACATATGTCTGTTTTTAAAAGTGAGGCATTGAAAAGTACAGATGGGACATTCAGTGGTATAAAGACTCTGCTTTTGACTATTAAGTGTCTTGTATTATTGATAAATTTGATACAAAGAATTATTCTGTGATTAAAAATTTCCTGATGGACTGTATTTCAAGTTCATCTTAATCATTCTTTCTTACTATGATGAAATGAACTATTTTTACAACCGTCATTTCTTGGCAAATAGCTATTCAGCAAAACAAGCGATAATAATAATTCAAGATTATTTGTCCCGATAGAAGTGATGCATTTTGAAAGAGTTTCTCATAGGTCATTTGGTTACAAGACAATCAAATGAATATGCAAGTGAAAGAGAGGTATAGAGGAAGAAACAGTATGTCTACAGTAACAAAGAAATGAAAAAAAGAGTAATTGCTTGGGAAGCAAAAATCAACCCGAAGCCGAGTTGTAAAATCATTTACGGGAATCTGTTAAGATACACGATGTATAGTATAAGTGATAATTACTTTTGAAAATACTAACTCACTTATGATCTTTATCACTATTCTTGTGTAATAAACGATTTCGAATGCGTTTTCTTTCTTCATCACAACATTTCTTTTTACTAACTGCTGTAAAATGAGCAAGTTGTACAGTGTCCCATAGCATTGCTTCTTTAATTTCTTTATCTAATTTACTATCTGTAGTAAAACTTGGTGAATGATTTACCTAATAAAATGATTGAAGAAGTTAAAGAAATTTTTTATGTGATACCAATGGTTAATTCGTTCAGATCTAGTTTACATCACAAATAAAAAATCAATTAAAAACAACCAGTACAGCAAATGCTCCATTAAAGCGTGCGACTCTTCAACGGTGTAGACACGTAGTTTCAAATTATATAAAAACCAAAAGCTTTAGGTCTCATGATATGGTACTTTCCATATTAATGAATCAGAATCTACTTCTTAAGCTGGATTTGAAGAATAAATGTTTGTACATAATGCACAACGTGCCGATTATTCAGTCTAACGATCCTAAATTTAAGATATTAGTTACGTTCTAATGCTTAGTTATGGAAATAAATATCTCAGGAACTGTTGTTTACAGTTATGTTGATAAAAATATCATTCAAGGAGGTTCAGAATTGCTTTAAAGCATATCAAGTTTCCAATTCCATAATGAAATCAGTTGTATATGTTAGGTGGACGTTACATATTTTCAAGGAATCAAACTGACGGACCCACACAATACACATCAGGAGTCCTATACTACGACGAAACAATTGCTCATTGTCAATTCTCAGTCTACATTAATTACCAAACTCATAACAACTTATGGTATTAAATTAAAATTCTACACTTTTAACGACATGTAATCATAGTGTAACTGAGTCGACTATTAAATAACTTCATGGTGAAATTCTGTAACTCTAGTACGAAGACAAGACCAGGGAAATCCAATCATAACTGGAGTGTAGCAGTTATCCACCAGTGGCATCTAATCAGGTCGTGCAATAATATATCGCATAGTGATGCTAGAAATGTTAACGACTGGACTCAGATCTCATGATTTAACGGCTAGACCTTTCCCGAGGAACTTGGAGGTAATGCGTATCGCCATTATTCAGAAAATTAGAGTTCACTGTTGAGGAGTTTTATGTCAGCTCGAAACACTTACCCAGTGATCCTAGTGTTATGTATTGCGGAATAATACACAGTGAACTTGACAACTGCCAATCAGAATATGGACACGTATGCCCCACGACTACCAGTCCCCAGAGCCGGAATACAGAAAACAACGACTTATGAGCCAACCAGACACAATTCAATCCAGTCTAATTCCGGTCATATTGTATTTCAATCATGTGTTTATATATACACAAATTCAGACCTCACAGCAAACCAATTAGGGATTTTACATTAATACGAAACAGAAGAGATTGTGGCAATGAATGGGGAGGGGTAACTTGTACACAACTAATTAACTGTAGTTCATAATGAGAGACAATATGCTATTAATAAATATACTAAACGGGAGGATAGAGTAAGAGGAACATAACAATAATAGAAATGTAATGTTTACATTACACACGACCAAAACCAATGAATTAGTTCTCTAAAATACAGTTCTAGAAGTTCTTTCACTGTTCTTTAGTGGTCCGACATAACACCTAGTTTCTCAGTGGCTGTCTGAATAAGGTCAAGCTACCATATAAAACTACAAATTCAGTGATAACAACACAATCGAAATTAATTACAGTAACGATACGGCGAAAAAATGATAGTGAACTATAGTAGTATATATTATTTTAGCATATAACCTTCATTTACCTCAAGAACATATGGTTTTAACCTATGATTAAACATTATATCGAAACCAAGTATTTCAAAACACGCCGATGTTTGGATGTGATTCGGGAAACACGTTCGATAATTATGCCTAATTATAGCATAGCCAGATAATAATGTTTTAATGATTACATCATCAATATCATCCCATATCTGTAAGAATAAATTTTTAAAAATGAATAGAGCATTAGAATTATCATTTTGTTCAAAACGACGTAGTATACGATTATCAGCAATTTGTAATATAACCATTCACTAATCAATCGACCACAACTGTGATATTATTAGATGAGACATAAAATGTGCCACAGCCCTTAGTGAGCATTACCAAAAAAGTTAACTGCACATTACGATAAGTCGATATTACACAAAGTACAAATGTCCTCACTATATAATTTATTCAAGTGATTTCATAACGAATTAAACAACTAGGGCAACGTTCGTCATTGAGACATTCGTCAGGATTGGGCCAGGAGAGCTATGTCAATTTCGTGCACTTGACTAAATGAAATATTTCTAAATTGACATTGATTGCAAAAGGATAATAATACATGAAAACAAATTCTAAAAAATATAAGAAGATTAAGTAGATTTATTCTAATCAATCAGAAATTTGCATTTTAGGTTTAATAATAAAACACGACCGATTCAACGTGTGTTTTATTCGGTGTCATTCGAAATTTTCCGAGATGTCGTTACGTAAATGCTTGAAAGCAAGTTCCACACAGATAGGGATCTGAGAAAATGATTTCTAAGTTACAAAATGAGGTACAGACAAATTCCCTCTTGGTTATCACTTCATCGAATTACGATAACAATTCAACATTCTTATATCAGGAATATGTAGAATACGATTAGAGTTAAGATAAACATGGGTTAGTAAAAAAAAACAACTATGGGAGAATGAAAATCCTGCCAAACAGTTTGTATAAATGAATATTCTAGAAGATAAAATTAAGAAGATTATATGCTAAGAATTTCATGAATGGGAGATTAATGTCATCAGTTATGCAATAGTTATGAAATCTCTTAACTGACTAAAGCTGAGATAAGAAAATAAAATTTACGAAATCGATAATTAAAACCATGGAAGCAAATTCCAACTGCTAAGGTGAACTCGCTCAAAATCGTTTACAATACAGTGGGTGCTTCATATTTTATCCTTTTCAAATTCTAAGTTTCCGAATTCATCATAATTTTTTCACTGATTTATATTTTCCTCAATCTTTCCGTTACTACTAATACTATAGCTGTCTCCACTACTGTACTATTCAGCTTGAAAATTCTATCTTCATGCTGATTGGTGCATAATAGCTTGAACTAATGTACGGGCATAGCAAGTTCTACATTGTGTTTGAATAACTAAATGATTGTTTCTTTTCTAAACGGAAGCAACACCTTAAAATTATATTTTACCACAACCATTGTATTCTATGGGATATAATTTATCATTAAAAATAGAAAGTTATTACTATTATTATCAAAAAGTATATTTCATTATGGTCTGTATATATTTTATGGATCAGTAAGTATTCCAGTATTGTATGCAACACCAGCACCAGTAAATACTGAACAGTGACAGAGGAAAGATACTTTAAATGCTTTTTCTCATCCGTATATAGATAAAATAAATAAAGAAAAATAAATATTGATTAGTTGATAGTAGTTTTGTATCACACAATCATGTTAACTGAAAAAAATCATGAATACTACAAAACACTCCTTTACACAAGATTGCTATTGCATGGAAATCAAGATGAACTTATATCTTCCCGTTGACTTGTCATGGACTGAAGCTGGTCATTCTCTGTTACCATATGTGCATCCTGAGAGGATTGTCTAGATAAAACTATTAATCACGAGTATTATTTAAGTTGGATTGTGACCGGCAAGCGGAATCCAGGACGCGCGTTTCATCCTATTTGCGACTTGTCGGCAGGATATACCTGCACCCCAGTGGTGTTCACATAAGTGTGACTATCTGGACACAGTATCCTAGTGGTGAACGAGGTGGAGTTTGGTACAAAGTGGACTGAGTTCGAATCCCAGTGTGAACAACAACATTTGGATGCAGGTGTATCCAGCCGACGAGTCCCAAATAGGGCGAAACGTGCGTCCTGGATTCCGCTTGCCAGTCACAATCCAACTTCAACAATATATAAGGCTCACTGAAATCTATTTCAAAACGATAAATAATCAATAACACTCAGTAATAATTATCGTATGTCATAAATTTGTTGAAATCTGCAATAACAACTATTAGTTCTAAATCCCAAGACTAAATGACGCAATCATTTCATACAGTTCCTTACCAATCATAAAGTTTACTAAAGTAAAATTAATAATTCTATGAGAACATTATAAATTATGCACAGTTATTTAATTTCTAATGGTTACTTATGTTACTCTATGGTTATATTCAACTGGAGATAATCTACGAAATCAGTGTGTTCGTATAATGAAGATTGTTATGTAATGATAAGATTTACAACTGGAACTAGTTTGATGATTTGTGTACATTTTTGAAAAAAAAAACAAGATTCATAATGAATAAGTTATTCAGTGTTGTCTAATGATAAATGATTCAATAGGGGGGATATCATTTCTTTATGGAAATAAGCATTAAATAACACAAAATATTCACAAATTTATCTTAGTAAATGCTTAATTATACTTTTGGATAAGTACGTATTGTGAATAAACAATATCACTGTAAACCGCTAATAAAAACCTTATTGAGTACTAAGAATATTAATTGTTAGTAAGAGAGGGCGGCAGAAATGTATGCTATGTACAAGAATACATATAGCAAAAATAGGTGTATAATGGTAATTTAATTATCAATGTTGTGTTAAGTCTGCTTGATTTAAGTTTTATTGCTGGTTGGGACTTGTCAATAAAGCGTATAGGCAAGCTTAAGAAAACTAATGTTCCCTGTGAGAATCTAATCCTGATTTACCCAGTTTCACGGTTTGAGACCATCATCAGCAGGTCTTAACTTATTTTCTGTAGGGCTGAAATACTTACACTTATTAATCATTTAGTAGTGGCCTATGCACTGTGTTGCTTTCCTACACTCGTTGAATTCTGTCGATCAAAGTGTAATGTGGTGGCTAGTTACTGCTCAATGATTATTCCGGGTAGATACTTTGTTTTAACAAGAATTCACTGGCTGTCCAAACAGTTCAGTGACTAAAGATATGGACTATAAAAGTGAATAACTCAGGTTTGAACTCGTCAGCGAATTTCAGTTTCTTCAAAAATGTCTAATTGCCTTACTAATATGTTCCAATTACCATGAAAAGTAGATCGGTTAGAATTTCATAACAACTACATGGAATCACTTTACACCAAAACATAATATAGAGATATATTGAATCACTGTGATAAGTGACCAAATTGCAACTCGATCAATAGAATTAATTCAATACTAAAGCATAAATAGATGAACTTGATGTCAGTCATTACTAAATGATCAGTCGATATACTCCACTAAAAGTTCCATTTAACTTTTGGATATGTTTATCTGCTAGATAATTAAAGTCATAGAATTGTTAATTTGCAGAATTGTACTAATTCTTGATTATAAATAGAAAATAAAAAGTGTTTCTTACAGAAATATTTATCACAATATTATTAAGTGTATAAACTAGGAGAAAATTACGTTTGGAATATACTGCTTGAATACATCTAGAATAACATTCAATCTTACCGCTATGGGGATGATATTTATTTGATCTCATTATAATCTTAAGTGGTAGATAACTTTTAACCTAGATATTTACAATCTTATTCTGAAATAGAAGATATTAATGATGGAGTGTGGAGTGGGGGGAGGCAGTGGAGGGAAAGTGAATATTTTTAATTATTTATATCGGTTGGCAAGAGAAACATCATGAGATGATTGAAGTAAGGTGATCATGTTAATGTCAGTTAACAATAAATATAGTTGTTACACAAGATAAAAAACATAAGTTAAATGAGGAAACAAATATTGTCTTTGATACTAAAAATAATCTGGAAGTGTTGACAATGGACAAAAGTATATGTGCTATCTTCTAGTATTTTTCAACAGGACTGCAGTAGAAGATGAACAAAGTATAATAAGAATGTCTAAAATTAGCATGCTTAATAATATGACTGAGTAGAAGATAATGAACAGTCCAATGTATTTTTATTAAAATGTTCCATATATTGAAGAATGCTAAAAAGTAAAAAGAAAATTAACTGGGTTGTTCTAAATTAATACTTGGATTGTTATAGTTGAGAAGCCATCCGATTGTTGCACAACTAAACATTTCATTGGTTAGTAGTATTGTATTGTTTGGATATATTTTTATAAGATCTATATTTGCTCCCTTCGACATCGAAATTAAGTGAAGACAGTAAGTTTTTGTAATACTTTTAATAATCTATTAGATTACTAATCTCACAACAATAATAATCGAAATCACATGAATAAATGGAGAACAAATGTATAAGTAGTATTTGAATTATATTCGGTACAGTAGTAGTCATAATAAAGACACTCTAACAGGCACTTCTGAAACGTAACGAATTATGATAGGAGTAAAAGTGTAGTAAAAATGAACTAAATACATGAACGTGTCTCCACTGTGAATCAAATTAGAGACCTTCATGTCTTGAGATGAATGCATAGTCGTCAAACTACTCTACCGAGAGGGAGTTAATGGCTAATATTTCTAACCTCGTTTAGTTTACGATATATTTCCGCGACGTCATCCATTGCTACCTGTGGCAGCCGATTAAGGTGAACTCGGTCGGTTGTATTGTATTACTACTGCCTCAGGAATTACTTATTGAATATAGTCGAAAATAAGTTGATATTGATTGAATTACTCAACACTTATTTCATGAAACAACCGAAGATTTAATTGATTAAAAGTTCACCATACAATTTAAAATACAACGGCTTATATTTAATATTTGTTTAAATCAACAGTAGTTTTCATAGTAGTCCTTGTAGGGTTATCTGCTTTAACACGTGATTACAAAACTACTAAAAGTTATGAGAGAAATATGGAAGAAACATACTAATTAATAAGTCCAATACATAAAATGTCCGTCATTATGTATTGATTTCAAAAACCAATTATTGTTATCAAGTTCTAAAAACAATGATGAGAATAATAAGTACAATTGTATTTCTTAAAATAGTGACTTTTGAAATAATAAAGAAGATTTGGTTGCTTTTGATAATATTGAATTTTCTTAGCTGGATTGATTTGTATGCGAAAGATCGAAGGTGTTTTTCTCAAAAACACCTTCGATTAGTTGGAGGTACAGTAGTTACAACGAACTGACTTAACACTTGTAAAATAGTCATATAGATTATTTCCATCTGAAATAAACGTTTCGGATGTCGATTAAATCAACAATGAAAGTGCCTCGATTAATCTGTTCATTCTTAAATAACTTAACATTAGTAGTAATTCTAATATTTATATTATTAGCAAACGCATCAACAATAAATGAAGAATATGAAATAATATCTCATCCATGATTGTATTGAGAAATATTTTAAATAGTAGAAGAGACGAGATTGAAACTTCTAGGTCTACTTAGGCAATTACTGTATCTTATTATACATTATTTTCTAACTGACCAATAAGAGAATAACATTCGGTTATTCTAAAAAAGAAAACTAATATTACAGTTAAAGTGACACATTATCTGTTGGACAAAGTACCTAGCAATTCATTCATAGGAAAGTATCATATACAATAACTAACATCATGAGGAAGTGCAGAGCACCTTTACTTACTATCCAACTGTTGAAACAAGCTTTCGATATTCAGTACGTTGTCGAGTAATTTAAACATAACTACAATTCAGATGTTCACAAACCAATACATCCGAATAATTTGAAGTATAACATGTAAGATATCGAAAACCATTCAGCAGGAAGTAATTATCATATGTTTAGCATATAAATTAAAACATGATTGCCTAACTTTAATTTTTAGCTTGACACTAAAATAAACAGTCGTAACTGAACTGGCATGTATGTCCCGTTTTTATAAGTAGTATCATATTATTGGTAGATTATTTTATGCTATTAACATAAAAATGTTTAAATCACTAGCTACAAATTTAGGTTATCGTAAATATGTCAATGATTGGTCAGTTCAGTCCTGAATAGCACTAGCGATAAAATTGAGATTATTCACATATCATATCTGTCGAATAGGTTGACTGTTATTTTGAGTAAGTAGGCTAATGGATAAATCTATAGAGTTTAGATTAAAGAGTACATGGGTACAGTCTCAATCAAAACATCAACAAGTAGATGGAGGCAAAACTATCTTATGAACCATAAATATGAAAAAATATTCTCTTTAAATTCCACTTATAGCCATAGTATTCAATATTGTTTGCTGAATACCCTACATTTATGTAATGTCAGTCGATCGCATGAGATTTTTCATTGTCATTTAGCCTATACACTAACTTAGCGTTTATATTTCATTTTATTTATAATCGATGCATGGAACAATAGGAAGCAATAGTTCTCTTTATTTACTAGTTTTTTTCGGCAAGTAAAGTAATTAAAATATCTTTCAACTGATTTTTAAGTTTGGATTACAATATGTTGATCACAGCTAGTAACGGTTGACTGTAGTGCTAAGTAATACTGGTTATGATCTTTATGTAGATTTATTTCCCTTTTAGTTACAGATATGTTGTTATGACTACTGTCAACAAGCTTTGGCAGGAATTTCTTATGATTATTAGATTCTCAGTAGTATCGAATTTTTAATTACCCATCCATCCAAGAAAACCCTGGTCATGTTAGACAATAATATACATCTTTGAAATATTTCAAGATGAAACGAGTTAAAATGAAACACATGAATGAAAAAAACAGCTAGCTACCAATAAATAACATTTACTTTGTTTTTTTTTTTTAACAATTATAAATAAAGTAACTTGAAATATTTTCTAGACAAATTGATTGAAGTAATTCGTAATTGAATACTACTTAATTATTTTTCTGTTTGTTTACATTCAAAGTGTATGTTTACGCAATATCCAATGGTGATTATATGATATTTAGTCGACAATCAACTTAACAATAAGATTTCTTTTATTAAATTGGTAGCTTAATTATTTAATAGTGATTAGTCGGTAATAGTAAGTAGAGCACAAAATTGTTAAATTGATTTTTACACTATATTGTAAGTGAACAATAATGAATTTTCATTTAATCTCTAATTTTCGTTTGTTTATATACTTGATCCTGGAAAGTTTACTTACAGAATTATAAGTATAAAGGAAAGTATATAATTGAAGGTTATATATTTTGGTGAAATTTACATTAAACAGAAATCCTAAATCTATATACTTACATCTAAATGTAACTATAAAGGCATTATGAATTCATGCATTCTGTATGCACTGTAATGCTTATTTGCTGATGAAAAATTACAGAAAGTTACCGACATCTATCTCTAAACACATTATATTTTCAGTGTTTATGGTGAAAACTTAATGTACACTGGTAATTTCAATTGAGTGTTGTGGGGATTGTTGAGTTTTAATTCGATATTATGAATTGAAATAGGCTATACAACTACCGAAAACAAGGAAGCAGTAAACGGCTATTTCATCGATATACAGGAATCTTCAGAGCCATGCATCTACAACCTCACCAGGGAATCGATAACATGACTTTCAGTTGAACGTTGAATGCTTGGCTTTTAAACCACTGAAACGCCTAGGGATCCAATGGTTGATTCGCGACATATTTGAACAACAATATCTATTGCCATCATTTGGTAAGTAACGTCCGATATAGTTGAACTCTGCTAGTCAAGTCTTCTCACTAGCCTCTATTCTCTAGTATGGTCGTGAATGCGCACTGCTGAGAAATCTCATACTACGACAAAATAGCTGTTCAGTGTTTCAGGGTCTTCATTAGTTATATAATTTAGGTCACTGTGTTGTTGACCCAAACATAGACTACATAGTTATTAACACAAATCACAACAATTTATTTAAAACCACATGAAAATTCACACTTCTAGTGGGGTTTCGATTCGTTTCAATTTGAGACATAGCTCAAACATTGGTTGAAGTATGATAAATCACTTCTAAAACTAGATTAGGTACAGGAATTAATTGTTAAACATTCATGTTCTAATTATGTATATACATGATTTCATAAGCACCTGAAAACAATATATAAGATTATAAATACCAGCAATATAATAGATTACAAACCTTTTTTACATCACAACCGTTATCTGCAAACCATCGGTTAAGCGTTGTAATACGACGTTTTGTTCCACTGTCTTCATTATCTCTAATGTAACTGTCACTATGCTTTTGTACAGCATAATTTGTTAAATGCATATACATATTATGTACATTATGTTGATTTGGTTCTACATATGAACATGTCGTAAAACGTACAAGACCATCTTTAAATACAAACAGGCGTAATGGGTCGCATGAGGTAAGCAGAACATAAATTCTCATATCAAATTTATATCCATCAATAAGAAAAGGCTAAAAAGCAGAATTAGTAATGAAAAGATAAAAATTTCGTTACCTAGTGAAAACAAACTATTTCTCATCATAAAGAAATCCCGAACAAGTTATTGTATCGGTCACAAAATGATGTCATTTCAGCGTCATTATAAGTCAAGAAGCACTAGGCAGCTGCTTCGTCCTGATATGCAACACCGCAGTGGTACGCGCCTATGATTCTGCCAAGGATTGAACTGAAGACCTTCAATACTAACAAAAACTAAAACCAACCTCTAGAAAGCCATTTCAAATTTTGTATTTTCTATGTCATAACAAAAAAACGTGTATACTATAAAACGAATGTAACATAGATGATCAATCGTCATCATTGGACTTAACTAAGTGATAACTTTTCCCAAATCTATTTTATACGATATAAAGCCTCTATCGAACGGATATCAGAGGATAGAATGACTAGTTAGAAAGTACAAATCGTTTTGTATAACAGGATTATACTTTAAACATGCAACCTGTCACCAAACTGTCAGAATATATTAAGTCGAAGTATCTGAATCCTAATTATATTTCACTTGCTTGAAAAAATGTCAGATATTTCCTTTCATATTCTGAGTGTCGTAAGAGTTTCAGAATGTTTTATTGTGTACGGTTACAATTTATTTGTTAAGATCCTAGTAGCATTTAGTTTAAGCTCGATGGGTTACTAGTTTCGAAGACTCGCGGACTGATTATATGAATCTTCTATCTCATTGCTCTGGCATTCTAACCACAGCAGGCACATTTAAGTTAATTAGTTGTGGTAGTATATAACTACTGTACATTGTAGCATAATACTAAATTTCTTTGGCGATACAATAAGAAAACCTTAATGAAGACTAGTGAGATCGAAAGGAGTTGGAAAGAACCGTGATAATTAGGAGAATGATCTGTTTCTACAATTCTAACTGAATGATATTGAGTCACAGTAACTAATTAAAACTACATTAAAACTACATAAAAAACATTATCCGTAGTTACTAGTTTTTTTTGAGACCTTATTTGGAAGGTTTGTAATCATCAAAATGTCTTGTAATGTCCTTGTTATGCTATGCTTCTCTGAGACACATTCTCATACCATTCGATACTACATATTAAATCAGACATATATAATATACTACTGTTACGGCAGTTAACGTTTTCTCGACGATCCTTCATTTTTTACTTTGGCATTATTTCTTGCATCATGATTGAAAAATTTGTCATTAAATCAGCCATGAAATCAAATATTCCCCATTTTATACACTTTGAACAATCATATTTTATGTACATGTCTCAGTCTAGCAAATACAAGCGTATTATATGGCATCAGATTTAGAGATAATTAGGAAGGTTTTGCTACCTGTTACCTTCAACGGCCCAACATTTTCAATCACTTATACTTGACATATAAAATTCAAAATGGACTACAGAAACACGACACTACTTAACTGATCACTTGTTCATTAATACTAGTAATTGAAAATGTTTACCTTAGATATGTACACTTGACAGATCATGTTTTCCATTGATCGTATATCTTTAGCACTTTTAGTTATATAAATACCACGACCTTGACATCCATTATCTGGTTTTATAATAAATGTTTTACTTTTATGCTTTCTTGCATAATTTTGAATATCATTCCAACTAAAACAAGATATTCGAGAGTATGTTAATTAAGAATACAGTTTAATGGAGGTTCACTTCATCCAAGTTATAGGTTTGAATATTATGATAAATTCATTAATGTATTATCATGAATTTATATGAATCAAGAGATTGTGAAGAACTTGAAGAGAGGCGCTTTGATATTTTCCTAATTTGTTAAGCGCCGTTTAAGTAATACATTTTAGGATTGCCGGAGGTAGTCGATGGAAACCTTGAAATTATTTTTTACGCTAACTGGCATACACCAGTATGATATACCTGGAAACTTGATGGAACTGGTTATCTGTGTAGAGTTCCAACCCAGATTTACGTTCTGAGGCTGACTTTGCAATTATTATACTGATCACTAACCATTGATAAATCGATGCATAGAGACCATTATAGTCTGTGATTTAGGCTATTTTACCAAAAGTATTGCAAATTGATTACAAATCGTCACAAAGATATTAAGTAAGTATTACGAGTAAGTTTACACAAGTGAATGGAGTACAGTAAGTGATAATATCGGAGAACCTGTTTTGAGAGATATGTGCTGCATTACCAAGATAAAGGTGAAATACATATAGTTAACCGAATCTTCCTTAATGACGTATATACATCTATGAAATCCAAAATATGTAGTTTCATGTCATCATGAATCGATACAAACTTTAACCTAATGGTTAATGGGTAATATTTACTTCCAAATATGTGGTTTCAGTTTGTATTCAAATATTGTTGATTCGATTGTCAACAACTTGTATCGTTTCTTAAGAATAAAGCCGGGAAATGTTATAATAATAGATTCCAATCTCTTCAATGAATTCTTTAGATTTAAGCCAAATATATTCATTTTCTGAAATTGAACATTTTGTAAGATTAAAACATGATTACACGACTTGATTTTGCTAACATGTATTAACATTTAGAAAACCAGTTTGTATTACTGGATATATTAAAGTTGTAAACGTTAAATGAACTATGCAATAAGTTGTAGAGGCCATGATTAACCTTTCAAGCAAAGCAACTTATACATTCAGCATTTCTTTGTTTTTATGTATGTTCAGGATATGATTAAACTTTCTTGTAAAACACATTTTCTGTTGGATTGTGTAAGCATAGATCGCTTATTAGACTAATCCAGTTTAAAATATACCTCAATTTACGTGCATCTCATCATTTATATATGTGCTTGAAGTCAAATTGATATATAAAGATTTGTATGCATATGGAATATATACTAAACTTAATGAGACTGCTATGCAACGTTGATGGCTGCCACACACAACCAACATCAACATTCCAAGGTTTAATCTACAAAAATGGCAGAAACGGCAAACTGAAGGACTTAACTTATGACGTTAGTGGTAATCTGTATAAATAATATTATTGCTAATGTTGTCATTATTAATTATAAGTTCTTAAAGCAGAGTTTCCGAATAGATAAATTATGGCTGGCAAGTACGATCCAGGATACTTCACTTCATACTGTTTGGAATTTAGAGGTTTGTCCAGTTTGCTTTCGGCTTATACTTCATAATCTGTCTATTTATGCCTTCTGACATAGAGGTTAATAAGTTAGATTAATTTTGTTACCAATTTTACATTACTGGTGATAATTGTGAAAGTAATCTAGATATTTATACCTGAGGTCTTTTGGGACAAAATGTAATAGTATATCACATTACATTAACTTTTCTAGCGCCATTTTTATACAGCACGCTATGGTTCAAAGATAATGTATAATTAAACTTACTCTGATGGAAGACACCATGTTTTTGGAAATATATTATAGTCTTTAGGGAATAATCTAATCATTCGGTTTAAATTGCGTGCAAGACTGTCTTTTCGGCATATTTCAGACATTCCAGGGAAATGATTAATTTTCTGTTAGTTTTAAAAAAGAAAATATATTAATACAGGTATATCTTAGGTTAGCAATAATTTCTTTAAAAATTCGAATACAAAATACTCAACAATCTACGTTAGAATTAAGTTACCAGATTTTGAGCTTAGCCCATTTGCATTTGCCGCTTTTTGGTCATTTTTATTTATTCAGTCATAATTTAGATGGTTTATTATTTGAGTTCTAGGTATGTCACGAAGATTGTTGAGTTTAATTTTGACATTACAAATCGACCCGTTTCATATAATGATTGAAAGACAAGGAATATTAGACATTCATTTCATGCTAATAAAAGAACGACTCAGCAGTGAGGATCTGTGACCCACCGAGAGGTTGATCCAAATATGTCCAGGCTTCAAGGTGAATTCATAATCTTCCAACCAGTGAGTTGGCATCCAGTGATTTGTTTCCAATCTGGTCAAAAATATAACCTACCAAAAGAGCATATTGCTTCAATCCCAATAGAGTACTAAGACTGTAATCATCATCTAGGCATTCTGTTAAGTTGGAAATACACCAACAATGGCTGGTGAAAGATTAGTCTTAACAATATTTGTGACGGCAGAATGATAATTTGATTAATAAACGTTACCGATTTATATTGACGGGGTACGATTAAAAATCAGGGAACACTAGAGAGCCGTTGTGTTCTTGTATGGAGCTTCTTAGCACTGCGTACCCTAGATTCCTCCCCTTAGGATTTACGTTGGCGAACACCTAACTCTCTGCTCCGTTGGGTCGGCATTCAACGGTAGAGTTCACATTTTTATAAATTTGTGGTATATAGCACGATGATCATCCATGAAATTACAGATCTCCACAAAGATAACCATCTTAATTCAAATAATGAATAACTTATTGTTAGATAGTTTTATTACTAAACCATGGTACAGCGATAACAGTAAGTACTTGGTGTTAATTTGTGAGTAAGTCATGGGAACGGTTACTGTATTGTGTCAGTCGTACGACAGTACTGACTATTTATCCAGCAATGCAATTAAGCATAACATTTATTTACTTTTAAAAAACCAATTAAGAATCATCGAAAGTAGATTTTGTAAATAATCAGCACATGTCATGCATGTATTTAAATGTCCTACCTTTCTATCTTGTTGAATAATCACAAGCACAACAATCAGATACGTATAATTAATATATTAGAATTAAGTAAAAGAAATTATGCTAATATGGTCACAAGAATGTGTTTATTATTTTGGACAGAAAAAAATACAAAGTATGGGAAAAATTATGGAGGTAAAGGTTACGCAAGTAGTTTTGTACCTACACTGGAATATACAATTAATTATTTGACTTAGGCCATGTGACTAAGTACGGATTATATGGGTGACATTAACATTTGAAGCTAACACTTACGTTGCTCTAAACAGAATTCTTTGACTTAAATCAACAAAATTACTCTGCATATGCAGTGTATAGAAATCTATTTTTATGTAACCCAGTCAGCTTCACCATATTATTTGACTAGGTTTATTATTAACCTATATATTTCATAGAAAATGCTTTCTACGACGCCATAGCACTCAAATGCAGTTTTTAATGATCCATGTATTAAAACTCATTATACTTAACACCTTAGAGAGCCAATTTTGACTGGAGATGGCTTGTACATCGGCTAAACTAATAATAAGAATAAAAGGATCCAAAACATTCAAAAATTATTAATTACAGATGAATTCAGCTGAGCAGTTCTGAATATTCTTTACATATTTTTAGAAAATAGCTCAGCTGTCTAGCAGTTGTACTGAATTAAGTGCTGGCAATTAAAGTAGTCGTATTTGCCTGAAATTTGGTAGGTTAGATCATTTCTATAACACATCAGATAATTTGGAAGATGTAGCACTTGGTATGAATTGGAATCATGTTATGAACAACTAACATTCGTTCCACGGTGGTACTTCAATACTTACCTGCCATTGTTTCATAACCAAAACTTTGTCTATAGTCACTGAATAATCGGTCCAATAAAGACACCAGTCTTCGTCATCTTCAGTTTCCCGGAAGCCAAATCGTTTTAAAACTCTGCGTACTAAAATAATAGATGAATTCAAAAAATGTTTGTATATATCAACAATCTGTAACAAATCAGTCCGAAATCATGTTTTGATATTTTTAAAGGGTGAGTTCGACCCAAGTGGACAAGAAATTGCAAATTTTCTAGCCAATTCGCAACAATATTAGTTTATCTAGATTAACTAATCAAATTAATTTACTTATTACTAAACTATCTAAAATATCTTTAAAAACATAACTACTAACGCGCTACTTATATTGTCAACAGTATTTCAAGAAGAGACGCTTTTTCTAAAAGGGACTTTTATTTTAGTAAGATGTCTACCCATAAAAATCAAACATTTATGCTCTCATGAAACCTACTACATGTACTCACTAGTAATGCCATGCAGCATAGAAAATAAAATATCTAATCACTGACATCATATCGGTAAAAAAGATGTTAAAATATATATAGATAAGACTAAAGTCGAAAGTAAACAATAAAGCGAAGTAAAAATGTAAAAGCACCGGTGTAAAAACGAGAGATTTATATGAATTCAAACTATTTAAATGATAACAAAGAGTCGATAATTCAGACTATTTTGGCTGTTCAAGCGATATCTATATAGGTCCTTGATCACTAGTTATTTTCGAGTATTAAGCCTCTGACGAAACGTCAACATATTGCTTCACGGCCGAAGAAAACGATTTTTAAATTGACAATCAACTATTTGGTAATATTTTAAACATTCATACGATCTACTCCAGGATATTTCAAGTTAAGTCAGTGAAAAGGTAGGATAAAGTGAGGCATTGTATATTGAGCTCTTAGCATTCTCTAAAAAATGTTTTCTACGTTTTACAGAATAAAAGCTGGCAGAAGCCGACTAACTCTGTATTTATAAGTTAAATACAGACAAATTAATGGAACAACTCATACTATTCACTCATGAACTCCAACATTTCCTCATAATTTTGAGTAATGATTTAAAAATATCACGATATCGCAAAACCTCTTGTTTTATCAAAATGTATTTTATAAACCGTCTGAATAAGGTAGAGCTCTAAGAACACTCAATAAAACACTACAAATACATATTGTGGTCTAGCTTGCTAGAATCCTCGATCCTAACTTATGGGATTATTTGTTTACCCATTACGTAATAGAGTTAGTTCTAGATGTCAGACCCGTATAATAATTATATAGTACTGCGTTAGTGACCAGTATCAAATGGTCGTATGACCCTGTGTATTACTATTCCTGATGTTTTTATAAATGTCCGATATGCAACCAACAACTGAGTTTAGTTTATAATACATAAGAACTGTAACAAACCTGATTCATATTTACAATTTGAAAGGTTCACAGTAAGCTGCCTAAAAAAAACATAATCCGACTGATGAATGAGTGTTACCGCTTTTTCTTTTTTTTCTTACAATACTGGTCGTCAGATGCTAATGGAGTCTTACGCAAAGTTTCTGGTTTATTTGGTTCTATTTCATCTAAAATTATTATTGAATCGCCATATCTGAAGTGCAACAAACGTGCTACTTTCGCATCTTCAATTTTGTCACCGCACAAAGTGAGATCAAACTCACTTCCTTCTTCTTGGTCCTCAGGTGGAAGTATTAGTATGTTTTCTTCATCCACAAGAGTAAGTAATGGCTGACAGATATGGCATTCATCCGTACGTTTGCTTTCTACTTCATCCTCCATATCACTGTTCTCATCAGAAGATATATCTTCAGGGGTTTTTGTAGGATCTTCTGAACATAAAAACTCAGAACCAACATTTTTTATAATCTATTTGATTAGCAATATAGTAAACCACTTTTAATCAATTTACTTGGAAAATATCACCCATTAAAGTTAAACAAATGTTTATAAAAGCGTAATTTGATTTATCGGAGTAAACATGATAACAACAAAATGTTCACGCTAAAAGGTGAAACACGAAGCAAAATCATATTGCGCGGCGCTGCAGACGACCTTAGCAACAATTGTTTTAACATTTGTGAAGCACTTAATATACTTTGGAAACAAACTGATTATGGGTTGAAAAATAACCAGCCAACTAGACTATCTACGACCCATTAATTCACTATCTTTAAGAACGTCCACAGACGCCTATAGGCTTAAACGATCATTTAGTGGCCATATTTATCATATTCATAAACGAAACATTACCACACGGTAAAAGTACTTTCCATCACTGCTATCGTCACTAATAGTACCCAGTTGTTGGAGCGTTATCAAGATTGACGATTGATGAACAGATCAACATCATAAAAAAATTAATTCATAAAGCCTTATCCAACAGAGTATTTCTAAAGGCGTCACTTGCATTGTACAATAAAACAAAATTGTTTAAGGCTTGTGTCTCATATTTATACTTAAAAATCAAATATGGCACAGCTATTTGTACAAGTAACTCTGCCTGAAATCTTCTTAGGATCGCTGCTGGCCTCATGTCCATGTAAAATGGAGGGTTGGGCATGTTTTGAACCTTTACCCTCACGAAACAATCTTGTTTAAAACACGCTAGCCAAAAACATATTTTGAACCATTTAAACCCTGCCCGTAGGAACTAGAGGGTCTTTTTTAAATAAATACAACACCTCGTGGTGAATGCTGTACCCTTTCTTACAACCGAAGCGATAATTAATATAAACGCATGAGATGTTCGCAGGATGTGGTAGACCGAGCCTGGAAATACGTAGATTAAATGAAACTCATTATTTCGAAGTTTTACAAAAATGATGAGCCTCAGGAAAGGTACTGTTGTACATTGGAGAAAGAAGAAAATACCGCGCACACAAACGTACAAACAGTAGAACTAACACTATCCCATATAGCTCGGGATGTACTTAGGGAATGGAAATCTTATTGACTTAAAATCATCAAATCATCATTAAAGATAACGGAGGAAGTAATTACAATAAACGTCATCCAGTTACATGCTCTCTCTGGCCTTACACCAATCCTTACTTCCTGAACCAGTTTTTATATGTTTAAACGTTTTGTTTTAATTATTATTATCAATGAAGTAATTTCTATTTTTAATAATATGCTGTCAATCTTGCTGTTCTTTTGAGGTATGGCTACTTGGACCGATGCCTACATGTATCAAGTTCTGTGTTGACATTTATACAAACAGTCAATGCAACAGCAACGTTTTAACAGTTGAAGAACATCTGGAACGCAAAACCGTTATCAGCCAATACCAAAGTCAGAACTCTCAGTACAAATGTCAAGACAGTTTAATTATATGACGATCAATGAAACCATTGATCATAAAATACATGTATTTATAAACAGTTATGCTTACTAAATATTTCGGATCTATTGGTCAGACACCATCAACAACAATTTACTGTAGTAGAGCTACGGAGTAAATTAGAAAAAGACTCTGGAGGTAGACAGGACACACACTGAGGAAGTCATCCACCTACATCAAAAGGTGTTCATTTACTTGGAATTCTGAGGTCCAAGGGAAAAGCGGATAACCAGAGAACCCACTTCATCGGGGACCAGAAATAGACATGAAAAGAACGAACAACACTTAGAAAGAACTGGTAGGGAGAGCTCAGAATGGAATTGGTTGGAGAATATTTTCTGTGTCCTACACTCACCGAGGAGTAACAGGCACCGATTGATTTACTGATTTGAGCAAGCAAAACTTGTGTTACAATTAGTTCAACTTAGTAGAGCACAGCTCTAGAAGTTCTTAAGACAGTTTTCTGTAGGAATCTGCCAACCAGCGTTTAATCCCTCAAAATACTAATTATAACTTCACCTAACTTTTTATAAGATGGAACCGATGAGTTCATCACTGATATTTAGCAGGGACGACTCAACCTGTTATAAAATAGTAGAATTGTCTCGAATACCAGTAAAAGCCATATGGACATTGATAACGATCAAGTAAAGTGACATACTGACAAGCAAAAGACACAAAGGTACACAAAGTAGATGTCCTGTAACTGAACATCAAGAGCACCCCAACTTCCTTTATCGAACTATTGGACAGCCTGTCAGGAACATGGGATGAGGGTATGCGTCATACCGCTAGAGTTCGATAGACGCCAGACACCGTGCCACTCACGACTCTTACAAGTAGGGCAGGAACTATAGCCTACTGGCACCCATTACTCTGCTTATAAACTACTCACAAGATAAATGGCATCAGATTCCATGTGCCATAATCCCACTTGTTGAACATATGGCACCAAAACACTTGCCAAGTTAAGTGTATCTGTTAAGTTACTGCTAACTAAACGCACAGACAGAACGTAACTCATGTTTGACATTCACAAAGACAATAGATGGTGAAGCAAACTTTATGAGCTGAACTGGTAAGGCACTTACCGGCTCTTATTTAAATCTAAGACAGTTTGGCATGCTAGCTCGAAACCTATTTCCCACAGAGTCTAATATGCATTTCGGTTCGAACTAGAACACAAAGGGATGTAACCCTAGTGACCATGAGAAAGGATTTAAAATAAAAAGAAAGCTCAGTTTTAAGCAACTAGGTAGGTGGTAGGCATCTGACGAAACCATATGGAAACTGGTTAGATTTTTTCCTCTTTGATACAAAAAATTAACACCCGGTCACATTTGGACTCATAATACACTAAAGAATACTTGTCATCCAGACGGGGAAATCTGCCCGTAATGGAACCAGTAGAGATCTCTCTTAAAATCACCCATCATAGAGTAACTTCACTGGTGCACTGTCACTTTGACTTAATGCGAACGTGTTTTACCAGAAACCCTATAGAAGGACCTCGTTGCACCTACTCTATCAGTAGAGCACTTCAATTAGTAACTATAGGTCCATTTCAAGCTTTATGGACTACTGTCCATTGATTGGAATACTAAGTGAACATGCCAATAATAGGCTCCTAATAATTCCCGAACTCGATTGTAGATACCTTCATATTATTTTCTATTCTCTTCACTGATACATTCAACCCCTATTATCACTTTTTCCGTATTTTTTAGTTTTTACCTCCTCCCTGATATGCCGGGCAACTAACGAAGATTGACTATCTTCGAGAGCTATTTATCTATAGACTATTTCAGTATTTTTGGTTATATTCAAGGTTGGCAATTTGTTTCTATTATCATTCAGTTCCCCCTGCTTTATCTATCATTCGACACATTATCTGTTAGTATATCATTTCTTATTGATAAACTATGGCTAATCAATTATGTATATGTTCTCCAGTTCACATTCACTTTTGCCCTTATTTTATATTAATGTTGGTCAGCTAAGTGGTTAACGGTGTGGTCCGTTTGTATATATATATAAAGGAATGTTTAGAAATATAATATGATTCTGATTCTGTCTGGTTGGTCTATCGTCTTGTACTTCTATCTCCGGGTTTGGACCGAGTGGGCATATGGCAGACGCACAGTTATCGGCTAGGCACATCCAAATAGAGTTAGATATAGCCAACCAATATTTTCTGCGTCATAACACTCCCCTGACTCATTATTACGCTTTCATTGCTGAAGACGTCTACTATCTGGTACGACTATCACCAGGCTTAGAAACTTCTAAGGCTTAATACAGATAAAACGTTCTCAGAACTTCTACAATCTAAACACAAGGTAAATCTCACCGTTTTCCTCTGGAAAAACCAAGAATTGTTTCCGAAAACCTAAGACGTGAAGATAAAAACTTACCTGATTTGTACGAACCCGTCATCAAGAATTTTGATGTATTGGATATTTTAAGCTCATATTTTTTGCCGACAACTCTTATTACTTTTGAATAAAACACAACATATGATATTTGAAAGTGTAAAATTGTATTAAATGAGTGCCAGGCATGTATAACTCTAACGTTTAATGAAGCTATAAATGTAATGCATCTTAAAATAGTAAAAGGATATGCACACTATGAAATTCCTATTTAATGCGAATGATTCTTTGATATAGTGTTTCTGCACAACTTACATATTTAGAAGAATTTAATTATTGTGGATATATAAATGTACATATTTCACTTAATGATTTAAAAAACATTACTGAAATGATATTCCTGGCTACCGTTTTTGAAATGACAAAATCTTAAGATTATGTAACAGAAAACTTTTACGAGCAGTGACTTTTCCACATAGATGATAGATAACTGATACGCATAATACTTAGAAAATACTGATTGAGTGTGGTCTAGAAGATAAATCAAATTTTTCAGGTAAACAGTCGTTTTGTAAGTCGGAATAACTACTTTCATAGCACATGACAAAATATTTCGCACAGTGAAATAAAAGAAGCTCGCTACAGAACAAAAGTAATAGGATTAGGGTTGACGTTGCAATAAGAAAGGGACGGTAGGAGATAATAAATTTGTATCGAAGCAATTATATACTAACTGAAATTAGTTAAAAATATTTTTAAAATCTGACAGAATACAAATTAAATTTTTGCAATAACTAGGTCCTTATTTGTTAGTGGAATGCCATTTAAGCTATCAGTTGTACCTAAACCAGTCAGCAATGACACATTAACCGATTTCCAAATGTAAAAGTGTAGGTAACAATATTCACTAGAGTTCAAAATACCTTTATATCAGGAAATATTTAGTATATATGCATACAGTACTACATTTTTAATGACAAACATTCCAAACTTACTAATCAAGTTTACTAAATACTTGACAAATAAAATGTATGTCATTTATAAATAATTCAGGAAAACAACTATTATAAATAGATTCATAAATTATTCATACTGCTTGCTTATTAATAAGATATGTAAACGTTCTCTTAATCTACGTTATAATGCAAAACAACATCACCATCTTTCCTGGATATGTATCATAATTATATTTATATGGTGTATACACCAATCTATGTACATATTTCATTACTGTTTAAAGAAATCCACGAATATGTACTTTGGAGTTTAGTTATTAACAACTAGTAGATATATTAGCTTACAACACAAATAAAGTTTGTCATGCTGTATTGAGCTTATTAAATTACAAAGTTACGACATATAACTCTACCAACACTAAATAGTCTGAAGCTGTGATCAGGTTTTAGATCTCGTAGACGGTATTAATTCACTCACGTTTGTAGCTATTCTTCACTGACAAAAGTCAAATAACACAAAACTTAAATCCAAAATTTTCTGCCAGATCCCGTCAGTCACCTAGCATCAGTATATATATATATATATATATATATATATATATATATATATATATATATATATATATATATATATATATATATATAGTCGTCACTTTTGAATGACATCGATTGAATAACTTCTGAGCATTAGACGTTACTTGAAAACCGTATTTTATGTTTTTAGTTGTTTAACAATCCCAAATGAAGCCAGGTAAATAACCTTGAGTATTACAACTGTAACGATACTGTAAAGTCATTTATTTGTGATCCAGCAACTCAAATTTCACAATTATTTACTCTACAGATTTAAAAAAAGTTTGGCAGAAGTAATTCCATAGACGTTGATTATGTGTGGATTAAACATAAAGTGACATACATCAGTATTTAGTATGAGTTGAAGAACTTTTAAAAACTATTAATTAACTGAAATATAATTACCTAAGAAAATTGTGTAACCACAGAATTATCTGCATCAAATGAAAACTTACAATGGAAGCATATACAATTGTACTTAAAAAGGTGTTTTTAATGAAATTATCATTAGTAACTGTATAGTAACGTTCAATATTGTTTATTTTACCGAAGTTATTCACTTAAAAAGAAGCTCTGAAGTGTGTTTAGCAATTTTCGAGAGTTCAAGAGAATTCTTAGCTTGAATCTACGCAGACTTTTAACCGGTATTTCACATAAACTTCATATTTTGGTATACTTGCTAATAAAAACAGAGGGACTTAGTATACATTATTAAATTAAGCATTTCATTAGTCGTACAATCAAGTTTTTCATACATTTTGACAATTTGACGTTATTCTCAATATCTACAATAAGCACTAAATATATTTTGTTTAAAAGTTTTCTGTAAGTTATTCGTTCACTTAATGGATAGGTGGTTTATATTAAAGTGTAGTTTACATTAGAACTTTCCTTGCATACGTTTACTGTTACTGGTTTTATGTTATTCATTCAGCACATTCAGCTGAGCTACACTGGCCTCTTCAAAGAAAACAATTGTAAATAACTCTAGACGTTTGAGATGAAATCTTTCATGCAATACATAATCACTAAATAATTAAAAAAACGATCTTGTAGTGGCCATGGAATACTTTGTGTCTAAACACTAAATTACGCAGTCAAAATGTTAAATGTATATTCTAGGAGAATTTGAATCGTTATCGTTTGCTTCTGCTGGATTGCAATCTAACTCTGTTCCGTAATAATAACTGTCTATAAATCATCGTATATTATGTTGACTTATGCACATCCACAATTCATAGGTAGGTGTATATTATTATAAGTCTGTAACGATGAATATAAGAGAATTAAATTTGGAAAGAATGTAAATCCAACAAGAACAAAATCAAAACAAGCGGGAAGACAGAAGTTATATATAATTCTGTGTTCAACCATACTACAACATCCAAACCTTAAAATAATAGGTGTACAACCATAATAATCGTCAGTATGCTTGGGGAGGAGGGTATTAACGACTTCTAAATGTAGATTTGCCGCCAGTTAATATGAGGTTACTGAACACACTGAGAGTTTATATGGATGCAGTTTACTTAGAGGAGCAAAATATTTGAAACAGTAGGTTCTATTTGAAGAGGTATATCACATTCTATCATCTGTTTAATTTAACAACCAAAACCAGAAATGACTACTGGGAGAGCACTAAAGCAGTAAGTAGAAGGTTCAGTAGACAATAATAAACGACAAATAAAATCAAGCCGTCAACTGAGACTATAGCATATATCAGTTATTAATTCACAAGATCAATTATGAAAACGCAACTTAGAACAAACCATATTGGGGAAGCATTCATTTAAGACCCAGCAGAAAACAAACGAACAACGGTAGATGAGTATGGGGGCACAAAGGTATTGCTGGTGTATTAAAACAACATTGATAATATATACATCAGAATAAATTCATCACTGAAATTCATGTATAGGAATAATGTTAATAAGTTTCTATACGAAAAATAACATTTCTATATCCTCTTGCACAACCTAGTATCTACACGTTTTAATAAACCTTCGAAAATGCTTAGATTGTCTCCAACCCTATTTATTTCATTTAAAAAGGAATAATTGCTGAAAATGATAACAACTTTATTACTACAATAACTAAGATTAATTATATAAGCGACTGGCGACGAAGTGCTCTGAAATATATTTAAGATACTGAAAATAATAACAATAACAATTGTAACACCTAAATGCCCTACATCCTAAGGAAAAATTATTACTATGCAAAAGTAGATTATTGAAATGAAATACCATTTAATGGAGATGTATGGGATCAAATGCAACCGGCCTATTTTTCAACTCTATTGATTGAAAAACACTTTAATTAAAGTCTCATAAAGTTACATAATACGATTTACAGTAATTGTCCACTTTCATGAAGCAAAGTATGCGTAAAAAGAGTTTGTTTTCATATACTAGTTTTGATTTTATACGAGTGCATTCAGTTTGCAATTATTGTGATCTTTTAACATGTTACTATGTAGATTGTTGATAATACGAATAGATCTTAAAGAAATTATGTACTAATAATGTAAGTCAGATGTAATTAGTTCACAGCCAAGTTAATTTAGCTTAAGGTACTTTTATATAACAACTTGTTATCATAACATGATAAGATAGTTGAAGGTTACTTACTTACATTTCTAAATATAAGACATCAAAAATGCATTGATTTGCGATAACTTTAGCAAGGTAGTGTTGCATTGTTTACTGATAACTTTAGACGAATTAGTGGTGAACCCATTTTTCATTCATGCGGAAGGATAAGTACTTTATTTCGCCAACTAGATATGTATCTGTTCGTTCAGCCGCTCTTGTGGAGCTAAATACTATAGGTCGTCCAAAAAGAGGCATCATATTACGCATAAAATAGCAGCTCCCAGGATAGCTCAATAAAAGTTAGCTATAAATCAGATGATCATCTATTCTGCAGCAAGTGACAAAGAACATGAAGTATATGAATTAAATTATTTGCAAGAACAAACGTAACTGACTTCCGCACAAATATCTTTTGTATTACACAATAGTTGGCGATTTATGTTCAAAGAAACAGTTTGCAAGATCATAAGCATTCTCATGACTCTAGTCATCTCTTGGATTTCCTTACTTTTCCTGTTTTTCCTTATTTTGATTTGTTTGTTTTTATCATACCTTTGTTTTATATGTTATCGTATTCCTACAATTTCTAGATTCTGAAATATTGCACACACATTCGTTTATTCCACCTAGCCTATTATTATTCGCCACGTATGAATCATTTATTCAAAATAACATATTGTGTAAACAGTTATCTGCCAAGACCAGTTAGACCCAAGTTCCTTAAAAAAGTAGAGGCAACAGCTATATGAATTAAGAGGTCAGAACTTTGTATACATAAGGAATTCATTCGACCACTTTTTTCATGGCCAACCCAGATCGATTGAACCAATTCTCTTTATGGATAAACAATGACTTTATTTTAGGAATGTACACACAGACCTTTCTAAGTGTGTAATTCCATAACTTATCCAAATATATTATTTTGTCTGTTTATATCGCTTACAAACCACCATACTATTACTATTAGGGTTATTATTATTATTGTTTGTAGTAGCAGGTGTAATAATAATAATAATAATAATAATAATAATAATAATAATAATAATAATAATCATGTATACACATAGTGAGTCCGAATTTAACCCATTTCACTCTTTCATTTCCTATTTCATTTGTATCGTTTCATAAATAACGTAACGTTTATTTTTAAAACTGAAACGATTGAATTGATTATAATTCTTTCCATTATTGATATCATTATGTGACGAATTTTAGTCACCACTCATCATCTCCTTTTTATATATCCTTACTTAATTGATGTCATTTTTACGCTTAATTCAGTCGTTGACTAACAGCACTTGACCCATTTGTAATTTGTTCCCCCCCCCATCCATTTCAATTAATGCTTGTTGCCGTATGTGGAGCATAGACCGGCGACCTGTATTCTGCAACCGATTCTGTCCTGGGCTTTCCTTTCCAGTCCTTCCCAAGTGCTGTTTATTCTTTTCATGTCTGTCTCCAATCCCCGACGCTGTGTTCTTGGATCTTCTTATTTTCCTTTGGCCTTTAGGCATCCAAGTTAGTGCTTGTCTTTGTGACACACTTCAATGGTTTCCTCAATATGCGTCCTATCCACTTCTAGTGTCTTTTTCCAATTTCTTCCTCGGTTGGAAGTTGATTTGTTCTCTGCCACAGGAGGTTGTTGTTAATGGTATCTGGCCAACGGATTCGAAGTATCTTTGGCAAACAGCTGTTTATAAATACTTGTATCTTTTAAAGGATGCTGTTTTTAGTTCCCCAGGTCTTAGCTCCATAAAGCAGATCTATCTTCACATTTATATTGAAAATTTTGGCTATAATGTTGGCTGATACCCCACCCATTTCGCTTACACATACTTAACTGATAACCTTACTATTCTAATCGTCGTAAAAGCTTATACAAGTTAAGCAAGTCATATGATAATTATCATTTCAACATTAACAATCGATATTTACCCCACAATCCCAAATTCATATACTGTGATCCTTGATATCTAAATGATGTATTTACTTCAAAATTGGTTATTTTTCTGGTCGTTAGTCGTGAACTAATAATTATAGAAAATAGTGAGAATTGATCGAGAAGAATATTTTTCGTTTAAATATCTTCATTTTTATAAAGAAAACCTTGATTTTTAAATCATAATGACTCCATTAACGTACTTGTAAAATCATGGCGAAATTACTCTTCACGACGCTGTCTTTATCATTTTTCCAGTTACTATGTAACGACTCTATTATCCAGTCTTATTCATTACTATTCATAGATATGCCCCATGGTTTCCATAAATCTTGTGTATACACACTAACATACAAATCACATTCTTTATTTTATATAAATGAAGTTTATACAGTTATTGTAAATGAAATTTTTAACAAACATTAAAGTTTTTCAGTGAACAGTTTGTTTTAACTTACAGTTAATTTGTAAATCTTGTTTCCAAAAAAAAATAAAACAATATTGCTGATTATCTTGTTACGCTTAAATAGATAGAAGAAAACCATAGAACCGAGAGAGTTTGTTAATTAAAAAAAGAAAAAAAAATGCAACAGCTTACTTATACATGTTCATATTTGTTTAAATGAGTAGATTTATATTGTTGAGCAAATATTTTAGACTATTTTAATAGTTTGTTTACCTTTAATATCCAACATATACAATGTTTTACTAATTAAATCTTTCAGTGATATTATGCTGTAAAAATGGTTTGCTATGATAGTTGCTATGCAAACTACAACTGGATACTGATCATCAACCAGTATTCAACATCAGATTACATTGTAACATTATCTTTACATTCAATCTTTATAATATGAAATTGTTATGGCTGCTATTACATAAACTGTACTAGGTATGCAATTATTTACAAATCTTTAATCAGATTACAATGAGACACTTCCTATGATTACCATATGAAAACTTTCTCAAAGTAACCAGTAAATTGAGGTTTGTGTTGTTAATATTCATAATTGATTGGTGTAGTCTTGTTTCATTTTAAGATAAACGGATTATTATAAATCATGTTGAACAGTTGAATCATGAATTGATTAGATTTACAATAACATAGAACATTGACTGACGCTTATAAAGCATGTGTGACTTAGACTGTAAACAAATAAATTATGGTATTTTTAAGTATATTTGAAGGACACCTGCTTAAGAAGCTTCGCTTCATATTTCAGCACAACAAAGAAAAGACCTGTCTGTACTGGTTGACAATGAATCATATAATGTGAGAAAAAAATCTACAGCATAATAACTTCTCCGTAGCTAAAGTATCGTTATAACACTTTTGTTATCAAGTTGGTTGTTATACTACAGAAGAAGTTTGTGGACATTTGATTAGTGTAATGAAATATAATAAATATTCATAGCAATTTATCAATTTATTCAGATTGAAGAAACTTAATGATTCACCAATTAATAACCATGATCATTTGATTTCAAGTAAATGTGATTATCTATACGGTGTATCATTCCTTATCAAGTTTATGAAATACAAGGTAATATTTCAAGTATTCAGGTAAAAAAGTTACAACGGACCAATTTAAGTAGCTCAAAAGAACAAGATATTACTAATTTTCAATAAGTAGTGCATTTTTAGTGTAAAGTGAATCCCTAAATAAGCAGGCACCAAACTATTATTCTATTTTATAAACAGTTGATCGACATTAAGGTGATTAACTACAGATTACCAACAATTATTACAGCACCAAAGCTAGAAATATGGATAAATTTTGTGTACCTTACTGGTTAAAACAATAGTGTGTTAAAGCACAGATGGGAGTATGAGTTCACATGATTAACTTTAACTGTGATTAAAAAAACTTCAAATGTTTATTCACGGTAAAAAATTAAGTAATATTTGGAACAATATTCGGCAGTTAAAGCATTTGTCAGGGAGTAAACAATTTAAATAATTCAGTTTGTCATCATGATGCATTAATGCTAATTGAGTAGGCTTCCAATTGCAAAATTTTATTTAGATGCCATTTCATCATTCTAACATAATGAAATATCACTCATCTTGCTTCATCAATTACTCCTCAGTTGTAAGAGATACGTTCTTTCATTCACAAACTATTCCAAATAAATAAAATATGTTGTCCACTAACCCACACACCACCACCACCACCACCAACAATAACAACAACAATCACAATATCAAAATGTCACTAAATACCTAATACAAACTAGCACTTTCAGTACTCCACTCTTCACTGATTATACTAACAACAACTACCAATAATTCATTACAACTAAACATTATCAATATTCTAATATTTCTTATCACTTCTATCATTCTCAACCACATCATCTCAAAAATATAAATGGAACTACATCTGTGATGAAATCATCAACTACAACTCATCTTGATAACAACAGAATTTCATAATCAGCACACCCAAATGCCATCATTGATTCGCATCACAATACGCCTACAATGATAACAAGTCATTTAGGTTACATTCAGTAGTTGGATTCTGCTCCAAATATCCTCATAATTCATCATCATCACCAGTATAGTACTCGGCGATTTTGGTAATTTCTATCGACATTCTTTATTGTATCTACAGTTATTACACATCTTTCACACTGAATTAAGTTTTGACCTTCACCCCTCCCCTCACTCTTTCACTTATTCTATTCCATTTTAAATTCATTGTTATGCACCAATAAACTAAATGCCCATATACATGTTACATTTTACATTACACAAGCAGTTAAGTCAAAGCAGCATTTGGGCGATAGTCAGGTATTAGATTTAGTTGCTTGTATTTGTCACAGACTGGCCACCTTCCCATACCATTGGAAACCAGAGTTCACTGGAACTTTATTTTTTATTAGTATGGGACTCCACAGCAGTATACACCCTCGATTATACTCAAGCATCGGAACCAAGACCTTAAGGTCTCACGGAGGACGCTTAATTATCTTCACTACTAGAACATCGTCCACTGATAAAATAACTTATAATATAATTTACTTGCTTACACAATCTTGTGCGCATTGGGAAACGTTAGAACACATGAAATAAATAAATGAATTAATCCTATTGCAAACAGATTTTGACTGAATTACAAGTTTTCATTGAAATGTTATTAAACAAGCACATTACTAATTCGCCAGTAGGTATAGTTTGACATGTAAAAGTTTTAAGTGTTTAAGTAGTTTAATCATTAAGTTATTTCAATAAAACTAATATTGACATTAAAGGGATGTACTCTAACTAGATACTGTCTAATAGTACAGTTTGTTTATATGTTGTATACAAATGTATTTTTAATGAAAAAATTTATGTTTCTAACGGCTTTATACGGTAACCACATTCACAATCAATTATTAGTGAAAATGGTAAAACAAACTTGAATACAAATGCATCTAGTTAGAAAGTAATGAGTTTAATATAGATGCAATACCTTGTACTATCAGCCATACTTACAACCAATTCGCAGCTACACTCGTCATCATTTTATCTTTACAACAATTCTACATTTCAGTAAGCCCTATTAAATACTGTTGAAAATGTTATGTCGGACCACTAGAGAACAGTGAAAGAACTTCTAGAAATGTATTTTAGAGAACTAATTCATTTATTTTGGTCGTGTGTAATGTAAACATTATATTTTTATTATTGTAATGTTCCTCTTACTCTGTCCTCCCGTTTAGTTTATTTGCTGTTATTATATTGTCTCTTACTATGGACTACAGTTAATTAGTCGTGTACAAGTTACCCCCCATTCACTGCCACAATCTCATCTGTTTTGTATTAGTGTAAAATCCCTAATTGGTTTGCTGTGCGGTTTGAATTTGTGTATATATAAATGCATGATTGAAATACAATATGACCGAAATTGGGTTGGATTGGATTGTGTTTATTTGGCTCTTAAATCGTTGTTTTCTCTGTTCCAGCTTGGGGGGCTGGTAGTCGTGGGGCAGACGTGTCCGTATTCTGATTGGCAATTATCAAGGTCACTGTGTATTATTCTGCAATACGTTACAGAAAATAACTCAATTCATGTTTTCTAGAATTATTTATCAGTAAATTATGCAGCTGTGAATCCTTTATGAGAGTAATTCTTATTTGAAGTTTACATTATGTAATGTATAGTTAGTTTGATTATATAATTTAGGGCAGTTAAGGTTGGAATGATATGAACTACTGAGTGTATGAAAAGTACGTTGGTTGTACTTAGCTTACATCTACAAAATACCAGATACGGCTTAGAAAAGACGTTTCGAAATGCTTCACAGAGTTTAGAATCTTATACCAAGATCCACTATTTAGTAAAACAAGGTATATTTTACTACACAGTTTCAAGTAATTAGTTGTCGTGATATATGCACACTGATTATTAGTTAGTTGTATATTTTGGTGCAGTAATCACCTTTTAACTATTGTTTACCAGTCTATTCTCATTTCTGTTCAACCTACCTTTGATTACTTTTATTATACTTATATGTCTCTATTCCATTAGTATCCTCTACATTGTTCCGTTGCTATGTAAACCCTAAGTAAAACCGTAGTTTTCATTTGGTCATTTAAAAGAGTACCTACTTTAAATTAAAGGACAAACAACTATGGATACAAGAATACAATAACTTTAAACTGTCTATTAATAGGTAATTGAAATGGAATCAAAGCTTACATTTGAAATTTAATTATGGTATCGTATAGTCGGTATATTAATAAAGATTTGTAACAATGGTGAAAGGTATCTAATACCACCAGTAGAATAATTGCGCATACTTCATTTTTATTACCAAGTGACCAGTGTCTGTAATTTTATTGTCCATATAAATCATTTGTCTACGCAAAAACCACTTCAAAAATGTAATATCATTATGAAATATAACCAGACGGACATCCGGAATTTTAAATTCTTTAATGTTTCCATTTCCGTTTTATGAAGGTGTTACATACATTCGTATGTAGGGCTGTAGTAAAACTGTATTGTTTTGTATTATCTAGCATTGCATATAATAGGTGTTATTATATGGTAAACCATTTATAATTCTGTTAAACAGATTGTATAATAAATATAATCATATTATATCATTTAAGACACCAAAATGAAAGCTAAAGCTGTTTGTATAACCCTGTTTAATCATTATCTGGATAAAACATAGATTGTTACATAACATGGTTGGCTTTGAGGAATACTACGTACATGCAACGATGTGATAAATTAATTTAGTATGTACAAAAGAGATTCTTCTGCTTAACTTCTTATACTATGGCAAATGTTCTACAATATACTAGATTTCATGGAAAGAAATGCTGTTATATTACATTACTTTTGTTGACTTTCATATTAATGTATAATATTGTACGTTTTGATTAAAAAATCATATTTATTTTGTGCTTCTGATAAGAAGTTTAAATACATTTCTGTAAGTTAAAGATGCAACAAAACTTCCAATGTAATCCATTCCAAAGTCTTTCATTTTCTTTGTAGTTTTACATTTACAATTGTTGATTAATGTTCTTCAGGTAAATAAAGGTTTTATGAAGAAAGCAATATTTACGCCACCATATCAAAAACGTTTTACTGAAGTTATAATTTGTGGATCTAAGGCTTGGATTTACTGGAAACAGTACATTACTAGGTAACAGAAAAGTGATTTTAGCGTAATATTAGCTTTTATATGACATAGATATGCAACTTTTGTACAAAATATAGAAAATATCTTGATTTGTATATGCACTAACTGGAAGCATCAAAAGTCTACGGTAAGATATAGGAACGAGCAAACTTTGTACTTAAATGACTGTGCAACACTTTCTAACTAATCAATGAGATATGTTCTACTGTTCAAAAGGTTTATGCGAGTTTTAACTAAAAAAGCATACTATAAACAATATACATATGACATATAGGATTAGTATTTAGGCTAAATAATAGAAAATTTTAGTTAAAATTATGCTCTTCATGTTTGAACTATGAATTTGTGTTAGGTTTCAAGGCAACTTATAGGTTGTATAGTCAAGAAAATGGATTTAACTATCGTCGCTTCTATGATATAACAAAGGAGACTCCATCACAAAACTATGGTTCATTTAAATAATATGAGAATATTCATATCCCTATTAAAACAGCTTCTCATATCCGATAAACTAATCAGTCATGAATGCTGTTTCTCATAGACTGAAAGTGGCTAATGAATCAGAAATATGATCAGCTCACTTGTAAC
Organism: Schistosoma mekongi; assembly: GCA_034768735.1. NCBI lineage: Eukaryota > Metazoa > Platyhelminthes > Trematoda > Strigeidida > Schistosomatidae > Schistosoma > Schistosoma mekongi. Next base: position 35,476,751 of record CM068307.1, on the reverse strand, counting down.
TAAGCACTGAAATTTTATGCAATACTTCCTCTCGTTCCTATATTGTACTCCAATCCTATGAAAATGTTAAGAAATACTCTAAAACGTAGTGGATTTGAGTTGTACGATTTGTCCAATTTTCAGTCTTATTCACATGAGTCCATTAGATATATAACTTATATACCTTAATAGATTTGACTTCAACAAAACACTACACTGTCATATAAAAAAAAAGATAAAAGCACCTTATTTACGAGGATCATATAAATCTTTTTGATTTCCCTTGGGTCTATCTAAAGATGAATTAATGAGAATTCACTTTTAAGAATGTTAATATGCATTTATTTAAAAATTAATTTCAGAATTATATTTCAAAGGCTAATCAAATTAGAAACTTCATAATTTCAATGTATCAATATCGAGATAGTGTCTTTTTGTTTAGATATTGCTTTGATAACATCTTTACTCTACTCAATTACGTATTTGTCAATACAATCAATATATTAGTCCCACTAAGTAAAATGAGTTTTTTATATTGTAAACTGATATGTCATGAACTATGAACAATCACGATATATGTAAAACAATAACATTACCTGTAACCAATACACCAACCAGATACAATAACTGTTTGTTCTATGCTTGTCCATCTGCCCTGATAATGTTAGTGTTCAAGCAAGATTGAAGAACATAAGGAAATTGAGTCAACAACCCCAAAAAAATAAACTATATTCCACACATTCATTTATAAAAATAAAAACCTGACCACACTGGTAACCAATAAGGAAAATAACACTCCTACAAAAGAAAGACAATAGTAGTTGGAAATTGGGGAGGAACAGGTATTTAGTAAATTACTTGCAGTTCCTAAATGGAAAATAATATGTCAGCAGTTTACGAATTCAGTAGGACAATAAGCTAGTTAGAGCAAATTAATAATAGAAACAAAATATTTGATTTTTATGAGCCCGTAACAAGTGACATAATTCTCTAAGAAGACGGTTGTGAAAATGAGTTATACTACTTGATTCGCCCAATGCAACATGACATTCTGTACTTCTTGTTTATAAGAGAAATTTATTCAAATATAAACGTAGTAAAAATGTGTAGAAATGTATGAGTAGAACATGTTTTCTTTTCAATGAAAAAATGTAATTTGTTTATGTCTACATATCGATGTTTATTTATCTATACCAAATGATTACCCAATTCAACTTTAAGTCTGAAAAATGAAGTTCGTCGCGAGTTATGCATTTTTCAGTACAGATTTTAACTGGTTATATTCGATTTGATTAAGTTCTGAAATTGTTTAAATCATTTTTATCATTTGCATAAAAGTAACGGCTTCTCTGATTATATAATGTTCAAATGATTTCTTAAAGAAATAAGAAATTCATCTAATACTATATAACATCATGTGTATAATTGACAGTATAGATAATTATGATGGAGTATTAAGTAATTAATTTAAGGAAATGTAATACATTTAAACTGATACAACCACCTCTATCTATTTACAAACTACGAAAATAAAGAAGAATAACTAAAAGAAAACGTTGTACTTGTGCAACTCTAGTTTGACAAAATATCTTAAAATTTAATAGATACTATGATATCAATCATTAGAACATCGTGGTTATGCTCTATTAGTTATACAGGTATACTGTCTTAAGACATATATATATCATCGACGAACATGGAGGACCCAATGCAGATGTAAAGATAAAGATTAGCAAAGCAAGGGCAGCATTCCTACAGCTAAAGATCATAAGGGACTTGAAGCAACTGTCAACCAATCTCAAAGTCAGACCCTACAATTCGAACGTCAAGAAGGTTATGTTGTAAGGAACTGAAACTTGGAGAATTACTGCAAACATCATCAGTAGGGTACAAGTATTTATAAACAACTGCCTACGCAAGATACTGAATATCCGTTGGCCGAAAACTATTACCAACAGTCTACTATGGGAAAGAAAAAAACCAAATTCCAGCCGAAGAGGAAATTAAGAAAGGACATTGGGAATGGATAAGACTTACGTAGCGAAAATCATCAGACTGCATCACAAGACAAGCATTAACTTGGAATCCTGATGGGAAACTGAAAAGTAGGAGGCCAAAGTACATGCCGCGTCGAGAATCGGAGGTAGATATTAAGAAGATGAACAGCAACTGGAAACAGCTGGATAGGTTTGTTCATGACAGAGTTCAATGGAGTATGCTGGTGATCGGTCTATGCTCCTCTATGAGGGGTGACGTGTGTAAATTTATTAATTATATATATACATATATATATATATATATTTAGAAGCAGAATAAAAATTCTGTTTGGACGCCATAATATTTGAACTTCATCAGTGAAACTACTTCTGTAATGTAGAATTTTCTGCAAATTGGAAATGTAACAGAAAATATGTTCATATAGAAATTGATAGGTCTGCATCATTATTAGCATTTCGTATGGTAGATCTCTCATTAAATGCTTCAATAATCGTTACATCAATTAAATGAATCAGATGTCGTGAAAGAGAAGAGGGAAAACTAATAGTGAAGCATAAAGTGGATCCAATCACGTTACACCAAATATATATGATGAAAATTTAGATCACGAAACTACAAAAAACATCATGTTCGGAATGAATGTGCATTTGTATGGTGAATTTGAGCAGATTTCTCTCTAATGAAACAATGTGGGATAAGTTTCATAGTGTAAGAATGTAACACAATCATAGGAATAAAATGTCATGATGAAGTGTAATTAATTGAGTAATCTCAGGAAAAATAATGTCCATAATTACAAATTCGATGTCAGTTCATTGAATTTCGTGAGGTGAAGTAATGTGCAACGAACGTGGAGAATATGAAATGTACATCGACACATGAAATATTCCAATCTAAGTTCGTCGTCAGTGGAAAGATTAATTAGAATAGAATGAGAATATTTTGATTTCGGTAGGATAAATTCGTTGTACAATGGATTGGTAGATTCGATGGTATGAAATATATGTATCATATGATAATGATAAATTATAGAGATATTTGGAGCAGAAATCAACTACTGAATGGAGCCTCAATGACTTGTTATCATTGTAGGCGTATTGTGATGCTCATTAACGATGATATTTGGGTGTGCTGATTATGAAATTCTATTGTTATCAAGATTAGTTGTAGTTGATGATTTCGTCACAGATGTAGTTCTGTTTATATTTTTGAGATGATGTGGTTGAGAATGATAGAATTGATATGGAATATTAGAATATTGATAATGTTTAGTTGTAGTGAATTAGTGGTAGTTGTTGTTAGTATAATCAGTGAAGAGTGGAGTACTGAAAGTGCTAGTTTGTATTAGGTATTTAGTGACATTTTGATATTGTGATTGTTGTTGTTATTGTTGGTGGTGGTGGTGTTGGTTTGGGGTTAGTGGACAATATATTTTATTTATTTGGAATAGTTTGTGAATGAAAGAACGTATCTCTTACAACTGAGGAGTAATTGATGAAGCAAGATGAGTGATATTTCATTATGTCAGCATCTTTCGTTATATTTTATTGACTAATTGCTTTTATTTACCTATAAGTGAATTTATTTAATATAATTTTAATAAATCAAGATTTCAAGTTATAAATAACATTGTTCTGACAATATTTTGTCGTATTCGTTCATCAATTTTTTCCAATTATTCTTGATCTCTAAATAATGTTTAATCTGCTTCAGTATCGACTAGTTGTATCACTAATAATTTTGAAGTAATAAATGTTGAATCTGATGAGAATCTATCAAAAAGAATATTCTTCTTTAAAATGTCTTTGTTTTTGATACACATGGGAATTTTTAAACAACTATCAATTTTTTTGTGAAAAAATACTTCATTTAACAATTTTATCTTATTCTATTCGTCATTATTCTGATTTTATCTTCTCTAATAATAATAATGGGCCTCTAATTTATGTTTTATTAAACTTGAATATTATCAAGTTGTAATTCATTTTACTTACATTTATAACTTGCATTATAACTTTTATCTGTGAATTTTTATCAATGTTGCTTAGATGATTCACTTTAGTTGTTTAACAAAGAATTTCCGTTATTTAAGAAATTCATGTATATTGATGACATAGAATAATTATTACAATACATGAACTGAGTCATAAATTATTTCCGTAGTAATACAACAATAATAATAATAATAATGTGTGATAAGTTCATTTTCAATATCTCTCATTAGAATTAAACTGATATTCGTGATAGACACTTTTAGAATTATGCATGCTTATTATTGAAATTATACTTGTCTCTATGATAACATCACTTACTACTGAAAATAAAACAAACAAACATTATCATCAACAATAATTCATTAGTAAATTCATGTTTCATATCTAGACAGTATATTCATCTATTCATCTTTATAAGTAAATTAAAACAAAATTAAATTGATTTTGAAATGATGTAGGTAAATAAGTAATTGACTATTTTGTAAATAATAGACATAACATAAAAATCACTACGATGATTGTAGCATTGAATGACAAATAACTTGTTGGGAAGGAGTGAAAATATAAACTTAAAAGTAGTCAAAATATTTAACTAGGATAAGGATGCAGGTACATCCAGCCGATGAGTCCCAAATAGAACGAAACGCGAGTTATGGATTCCACTAGCCAGACACAATCCAACTTAAATATATAACTTGTATTTCCCTGTTGATTTGTAATCGACTAAAACTGGTCAGTCTCTGTTGCCATATGTGCATCCTGAGCGGATTGCCTCGATATAGCGGTAGTACACAAGTTATATTTAGGTTGGATTGTGTCTGTTTGGACACAGTAGCCTAGTGGTGAACGCGGTGGCGTTTGGCACAAAGCGAACTGAGTTTGAATCCCAGTGTGAACAACAACATAGGATGCAGGTACATTCAGCCGATGAGTTCCAAATAGGACGAAACGCACGTCCTGGATTCCACTTGTCAGCCACAATCCAACTTAAATATAGCGAAAATATTGTTTTAGTATGATTCGACCTAGAATTCATTAATTCAATGAAAACATATTTCTTGAAATGTACTTCCTTGTTAAATGTTTTTTTTTGTAAATTAAAAAAAACTAAAGATTATATGAAATGAAGTGGATTCATTTAGTTGAAGTATTTCAATTCTGTTGCATAAAATATAACATTCTTCAGTTTTATCATTTAACTGATAAACCCAGTTATAAATTTCATCATGATGTATTTCATAAAATGCCTATTCAACAAGTTTAACTTTATAATAGAGCCTTTGTTGCTCAGCTTCGTCTTAGTAGTCCAGCCATAATCATTAAGATGCTCCAATCTATTTACAAGTTACTGTTCCGTGTTGTTTAGCACACCACTTTCAACTTATATTTTCATTATTATTTTCATCATCAAGGTAATCATGTTTATTTCACTATTAATCTTATCAAATTATATTAATTTCGATTTCATACCATGAATTTATCTTAGTTAGTCGACTTATGATAACCAGGAAGTACTAAACACCTCTTTTGTTCTTGTCTGGAACTCTTAAGCAGTGGGTAATAACAACCGCACTAGCAACTTGAGCCCAGGGTGCTCAGTTTTTACGGAGAACGTCTACTGGTAACTAGTGGTCTTAATTCCCATGGATATAGTTAATTGACGTGACCACTGAAGTTCAACGATATCGGTTATTAGACAGTTACTTACCTATTGCCAAATTTGAGGTTGTTCAACTATATTGCAAATTAAGTGAATCATATATATCAACTGGCTTACTGGTCTAAAGGTTAACCTTATTGAGAGAAGACGAAATGCTGCGGAATCGATTCCATTGTAGGCTTGCGGATACACTATGCTAAAAAATCGCATACTAGGACGAAATAGCTGTCCAGTGCTTCCTGGTTTTTAGCGATTATCTATTTTTGACCAATTAATTACATAAAATTACAATCCAACAATCAGTATAATACCCAATAGTAGTAATTTCTTATCACTTTTTGTTCTGCAGTCGCAACAATTCAAACGCTTTCTTACACCTCATTATGCCATGACCTTATTCTGTCATTTACTCTATTTATTCATAAATTAAACTTGTAATTATGATTATGATTCATGTCTATGGAGTAAACACGGCACAAAATATATAACCAACTAACTTTAATCAACAATCTTTAGTGTTCATACTTGTAAACTGATATTTCTTTTACTATAATGTTTGAATATTTGTATTAAGATCTAATTGTACAACTTGAAAATTGATGAACAAATTAATCTACTTCCTAATTGATGATGACTGAAAGTTCATGAATTGAACATATATCAGGTGCAGTGAATAGAATACTGTTTGCAACTAGAAGAAACCCTGATATGTATATTTTACTGTAAGCCAATAAGTATTGTTTTCTACTACTACTTTTGCTGTTACAATTGTTTCTGTATTGTGAAATCGATATGATAATGCATATTTTCACATACAAATGATACCCAATTTCTCGATGCGGATAATAATTATCATTTTCTGGCTTTATGAAACTGTTTGTAATGTTTACTGACTTGTGAATGTGTACACGAAATGACCAGCTCTATTTTGAAGCACTAGGGGAGAAAACTATGCAGTATTTCATTTACATTGCTCAAATTTCAATGTAGTTAAGTTTACTTAGATCTGTTTTGAATCTAATTTATGATTAGTTGTAACGGATTTTGCAATATCATATTGACCTAGGGAACTAATAACCCTTATAAACCATAATTCATATTCTTGCACTCCTACAAAAGGTATATATCAGTAATGAGTCATAATGACCATGAAATTCAGACAGACTTGCTAAGATCAATCAAACAATCAGTCTGAAGGAAAGAAAATAGTCGGTTGACATAACTTATAGTTCCAAAGAATGGACGTTAATTTTGTAACCAAACGGGGTCACGGTATATTATTATATGAATAATGGAAGTCGTTTTAAGTAATGCTGTCATTCCAGACTAATCGATGTGTAGTTGTAATTCTATTGGATCTATGAGGTACCCACGTTTTCGCTAGATGTAGAATTATTACACAAGACATTTGTTTGTGATTTTGGTAATGAGATGGCTGTTCATAAATTGGAAGATGGTGTGATAATTCGTTGCAGTGTTTGCTGTCATAAAAAAGCCAATAACGAAGAAGTTGTCTATTTGCTGTTTTACGTTAGCGTTATGCGAATTAATGTTCCTGATGTTGTGTAAAATTATAGGGATGGGTTATAACTAATGGTTAGGATTATTTTACGTTTGAGTTTTGGATTAGGTTGCAGATGCCGGTTTAGGTTAGTAGGAAAACGTTAGGAGTTGTTTAGGATTTGGCTTGTAATGCAACTGTACATTGTGGTACAGCTATTATGATTCCTGCTTCTCTATTGGTACTTACAGCTTATTAATATCACAAAACGGTAAATTTCTTATAATTTAATTCGTTTTTACATGAATATCAGTCAATTCTCATTGCTTTAATATGGTTGGTTAATTGTTTATAAGATCAGCTGTGCACGTTCGTTCGTTGGAACTATAAGTCATTGTTGCCAAACAGTCGACGGAAAAACAAACTAATTTGAAGATAACAAGGTTAACGATATCTCAAATCCACTGAAGCTATGTGTGTAAATCAATAGATATGAATCAAATTATCCGAATGTTAATCTCCTTCTCAGTTTCTAAACTTTAGTGCTTTACAATCAAATCATTTTGTTTATTTTTTCCTAATGTATATAAACTAGTGCTAATTACATCTTAATTCTGACTAATTTACTCTGATACGATCTTTTATTATACATTTTCTTCGTATTATTCCAGTCCAGCTTATCTCATTGGTATATATGGTTACATAATCATTATTACCTTCATTTCAAATGTTAGGCATAATTTATGTTTTATCGAAAATTGTTTAACTAAATAAATTACATTCTATTAATTGGCGCCTATTATTTTTAATAATCAGTGTGTAACTCAATTATTTACCTATTCATTATCAAGAAAAGTAAATTAACATTTATTCAACTATCTACTCAAATAGTTTGTTGAAACTATTTCATACAGAAGATAACTATGAATATGGCGTCAAATTATTTGATCTATATACTTACCACACTCCAATTTATTCACGAATATGTGTATTACATAAAACAGTTTTAGAAGTAAATAAAAGAAGATAAACGCAATTAACTTTCTACATCATGTAGGTTATAAATTAGGATTGATTGATAATTCATAAAATTTACTTATATTCCTCTAAAATAACATAAAGGAAGTAGAAAGTAGTAGGAGATAAGACTAGCTATGTATATGTTCATAAAAGAGATTCATCTTAATGACAAAATTTTCTCATGAACCTACTCAAATATTAGTGTTTATTGATTGAAAAAAAAGACATTTTAAAATAAGATCTACAAAATCAGAAAATCATCATCAGGCGACCTGGTATGACATTTCGGGAACTCGGGTAACCAGTGCAAGTGGCACGCATAGAAAATGTAGTAGAAGAAGTGTTACAAGTAGGGATCAGAGAGGGAGAACGTGTTTGATTATGAACAAAATGAACTCGAGTGCTATTAGCGGTATGAGGGCGGTTATCACTTTCCGGTTTCCCAGACAGTGGAAAGGTCATTCTTGAGGAACCTGAAAGAGAAAGAGGATTAGGGGAGGTCGTGATGACCTGAGAGTGTGGCCGCAGTGCCCAGAGGACAGCTGTTTGAGATCGGTCAAGTATATTAATTGTTGCTCCGGTTGTCAGAAGAAGAGGCATCAACCTCAAGGCTTCCGAAGAAACTCAGCTTTCACCATGAAGCTTCATATCAGGTCTTACAACTCGCAGGGCAAAGTTAGAATGGTTATAGAGGTTTTTACTCGTAAGCTGTTTTTTAGCATGGTAGTTGTTTTACGGGGTGGGGTTGCTAACCCCATGTCCAACCCTCCTCCTTTATCCTGGTTTGGGACCGGCAGCAATCCTGTGGGGGCTCCAGGCGGAGTTAAAATCAGAAAAAGGTTTTCGTAATAACTAACTGTAAGAAATAAAATCATTTTAATAATTTATTCTTCAGACGATGTGTTACTTTTATTCAAATAAATTTTTGAAATTGTAAATGAAGTGTACTGTTGTATCATGAGTGTCACTATTGATATTAGTGCGCATAGCTTCAACGCTCAAGTATTTAGAATCTTTCACATAGCAAAAAGTCAGAAGACAGAAAAAAAATAAAGGAATGTTTGTTTCAATTGGTGTCAGATATGCACAAATAAACAGGTTTATTTATAATCTATTGTAAAAATCGAATAATCATTATGATTTATACACATCGCTATTAACGAATGGGAGTCATATATTCTGGAAATTTCTTAGATTAGTGTACTAACAGAAAACATTTAGCTCCTTGTCAGTTATTGGGGAGGGGGGAAGAATTCTTCATGATTTCAGTAAGCCTCTTCAGCATACACATTACTAATTCAGCCGTTGTCAAGTTAAATGATGCTACGTTGTAAAGAATAGTTTGCATTTGAAAAATACTATATTGATGTACTTCACTGGGGGACTAATGATTTAAGGATAAATTAAATAAACAACAATGCATTGTTATGAATTATATTGAAAACTTGCTAAATGAAATATCCACGATACTCACTATGATTATATATATCAAAAATCATTCTAATCAACATTCAACATAATGTTAATTTGATATTTTTATATATGCATATTCACTTGCAATAAACTTCTTCGTCTATCATAATAATAAAGGGTACTGATATACAGATTATCAGCACTTAGCTAACAAGCATACAGCTGGAGATGCAGTGAAGTTGGCGTAAAGCATGATTTGTACATTGTTATACCAAGATATTAGAATAGTGTATCAGAACATTGTTCAACTGGGCACAATTGTGATATTTTTTTGATGAAAACTAATATCGATATTGATATTCCATTCCATAACCAGTTGTGGAATAGTGTCGTTTCAATGAAGTCAGGAAGTTAAATAATACAGTAAGATAAGATCAGATGCAAATTTGAGATAAATATAACGGTCAAATAAAAATAATTCAATTGAGAAGGTTATTTTTGTAGAGATTGGTTATTTTATTTGATTGAATATATCACAGATCGATATTGGCAGTGTACCACTGAAATCATATAAAATAACCATTCTCTACAAAAATAACCATCTCAAATGAGCTATAATAATGAGCTCATTAGTGACTAACTCCAGGATGTTCCTTGAAACTCTAGTGAGAAGTTGTGACTCGTGGAGTTCAGACCTGTCGGGAGTGAGACAGTTATCACCAATGACAATGGATGATCATCGCGTTATATATCATAAATTGACGGAAGTGGGAATTCTACCATTGAATGCCGACCCAATAGTGCAGATGGTTAGGCGTTCGCGTCAACCTGAAGCCCCCAGTGCGGAATCTGGGGTGCGCATTGCTGAGGAGTTTCACACTAAAACGAAACAGCTGTCCAGTGCTCCCTGGTTTTCAATGGTACCCTGCCAACATCAATCTGTGATATATTCAATCAAATAAAATAAAACTAACATAAAACCTAACTCCTAGTGGTCCTGAATTTAAAGCAATAAGAGATAAATATAAATGTAGGCAAAAATTTGGCTAATAATTTGAAAGCGGGATAAGAGACTTATCTTGATTGGAATTATGTGTCTGAATCTCAGTCATAATACTTACACTATGACCTAAGCCTAGTACTTAGACCCTTACAAATGATTATGTGTAAGTTGTATATAGATTGACAATTTCTGAAGTATGAAAGTATCCAATTAAATATAAACAAATAACAAAGATTGAGCTCATTACTTATAAATTATAAAGAGCCTAGAGAATACCTAATAAGAAATCACTATAAATAGTATGACAATGATAAAACCATATTCATATTACGTAATAAAAGCTTGCAATCAAATAAAATAGTCAATATAATGTTGTATACTATTTACAAAGTGTAGCATTCCCCCCGCCCCTACCTCCACTACTCTCCATATAGTTTAACATACAACAATGGTTATATTAATATTCTATATGCATACATATTGTGTACTATTTTCGATTAAACTCTGTCATAAAATGAATTCATAAACTATTCTACCTAAAATAAACTTCCTATATTAAAAAAATAACAACAGATAATTTACTTTTCCTCTCAAGAGTGTTATTAATTCATTCGACCAGTAATAAATAATTTATTATGTAGATTATTATTATTATTATTATTATTATTCAATTTAGTTCTCAATGCTTATCTATGCATAGATACTATATGTGATTATTTTATTTTCAATATAAATATTGCAAGAAAAATATTTACTCCAATTTATTTATTAGCAAAAAGAAAAACAATTTGTCAATTTATTCATGATGGTTATAGTTTCAATTAAAATATTTGACAAGATAGATAGATTAGTTGATTAAGTAATTGATAAATGAAGCGTTTTCTAAATTGAAAAAGAAACAAGAAAAACTTAACAAAACAATAAGTTGTTTATATCACCATGGTAACTGTGGCTTTAAATAATAAAAAAAGAAATGTGAAATGAATATCATGCAGCATCAGTGATTATTAGTAAGCATAAGATGAAGACATAGGTAAGTAAAGGTGAAAAAATTGTGTATACTAATGTAATAGATTTAATGAAATGCTTTTATACACCTAATTTTTAAAAATAAATGAAGATCGTTAAAATGTTTTAAATGTGCGACAATTTTGACTATGTATTAAGCTAACTTGTATTGTTATGAAGAATCCGAATTATGATGTAATTTCATCTACAATAAATTACACGATGAAGGATAACTGACTACTGATTAGCAAAATAAATCAGTTGTCTTATGTTAATCTGACATATTTTAGTTGATTTTTAAGAGGTTGGTTTACAATAAGAAGAGACTATACAACGATGCGGAAAAGCGTTTGATAACAGGACGTTAACTTCAACTATGTGACTACTATATGAACATACTACTAACATCGACTCGTGACATTAGAATACGTGTCAAAATCCTAGTGAAAAAGCTCTGATGTCCGCTTTTACCGTAAATATAGTAATTCCATATGAACTATCGAGTGGAGTTTTCATTACATAACTACAAACTACAAAATTACTTATATCGCTCGTACTCAAACGTTTTAGTAACATTTTAATAGACTTAGTTTTTGGATAACCTTATGACATATGCTTGGAGATAAAGCAAGTAGATGTTTACAATGTACCCAATCATTTATATTTGCATTCATTATTGATGAACATTAACTTGCAAATAACATTGAATCAGAGCATAATATCAATTAATTCTAACCACTTGTAAACAGAAAAACGTCAATTCCATTATCAGTTGCAGCATTTAACTGTTAGTAAGAACAAGGAATATGTCATCAGTGAGTGGTAATTAACTGATCAGAACAAAGATAAAAAAACACAATATTGTCTAACTATAACCGAGTTTTGTTATTGCACACCACATACACGAGATAATGTTTTCTGTACTATAGACATCACAGCATACACGTGACTATGGTAATTCAAAATAATAATAGTGAGACCAAGCCTTACATTTACTACGTCGGTTACTACTATCACTATTGTATTATGCTAATGCCAATTAGTTAGTGCTGGTAAAATGTCCCCACATTTAAGATTATGGTAAAAAATCATTAAAATTATCCATTTTTGTCCCATTCAGAAAAACATCAAAATGCTTATTAGGCTATTAGAGTTGGATTGCGCCTGGCAAGTAAAATATAGGAGGCGCACTTCTTCTTGTTTGAGAATCTTCAGCTCATTGTCAAATCAGGATGTACACGAAGCAACACAGAGCTGTCGATTTCAGTCCATGACAAATCGACAAGAAGATTTAAGCATATTCTAATTGTTTATTGTGTTGTTGTTAAATAACAGCAAATCATGTACTTCCTAACTTTTGTGACAACATTTTTAGTGGAATAGAATTGATTTGATGTTAATTATTTGTTACTAATATTTCCCACATGTTGATCCCTGTTGAGCACCATTTAGACATAGGGAGCTGTTGACAGCTGTTTTCTTCTGATATGAAATTCCACATCAATGGGCATCCCTGATTTAGTTACAAAATCAAACACAGGACTTATAGATCATCTTAGTTTTAACGTGTATGCAATGCAATTAAATTAGTGTTATTTCTCAACATACAAATTTAAATTAATAATCAAAGTTGACTAATATACACTCATTTACATCCGTAATGAAAATAAAAGAAATTTCAGCGACACGCTTGATGATTGCTACGTTAAATCACTAGTTACTCGAAGTTAGAAAAGAGCGGATACCTGCATCCCAACCTCTTCATACAGCTTAGGTACACGATATGTGACCTTAATTTCATTGGTTCAATCCATGACATGAACGGATAGAAGAAATACTATGCTATGCAATTTCACTGCTATTCTCAGTTTGTAAACAACAGAGGACAACATTAGAGAGGACTATACATAGTTGTGTTACGATTTGTTTGACTTCAAAATCGTGTCTATAAGCCATACGTCTCATTAATTAATTAAGTTTTCGTTTGTGAATAATATCAATCTACAATTATCAAACACACTAAAACAAATTTCATTTGTCGTACTTAAAACGCCAAACAATCATACTGTCAAAGTTCAGTCTAACAGAACAACTAACTGGAGAGATAAAAAAATTTAGATAAAACGTGAAGAAACAGCCAGAATCATTACTTAACAGAAATATTGATTGAATTTTTAGTGCTTGAAGTACTTATCTTTAAGGTGTATATTGAGAATGTAATTCATAAAGACGACGAAAACTATACAGTAGGCAAATTGAACTTATAAAACCTTACTCCAGTAGAATATTCAAGAATATAGTTTGCGCCATTGCTGGTCACCGAAATATGTGTGTGCTTTGAAATTTGATAGGAAAATGCTATGATTGATGCGTATGACTAATTAGTTGATATGACCTTGTGCACACGAAGACAATATATCGAGCACCAATGAGAGTTTTTAGCTGATCACTGCACGTCCGCCCGATGCTTACTTAGTCCCGAGCCGGAAATACGATAACACATGATCGACGAACCAACCAGACAGAATCGAATTATATTTTAAACAATCCTTTATATAAACATAAAATCAGACCACTCAGTAAACCTGTTCGTAAACTAACATTAATACAAAATAAGGGTATTAGAGCAATATATACATAATGAGTTAACTGTGGTTGATAAATGATAAATGATACACTAACAGTTAATATTTTAAATGGGAATATAGGGCAGAGGGGACATAATAATAGGAATAAAATGTTCACTTTGTATTCAACCAAAACTAATGGAATAGACTACAAAGAAAAAGTCCTTAATGATAATCAATCTTCTTTAGGTACCCGGAATGTCAATGTTTTATGGTAAAGAGGAATTTTTGAGCAAACTGATATGTTATATATTATTATTTAAGTTGTATTGTGACTGACAAGTGGAATCCTGGACGCGTGTTTCGTCCTATTTGGGACTCATCTGCTGGATGTATCTTCATTTCAATGTTGATGTACAAAGTAGGATTCTAACACAGTCCGTTTCGTGTCGAACGCCACCGCGTTCACCACTGGACTACTGAGTCCAGACAGTCACACTTGTGTAACATATACCGAACAGAGACTGACCAGCTTCAGTCTATAACAAATCAACTGGAATATAGAAGTTCATCCAAAAGTTTTATGTTGTTTGAATTAAATAATTAAACTATGAAATGATGAAATGACTAATACATTTGATTAGTAGAACATGCATATAAATCAACCATATTTAAGGGAACTTAGAAAATTTTCATTCATATAAAAATATGAAACAATAAAACAACTTTAAAGAATAAACTATGAAAGAATTGAAAAAAACCAATAGTTTTCTAAATGAATTATTTATTAATAGTTAAACGAATTAATAACACACTTGGGGAAACTAAATGAAATTATTTACATAGAAACATTAATCAATTAAAATGGTATAGTACCGTCTTTGTTTATCACTTTCTGGATGATATATTAAGTTGATTTGACTAGGCAAGCTTCTATTTGAAAGTCAATTTTTCGAGTAGTATACATTGTAAATGAATCAATATTCAGTTGGTTGCTAAACCATGACAAATTATGCGGAAGTATGTCACACTTTAACAATTTAAAATGTACTTTTACCTTGAATTTATATTCATGTATAAGCAAATTGTATATAACTTAAGCTGTATATGGTTGACTAATTATAATACTCTTATATCTTCCGATTGATTTCTAATGGACTTAAACTGATAAGCCTCTGTTGCCATATGTGCATCCTGAGCGGATTGCCTCGATATAGCTATAGTACACAAGTAATATTAAAGTTAGGTTGTGACTGGATTGTGTACTTTTGCTATATCGAGGCAATCCGCTCAGGATGCACATATAGCAACAGAGGCTTATCAGTTTAAGTCCATTAGAAATCAACAAGAAGATACAAGCTTGTTCTAATTACATATATACTCGTTGCACAAGTACGACTGTCTGGACACAGTAGCCTAGTGGTGAACGCGGTGGCGTTTGGCACGAAGAATACTGAGTTCGAATCCCAGTGTGAACATCAACACTGGGATACAGGCACATCCAGCAGATGAGTCCCAAATAGGACGAAACGCGAATCCTGCATTTCGCTTGCCAGTCACAATCCAACTTAAATGTATGCGGTTGACGCTTGAAACGAATTCCTTAATTACTTTTTATTTAGCATGACTAGTTCAAAATGATATTGTAAATCTTGTTGATAATTCATACTAATTTAATAGTTGGCCATGTTTGGTTCAAACAGTAAAATAGATATGACAACAATCAACTGACATATACAAAATTATTACTATAGTAAACAGATAATTAATATCTGCTGTAAAAAGGAACTGTGCAATTAAGTTAGTTAATAGTTGACATTCTCTAACAAATCGCACTTTCAGTTTTGAAGCCACAGCACCTTAAATATGAACATAGCTCATTCGATGCCGGTTACTTAAATTACACATCTTAGAGATAAATCAACTGGAAGTAAAATGTTTTATTTGAAGTCAGCAGGATTTAATATCATGTGAACTGTTTCGGGTACTAGTGTATATTTATTGTCGCCAGCCTTTTTTTTAGTAACATATTCTCAACACTGGTTTCATGATTAATGAACTAGGTGTAGATAGCCAGCGCTGGTTTGTTTACTAACAATATCATTAGTAATTAAACATTTTGCTAATACTAGGTTGATTCGTTAGAAATTTTCTTCATGTGATCAACAATAATTAGTTAAACTGTCACTGAAAACTAAGTTATCAGCTATTATACAATAATATCACGAATGTAAATTGTGACGTTAAGGTATAATGTGTTTACTGAAAGAGGAACAGCTAACTAATTATGATGTATGCGTTGGCGTGTTTAGTAGAGACTGATATTGATCTTAATTGGTTATTGTTGAAAACAAGGAGACAGTTGACAGCTATTTTGTCTTCATGTCTAGCCCTGAAAGACTAAACATAAGCAAAGCTGAGACACCTGCCAATGGTAAAATTCAAATATCAGTCAATTTGTAACATAGTTCAGCTATCAATCAGTGCCATTAATGTCAACTGTCTCAATCTTGTCATGTTTGAAGTCTACTAGTAATGACTTCTCAGTAGAACTTAAAGAAAAATTGTAAAGAGGAAAATGCTCCGTACACCGAAGGAGTTGCTCTGATGCTGTCCAAAGATGTATGTATTGCACTTGTAGGATGGGGACCACATGGACTTAATGAAGAAACTCTTAAAAAAGTGAATACTTTCACTTACCTGGGAAGCATCATCGATGAACAAGGAGGATCTGATGAAAAGGCAAGGATTGGCAAAGCCAGGGCAGCATTCCTACAGTTGAAAAACATAAGGCACTCGAAACAACTGTCAACCAACCTCGAAGTCAGACTATTTAATTCGAACGTCAAGTCAGTTCTGCTGTATGGAGCTGAAACGTGAAGAACAACTGCAAACATCCTCAGAAGGGTACATGCATTTATAAACACCTGTCTACTCAAGATCCTTAATGTCCGTTGGCCGGAAACCATCATCAACAGCTTACTATGGGAGAGAATAAACCAACTTCTATCCTCAAAGAAAATTAGGAGAAGACATTGGAAATGGATAGGGGGTACATTACGCAAACCATCAGACTGCATCACGAGACAAGCATTAACATGGAATCCTGTTGGGAAACGGAAAAGAGGAAAGCCGAAGAACACACTTCGTCGAGAATTAGAAGCAGATATTAGAAGGACGAACAGCAACTGAAAACAGATGGAAAGGATCGGTCAGGACAGAGTTGAGTGGAAAATACGGGTGAGCGACCTATGCTCCTCATTGAGGAGTAACGGGCGTAAGTAAGTAATTATTATTAAGTTCCCCCCCCAGTTCTATCCTCCAGGCTATCGGATTAACTGTTAATGTATCACTGTTCATTTATGAACTATGGCTAATAAATTGTATTTACTTTATTACAGTTCACAACAACTGTTACTCTTATTCTGCATTAATGATAATTCTCTAACTGGCTCACTGGGTGATCAAGTTTTATGTATATAAAAAGAACTGTCTGATATATAGTTTGATTTTATCTGGTTATTCATCAATTTTGTGTTCTTTCTATTTCCGTTTTGAGACTGAATGGGCATTGGGACGACGTGCAGAGACCAGCTAGGCACTCTTATTACTGTTAACTCTTATTACTATAACTTCATGAGCATAAGGTCATTTCAACAAATTGGTCATACGCATCAGATATGACTACCTTTTCTGACGTCATAACATATGTAATATACGTATTGACTTTGTGTTATATCATTATTTTTAGTAAAACATATTTTTCTCCACATTCTAGAACATGAATACTTTCTATGATTTTATACTTCATCGATTGAATAAGAGAATAATTCGATAGTCTTTCACTAATTTACTAGTTTATTCTTTGTTGAATATGTACTGGAATGTTGATAGTAAATTACATAATGATTTCAATGATAAACAATAATTGAAAATGAACCAATAGTTGTTTTCAGTTGATTAAATCTTCTAACTACGGTTAAGTATCTTTGAACGCGTTAGTAGGTGATAAGAATTGTATCATCTATTTGCCGCTACATGACAAGTAATTTTACATTGATTCATAGAAAAAGTTAGTGGTCGGTACAGAACATTTGTGAATACAGTCTTCGTAGATGAAATTTTCATTAAAACAACTACAAAAATGTATGCAGTTTAAAGGGTATTACGTTAGCAAAATTATTTCATTTATAGTGACAATCGTTACTACTATATTGAATGGACATTTAGTGTATACGACTGAATAACCAATAAGGTTAGATATATTTTGATGATTAATGTTGGTGTAGACAGTTATCTACTGAATTTTCAAATCAAAGTCACTAACCTACAGTTCACATGAAGCGACCACACCAATCAAAGTATCTCACCATGTCATACGAAATATTGTTTTTAAACAAAGTATTAAATGACTGAATGCGTCTGCTTTTAAATTAATAACCATGACTATTTAATACTACCTGTAGAATATTTTACATGTATTTCTTTGATCTCAGAAATATGAAGTCAATAGTTATTCATAAATCAGTTATTTAACTTTGACATTATACGGTAAACGCTATGTCCTACTTGACTTGAAACTTAAGCCACGTGATTCAAAGAAAGACGTCATTTCTATAAATATCTCACAGTTATGACTTCTCAGTCAATATTTTTACTAGATGCTATATAAACGGAACCTAGTTTCTTACAGACTACTAAGGACCGAATTTGATCAACCTCATTCAACATATAGGCGTTGAGTGGATTACAACTGAATTGGAATTGATAATAAAACAGGAGATGGATCACATCCTGTATAACACCTATCCGTTATTCCAAGTGCACTTTTTGTAAGGATTCGGATTTATCATCACATTATTGATGTTTAAATGCCAACTTGAAATCAGGATCTTTCCTATCAGACGCAATTATGTTCAGTAGTTATTCTTCTGAATATTATTTTGTATGATTCACTTTAAGCTCTAAATATGAATAAGACATTACCTTATTGTTAAGATGAATAAATTGTACAGAATCAAATTAAATGTATCTGTCATCTTGGCTAAGTTACTGGTAAATTATATCCAGTATGTAATTTGATAAGGCAAGGGCAGCATTTCTACAGCTGAAAAACGTCTGGAACTTAAACCAACTTTCAGTCAACATTAAAGTCAAAATTTTCAATACAAATGTGAAGACAGTCAGTTTTGTTGTATGGAGCTGAAACTTGGAGAACTACGAAATGTATACTTCAGAAGATGCAAGTATATATAAACAACTAGCTGCGTAAGATTTTTCGGATTCGTTGGCCAGATACCATCAACAACAACCTTCTGTGGCAGAGAACTAATCAACTCCCAGTAGAGGAAGAAATTAGGAAAAGACGCTGGAGGTGGATTGGACACACACTGAGGAAACCATCAAACTGTGTCACAAGACAAGCGCTAAGGTGGAATCCAAAAGGCTAAAGAAACAGAGGAAGACCCAGGAACACAGTGAGTCGGGAATTGGAGACAGACATGAAGAGAATGAAGAGCACTTGTAAAGAGCTGGAAAGGATAGCCCAGGACAGAGTTGGTTGGAGAATGTTGGTGGGCGGTCTATGCTCCACTTAGGGTAACAGGCATTGATTGGTTGATTTGCTGTAATTTTTGTGAATGACATAACCAAAGTTAAACTTTCACTTTGTTATAAGTTACAGTGAAATGAAAAAAAGTTTGTTATAGTGAAAAATCACCGATAAATCACTTTATTCAGTAGTATTAATGTATTGATTGTTTTGACAAGTACGTAATTGGGAAAAACGAAAACCTTATCAAAGAATTATCTAAACAAAAAGACATTATCTTTATATTGAAATATAGAAATCATTCAATATTGATTTCCACTGGTCATTGGTATACAATTCTGAACTCTATTTTGAATGAAATGTAATTCAACAATGAAATAGTAGGTTCTTATAAACTTTATGTACACATGGGAAATTAACTTTGTATAAAACTAGTAAATGGGCAATTTAAATCATATACATTAATGTTTCATAATGTGAATATAAACGAAAATTGTGTTGCTAAGTAAACTGTATAATACAGGTGAAACATATACTTTCAACTGTTATTAACTCACTGTTATAGCAACATTAAAGGCAGTTTCAACTAAGCATTTAGTAGAGCTTTCGTATTCATGAAAATGATTAACTTATTGAAGTGAAACTGCTTTGTCACTTGCAGAATTAGACGATTCATCGCAACATGATTAGGTTTCACTTAATATTGAGGTTGATAGTTGATGGTTCCTACATTAATTTGTTTACCCACAAGATAAGGCAAAACTATATTACTAAAAATATCCTATAATACAGATACATTACTAAACAATGAAAACGTATTCTCATGATTTTAGTGTAAAAGATTCATAATTAAGTACATTACTTTATTTTTATGCTATAAATAAAAGCGTGAATTTGTACGACACACAATACTTACAGTAAAATGACGAATTCACGTTAAGTAGTCATGGAATATACTGCTTCTGATGTTTATTGAGTGCTAGAACCTAAATATCACTATGATGGGTTAGACAAACTTTGATTGCTACTCACTGACCAGTTGACGCCTTTGAGTTAGCTCTGTTGGGGAGTTAGATAAGGATCCAATAGTTTAGTGATAACAAAAGTAAACCAGTAAACTGGGTGATACGAGTTTGAACCTACTAGGAAGATTTATTCTCAAGATTACAGGTACGCCACTTTGATGAGTGTCAAATAGCTGGAAAACATGGTCCATGATTTCTTTCAATCTACCATCCCTAAATCACCTTCCACACAAATATCAACTGTATTTAGTGATTTCTCATAATTAATAAATATAATTTGAACCAATTAAAGGTTATAGGTACTGAGATACGCGGAATTATTATTTGAATACAGATAAATCTTCATGGTTTATTGAATAATAAGAAACTCCCTCGTTCTCAAAATGCAACGAAAGTCATAGTAAAGTACAGTTTCATAATTTCTAGGATAAAGAAATTGCGGACAAATGTGGTGTCCAGTAGGCGTGTGTCTCGTCAGATGAATATGTCTACCTCTCATTATTAGTGCTCATATTGTGACACAAATTGAGAATCTTTCTTTATAAACTATGACGTATTAACAACAGCGTTACTGATTTTATGTGGTCACCAACTTACTCAACAGGCATAGTGTGAATATTTACATTGTCTCGTTGTTGATATTCAGGACTGATTTTTAATTATCTTTTGTTAACATATACTTACTTTTGCAGGATTTTCTCGCTTTGCAAATGTAGAGTATAAGCAGTTTTAGTAGCAGGAATTAATATTATTATCATACTATGTGAATACATTGAGCAGATTTTATTTCCAAATTGGCTACTCGTAGTCATCTTGGACAAGCTTAAAACTATCATCAGTCAGTAAAGTATTTGAATGAAGACCGGTTAATAGGTGCTCTCTACCTGGTTATGCTTCAATAGATAGTGACATTTGATGACGGTGGTTATAAATGGTTGCAATGGTTCAGTTAAATTCACTTTTGTCTTCACTTTTATTCTGAACCTTTTAATTTTTTAAAATTGGTTTTCATGGATTGATTCTTTCATTCTTTGGATACAAATTCTATGACTACCGTTTTCTATAGCCTCCGATGTTACTATTACTTGTGCTACTAAAACATTCATCTTTCTGCACACGTGTAATGCTGCAAAGTTGAACCGGCTAATATACGTGCTACATTCTATCTCGTTTAGAATCGATCGATTGTCTTACAGTTTGTTAAAAGAATTAGTAATGAATCGAACACTACCTAAAATAAGTTAGTACTCATATCGATAGATAATTCGCTTTATCAATTATTTCAAGTGGTGAAAATACAGTGAGTTCTTGACATATATGTTATATTCTTGTGTGAAATGCTTTGATGTTCTGAATACTTGACAATTTATCTTATACATCCTCATTACAATACGTTTCGCATCTAACTGAAACACAAAATAAATGATAATGAGTGTAAGACGTTTATACGTGAATAGGAGATTCATTATTATTGAAATCTAGATTTGGTGAAAGGTGCTCTTTTTCGCAGAATTACACTTTTATTCTTGTCTCAATGGGTATTCACCATTAACGTAAATATTTCTCGTAAACACCAAATTATGAGGTATTCAACTGTCTTGGTGCTAATCCCTTGTTATTGAAATAGCAAATTGCTAATTAGAAATGAAGAGTAAATAAAACGACTCAACATACAGGTGAACTGTCTTTGTTACTTTTGTTGCTTCCCGTGCTTGACTGATCGTTAACTACGGGAAAATAATAATCTTGCTAAGAGCAATGCACTGAACGTTAACCACAAGATTATTATCCTATTCCAAACAGCCTGCCCGATACTAACTAGTTTTAATGGGATCGT
The DNA here is from genome assembly GCA_034768735.1 of Schistosoma mekongi. NCBI lineage: Eukaryota > Metazoa > Platyhelminthes > Trematoda > Strigeidida > Schistosomatidae > Schistosoma > Schistosoma mekongi. The sequence goes on along the minus strand of CM068307.1, from coordinate 35,454,195 downwards.
GAGAACACACGACTGCTGATTCACTAGCTCAAGATATTGAGGACTATACTTCAAATATATATATATATATATATATATATATATATATATATATACAAAATTAGGCCACGAAACAGATAAATAAAAACATAATAACAATATAGTCAATGGGAGTACAATCCGTACATATAAATAATGCCTTTGAAAATGTGTTACTTCTCAGCATAATCGCCTCCTATAACAACTTACTTTAATAACGTAACTGGTTTCTATCGTTGAATAAGCAATGAATAAATACAGAAATAACGTACAGATTAATGACATGTCAGTTATGAAATATTACCGATTCTTTTAATAAATAATTTTAATTTATTAATAATACCGTGCATCAGACGGCAAAATCTGATTTATTCTCCTACTTCTGTAAACTAAATTAAAAGTATCTTTGATAAGATACTTACTGTTGTTAGCATCACTGTTTTACACATGTATATGTATACATACATAGGTTGTATATAAGCTGTGATTCAAAGTAAGTATGTTGAGAGATGGTGTGCCTAATAAGCTTTACAGTCAATGTGTGACGGCACATCTACGATATGATTTTGAAAGAAGTCTGTTATATCTCATGTAACCAGACCGATAACTCATCACCTTGTGACTAAAGAATATAGAAAGAAACTCAGATTATTCTTGAATAATGATGCATTGTTAACGCAATTCCCAAATGAGACGCAAGAGTTGCACTAATGGATGAAAATATCTTTGCTAATAAATTGACAACCCTACTATGTGAAAATAATAAATTACCCAAGTTGTCAACCAAAACAACCGAAAACAGCTAAGCGAAGTCCTTAACAGGATCATAAACACAATGTTTGTTAAACGAAGAATTTTATCTACGAATCATTAGTACCCAGTCAAGATTACTGTAGAGAATACAAGATAAATACATTTTGTTTAATCGTGTTTCTTAAATGCTTTTAAAATTCAATAAAAGACTGTAATCAACTCTAATCAGAGTACATTACAGAGACTATGAACAGTGAGCATTGAGTTTAAAAATCAGTCGGTCAACATTTCAATCTATTTCTAACCCTTAAACAGTCAGAAGTCAGTAAACTTTCAACTTGCTTAGTGAATGAGTTATAGATTTCTAGTGGTATTTCTAAACTAAACTCAGAAATGACCACAATATGGTAATTTATCCTTTAGACTAAATAACTGATGACTCTTTGAACCAAAATATGGACGCAACTACTTATTTGGGCATCTTTAAAAGACCGTTTGTAAGGACATTCTTTGATCTACTTACAGACTGCCTATTACAGACTACGACACTATGTAGTGACAACTACTGCTATAATCCTCTCCCGTTCACAAATGTTATCTTCATTGTTCCATCACAATCTCATTCGAGGCGCTTTCACAACAATTCAAAAAGTTACGCCTAAGGCGTAATTATATTTTCATCCAATGAAAGGTCATCATTAGTATGGTTTGTTGGTACCGATCTGAAGCAACTTTCTATTTAACAAGATTTTTGTTTCTTAATCTTTTGGAAGTATGAAGCAGTCGCTTTAAAAGTCACTTTTACTAGTTTCTATACTGTACTGCATTCATCCAAATAAATGTTCATTTGAACAAAACTGTACCTAACTCATTTACAATGCGTAGGTAACTGTAAGTCTTAATTACATTCAATATTTATTCAAAATGAAGACAAAATCTGTCGTCATCATAATGACCGCTAAGTATTTTCATTTTATAAATAACTGTTTTTGTTTAAAATTTACTTCTTTCTTCCTACTTTCTTCATTTCGTAGTTAGCAAGAATTTTTCTTCATATGAATGCTGTAATTTGATTGTACTAGATATCTTGATTCTGATCTGTTCGACTGTATTATTTAAACTTATTCTCTGAGGAAGAAAAACGTCAGAAATTTTAGTTTCAACTCATTAGATTATCACAAATATACTACTAAATAAATTTCTAGGCCAGTATGCATGTGAAAAGATTTTAGGCTACAATTTTAAGTAGGATACAAATTGTTAATTTGATATCACGAATTAATCCCAATTAGACGACCCCTGATCATTAGGAAGCACTGGACAGTTGTTTCGTCCTAGTAATGGACGACACATCAGTGTCCATCCACTACCTCACCAGGGACCAAACCCAGGACATTCTGACTCAGCAGCGGACGCTTTACTATTGAACCACTGAGTCAACTCTCAACGGTTGATATTTCTAAATTAATGAATTCGTGATGCGTTTATGTGCCCTCATCCATCTCTATCGTTGAGTAACTGTCTCACCCCCGATACGGTTGTACTCCAATGGCTATGAGTTCTCGGTTGAACTCTATAAATTACCTCAAGAAATTTGTTACTAGTAGCTGATACTGATTATAATTTGGTTGTAGAGATTGCTGAATATTAATTTGATATGACAAATTGGTCAGATTTAGACATATATTGATCACCAGGAAGCACTGGACAAATTAATTCTTGATAACAAATTAACATTCAACAATCTCCACTACATCCAATTGCAGAATACAAACTGATTTTGAAATTGAAAGAAACGTGATCCAATATTAAAGAGGATATACGTAATAGAAGTTAATATTATTTGTAAAAGTATCTTATTAAGTTGTATCCGGATTGATTATGCTCAGAAGAGAGATAAACCTTTATGTTGATGAAACTAGTAATATCGTTTCATTTGCGACAATGTGACATTTACCATTTAATGTTCTATTAACTTGACTACTCGTTTGCAGTTATCCTGAGAATAATAAAGATTTTTTTTCATTTGACTTTATGTATAATGACTAGTTATTGTTAGGAAAGCCTCAGTTGTTTTGTCACATTTTAATTCAGTTTGCCCTTGATAATATGTTTATATGGTTACTCTTACTTTATATATGGTATAATTGTTTAATGTTGATTCATAAATTTTACTTTCTGAACAAATAAGCCAATCTTGGATTTTATCATGATGTTTCAATCATTTCATTGAGATGATAATTGTTTACATTAGGAATAGTCTCCAATTATACATAGATTGAAACTATTGCATTTTATTCTCAGCCATAATAGTTATCTTCTATTATGAGAATATAATCTAGATTGATACATTCACAATAGTGTATTTCATAGAGAATTAACTCAAAAACAATTCAGTAAATGCTTATAAAGTATATGCAGATTACTGAAATACTTCAACATCATTTATCTGAACTAGTAAGTTTTAATGTGTTGATGAAATAGATTTATCAAATAGACAAAATACTTCTATTGTTTTCAAAGAGTTCTTTTTATTTATTACTAATAATTGTGATTTTAAAATACAACACTTCGATTAATTTGAATTGTTTAATGTCACCCCAGTGACGCCTAATAAATAAGTAAACAAATTAATGGACATTAGATAAACAATTTAACAATTTATTCTACTTTTTCATTGATACAATTATTAAATGTATTGAAGCGTTGAATTCATTCAATTCAAAGCTTATTCATTCAGATATATAAACAACTGCAAACAATTAAATTTTATAAGCATAAGTTAAGTTTAGTAAGTGAATACATTGTACCAACAGTGATTACCATTTCTTATTGTTATATCTGTACAAAAAGTCTAATGCTTTTGGTTACTTCTGTTTCCCATAGTGATTGAAGTGATCTTGTTGAAGTAGGTTACAAAATTAGCTATAGATTGATCTTGGTTGGGCGCTACTGAAAACCAGTAGTATGGGATGGCTGTCTCATCTTAGGATAGAACTGCTCAGAGGTGCACACCCTCGACTACATCGAGGAATTCAACCATAGATCTTCAGATTTTACAGTGAACGTCTAATAATCTTCGCCGATTTTCTGGGGGATAATGGTGTTAATACCATCTCTGTCAATTTATAATGTAACAAGATGACCAGTAATTTCCATTGCTGATAACTGTATTGATCTTGACATATCTGACGCATACATATAAGGCAAGCAAGATTCTCAAGATCGTGGAATATTATAAGTAGATCTATCAAATAGTTTCTACTACAGATGTTATCTAGAGTGTTTATGATCCATTTTACAAATGAGTCAGTAAAATCCTTGCAGCAATTATCCGTTTCAGCTCCCTGTTACACATTTAAAATCAACACAATCTTTGTAGTGTAATCAATTACGTGCATATGTAAAACCTCTGAACTATAATTTGGTTGTAATATTCATACTTTCCCATTTTGATATCTTATTATATCATCTCCCAATCTTCCCGTTATTCTAAATAAATTAATCTAGTTCCTACAGTTACACAATTCTGTCTAATTGTTTTACTTACTGATCTCACACACGTCATTCTTCCTTTCCTATACTTCATTTTATTCAGATGCTCCATTATGCAACTGATTAAACTTTTAAACATATAATTTTTTATGGACAAGTCAACGTTATAAGACCTTTACTTGCACGATATATTTGTGTGAAGTAAGTTTTCACTCTTAGTAACTTGATTTAAATCTTCGTTTCTTCATGATTATATGTGTTACACCATGACCAGTTCCTATTATATGAGTTGCATGTTGATGTTGATGCATATATCTAACTTTAAAATTTTATATTATGTAAATGGTAAATGAAGACAATTCAAAGAGCTTAAGTAAATTCATCTTATTCTCTCTGTTCTTTGTTACCGTTCATCTTAAGTTCATAACGTTGACCGTGTATATCTTATTATTATTTGAAAATTCCTATGTTTATCAAAGTAACTAACCGTTTCTGTTTGTAGTTTTACGATTTGGTACTGCAAATTTACAACATTGGAAAAATAGTTAGAATGTATTTGGACCTTCTTATTGATTTGTAATGGACTGAAACTGATCAGCCTCTTTTGCCATATGCTCATCGTGAGTGGATTGCCTCGAAATAACGGTAGTACACAAGTATTGTTTGAGTTGAATGGTGACTAGCAAGCGGAATCCAGGATTGGAGTTTCGTCCCATATGTTGTGAATATGAACATTGGGATGCAAGTACATCCAACCGACGAGTCTCATATAGGACGAAACGTGCGTCTTGGATTCCACTTGCTAGTTACAATCCAACTCAAATGACCACATCTGTTTTATCAATATTTTTTAGGGATATTTAATTTAGTTGATTGAATTCATCACAGATTGATGCCAACTTAATTCTTTAATAGACAACAATATCATCAATCGGTTTACAGTATGTTACAATTGAATCGATGTAAAGTCATACTGAAACATAACAGCTTCATAAAACTTAATGTACAACATGAACAAGCATTTCATGTAGTAGGACATCCTTCTAATTATTAGTCATTTTACCTATGGAACACATGAAAACATTTGATTGATCAATGTACTAACAATATATACTACTTATAGTATATACTACTAAAATGGTTAATTATAGTGAAATTAAATGTGATGTTTTAATCATGAAGTAAATTGTTTAGGCGTCATTTTAAGATAATTCAATTTACAAGTTATTATAAATTATCAATTAATAAAATGATTAAATGGGTCACTGATGGGAAAAATTATTAATTTATTCATATAATTGAATTGAGATGATTTGTGAAGATTGGTATTAAGTTTAAGTGACTGAATAAGTCAAAAATTGAAGTTGACAGGATACCAATGAAAACCAGGGAACACTGGATGGCTGTTTTATCTTAGTGTGGGACTTCCTAGTAGTGTGCATTTTAAAGTATACCACTAGGCTAGCATCTAGTGGTATAATTCCATCTACCATTAATTTGTGATACATGACACGACGATCACTTACTGTCATTGCCGATAACTGTCTCACTCCTGACATGCCATAGACAGTTGGAATGTCTCATTTTTATGACTATTGTATTAAAGAAAAACATTTCATTTTGTTCACCATCTAATTTCCTTTAATTTTTATGTTTATGTAATAAACATAAATATTTAACCTAGTTACTTTTAATGGTTATTTCTTTTTTGTCCAAGTAAGTTATTTGCAACATGTAACTTTATTTGAATTTTACATATTTACGTAAATGATTTACAGTCACCTATATACAATATTAAAGGGGTAATTTTTGATGAAACATACCAGTTATTCAATGGCTTTTGGTTTTCTTTGATTAAAATGATCAGGTTCAAGTTGTTTTGGATACAAATTGTACTATTTGCTATGATTGTATCAACTATCATAATTTACAAATATTCATTAAAACTTGGTAGATAACTTAGAAGGTGCCATGATGTACAAAAATTATCTAATCAGAGATTTCTGTTACTATTCTACAAGTGACTTAGAATTAACAATTATTAATGAATTATTCTTCTAACGTACAGTCAACACATTTTAAAATAGATATCAAAAGTTAACTCCGCCTCTTGCTCTTTTGGGGTTACTGCCAGTCCCAAGCTCGAGTAAAGGAGAAGAGTTGGGCATAGGACTAGCATTCCCATTCCGTAAAACACAAGCTTGCTGAAAAGAAGCTAACCAGTTTGAACAACTAAACCATTAAACCACAAGGTTGATTACTTAAAGTTTGTGATGATTGTAATATGTTATGAAGTTTAGGATGTTGCTAAATACCTATATATCTACATGTACAACAATATAATAGGATGTGTCCAGTAGAATTTTATGAACAGATTTATTATAGGTGTTAGTTTTGATAATTTCTCCTGAGTTTAAATTAACAACGACGTCCATTATGATCAGTTTTTTATCTTATTGACATTAGATGACAGTCTGAAATAATGCGGAACTCGAAAATTATCTGTCAATAATATGTGCTAATAATATTCACCATACACATTGTGTTATCTATAAGATGTTTTATTGTGAATAAATGAATGCATAAGTCGATAGTGTTGTGAATGATATCTGAAATGATGATCATTTTGAGTAAAAGAATATTTATTGATGTTATTCAGAATTGTTGAAAACGGAAAATGCTCATTATTCTTATTCACAATGAGGTGCATTATTGAATTTGTTGTGAATCACTTGAGTAACCCATTAACCTGATCTTCTGTCATACAGTTAAGTTTGTTGATAACGTAATGAGTTGTTAATTCGTGTACAGTTTGACACTGGTATGTATTTTGATAACGAACTTCATTTATAGAGACCTACATCTTTTGTTAAAATAATATTATCTCCTCTATCTTTTATGACAGTTGCTAGGATACTATCACATTTAAGTAAAATAAGTTTTAGAAGATCAGTGAGTATAAAACTAGGTTGGGTGCAAAATTCAGTGATTTTAAACTCAACCTATTTATCTCAATTCCACAATTTTAATCACTTGAAATGTAGGGCTGTTTCCAACATCACTTCTCTATTAGGTAAATAAATGAATGTAATGACTACCTCATGCAATTTTTATCGGTTTGTGTATGTATTACAAATAACATAGAAACACAAGCTCCATTTTATATAAGTTGTACAAATTTTGTTCACCATATGAAGGCGTTTACTACCATTGATGTGTTAACGTTTAACTCATTCTTAGAGAATGCTACTAATTGAACTTTTAAAATGGTAATTTCTTACAATTTCACACATTTAAATATCGAAAATCAAGTTATCATTTCTACTGTCAAAAACTACTTTGTAGTAAAGGTTCAATAGTCTACAATAGTCTAACTTACAAAATATTTGCTAATTAGTAATGAAGAGAGATTAATCACTATTTAAATTGAAGTTGGTCCACTTGTGTGGCACTAAAAATAAATACTACTGAGTTAAAAGTCAATAAGATTCAATTAGTTACCACATAATGATGATTACAGAAATTACTGATGAAGTTTACAATCCATTTAGAGCCTTAACAGTATTTTTCGTTGATTTTTACTATGAAACTCAAAGTTCTCAAAGTGTTCTCAAAGTAATCACCTTCATAAAACCAAATCTATGCACAGAAATAAGTGATTAATGTGAGTGGAATATCAATATGATTTTTATATTTTTTGGAAGAATGACGTATTGTTGTCATTTATCCACAAGGAAATGTATTAATTCATTCATTCAATTTTCAGTGTACAGTTGTATATCACCTGAAGTAGGTAAAGCAGTTTCATATTTCCGGATACTTTAGTCAGTTATAACTCATTTGTACTACACGTGATTCAACAAGCGTCATGAATAGATAAAAATGTTAATTTCAGCTTAAAATAGTGCACTTTGAAATTTATTTAAGTAAATATCTTCAAAGTGAAATCAATCTTGATTATGCTAATAGATTAATACATTCCATTTAGGCTTTCTTTCTTCATGACGAACAAATGTAAATGCACAAATCACTAGAAAATTATTACTCTTTAAAGATTAGATAACAAATCTTATCATCAATACAGAAATCAATTATTTCCACTTTACCTTAACTATGTGTAATATATATTTTCCATTAATGAATATATGGTTATTTTACAGGATTTGTTTGATAATAAAATTTATGTAAAAGGCCCAAATGGTATCTGAAGTAAGTAACAAAAGAGAAACGTGAAGTAATGTTTGTATAATTATGGATTGTAAATGTGATTTGTGGTATTTGAAGCTTCTAACTAGGTAGCTTTAAACAAAATTGAGTACTGACTTTAAAATCTTGCTTCATGGTTCACGAGTCAGATAATCCCCCTTTCAAAATTTCTCAGGAATATCAATTTTAATATACAGTGACAACCTGGCTTAACAATGATACAACATGGTAGAAGATAGTCAGTTGACACCCTTCAAACTGGCATGCTTTTAATTCTGAAGCAGCTGTTATTTCGTATACGCCTAGAATTTTTATCATGTGACTTTAAATTCTGTTATCGTTTCATCCGAGATATTAGCGTTAAGAATGACTTCCTACAAGACTAAGATATTCATATTTACTCTTAAGTACTCAGTTATCAATCACTGCTAGTTATTTCATTAACCAATTACACTGAGCTACTTTGATTAGAGAAAATGTGTATGTATTACGTGAATTCATTATGAGTAACACATTAAACAATCAGTATGGAAGTTATAAAGTAACCTAATATCAGCTGATTCTAAGTGTGCTGATATATATCAACTACATTTATTGTCTAAATAAAGTAAATCGATAAAATATGATAAACCGTAATGAATGCATTTTCCGAGCTTCCATGTAATTTTGTTTAAACATAACATTCATTTAGTAACATTTGTTTTCTCTATTAAATAAAATCTAAAAGTTCCTGGGTCATCAATTAAATCAAGGATCATTTACTAGTTAATTAATATGTTACAAAAAGGACATAATAACATGAAACTAGATTATATTCTATTGATGGAATGCTGAGTATAAATGTTGGACAAAATATAAATCATGATATTTAAGCTGTATTGTGACTGGTAAGCGGAATCCTGGACTTGCATTTCGTCCTATTTGAGACTCGTGGACTGGATGTGCCTGGATCTTAATATTGTTGTTCTCAATGGAAGCCGAACTCAGTTTGCTTCGTGGCAAAAACCAACGCATTCACTACTAGGCTACTGAGTTCAAATAGCCACACTCATGCTTACTAGTTTCAGTCCATGATTAATCAACTGGAAGATACTAACTCATCCTAATTATAATTCATGATATTTTGACATCATCTAACCGTTACCGTAATTAATATTTCTTTTATTAAAATTAAATTTCCGTTAGTAAAACACCTAGGAGGAGCCTTTCGTTCTATTTGAGATACATCAGCAAGATATACCGATGTCCTATCATTACACCATAACTCTGGTTCCGTTGATTCAAGTCAAAGGCCACCGTGTTTACTACTAATCTACTGAGTCCAAACAACCATACTTGTGAATTACAGTTGTACCAAGCAGTCTGATTGAGATGTACATGTGGTAACAGAGTCTTAATCAATTTTAGCTTATAACAATATCAACGAAAAGACATAAATACTTACGAATTATATTTTACCTTGTTAGATTGATGAAACCATTTAATGAATTGCCGTAGATCATGTCATGTGGCTATCAAAGATATATCACAATGGATGAATTTTACTAAACGTTGGTTGTAAAATTAAAATTAGGTCAATGTTACACTGACAACATTGGAACTACGATGAAACTCATTACTTACTTCAGGTTTAATATTCATGTTTAACAATATGTGGATGACTTTATACGTATTTAAGTATTCACTATATTGACCATTAAACATAATGACATAATCTTCAGTAACAAAGAACTTGATTGATACCAAGTATCCAAGTAGTTTTGAATGATACGTGTATTACAATGAAATAAAATAACTAAATTTGATGTCGACAAATAAATTTCATGGTTATTGACACTAGGCTACTATACAGTACAAAGAAATACTTCATGCTAAATCGATCATTTTTAAAGCCCAATAAAATCATAAAGTAATAGGCAATTTGTCTGTTCTAGTGTCCGGGAAAAAAAATCAAACATGATAAAATTAAAGTTTTTCAGATTTATTCGTATGAAAGATAAGTTGTAACAAGAAAGTTAATAGGAGTGGAAATTTCGACAACAGTAGGTGAAGTGATAAAATAAATTTAAGCAAACCGCTTACCATGATGATTAAAATGAATTACACATCTAATTTCTATATTTCGCATGGTGTTTAACTTGGAAAAAGTTAGACATTAGGGTAACAAATAACAATATCCAATACCTCACAGTAATAACTATACTCTGTAAGTTGACTGACTTCACATCATTATCGACTACTTAACAATTTCATCAAGTATTACATTTTTTTACGTTTAATCATATGACTAAAGCACACACTAAAAAACACACTTTCAGGGCAACAAATTCCTTTCTACATATCTTCATTTGTCCATAGATAGTGTAGAAGAGAATGCTTATATCAGTGTAAGACATAGATTTATTCTGAAATAAGAGTCAACCAATTTTGTTTATAATTTATTATCAACATTTTAAAATCTGTCATAAATGTCATTCATTATTAGTAGATTATAAGTAGAATGATATGATTACAGCGAAGATTTACAATGATAAAACTCATGAAGCTGATTAAAAGATACAATCGATACATAAGGATGATTAATAATTCAGAAAATCATTTTGAACAATAATAGATACATTTATTTTATTACTTGAAACAGGAACAGTTAGAATGTTTCACTAATATACTGTATATACTATTGACTACACACCAAGGAAATAGGTATATAAGTAGTAACCTTGTATGCCTTAATGTAACAATTTAACTTGTTAAATTAATTTCTATGATAATATGTTTATTTATAATCAGAGATTATTTCTAGATCATGACAATCTACATATGACATTTAAAGGTTTACTCATGAAGAAAGAGATGAAGATGGTTTCATTTTGATTTATGTCTTGGTAATAATGAATTCATTAACTTGTTACATACAAACAAATATTGTTTCATAAGATTTTTTTGATTTATTATGTAATGTATGCACGTAGGAATATAAACTATTCAACAATGGAAGCTTTTCATTTAAGATGATATCATTTATTGAAGCTATTTATTGTGATTTAAGAGATATAGTTGTCTGTTAAATATCAGAAGGTGAATTACATTATGAAATATTGTGACATTTCAACCGTACCTAGTTGTATCTATGACTTCAGTGTAATCTAAATGTACTAATGAAAAGAATTGCCTGTACATTGATAGCGATAATCGAATTAAACAAACTGAGAGAATTGAATCTATTTAATTCATTGTAGTGGTTTTCCATTGACTATGAATCTTTTGCTGTTTTACCTACTACGGAGTTTAAATGAAAAACTTGCTTCGACAGACAACATGTATTCTCTAGTTCAGTCAAATAAACATAATGATTAGATATGTTATATAAATTTGAAGCATGAATTATAAAACTGAATACGTTTGATTAATAAAGGTTGTTTAATAAACAATAGAAATCTAATGAAGTTTCATGTTATTCATGATTTTGGATAGTTAGCAGTAGAATGAATATTTACAAGTTATGGTATAAATCTCCTATTTATGAAAACTGTTGGAAATTCTAAAACGTTTGTGGTCTACATTTATTTCTCACTAGATTTAATAAGTATATATCTAGTAAACGTATATTATTATTTGTCAGAATTTGCATTACATATGATTGGTTTATTGCAGTGTTTGGGCACTATACTATGAACTCAGCTGACAACTCCCTCGTAAGTCATAGACAACACGTTTTAACTAGTATGTAAAACAAAATTTTGCAATGAATATAAAGAAATACTAGTATGTATGTCTTAGTAGGCGAACAGAAACACACAATTAGTGTTTATACAAGATGAGAAATCTGACAACTGCAATCAGTCTGTCAATTTTGATAATAAGAATTGATCTGAATTAGACAACCATTGATCAAAATTAACAGTCAACTACCTCCAAAACCATCAATTATAATCAATATCAACTCACTAGTGACTAACTCCTTGAGGTAATTCATGGAATTCAACTGAGAACACATAGCCAGTGGAGTATAACAGTATCGGGTGTCAGACAGTTACCCAACGATAGCAATCGATGAGGTCATGCAAACGTATCGCGGATTCACTAAATTAAAAACATCAAGCGTTGAGAGTCGACTCAGTTGTTTAATGGTAAAGCATTTACCGATGAGTCGGAATGTCCTGGGTTTGATTTCTGATAAGGTCAGGGAAGCGTATTGATGCGTCTTTCAGTGCTCCCAGGTGATTAATGGTTGTCCAATTCAGATCAGTTCGTGATATCACAAGTAGCAGTCAACTATGTCCACAACACCCAGTTGAAATCAATTTGTTGAACAACGAAACTCGTACACATAACCTTCAATATCTGCAGTCAACAAAGCTTAACTAGTAAAATGATAAATAAATACCGAAATACCTTGTTATAGTTTAGGATTTTCTGTCATGTAAATGATTCCTAAGTGTCTCAGAGGAAAACAAAACTTTCAATATCAACGATTGTTTACATTTTTGATGTTTTGAAACTGTATGAGTGTAAATAATTTATTGGCTAAATCAAAATGAAGACGTTTCAACATAGAAAGCTTTCTTTTCAACAAAGTCATTTAGTGGAGCAGTACATTCGTATTCATAGTAAATTTAGCAAATAATTGATTATAATATAAAATAGGGAGATATTGCATCATTTATTAGTAATCAAGAACATCATCGCCTTCTCAGTTATCCAGTTAAGTGGACGGGATAGAGTTTATAATTAATTTCTTCAAGTAGTCACCTAAGGCGTTGTTTGGTGAAATGATAAGGTTGTGAAAATTAGTCATACATCTCGAGTATCGGATCTAACAAGTCAAAATATTTTTTAAGTTGTAATTAATGCAGTGTAGTAGATAATTATCATCTTGATGGATATAAAGGAGGTATAGAATTAGTGACAGTAGTAACTTATTAATCAATAAGAAAATAAGAAATAATGTGAGGTCATTACGGCGACATTATAATCAAAGAATGAACATACTTCTTTGAAACAAATATCAGGCTGTAATAGTTACCAACGCCTCCTGACCTGAACTCATTCTGACTCATTTATATGATTTTATAGTTTGATTTTGAGAGGAGGGGACCATTATCTGAATTGGTCAGTTGCTCAAGAGTTAAGTTATTAACCAACTTTTATTAACCTTTAAATAACCATACAAGACAGTTCAGAGATATTTGTTTTTGGAGGAGCACGATTTATGTGACCGATATAACTTGCCATACAGTAGCAAGTAAACTGGTATATACACATTAAGTTGGCCTAAAGCGGCAGTTTATCCTTTAAACTTCATAGGATGTAGTTATTGTTGGGAAAAACAATTCAAAGTTCTGTTTAATAAAATGTTCTCTTCAGCGACATTGAAAGTTGCTGTTTGAGGATAAGATAATTAGAAACTCAATAAAAAAATTTGTAATCAATTAAATTTATGAATCTACTCAGCTAATTACTATAATCTTTTTTATTTAATTAACTTAGATAAATATCTTATATGGTCATAATATCTCGAAACTACAATTTTTCACAAGGCAATAGGTTTATTAACCACATCTTTAAGTGATAAAACTATAATACTTCATGTGGATTGATGAAAAAATTTGGACATTCATGTTTAAACACGCTATCATACAGAGCTTTTAACTAAGAGCACCCTACTAAAACTATTTATTATAAATAATTTGCAAATAGCCGTCGGTTTCGATAATCAAGCATATGTACATTATAACATTATTGTTTACGCTAGAACTGCAACCTGGTACTTTCTGTTATTGTGTTCAAAAAGTCATTAACATCTTCAACAGGTATGATAACTGTCTAATTGTTAGTACTTTAAATTCTTATCTTTAGGAATATCTTATTATAACAGTGTATTTTACTTCAACTGTTGAGTTTTTTTAACTCGTTACTAACATTGTTTTGTCTATGAGTTTTTTACACGTTTATCAAACATTTCTTAGAATTAGTTCAGTAAAGTATCCAATACTTAACTCAAGTAGATTCTAAATTGAATTTTTATCAAAATTTCTCTTTTTCATTTCACTGATATATAAATATTTTCATCCAATAAATTTTTCATATGAATAAATGTTTTTCTTTTTACTTCAGTTACTAGAATAGATCTACTTGAGTTAGTTTCATTTAAAGTTCTATCAAAACATACGGTGTATCACAATAAATATTTTACCAATACACTGAATATGTTTTCATACTGATAAATAAATTAACATAGAGTTGCAAAAAAATAAATAAATTGATTAGACAAATTGATAAATTTACTGGTTAAATAATGTTTCATAATAACATCATGGAAACAAGAAACACTGTACAGTTGCTTTGTTCTAGTATGAGACTCCTTATAAATGAGTATCTACGACCTTATCAAGGAATTTAATTCACAACTTTTAACTTTCATAATGTTAGGGATTGGAAATTCTCAAAAAGGAATTGTATTGATTTTTTTGCAAGCATGATTTGTTAACTTTCATCACATTTATGTGTGTTAATGTGAGTTATACTCACAGAGTATATTTGACAATATTTCATTGTATTAATAAAATGTTTATGATCTCAATTTGATGAATAGTCACTATAAATATACGAATATTTTGTACATAATTGACTTTCTCTATCTTACTAAAATAAAGGGTCCTGAATACTCTGTCTTCTGAATTTGTGACTAGGACGGTTCAAGTCGTTCGAGTGCTAAAGTTGTTTCAGGCTAGTCAAGATATCAGGTGCGAGTTATAACACATAATGAACGCTTAACCTATAGAACAGTGAACTGGCATCCAAAGACTGACATATCTAACCTCATTGTGACAATTTATTGATATAGGTGGATAAACGCCACTTATTCAACATGGTTGAACTCCACTAGTTATATCATTTCACTCAAGCTACAGATACTACTACCTGAAGTTAGTCACTGGTGAGCTAATATAGATTGTAACTGAGAGTTGTTCAAACTACTACAATTAAATTAGATAACATGAATTGACATATGTTAATTTAAGTTATGAAACCGAAATTCATCAGTCTCCATAGCACAATGGTGCATTCAACTTATTTCATATAGACTAAACCTATAACTAGTCAATATTTTTCAGTTCTGATATTTTTGTCCAAACCAGTATTCATGCATATAATGAAAAAATGAGTAAATTGGAATTGCATTCAGTGCTACGAAAGTATTCCGATTAATTGTATTGTGGTAAATGACAATCATTTCCTCTTCGATAGTTAACTATTTTCTTTTGTCAATAAGTTTCATTTCAGAATTAGTTAAAATTATAATTTTTTATATTATTATCTCATTTTTATGCAACATCCAAAGGGAATCAATGATAGTCAATATGTATTATAATTTCGCAGAGATTGAGTTAAATTGTTAGCTACCGATGCTTTATGCATGCATGATCTGTCATAATTACCAGATTGCACAAGAGATCTTAAACAGTGTGACCAAGGTGGTTAAAATAATGTTCATCAAGTTACTATGTTTCATTAAGTAGAAGAATGTTATTGGAAATAAGGGTGTCGCTTGTTGCAGCCTATGGATCTAAATGTTGATTACAGATTACATTGTGCTCTGTGGTGACATAGATTGATGATTAAAATGAAGAAAACCCCTTGCTGAATTCGTGTAGCAGAGTTTATTGTGACATATTTATGAAACTAGAAGTGGCTTTTAATGAGTCACTGAGAATGACGCCATAAACAACCACGTGAAACTTCTTGATTAAAAACAATAGTTGTAATGTATTACAATCTATATATCTGCATATTTACTTAACCTTTATCAGTGTGAATCTAGCAAGCATTATAGCCTTCTCTGTCCTACGAGAAAAAAAAATAAAAATGTTGCAGCATCTAGGTCGTTGGATAAAAGTTTTTCAACAATCACAATGTTGGTATGGAACTAAATACCCTAGTAACGTATCCACAGCAAGCATTAGTCTACGATTGTTTTAAAAGTCGTCATATTCAATAAACAACTATTTCTCCTTGTCAATTCTTAAAAATTGATTTGTTGTTGTGTTTTCGTCATATACTGGTGAGTCTTCATCTTACGAAATGCGTTAAGGAGCAACGTCCGGAGAATCGGTGTTATTAGTCTGTCGATAGAATATTTTTTTATTGTGAATAAACTTTGATAATGTGTAAATTGGCAGTATATTAAAGTTCCTCCCTAAACATATCATGTAAATGTTGATAGTACTCAGAATAGCAACTGATTCAGCTGCACAGAATACATTTGAATTCGAATGGTTTTCCGTTTAAGCTTGGCGACTGGAGGCACCTATGAGCAATATAAACCAGGCAACGTAATATAAACTTATTATAGTTGTTAGAATACTCGATTGCATACAAGGGAGATCGCTGCCAAAACTATATTAAAATAATGACGGTAATGTTAAAACGATGAAGTTCTACTAGAATTTTCGGATGACAACCTTCTATATGCGTAGGAAAAGAGTATTTAGCAGAGGGGAATAGAATCCTAGTCGATAATTCTAATTAAGACTGAATCTGAACTGATTAATTTAATATGGAAACCGACAGCGTTACATTTATCATAGCTAAAGTAACCCTCTACAAGCCATCTTATTAACGTAATGCATATTTCGCGATGTTAGCAAGTTTAATTACTGATGATTCCCAACAAAACATTGAAAAGTAAATGTCAACAAAAGGGTCTTTTTTCAACGAATTCATTAACAAAATACACATTTCCGTGAGCGACATATGAACAATCAATAAACAAATAATACAAACCATCAGCGAACATATAAACAGTCAAATTCACTTATATAGGTTAAGATAATTAAAATATTTATGTCTCAAATATGATAAGAAGTATCAAGATAATCAATCGAAACAACGCTGGAAACAATTGTCAGCGAAACTTAGGGTTTGGGATAAGTCACATCATAGTCATTCTACCATCTAAACTCCTATCGACTGACCAACATGGTAAAACCAAAGAGAAGACGAATGTTATATAATTCCCATCGTGATAGGTATGATTGTATTGAAAATATTAAAATAATGACGGTAATGTTAAAACGATGAAGTTCTACTAGAATTTTCGGATGACAACCTTCTATATGCGTAGGAAAAGAGTATTTAGCAGAGGGGAATAGAATCCTAGTCGATAATTCTAATTAAGACTGAATCTGAACTGATTAATTTAATATGGAAACCGACAGCGTTACATTTATCATAGCTAAAGTAACCCTCTACAAGCCATCTTATTAACGTAATGCATATTTCGCGATGTTAGCAAGTTTAATTACTGATGATTCCCAACAAAACATTGAAAAGTAAATGTCAACAAAAGGGTCTTTTTTCAACGAATTCATTAACAAAATACACATTTCCGTGAGCGACATATGAACAATCAATAAACAAATAATACAAACCATCAGCGAACATATAAACAGTCAAATTCACTTATATAGGTTAAGATAATTAAAATATTTATGTCTCAAATATGATAAGAAGTATCAAGATAATCAATCGAAACAACGCTGGAAACAATTGTCAGCGAAACTTAGGGTTTGGGATAAGTCACATCATAGTCATTCTACCATCTAAACTCCTATCGACTGACCAACATGGTAAAACCAAAGAGAAGACGAATGTTATATAATTCCCATCGTGATAGGTATGATTGTATTGAAAATATTAAAAATGTTAACATTTTCAGGAAGCACACGTTCTGCCTTGATGTATTCTGATTGTTCACCAGTGTACTTCTGACAGAAATAATACGTAATATTTGTAACTTCATTGTTTCATATGACAATGATGTCGGCTTGCCAACTAAATACCGATAGAACTAGTTTTATTTTACACTCTAAGCATTCATTTTCAACAACGAGATATATCAGCAAATAGACGAAATCACAATAGGTTCTTTAATAGACCTACTGTAATCAAATTTCTTTTGTCTTAACTCCAAAACTGTCAAATATCATGACTTATCTTTGATGTATATCAAAGATAATAAGGACATTACGTTTATCATACGTGACGATAATGTTGAGCAATAGAATATCGCTACAATACCTACCATCCAGCCCCAGAATTGGCATGTGAAAGTGAATCATGCTCGTCAATCTCACTTTTTGGATGTTTTTCTGACAAGATGGAATGAATATGTTTATAGAAAACAAGCATCAAATGAGCAGGTAACCAAATTCTATGGCTTGATATCATTAAGTAGAAAGAGAAATCTTATTCACTCTTTAAACTACTGCATAAGAAAAATTTACAGTGGTTAATGTGTTGATAAATAACTCGATTTCCTCAGAAAATCCCTAGCTGGAAATGGATATCCATTTCGTTTAATAAACAAGAACATAAAAGAATTACAGATTAAAACGACCATCATTTCCGCTCTCAAAAGGCAACTGTTTAAGAATTTGAAATTTAAAGGCGATCAAGCATCTGATTCACTGAGAAGCCGTTTGTCCATTCCAATCAAAGGAACTATACCTGGAGTTTACCTCATTAGTCCTAAAAGATAATCTTCCACGCTTAATCACCTCCACGTATGTTTACCACTTCACATGCTTACATGGTGCAAGGAACATAGGCCGTAATTATCGTTCGCTTTCAGCAAGAGTACGAGAATTTATCCAAACTCAGTTCTATAAGGAAGGAAGCAAATTAGTTGGTAGTTGTATCCTGGAACACTTAATTATGATTATTTGTCTAACCCGCGTATTAATTCTAAGCTCGTTTACTGAATCTGTTCCAGCCCACCGAAATTTATTTGTAAACAGCTTTTTAAAACTGCAGAAGCCCTGAATATTCATGATATGAAGTCGAAACTTTGTACATAAATAGAGTATGTATGCTTTGTTTTTACCTTGGCTTCAATGTTATCATCATTATTTTCATTTGTTGCAGTAGTAGCAGTGAAAACATCTCAGTGATTGTTCATGGAAGAAAAACATATTTCCCTCTCCACTTTTTTTAATTATTATCTTTTAAAACCCGCCATCTGGTATTTCAGTGATAATTGTTTCCAGCGTTGTTTCGATTGATTATCTTGATACTTCTTATCATATTTGAGACATAAATATTTTAATTATCTTAACCTATATAAGTGAATTTGACTGTTTATATGTTCGCTGATGGTTTGTATTATTTGTTTATTGATTGTTCATATGTAGCTCGCGGAATAGTTTCGTGAAAATGATATGTATATATATATATATATATATATATATATATATATATATACATATATATACATTTGTACATTTTGGTAATGAATACGTTGAAAGGTAATCCCTTTGATAGGGTTTACCTTTTTTAATTTCTATGCATTTCAATAAGCTGGTCGACTACCTCTTCATATGTGTAACAGAGAATTTGTTGATAAGTCGTAGTATACATCATTCATGAACATCAGAGAAAGTTTTCTTAAATAGATTTGTAATAGGTAGTTTGCTTTGTTTCCTTTGGATTTAGTGATGTCTAAATTTGTTATGCGAAATTCAACTCTACGAATCGATTTATTCTAATTTTGCCTTTGATATTTTATAAATTGATAAAAGATAGGCATAATACCATCTATCGAATGTCTAGTTTTAATACAAGCTTTTAGCAATCTAATTTAGTTTTTATTGAAGAAATGAAGATATCATATTTGTAACTTGTAAAGTTCCAAGTTGTTTCAATAACTAACTGATAGCAAACTAGGAAGTGTTAAGTATTATCAAAATTCAATTGTTATTACAAATGAAGAACAAAGTATTATAATCATATTCGCTTTACTTTTAATTAATTCTTAAAAATAGAATAAATGATTCACAAATCATTTAATTCTTAGGAATATCTTCAATAGAGTTATTTATGTTTGACATTAATCATCTATTCGTATGAATGCGTGATCGCTCATATATATATATATATATATATATATATATATATAGTGATTTAGAGAATTGTGACAAATCATTTAGATAGATTAAGTATCATAATGACAAATAGACAATAGGGAGAACAAAATATCCTACAGAGAATTACATAACAAATAGTGTAATGGTGATAAGGATAAGATGAGTAAAACTTCGATAGAAAGAGTAAAATAAACAATATTTAGAGTAATAATAATAAATATTATTATTATTATTATTATTATCCGACATGGTGGTATATAACTAAAATGATTTAATTAGTTACATTACATTGGAATCAACTATTGTTAGGTAATAAATCATGCAATCGATGTAAATCACTAATCTTTTATTGTTGTTTACAATCAATGACATTGAACAACTTTAAGGAATTTTTTTTGAAAGATTTATCTACTCAAGGTAATCAAAGTGAATTATTTCTAGGAAAGATTTATGTGAGAAATGGTGATTTGAAATTATGATAAACTTGATTTAGTTTGTATATTAAAACAAAGAAAATAGGTAAATGTAAAAAATACGATCTATGATAACAGAATATCAATTATGGTTTATAGTAGTAATGAAGAAAATAATTCAATGATGATGAATCTTATGATACTGTATCTTATTAAATGTTGGCTCCTTTATTAAAATAATCTACGTACCTTTACAGAGAAACGTTATGAACCTTCGTAGAATTAAGTAATCTCTTCGGACTCGTCCAATGAATAGAAACTGAGATTATTTTGTTGCTCTGTAATAGCAACTTATATAATGCTCAATTTACACGATGTCATCAAGCCTAACCTTGGTAATGCTGCCAACATTCTAAGCCCTTGTTTCCGAATCAAAAATATAGCATTCATCCTCATTTACATGACTAATTTTTACAATTTGCATATTCCCTAATTTTAACTAGTATGTTAGACATAATATTCCTCATTGTTCTGTGCATGTTATTTTCGTCGACATCATTACAACTGCAATGATTGCAGTATGTATCAATCTAATTCCATTAATAATGTTAAGTGTAATTTTAGGTTGTTTACAGCTAATGAGTGGTCACTTAATAAGATGAATTCATTCTATTCTTTAGATCTGGTTGGAGAAAATTTCATAGCTCATTTCTGTAAGCATCTTTTGCAGATAAAGTCGTTCAAAATAGTGACGAGAGCTCCTTAGTTAAACTATCCAGTTCAGGGGAAACAGTATAAACAAAGCCATCCTCCTTAGCTAATAATCTTCTCCATTTACTCAGTATATATCTATTCCATCATAATTGCATTATATTTGATTTTTGGTGGGTTTTGAGTTAAAGATTAAGCTTAAAATCAATCGTTGTCTGAATTTTAATCTAAAGAAAGTAAATATTTCATTACCAATTTAGTGACTTGAAAGCTAAACATTCTTTATGAAATTGTAATTAAGTGTTGTGAAAATCGTTGAATATTAGTTTGATATCATGAATTGGTCCGAATTAGACAACCACTGATCAATAGGAAGCACCGAACAACTATTTCCTCCTAGTATAGGACGACGCAGCAATACATCTCCCTGACCTTATCAGAGATCAAACTCAAGACATCCTGACTCAGTGACGAATGCTTTACCATTAAGTCACTAAGTCGACTCTCAGCGGTTGATATTTCTAACTTAGTGAATTCGTGGCACGTTCACGTGACCTCATCCATTGCGATTGTTGGGTAATTGCCTCACACCCAATACTGTTGAATCCCACCTGTCACGTCTTCACACTAGAACTCCATGAATTACCGCAAAGAATTAGCCACTAGTGAGTTGATATTGGTTATAATTGGGTGTTGTGGGAATTGTTGAATGTCAACTTGATAGAGACATGGATAAACCCTGTCGAAGAGTTCCACACACTGACAAAACAACTGTCCAGTATTCACTGGGGAATTAATGATTGTCTAATTCATATACCGAATCGTGAAACTCGAGATTTTTAGTTTCAGTTTTTTGTGGAAATATATGTGAGCACTGGTGTAGAATCTTATCCCAAAGTGAAACACTTGCTTAATACTTTTTAGTTTTTTATGTAATGCCTATCCATTGTCAACGCGTAATATAGAACTCCAAATTAAGTAACCTTCACAATACATAGCAATAAAAGAGATTAGTTCTTTTATGTTTAATATTTAAAAAACTGACACCTGTATGCATCAGAGATAAACCTCTTTAAATTAAAACAAAACACAAAGAAACTGTAAATCAATTCAATTTGTTATAGCCAAAGAAAACGTCTACAGCTTTCTTTATTCTAATGTAACAGATATATACAAAGTCATCCATATTTACAGAAAAAACAATGTTTTTTTTATAGAATAAATTAAAATTCACGGAAATTTTATGCCAATCAAGCGTAAAAATTTATTACAGAAAAAAGAATTGACACATATGATCACAATGTTTGTTTTAATTTATAGCGGATTAGAAACAAACTACAATCTATTGAATAATTTCAATTGTAATTTATATTACATAATGAAGTATTTCATAATCAACAACAACAAGTTTTCAAACTAAACAAATGATGATGTTAACTGAGGTAAGTCATTTGAATTGCTAAGTTTATTGATATTAATCTGATGCATATCAACAACCACTTGCGAATCTCCACTATTCAATTGATTATTATTAGTAGTAGTATTGCTTTTATGCGATTCATACTTTTTCGTAGAAAATAATTTCAATTTAGATTTCTGTATCGCAGATAAAATATCTCTGTTAGTGTTATTATTATTATTATTATTACAGTTCGATGGTGATGACATAGGTGATAGTTTACTGACTGTAACTAATTCATTCTGTTTACTAGCATGTTTATTATTAGAAGTTATATCAGTTGGCTTATCGTTAAGTGGCATCAGTATTGATTTATTATTTTGACATTTAGAATCAAAACATGTTGAAATGGAATCGGTAGCATTTGTTTGTAATATTTTGTCATTATTTCTAACACCATTGTCTACATTTTTCATAGTTGGATTGATGACTTCAACTTGATGACTTGACAGAGCATTGTACTGTTTTTGTCGATTTAGTGTTTTGCATAATTCTAATTGATTGAATAACATCGGTGATGTTTGATCGTCATATATCGAATCACAGGCTTTAAATAAATAAGCATTTTCTGACAGCCTTTGATTATTGTTATTATTATTACTATTATTGTTAATAAGCTGTTTGTTCAAATCATTCTGTAAATTTGATGGAGATAAACAAGAATTTTGTAGGGAATTTATTTGACTAATAGACAATGGAGTGTAGTCGGAACAATCAGCAGTTCGGTGAGGAACTAAAAGAAAATGCAAGCAAAGTTAATTGTTAATCTGAATATCATTTTAATTCCCCGTCTGCGAGGATTTTGCCTAGTTTTGCTTATATGTCGATTATTATATTTGTCAGATTCACTTAATTTTACTAAAAACAATTAACATACAGTTTGAGACTGTGATTTATCGGAACTATTTCATCTTCAATATAATTCGAAAACAAACGGTCTTCATTAAAGGAGAATGAAGAGGATTCAAAGGGTAAAAAATCTAGTATTCTTTCATCTACTAACATGTTTTATTTTATTATTTATTTAATAGAGTCAATATGAATGTGCTAAGTGTGTACTACAATAAATTTATTAAAGAGAAAATTTCTGCTGTTATCGAAAATCACTAGACTAATACATTTCCATTCCATAGTAAATAAAAGTGGTCTCGGTCGAATTTCAAAACTACTACTTATTTCACATGGTTCTGAATACATTCCATGCTAACGTAAAGCGTAAAGATTACAATATAATATGATGGTTTTTTTTTCTTGCAGTTAAGCCATGGACAGTATCAGTTATTTTCTGTCCTCTCTGTGATTTGTATCAATATTGTCTACTTCGATTTATATCCATAAAAGTTTTGTTTTGCTTATTCAATAATCTAGGATGGGCAGTGCTGATGGGTTCCATACTAGAATAAAACAGAAGTCCAGTGCTCCCTAGTTTACAGTGGTACCACATCAACATCAATCTGTGACATATTTAGTCAATTAAAATACCAATCCACAAAAATGGTCATCTTAAGTGAACTATTTAGTAATAGTTAGTGTGACATACTTTACATCGGTATTGTGAACATCTGGATTTTCTTTAAGGATTATGTCAATGGTAAGTAGTTATAGGTATTTAGAAACGGCATGAAACCTAAACTTCATATCTCACCTGCGTCTTATATTATTAGGATTGTAGATGATCTCACATAGGTCTGAGATATTTTTAATGAATAAACGCCGTGTGATAGCCGACTCAATGTTGTCAAGTTAATCCTTACCGCTAATCGACTTCAACCGATCAAATTATGATGTGGCTATCAATCTAAGAGAATTGGCGTAGGTTATATGCACTAATCAGAAAAGGAATCAACTAATAAATTTACTATAATCATCAAACCCGAAACATTAAAAATGCCAACGATTTAAGTCATTATGACTAGACTTACTTGACATGATTGTACTTGTATACGAATCATTAGAAGGAACAATATTAAGATGATCATACGCTCGTACAATATATGTTGGTGATAAACTTCTACAATTCAGCGTACTTATGCCAAAATCTGACATTATTCTACTTCTTGACCCAGTATTTGTTTGTGACTCATCATTCTTTGAATGACTTGTTAATGTATTGTCTAAACCTATGTCACCAGTATTATTCTGATAGATACAAGAAATACAAAAGCAGCTTGATTATATTTAATAGGATATGAATTTATATTGTAACAAAAATAGATTCTAATTGTATTAATGAAAAAGTATTGTATTTTGAAGAAGTCTTAATAGATGAGAATGAAATAAGTAGATTCCTAGTAAAACGTGGAAGCTAAAGTCATATTGAATCTAGAAATAGGAACTGAGAATTATAACTTGAAGTTGAAGGAATTTCAGAGACTTCTGGTACTTCCCCCCTCTTAATCTACGAATATACTCAGTAGGGATGCTTTTGAGTATTACAGTCGTATGTAACAAAAGAAATGTCACGAGTAGTAAAATACTTCAATCTAGAAAGATTTGTAAAGATGACGCTTCAGAAGGGGCGATAATATCAATACATAACGCTGTGTATGAAGCGGTTATGCTGAGAAATCTGTAAAAGTTGTGAGAACAAGAGTAACAGTAGGTAACTGCCAAACAATGAATTACAAGGAGAAACTATATCTGACATGCTATCAAGAAAGGTATGATTACAGAGGTACTGACAACTAAAACAAGACGAATTATACATATTACATTTCACACTTTTAAACAACTTATTTTTAGTTACCTGCTGTATAATCTAGATGAATGTTAACGATAAGCTTGTGAGCCCATGTAAGTCTATGAATTTAAAGTAACTTCTGAAGAAAGATATATAAACAGACCTCTTAAGCTTTCTGGTGCTTTCTTGGACATTATGTGTCGTGGTTTAGTAAAAGAGTAAGTTAGCTCTGTCAACAGCTAACCATTATCTCACTTAGTAGACACAAAACATGAAATCTACAAGATGTTTGCATTCATTGTCCAATAAGAATTACCATACATACTTTGCACATTTGTGAACCCTCTCCTAGCTATTAATAATAGTTGAGGCAACTTTACTGCTAACTTTGCTGACAAAAGCGATATGTATTAAAATCCTTTGACCAATCCCTTTTACTCCCATAATCTTATCCATCACTGGGTGATTATAGCTGTGATTAGTGTTTACAGGACTTCTTCCAGTAAACTGTTTTATTTTATCACATTTTATTATATACTGACAGCATCATTCTACACATTATCCACACAGCTTACATATAGTCACATGATTTTGTTATTCCACTACCTCACGGGCGTATACAGACAAATTCCTAACAAACCACGAATGCAACTCAATGGCATTAATATTCATTTATGATTGCGTATTCATGGAGTGATTTGAAGTCTTAGTTGATTGAATTCGTCACAAATTGATGTCAGCAGGTTATCATTAAAAATTAGGAGTGCCATTCTAAGATAGAACAGCTGTGCAGTGTTCACTTACTCACGCATGCAATACGATCCCACCCCAGGGGCTTCATGTGTTCGCCAAGCTGAAGTCCCTGGGGTGAAATCTGGAGTACACACTGCTGAGGAGTTCCACACTAGAACGAAATAGCTGTCAAATGCTCCCTGGTTTTCACTGGTACCCTGCCAACATCAATCAGTGGCAAATTCAACCAACTATATATACATATTATAAGTAGAGATTATATTTGAAATAATCTCAGTGAATTAAATCTAGAAAGCGAAATGTTTCACCCAGCAAACTGTTCGGGACTTCTTCAGGAAAATGTAACCAAAATTACCCAAGATACATTTAGATAAATCAGGCAGTCCACTTGTTCAAACTTGTTCTATAGGTGGATTCTGTGTGTAGTAAAAACTATGAGTCAGATATATATGTAAAATTTATATGTAAGCATGATCATGTAGTGACATGTATGTGCGTATTGTTGTGTACATCAGTTTTTAATGCTGTTGATTATAATAACTAGTTAAGCCTTAGGTTCTAGGTAGAAGCAATTAGACAATTAAAAGTATTATTAACACATATGTTTAAATTAAACATGATGATTGACACTAATCAAACAACGTTTACCACTACTAAGTAAAATAAATGGAGATAAATTCAATGCAAAATAGATTAGTTATTAACTATTGTTATTATTGTCGGTAGTTCAACTGAAAATATAGATGATGTTGTTGTAAACGTCTGAGCTACTTTTGCTAATCAACAGTTACCAAGGTATAGCCAACTGTATTTCATCTCCTCTGTTCAGTGTTTGGTTTTATCTGTGCATGCATTGTTTCAGCTATCAATCGTTCTTGTATATGCAGTAAAACCTTTTTTGAGTATTGTTGTCTCTTCAAAATCAATCTTGTCTTATTTCTGCGGTGTGCAGTACAATCCCTCGCCTGTTTTCAACAGTAATATGTTTCAGATATAGTGTGTTCCTTCGCCCTAACATCCACTTATTCAGATACTTCTTCCATATGTACTACATTACGTTTACTAAATTTCATTTAGTTCTGTTGTTCCTCCCAAGATATCCCGTCTTCAACCTTCATTAGTGTTTTCTAATCACGTCACTTACACGAAAATAGACTTTTATAATATATCTGTTAAGTGTCCTTTTGATTTACTTCGGATTTTGTTTACCGTATGAAATTAACCCAGTGTTTATCCATTTCTCTCAGAGGATGCACCAGTTTTTTATTCTTACTATTAGCAATCTTTTTCAAAAACCATCTATTGTAGTTAGGATAAACTTGTATATATTCCCGTTGATTTGTTATAGACTGAAGCTGGTCAGTCATTGTTGTTATATGTGCATCCTGAGAGGATTGCCTCGATATAGCGAATTTTTCACAAGTATTATATAAGTTGGATTGTGACTGGCAAGTGGAATCCAGGAGGCGCGTTTCGTCCTATTTGGGACTCATCGGCCGGATGTACCTGCATCAACGGGAATATACAAGTTTATCCTAATACCAATGTGTCCGTTGCACAAGTGTGACTGTCTGGACTCAGTAGTTTAGTGGTGAACGCGGTGGCGTTCGACACGAAACGGACTGAGTTTGAATCCCACTGTGAACATCAACATTGGGATGCAGATACATCCAGCCGATTAGTCCCAAATAGAACGAAACGCGCGTCCAGGATTCCACTTGCCAGTCACAATCCAACTTATGTAACATCTAGTGTAGTTGTTGGCCCTAAGTGTAACCAGGATCACATTCATTTTATTATGTCTGTTTTTCATTTCTGTGACAAAGGGACTACTACTGTTGATTGAATGTTTTGAAACACCTTAGTGGAAGGAGAATATACAAATTCCTAATCTAAGAATCTCCTAATATGTGTTGGTTTTCTAAAGATGCCAGAAAGTCATGTAACTTGCAGTATAAAAAATTGTTGATGTGATGATACAGAGAAAAAGTATCTGATTACATTTTCTTCCTAATTTGTGATGTCTGGAATATTCGAATTGGCACTTTAATGCCAACAAACGTTTTTGCTAATTTATTTAACATTAATTGCTCATAAACACAAGAAAAATTATTTTAGCTCTTTTTTTAATCTAAAGGTTTATTTGTTCCTCTGATGGCCATTACCGATACCACAAAAATACAAGCAAACGAACAGTAACATACATACCTACTCACTTCAGATGTTTGCATGCTCAACCGTATAACACGATTGAAAAGCCATAAACTTAGAATCGTTGTCAACCCTAACCAACTTCGGTAATTTTCATTTTGATTACTTCACTGAAGGATCTTGGACCCTACTATTACGCAAAATGGCGTGATTGTCTTATATATGTTCTTTGTGTTCGATTACTAAGATATTTTCGAAATTTTTTTTGGCATAGAGTGCTTAAAGAAGTTTATAACTTATAAATCATTTACAAACTACAGATTGCACATGCATTGTGAGTCACATCAATGTATGAGTTTACATGATTTTATAGAAAGATTATCAGTTCAATAATCATTATAAACCAAGGGGTGATTGACAGATGGTTTTTCCTAGTTGAAGTTCTCTCATATGTATAACCAGACAGCATCACTAGGGGTCAAACTTAGAATTCATAGATATCAATGTAAACGGGCTGCCAAAATACCAATTATAATCATTTCATACTTTAAGAAAACTATCATCTAATATCATGGGTGATACCTAACTGAATTAATCAGCCATAAATTCAAAATACAGGTTTGTAATCCAGTCTCTAGGTCAGTTACAAGATAATGCATGAATACTGTTTACTCGAATGTTCTGTAAGAAGAGATTGGTAACCTACAACATCGTTGAGCCGTATTGCATATTTCTATCTATATGACCAGATACATCTAGATTTCATCACAGGTGAAATTGTACAGTCTGATAAGTTTCAGTCAAGTGCATTTAATTTTCATATATTCATCAATCGCTAGTCAGTGAATAACACAAACCATTTATGATCTTATTGCATCTTTACTAGCTGCACAACTAAAAATATAACAAGTAAACTGACTTACTTTTTTGCAGCTGATGTAGTTATCACCCTTTGCTACTGTATCTGAAACGAAAATGATAGAAGACAAAAATGGGAGCAATCAGTAAAAGCTACAAAATATTTTAAATACTTGATCAAATTCATTCCATATAAACGTTTAATATGATTAATGGTGGGTAATAGTTATCGGCTTGATTCTTAATAATTGTTCTGAATTAATAAACTAGCTCTCTTTCTCGTCGTATCATATGGTTAGTCAAACTTCTTTGTTAATCACAAAGCCAATCAGTGTAGGCTTATAGAAGTTGTCATTCAAAAATTCATCAGCCATACATACTAGTAATTTACACTAGCTGAAAAATATCCACTTACTTCAAATATTGATTCTAGAGAATAATTCTTAAACATCATCTTGTGGTTCATTTCTATAATCAGTATTAATTCACTTAAGTCTAATGCTTAGAAGTTGTTCATCGATGATGCTCCCCAGGTATGTGAAAGTATCCACTTCTTCCAGGGTTCCTCAATCAACTTAAATTGGGTTGGTGCTCCATGTGTTGTATTTGAGGATCTTGCTCTTTCCCTTATGTACGTTCAGGCCTACTGATGCTGAGGTCGCTACTTGCTATATAATAATAATGTTTATAGGGAAATAATAAGTTATTACATTGTCACAGTATAACGCATTTAGATTTGAGTGGTAATTCAGCATTTAAGCGCTAAAAATAAAGAGTATGCCGGAAATCAGTCAAGAATAAACGTCTTACCATATTTTTCATGTTCACCAATTGCCAAATTTGTTCTTCTAAGTTTCACATAGAAGCAAACAAAACTGATTATCACAAGTATTAGTGCTAAACAAACAGCCAATGCCAACAAATACATAGCTGGTAGGGTAAATGGCTTGGAATTAGTTAATTCCGATCTTATATAAGATTGTGATGAGAGTTTATCTCCTCCATTCAAACCTAGAAACGTTTGGCGATTTGATTTGTATGCATACTGTTTACTTTTAGTACTTTCTTTGTTTTGATACGTTAAAACATGTTCATTATCGTTGCTGACATCGTTTTGTCCATTTACCACATGAAAATAATTCTTTGAATAGGTTTTATGCATTGTATCTACAGGATCGTAGTAAAATATTTGTAAACTAGTGATTGAATGTTCTGGAGTCGGTCCTTTATCAGATACACGTATTAACAATCTATCCGGTCTGCGATATCTTTTAGGTAGACTGTTTGATGTAGGCGAAAGCATATCAGAATATACTAATCGTTTGGATAATAGAAGACGTCCATCTGGTTGTAGACTGAATGTAGGCATATCAGAATTTTCCTCATCAATGTTTCCGCTTTTTAAACCTTTAGCTTCATTTGATAAGCCAAGTGTACCTGAATAAGCCATGTCAAAAACTACAGTTCCATTGGGACCACTGTCCGGGTCATAAGCTTCAAACTAAAAAAGTATTAAGATAAAAATAACTAAATTTAGAATTATCAGTTGTATATGTTAAGGTTTCGGTTACAAACAAGTTCATACTACTAGGATTTTTATGTTAACTATTAACCTTAACTGTTTACTTGGTTTTAGTAAAATGTTAGAGCACTACATTAACACATTCTTCAATCATATTAAGGTGGTCTTAGTGATATTCAAGGGAACACATACATAGTGTAGTTTTGTCATTTTTGCTCACATCTGCAACCCAAAGAATGTACAGAACATGATTATAAGGCACCTTCGTAGTTCTATTTTGTAAATGATTAATTCCTACTGGTCATTTATGGATAAAGTTTGTGTAAACGCATCTTTACTTACAGTATTCTTGCCAGATACTAGTTTAGCATTATTCTTTCCTAAATTCAAGAAAGCTTTATATATATATCATCAAAAAAATGTATGCTCTGTGATTCGCATGCATTCAATATTCCTTTAAACAATGTGGTTAGTTATGGATTGTGGCTGGCACGTATATTCCAGGCCGAGTTTTGTCATATCTAGGACTCTTCAGCTTGATGTACCTGAAACCCTTTGCTGATGTATGCGCATTAATTCGTACACAGCCGGTTAGCATTAAACGCCAAATCTTTTACCGCTGAGCTAATGAGTGCTGACATTTACATATGCTCAGCGAGTGTGTATATATAGTTTGAAAGTATTTGTGTTTTCCTGTTAGCATTATTATAAATATAAATTTACCAGTATCTGTTTTAATACATGCATTCTAAGAAGATACGGCGATAGTTTTAAATTTATAAATTTGAATACGTTATGTTCTGGTTATGCCACAGAATGGGCAAGGAGGAATAGATCACATCAAGATGTGTTTTCATAATTCGGTTGTATTTAACATAATGTTAAGCCAATGGCTTACGTTGATAATGTACTTAATATATTTCTGCATATAGTTGACGTAAACAATATTTACACAATTAAATAGTAGATAACTCAAGCCGACTACCCTCCTTACTGTATTATGTCCATATAATGGTTTCGTCATAAATTGTTTGTTAAACATTTCATATGAGCAATAGTTATGATATTCAGTTAATGTTTATTAATTATATATTTAAGTTGGATTGCAACTGGCAAGCGGAATCCAGGACGAGCGTTTCGTCCTGTTTGGGACTCATAGGCTGGATGTACCTGTATCCCAATGTTGATGTTCACACTGGGATTCAAACTCAGTCCGCTTCGTGCCAAACGCAACAGAGACTGACCAGTTTCAGTCTATTACAAATCAACGGAAAAATGCAAGCTTATCCTAGTTTATTAATTATCTTATTGACAGTCAGTTATTTATTAACACCTGTTGATAGAAAAGACCTATTACTATGCATTTCACAAAACTATTAAGACAAGAATAATATTATTGTAATGCTATTGAACATTAACCGAAAATGTGAAGTACATTTAACTTTAGAGATTTTACAGCAGAACCATCCTAGTTCTTTATGTAACACAGAATACATATAAATATAGTAACTGATTACCTAATAATATCAATTGCTATAAATTTATCGATATATTGAACAACTTAGTTATGAAAATGTTCACTTTGAATGAAACAGAATTTTTTTCAGACAAAATTTCATCTATGTTCAACTTATTCTAAGTAAATAAATAATTCATATACTTATCAGGTTGTCACCAAAATATATTCTAGTCTAACTATAGTGTACTACAGTTATTGCTTATATAGACAGTAATGGACAATATGATAACGTATGTCAATGAAGATATAGGTGATTATTTTGACTTTTAAGATTATTATGGGTTCTAGTAAATATCATCATCAACATACAATTGTATTGTATATTGAAATAAATGTCTCTACTTATAGTTAATCTACAGACAATAACATATGCTAAAAGAAAATTAATTAGGAGTTTTCCCATGTGGATTTATCTTCAATTTTACATCATTTTCTGCAATTATTTATGGTCAGAAGGAAATTTAAGTACAGATTAGTAATGAAAGTACAAAGTATTCTTTATGCTTTAAACGACTGCACCTTGTATCTCAGAAGTGATAAAACCCTGGTACGATGAAGGGTGGAGAAAGTTTACTCCCCAACGCAAAATACCTATCCATGGCCATGTGATGATAGTCACCCTAGTCCTACTCCCTGCATTTGCGCAGTGTGTACTGTTTATAATAGGGAGAGAACAAAGTGAAAGTCAGGTGATCGAGCTGATGGATACTGAAGGTCCGTTTAGGAGAGCTGATAACCTCTTATTCTAAACCATGCACGTGGGGGACAAATGACATGTAAAAACTCTGGAAAGCGGCTATTATTGGTTTTAACGTCCTGACAAAGTTTCACTACCTTTTGGACAAAACCTTTAGGTAAAAGGTTTTGGGAGTATTTTCACGAGGAAATGATATGCCAGGAACCTAATGAAGATTGATTATCTTCGAGAACATTATTTCAACTGCTATAACTGTTGATAATGTTGAT
Source organism: Schistosoma mekongi (assembly GCA_034768735.1). NCBI lineage: Eukaryota > Metazoa > Platyhelminthes > Trematoda > Strigeidida > Schistosomatidae > Schistosoma > Schistosoma mekongi. The sequence continues at coordinate 35,420,764 of CM068307.1, read as the reverse complement.
AATGACTCTTAGGTTCCCCTTACCCTGTCCTCCCGTTTAATGTATTTACTATTAGCATATTGTTTATTACTACGAACTACAGTTACTTAGTTGTGTACAAATTGTTCCCATTCACTGCTACTATTTCCTTTGTTCTGTATCAATGTTAGATTCTTGATTGGTTTACTGTGTGGTTTGATCTTGTGTATATATAAGGGCATGATTAAAATACAAACTTTTTCGGTTCCTGATCCTGTTTCCGACTCTTGTTCCGTCTGGTTGGTTCACCTGTCTTCGGCTTGGGGGGGGTGAGTGGACATAGGGCAGACTCGCATTATAAACTAGGCACATCTCATTGGCGTTCGCTACAACCAACTAGTTTTATAGCGTCATAACAGGAAACTATTTATTTCGGCAAGGTGTACCTGTAGTATCCAGTCCCTCTCACAATTATAATGATTTATATCCATGTGGAAAATGCTGCTCTGGGATATGCAGTGCATACATTTTTAAAGTGGATTAGTTTAAAATTTTATGCATATAAATAAACAGGAACTTTAGGATTACCAAGTTTGAAAATAATTTCACTTTTCTTCTGAATACATCAAAATATACAAGTAAAATTATGCTCCTCTTTTGACATGTGGGAATTTTTTAGATCTATTTGTTAGATTTAATCTTCACAAATGAGATAATAATCACGTACTTTGAGTGATGTTTTTCAAAATTAAGAAGTAATATCAGAAAATTTACTATCAATTGAATTATTTTGTTTTAATTTGATATCATCAGTTGGTATGAATTAGACAACCATTCAAAAACAGAAAATATCACTGAATAACAGTTTCATTTTAGTATGCGTGACCACTCACCAACTCACCATTGTATCCAGTTCAGAAACTCTAGGTTTCTCGACGAATGATCGATAATCTAACCACTGACTTTACCACCATTTCACGATTGCAATTTTCAACTTAGTCAATTTGCGATAAGTTAAAGAGATATTATTCATTGCCATCTGTGGGTAACTGCTTTACACCTGATATTGTTGAACCTTACTGGTTACGTCTTCTCATTAAAACTCCAAGAATCGCTTCCAGAAGTTAGTTATTACTGACCTGATTTTGATAGTAATTGTGTGTTGTGTAGATTGCTGTAATTAACTTTCTATGTCAACAACGTCATCAGGTGGAATTTATTATTGTTTCTGTGTTCATGAAAAGAAATAGAGGAGGACTGGATCAATCCTCAATATTTTCAATGTTCCCTATAGTGTACCCAGTACATTTGTTCAATTTCTAAACTCATCATGTGTAAATTTTATTGAAAATTCCATCTAAAAAGCCATTATTTACTATTTTTGCAATGTAATCTTGTATGTTAGTTGCACAACACTGTTCTACGCATAGACGTCAGTAGCTATGATTCAAGAAGCATGAAATTAAATCGATAAAGCAGATTAAATTGTAGCACACAGTGACCACTCACTAAAAGAGTAAGAAAATGGTCAAATGTTGGATACAAGACGGTATTGAAAGCTCTGTAGGTAACCTTTACAAATATAATGCCTACACAATCACCAAACTGCATAGCTACCTAAGCCCTAACTTAAGTTTCTCAAGACCAATCAAAAAGAGGAAGACCAAAGGACTCATTGTGTCTAGAATTGGTTAACATATGTGGACGACAGGAAAGCAGAGCCCAGTACATGGTTTGGTGGATAATCTTGGTCGACGGTCTACGCCCCACGAGGGATAACAGGGATTAATAATGTTAAATAAAATATGAAAAGTATTTTATGAGCTAATTCTAAAAGTCCAAAACATAGTAAAACGTTGTCACAGTTCTAAAACTCACCACAGTCAAAAGTGTACCAACATTTGTATCCAAACTTAAATTGAGTTTAAAACCCGATGTCGGTAAGACAATATTCATTCTTGGATTATCTGGATTACTTTTACCTATTTCGTCTTTGTTTACTGCCTGTGAATGAGACGAAGATGATTCAATGAAACGCGGTTTATTATCATTTAAATCCAAAACATGAATTGTAACAGTTACAGAATTAGATAATTTAATAGGGATTCCATTATCTTCCGCAATTACTGTCAGTATAATTACAGGAGTTTTTTCACGGTCGATTACCCCATAGACAGTAAGTTTACCATCATGACTGATCTGAAAAATAGATATACATATCATATTAAGTTACGATACAATTTAAACATCTACAGTATTCAAGCGCTTTTCAGAAGTTTAAGTATCCTGTGTATTTTATAACAAACATATAACAGAAAGCCAATCAAATATGGCTTAATATGTGATGGACACGAAGCGATATTGTGAACATTTATTTGGAACAAACTTCCCTGTTTTTCTAATGAAACATTAAGTTAAAATACATATGAGTAGTCAGAAAGTTGGTTCGATGTTATTCTTGTTTCATGTATCTGTTAAATGCCAAGAGGTAAATATGAATTGGTCATTACATTTAAGTGGTTATTAAAATGTTATTAATGTTTTCATATGTAGCTATTCTGTTAAATTCAATTCAAGCAGTTAGATTATGTAACACATAATTTGAGCAAAAAAGGATACTTGCTGAAGTTAACATCATGAATTGATGAAGTTACGAAACGATAGCATCTCCTTTAAAGAGAAATAACCTGTTCCTTTGTATCAGATCATATTTATTCTCTGTTAACAATTTTGTTAAACTAATCAACTCTTAGTTCATATTATTAACCTACATTTCTCATTAGAATTCATTTTGTTATGTAGAATAAACTTGTTTCCCGTATTCATTACGTTTCTATTGTTCTACACCTAAGTTGATTATGTCATTACTGAAATGATTTTGGTTGAAAGAAAAAAAACTTTGATTCATATAAAAAAACGTCAGTTTTTGGATTTTTTTTTTGCTAAACATTGTATTTTCATATTTCTATCACGTGCAATAAGATTGTTACACATAATTCGATTCTTTTATGGTTTCAATAGATTGAAAAGCATAAATTTAGCTAGACAATTTATTATTGCTCCGATTAGCTGTGTATCATATTTTTTTGAATATGAACCATATTTAGTTGCTATATATATTTTGTCAGATGATTAGATACTATTACTACTCATAATCAATTGTTTCAGCTTTACTCATTATATCGCATGAGTGGTCATTGTTATTGTTATATATGTATGATATCTCATTATGTCATTACTTCGGGCATTTTAGGTATGTAGTATGAAATTGGTAATAGAATTTATTTGAAACTAAATAAAATACAGTGAGAAAAGCTATCCTTCTTAGAATCTCAAACTTCATGAACTCAATGGTGAATTTGTTTCATTACTTTCTTTCTGAAAGTTATAATAATAGATTACTGTAAAATCGTGATTTTAGTAGTTTACATTCAAACTAATTCACAATTAGTTACTAATTGTTTTGTTTTAGTAATTTTGTTTATTGTACTTCAGTGAGCTGTACTATAACGTTGAATAAATGAAAGTAAGTCAAATCTTTCCAAAGCTACTGCAAATGTTAGAAGTAATCACAGAAAAATCACTAAATTAACATATGGAAGATATTCATTTTCAAAATACATGTGTATAGCGCTTATCAAACTGAATTAAAGTTATAATTAAGTGTTATGGAGATTGTTGAGTTTGAATTTTGAAATCACGAATTTATTTGAGTTAGACAACCATTGAAAGACGGGTAATAGGACTGTTTCGTCCTAGAAAGTGACTCTTTAGCAGTGTCTATCTACGAAAACTCCAGGGTTGCTTAAACAAGACTAATTTATGATATCAAGTTCAAATCCATCGATCACCGTAATAATCAATTACAATCATTACCAGATCACTACTTACTGACTTTTAGAGTCAGTTCCTCTAATTCTAGTGAGAAGACATGTTCAGTGGAGTTCAACTATATCAGATGTGAGGAAGTCACCCACAGATAGCCATGGATAACTCCACCTAAATATATCACAAATTCACTAAGTTGGAAATTCTAATCGTTAGATGGTGGCAGACTTAAAGGTCAGATTATCAGGCGTTCTTCGCGAAACCTGAATTTTCTGTTATGGATTCCATAATGGGTTGGTGAGTGGTTACTGCCGAGGAGTCTAGTACTAGAATGAACCTGCTGTTTAGTGATATTTTTCGGTTTTCATTGGTTCGCTTACTCAAACCAACTCGTGGTATCAAATTTAACTAAAACGTGAAAGTCACTTTAAATGAAGGTATGAACTTCACAAATAGTGAAATAATTAAAATTACCTGTATTAAACGTGAACTAAATGCATGTGGTGAACTGTGTTGTTTGCTTTCTTTCAGATTATTATTATTATTATTCACATAACTTTTACGATTATCTTGTTCAGTACCAATTTGATATGTTATTGATGCATTGCGTCCTAAATCCATATCTGTAGCTACTATAGACCCAAGAATCTGGTGAATAGTTGAGGAGCCATAACTTTCGACAATCTGGTTCAAAGAAGAGATAAAAGAAATACATATTCAGTAGAAAAATTATTACCGTTTGTACAGTTTACTTTCAGCTATACATATATTGTGTTTATGAAATTTCATTGCACGAATCATACGCCCATTTCGGCTTAGTAACTTACCAAAGTGAGTCTTAAGAAAATTTCAAAAACAATGGCGGATAAACTAATACTTGCACACCCAGTGACAGGCTTAATCGTCTTCAATAATGTATTGATATCAGTTGTTAATCACAAATCCATGACTAGTGTATATTGTGTCAACAACTTATTAAAATTCGAAATTAAAGAAGTTTCAATTTCGGAAAAAATCAAAATTCAAATTATAAGCTTATTCAGTTTCAGCATTATAGGTAACTTATCATAGTATTCACTGGCTAAACGTGTTTCCAAGAATCAAGCCCTGAGATTATTTTATGGTGAGCGCAACATAGTTTAAATCCACTGATTTGTAATTTAAAACAATATGTGCCACTGATTTGTATTTATAGACAGAGTCAACTTTCATCATGGCAGTAGAATGATCCAGTATTATGATTAATAACCGTCACATTGTTGAACTCGTTTTCAATTCTTATTGGAACTTCAAAACCGACCAAGTTGTTACCATCATATGAACAGAATATTGTTAGTTAGGTGAGTAGGAAAATAACTTTTACAAGTAAAATGTACTACCAAGTTATTCTGTTTATAAAATAATTTTTGTAGAATTACTAATCACGATGAAAATTTATTGGTTGTCAGTTATTGTCAGTGAGCGTAGTGTCGTTTAGAAATTATTGGATGTTAAAACGGTAACCAAAAATTGACGAGTTATTAGGGCGGTGAATGTAGTTAACTGGAAATCCTGGACATGGAGCTCGGTCGAGTAGGCATTTTGATGATGAGGGAACCGGTGCTTGTTGTGGGATTCAAACTCGTGACACTCAACTGTAGAGTATTAAATAAACATGATGTTAGCCACTACTCAGCAATTAGTCAATTACAAATATCTTAGTTATAAACAAGATCAGTAGTGCCTCTAAAAGCTCATTGGTAACACTATAAGACTGTGAAGTAGAACTTTGGTATCCTCAAGATTTCAGGTTTACGCTACCCCTAACACAAAATATACATCCATCGTTTGCTGCTTAGATCTTCCATTCATTTAATTTGTCAGAAGAGTACATACAAAATCAAATACCTTAGACTAGTGATCACACTGTAACTTGATTGATGAGATTCTATGTAAACCAAAAGAACAGACCAGTATATCAATAATCAACACGCAGTGATCAATTAGCTGTAGGTAACGAATTTATAAATACATCGCAGTGGATACTTTAGAATAGTAACAAACAAAATTGTACTTAATTTTATATGACCATCACCTTCAATAACTGAAACATTTATCGCAATTTGGATGTATAGTCATATACCCAACAATAAGTATTGACATGAAATTATCATATTTTACAGCATACTTTATCTACCCGAGAATTATAGGTATAATTATCATAACCAACTAACTGAACATTTGATGCATGAATATTATAAATGTAATAATTGGGTTACCTGGATATTTAGTTTTCAGTTCAGGTAAAATGTTTGCTTCTGAAAAACATGTTGTTCATGATTTTAAAGATTAGGCAAGCTAAAGTAAAATTCTCTATTATAAACTGAAAATAATTCTAATTGGATGTTTTCGAGTCTGAACTTGATAACACTAAATGACCTAATTTAAAGTGTCAACCATGAAGTATTAGATAGCTATTTCATCCTAGAATGCGACAATACAAACCAGATATAAGCTCACTGGTGACTGGTTCCACTAGGTAATTTTTGTGCTTTAGTGATAAGATGTCAACAGTGCAGTTCAGCCATACCAAGGCTACACTTGTTACTGATCAGTAGCAACTGATGAGGCTGTGCGATATATCACGGATTGCCTTAAGTTCGAAACCTGATTATAACTTTAAACACTTTAAGTCAGCAATCAATTTTAAATATTTAGCGACGTCGAAATTTGACTTTGTTTTCAGGTAAATTCCCTAGAGAATTGTACGTTTTTAAGCTCTCTAGAGAGTTCAAATAAATTCCAATTACTTCTTTAAACGTCCCTCAACAAGAAACGCTACCTTTTTTCATTCTTGATACTACGAGTAAACTAGACAACACTGACTACAAAAATTCCGACTCTTCTTTAATGACACAAATTTGTTTTGAAGGTTTCAAGGAAACAAATCAATCAATGCCTGTTACCCCACACTGACCATAGGCTGACTTTCAACATTCTCTATCCAATTAGGTCCTGAGCTCTCCTATCCAGTTCTTCCCAATAGCTGTTCATTATTTTTATGTTTACCTCCAACTCCCAAAGCAATGTGTTCTTTGGCCTCCCTCCTTTCCTTCGGCTTTCAGAATTCTAAATTAGTGCTTGTCTTGTGGCGCAGGTTGATAACTTTCTCACTGCGTATCCTATCCACTTCCTGTGTCTTTCCTAATTTATTCACCAGGAGAAAGTTGATTTGTCCTATGACACAGAAGGTGACTACTGATAGCTTCTAGCCAACGGATCCGAAGTATCTCACGCAAACAGTTGTTCATAAACACGTATTTCTTTTAAAGGATGCTTTTAGTCATTCTCCATTCAAGTTTCAGCTTTATGCAATAGAATTGTCTTGACGTTTGTATCGAAAATTGTGACTTTGATTTTGGCTGACAGCTGGTTTGAGTTCCAGATGTTTTTCCGTTGTAGAAATGTTGCTCATATCTTGACTTACCTTGCCAATTCCAGCCTACACATCTGCATCAGGCCCTTCTTGTCTATCGATGACGCTGCTTCCTAGGTATGTAGAAATCTCCACATATTTCAGAGTTTCTCCGTCAAGCGTAACTAGGTTAGTGTTTGTTGTTTTGTATTTGAGGGACTTACTTTTGTATCTGTTGAGACCTACTACTGGCTGCAGAGGTCACTGCTACACCGCCCGTGTATACCTGCATTTGTTTCTGTGTGTATTAAATCTTCCAAGGAAATATTATATAATATCTGTAACTCATGACAATGTTTGTTCTGACACTCTAATTTCTTCATCCGATTTTTAACTATAGTTTCCACTCTAATGTTTGTTGATGAATTGATGTATCTTTGAAAAACTTCCATTTCATGCCTACTAAGTATTGCGTTTTCTTAATATTAACTACGAAATTTGCATGGATAACTAACTTCTCTATCATATCATCTAAGTAACTCAAGAGACTTTTCAAGGGACACAAGAATTCTGTTGAATCACACCTGTTACGATATACAAAATCGTTCAAATAACTACTAATTTTTTTTGAAAATCCTTACTTACTATTAAGGTAATCCATCAATTGAATCTGTTCAAGTGTAATTTTCTTAACAAAATTCTAACAAAAGATTCTAATTTAGTGTTTTCGACATTTCTCGAACTACCTAAAAATAATTGCGTATATGACAACTCTAACTCCGCCTGTAGCCCCTAGGGTAGCTGCCGGTCCCAAGCCCGGATAAAGGAGGAGGGTTGGGCATGGGATTAGCAACCCCATCCCGTAAAACAACAAACGTCCTTAAAAAACGCTAACCAGTAAAAACCTTTATAACAATTTTTACTCTGCCCTGGGAGTTGGAAGGTGTGTTATGACGCCTCATGGTGAGAGCCGAGTTTCTTCGGAAGCCACGAGGCCGATGTCTCTTCTGACAACCAGAGCAACAATTAATATAGGTACATGGAATGTCCGCACGCTGTGGGAAACCGGGAGGACCATGCAAATAGCTGAAGAAATGAAAAGATACAACCTGAAGATACTTGGAATAAGCGAAACGCATTGGTTGCAAGCTGGACAGAAACGGTTATCCTCGGGAAATGTGCTTTTATACTCCGGCCACGAAAATGAAGACGCCCCCCACACGCAAGGAGTAGCATTGGTGTTATCCCAAGATGCATGGAAGGCTCTTATAAGATGGGAGCCTCATGGACCTAGGATCATCACAGCATCCTTCAAGACGAAGAAGGAAGGGATTACAATGAATGTCATTCAGTGCTACGCACCCACCAATGACAGCCACGAAAACGACAAAGACCAGTTCTATGCGAGGCTGCAGTCAATCATCGAGAAATGTTCAGCCAAGGACCTGACCATTCTAATGGGCGACTTCAACGCCAAGGTCGGAGTGGATAACACCGGGTATGAAGACATCATGGGACAACATGGACTGGGAGAAAGGAATGATAACGGTGAGAGGTTTGTGAACTTATGTGCCATCAACAAAATGAATATAGGTGGCACCATATTCTGCCACAAACGTATACACAAAACTACATGGGTTTCACCGGACCACATTACGGAGAACCAAATCGACCACATCTGCATCAATAAGAAGTTTAGAAGGACCATGGAAGACGTAAGAGCAAGGAGAGGAGCTGACATAGCTTCCGATCACCATCTGGTGGTGGCCAAAATGAAACTGAAGCTGAGGAAGCACTGGACAACTGGAGCAGCAGTATTACACAAGTTTAATACAGTCCTTCTTCGGGATACTAACAAACGCAACGAATTCAAATTAATTCTCAGCAATAAGTTCCAGGCATTTCATGATCTACTAGAAAAAGGTGGAACTAATATGGAAGACAACTGGAAAGAGATTAAGGAAACAATAAGTTCAACATGTCAGGAGGTTTTGGGTCTCAAGAAACAACACCAAAAAGAGTGGATTTCTGTTAGTACTCTGGACAAGATCCAAGAAAGGAGGAACAGAAAGACAGCGATCAATAACAGTCAGACAAGAGCAGAGAAAGCCAAGGCAGCGGCCGAATACATGGAAGTCAACAAGCAAGTGAAGCGAGGCATCAGGTCGGATAAACGGAAATTTGTTGAGGACCTAGCAATGACAGCAGAAAAAGCTGCCAGCGAAGGAAACATGAAGCTGTTATACAATACAACGAAGAAACTATCTGGAAAATTCAATAAGCCAGAACGGCCAATCAAGAACAAGGCTGGCAAACCAATCACTGAAGTGCATGAACTACGGAACTGGTGGATAGAACACTTCCAAGAACTCTTGAATAGACCAGCCCCACTGAACCCACCAGTCATCGAAGCAGCAGCCACGGATCTCCCTATAATCACATACCCACCAATAGTAGAAGAAATCAAAGTGGCCACCGGACAGATCAAGAGTGGTAAATCAGCAGGACCAGACAACACACCAGCGGAGGCACTGAAGATTGATATAGAAGTAACTTCAAAGATACTCCACATTCTCTTCAGGAAGATTTGGGAGGAAGAACAAGTTCCAGCAGACTAGAAAGAAGGGTACCTCATCAAGATACCAAAGAAAGGCGATCTCAGCAATTGTGAGAACCACAGAGGCATTACCCTACTTTCAGTACCAGGAAAGGTCTTCAACAAAGTATTATTGAACAGATTAAAGGACCCAGTCGACGGCCAACTCCGAGATCAACAGGCCGGATTCCGTAAAGATCGATCATGTACCGATCAAATTGCTACTTTACGGTTCATTGTTGAACAATCAATTGAATGGAATTCACAACTTTACATCAACTTCCTCGACTATGAAAAAGCATTCGACAGCGTGGATAGGAGAATATTATGGAGCCTTCTACGACATTACGGCGTACCCGAGAAGATAGTCAACATCATAGGGAATTCTTACGACGGACTACATTGTAAAATCGTGCATGGAGGTCAGCTCACAGATTCATTCGAAGTGAAGACCGGTGTCAGACAAGGCTGCTTACTCTCGCCCTTCCTCTTCCTACTGGTCATCGACTGGATCATGAAGACTGCACCACCTAAAGACACTCTTGGAATACAATCGACAACATCGACGCAACTAGATGACTTGGACTTTGCAGATGACCTAGCTCTTCTTTCTCACACACATCATCAAATGCAGAAAAAGACTAACAATATAGCAGCAGCTTCGGCAGCAGTAGGCCTCAACATACACAAAGAGAAAAGCTAGATCCTTTGATACAAAACAACAAACACTAACCCAATTACACTTGACGGAGAAATTCTGGAAGACGTTGAAACCTTTACATATTTGGGCAGCATCATCGACAAACAAGGAGGGTCTGATTCAGATGTGAAGGCGCGATTTGGTAAGGCAAAGGCAGAATTTCTACAACTGAAAAACATCTGGAACTCAAATCAACTGTCAGTCAATATAAAAGTCAAATTTTTCAACACAAATGTGAAGACAGTCCTGTTTTAGGGAGCTGAAACTTGGAGAACTACGAAAAGTATTTTTCAGAAGATACAAGTATTTATAAACAACTGTCCGCGTAGGATTCTTCGGATCTGTTGGCCAGATACCATCAACAACAACCTGTGGCAGAGAACTAATCAACTTCCAGTTGAGAAAGAAATTAGGAAAAGACGCTGGAGGTGGATTGAACATACACTGAGGAAACCATCAAACTGTATCACAAGACAAGCACTAACTTGGAATCCTAAAGGCCAAAGAAACAGAGGAAGACCCAAGAACACATTGAGTCGGGAATCGGAAACAGACATGAAGAGAATGAACAGCACTTGGAAAAAGCTAGAAAGGAATGCCCAGGACAGAGTTGGTTGGAGAATACTGGTAGGCGGTCTATGCCCCACTTGGGGTAACAGGCATTGATGATGATATGACAACTCTAAAGTAGATTGTAGTTTACCACTGAGTTTCTAAATGGCTAATCGGTCTATTATTTCTACTTTTATTAAAAAAATACACTATTTTACACCCTCCATTCGTTCGCTGGACAAAGCTATATTTCAAGATGGATGCTTACACTATGACTATAATTTATCCATTTTTTCACACGTTTCTAGAAGAGATGGACAGTGTCTAGCAGTGAAATTCTGGGCACGCATCTAGTCCTATATAAATCAATAAAGACGGATAAAATTTCATTCTAATTACCAGCAAATGAGTATTCGAAACCATGGTAATAATAATATAATAGTATGAAAGTTATATTCGTTTTTATATAACGACTGTGATTGTTTAGAAAGCTTTAAGAAATAATTATACTCACTTAATTACAAACATACTTAAGACTCTTTCTTCTAGACTTCACTGATCAATGGCTTCAAAATATACTAAAGCATGTCCGGAATACGTTTCTCCCACTGTAAATACGAACTATTACTTCAGGACTAACCTTCGTCAGCACGTGAGCTAAAGGTAGACAGTGAAGTAATTAATCACGTCAACCACTTCGTTTATCTTAGAAGTCTGATTAACCCCGATGAGTTAGTCACTGATGAAATCGCTGTACGAATTCAAAGCTCATTTAGCTTTTGGCAACTTACGTCACCTATGGCGTAGAGGAAATATTCGTTTCTCGACGAGAGGGAGAGTATCTGGTGTAACAGTTCGCTGTGTCCTATTGTATGGATATGCGATGTGGTTATTAAGAATAGATGACACCCCTAGGGGATTAGTATTTGATCATCAATATCTTAGTACCATCACTTGCTTTAGCTGGGATACCCGAGTAACCAATAACGAGGTTAGACGCCAGGTATTAGGGAAGGGTTGTAAATCAGTTGATGAAGTTGTGAACCTTTATTAACTGAGATGGTTGGAATATGTATTACTTATACTTAACCACTGCCCACCTTGACGAGCGGTAATGATTGATGTAGGAGTAGAACGTACTTATCAACCATTCAAGTAAATTAGCTTTAACTGCAATGAATATTTATTCTGATAATTTATTGTAAACCACAGAAAGTTGTAATAAAATCCGGTGGTCCTTATCTAGAGGTTTACTGATGAAATATGCTGAAGATCACATGAACGTAGTGTTCTTTCAAAATACATATCCTGCTAAACGTATTCCATACTAATTTGGACATTAATTAGGTTTCAAATTACTGTTGGTTAAGACGAGTATAAATCGGTGTGACACTTATAAAATAAAATAACAAAATGCACAAAAACATAGGTTTAAAGGCGGTCATAAAAATTCAGCTATTCAGCGACTTAACATAGTCTATCTACAATTTTTGTAAACATATCCAAATAGAATACTACTGAAATGCACCAATTAAGTAGCATAGTTAATTAAAATTATCGTCATACTAACTTTTTTCTATTAGTGATAAATATTGTCGAAAATTTAAATATACTGAAAATAAAGTATGCTAGACGTGACATTTACGTTGATAAATGAGCTTAGCTATTTAGTGTTGCGGTGGTTGAATAAATTTGAAGATTCACGTCAGGAATTGATCTAATTTAGGGAAAATGAGCTAATTCAGAAGCATTAGACAGTTGTTTCATTCATATCCGATTGTTTATATTGTTAATTTCAGGAACACAAACTAGTGGATTCTTGTTTAAGTATCTAAGGCCTATGAGTTTAGTTCACTTTTCGAAACGTGAGTAAACATTACAGTAGATTCTCATACATGGACAATACATTTACCAACTGCTGTCTAGCATTGATTGAATATGTAATTCACGTCAAATCACGATATAGACTTTGAAATAAGTTTTCGATTTAAACAATACTTCTTCAGAATAATTCATACTTTGACAATGTTATACCGTTTAGAATAACCTTTATACTATCAACGTAACTTTAATAAAATTATATAAATTTTATGCATATAAACTGCATACTTATCATTTTAAGTTACATAAAAGTACAAGCTTTAATTCCTAAGGAGTTAAAAATTTTCACCAGTCAACTTTTACCATAACAAAACTGGAAATAAAACAAAGAACTTATTGTATATTGAAATTATAAATAGAAAAATATCCACCACAGTGTAAGGATAGTCATATAAATTATAATGAAGATAATTATTTGAAATATATTTTTCTGTATAAAACTAAAATACTCTCACAGTAACAAAAATTTCTACAAATTCTAAGAACATGGGAAACGAATACATTGACTAATTAAACAATCCAAGAAAAAAATCTAATAACATCTAACATTTGATGTGTCCAATACTAGGATGAAACAATTGTCTAGTACCTCCTGGTATTCACTGTTACTAAGCCGGCATCGATCTGTGACGAATACAAATTACTAACCTCAGTACCTTTATTCAGAAAATCATCTCATCCAACTGTAGTAAACAGGTCACTAGAGACTAACTTTAAGATATTTCCAAAGTTGTGGTGAAAAATATTCACTACTGGAGTTCAGGCATTACGTGAATGAGATAGTTATTACAAATAGCATTGACTAATCATTGCAGTATATCACAAATTGATGGCAGTCAACATTTTACCACCAGATACAGGTGTGCTAAATTGTGCAGATGGGTAAGCGTTGGTCATTAAATCTGACAGCCCTAAGTTGGATTCACTGGAGGAGTCGAAGGTGCACACTGCGTAGAAGTCCTATACTGTGACTAAACAGATGTCTAATACCCCCCACCCTAGTTTTCAATATTGCTCAATCTGCATCATTTTGCGACTAATTCAGATAAAAAGAGTACAAGCAGTTCTGAACATAGAAAAGCATTCATATGTGAGTATAATTGGAAAGTTTATTTTTCACAAGAGTTATTGAATCAAATTAAACTATTTACACGGTAGAGTAATATGAAACGGTTCAGGTTGCATCATAAATGTCTTATTTAAATTTAAGTATATTTTATGAACAGGATATTGCTGAAGTTGTTGAACCTAAGATGAATCACAAGATTGCCAAATATTCTGTAATGATATTCAATTGTAAGCATATTTTCCTTCAAATTCATAAGAAAACAATATTAACTAATTGACTGTAGGCACATTAGGTAGTAACACAGATTGTAATTATACCTTGCATTATTCAGAACGTTTCATTAATCAAATGTTCAATTTGCGAAACGTACTTTCATTATAATCTCAGTATGCTCCATAAAGAAAAATACTAGCAGCCAATTCACCACTATTATAAGTACGGAAAATAATACAATAAGTATAAAATATCTATTTAGAATAAAAGTTCATACTTTGTATCCAGTTTGCAAGCAATCCTTGATACATCGATATTAAGTTTAGACAATATTCACCTTAAGACACTGTCACTTATTGAATCTAACAAAGACTACTTCTATTGATAAGGGTATATTATAATTGCCACTTCATGTAATACTCATCAGTATAAGCATTAGTATGTATAATAAATTATGGCAGTCAATCTGACTTGAACGAACCTGCATATAAAAGTAAGATTTTCTACACTTCAAGCTAAAGTTATATACTCATTTGATAATTAATTTATCTTATTCATACTTTTACCTTGAAGTTATATACATATAAGTTGTTAAAACTTCACTATACTACATACCTTAATTGTTTAAAGATTGTACTAGTGAATTTTCAATAATCACCTACCAATTATCTATGTTGAAATGGTCATTTTTAGTCATCATCGTTTCATTTTACTTACTTCAGACAATATTTTGTAGTTATCTCTGATAGTTTCTTTTATGGATATCTCATTATATTAATATCTCTCTTGTTAACTGTATGAAATCTTATTATTCATAGATAGCATTAATTTGTTTCTGTAAGTCAACAAAACCTTCGAAAAAAATACAGTGAATGAAGTACATCAAGTTTTTTTTTAGTTAATCAATTATTGTTGGTAGGTGAGCATTTCGGCTTATGAAAAGAAAAATAGCTTCTTCAATTGTATTTGTCATAAATTAATGTTGATTAGGTACTACTGGAAACCAGGAAGTTCAAATGTTTATGGAGTGAGTTAGCTAACACTAACAACAGTTGATAATCATCTCTGTACCACGAATTGATGGTAGTGAGAATTATATCAATGGACGCCGGCTGACCTAGTATTTCTAATGGTTAAGTGTCTGTCGTAAGATCTAAAGAATATGAATTAGATACTCTGCTTAGGAATCGTATACTAGGACAAAATAATTGTCCAACGCTCAATGGTTTCATCAGTACCCTGCCAAAATCAATCTGTGATGAGTGTAATCTACTAAACTTAATATCTATCTACTTAACATCACCTTAATTCGTTGAAAATTAGGTTCATTGACCTACCATGTAAACTTGGTCGCTATTTAGATATTATGATTGGCCAAGTTTCATCTGTAGTATTTACTATGATAACTTAAGTAAAACCTCTGACTTGTAACGACAGTTTATAATGAAATGATTAGGAACTCAAACAGTGAAATTTACTTAAAAATTGAAGATGACCATCATCAGTAAATTATAATAAATTACATTTGAAAACTAACTACGTACACTTATTAACTGTACATAAGTAGTTTGTTTAAGATAGATGGAGAAAATATAAGTGGTTCCCACATGCCAAAATATCTGGGTTTTTTCTTCATTCATTCTCACAAAACAACAGCGATATAGACATGAAATTATGAGGATTAAATTGTAGCATGTACCAGACATTTATTATAATTAAAGTTGTTACTACTAAGATATTCGGTCTATATTCAAGTGCCTGTAGCAGTTACATATCTACACTAGTGTTTCGTAATGACCAGCGTTATGCCGTCCAATCTGTTTTACTAATCAAGTTTATGGAGTTAGTTGCGAGTCGATCATCCATCTGAATGACTTGACGTTTCACCATAACTTGCTGGCTTAAATGGCTTTAACTAACCGACAGTAACAGTAATAAATCGGAAAGTTACTTCTTTTAAGTTAATATATTTATCGGGACATAGAAGTGCGACACTTGTCTAATTTTTCAGTCGTTGAAACAGTTCGGAAACATCAAACACAACCTTGGTAAATGCCATTACTAATCAGTAGTAAATTGTTATATCATTTTCTTCAACCATGATGAAGTTATAATACAACATGTCAATTGAAAGTGAACGGATTTTAGTCAGTTGGTATTTATTGTACTGTTATATTTAAGCAATTAGGAAGTACATAGTTCGTATTCATTATAAAATACTATAACGAAGCATTGTAAGTATGCCATAAGTTCATCAGTTTAAAAACTTAAAAGAATAATCCTGACGTTATCTTGACAGGAAGATTGAAAAAAGTCTAATTATTTCAAGCTAGAAGTAAGGGAGCCATTTAGATTGTTTTAGATACAGTTCACTATATAACCATGTCACAATGTTACTTTATTCAATACTGATAATTCTATTCAGTCAAATTTGATAAAACTTCTGAAGACGACGTGCTACACTAAACTAGATTCTAAGTTTCACTTTGATTAATTTGATCCCACTAGGATAGAGTCGCCATTCAAAAGGTGGGTGACGTAAAATGCAATAATGGGGGGAGAAGGGATCAGTACTTGTTTTTATTGCTTCTACAATCTTGTTCATAAACGTTGGGCGTTATGTCACATTTAAGGCATAATGTGTGCGAAGCTAAAATCGGTAGTTTTACTGATAATGTGGAATTATTTCTTTCTGTCTAATGCTTAGATTCGTTTCCACAATTAACTAGTTGAAGGATTTATTACTTGTATGCCAGTATGCAACAACGTTCTGAGCACAGGAAATCAAAATTTTGCATAGGCACTTTGGTAGTTTATGCAAATTGCATTAAAGCTCATCAGTTGTTCTTAAATGCATTATGATTTATCACTTTATATTTAAACCGGGAATAGTTCTAAAGCTTTTCATCTCACAAAGACGTGATCATAATGGCGTATGAGAATCAAATGTGAAAAACCATACTGCCGAACTTAAACGACTGTAAATAACCGTAAAGTGCATTTTAACCAAAAAGTCTGTGGTAGGGGAAAATGCAATATGTTATGTAAAATGGTAGGAAATTTAATGAGAATACACAGTTTTCACATGATCCATGAATTTATGAAGTTTGAGAATCGGTTCATTTATTTTAATCATAATATGATAATATGATATAAAAACACATTCATATGACTCCTGGAACCTTTATAAAGTTTCAGAAATTCTTTTAAATGGGACCAATGTGCTCCGATGTTTGTATGCGAGCACGGGTACATGGGTCCACAAAATTCTATCATCCATTGCATCATCCATAATGCAACGAACATAGGGGTTATGTCAGTATTAATTTAGAAGTACTAAGGAAACTTCCCGTTCTTACTAATTTTTTACCAGCACTCAATCTAGAACAAAATAACTTCATTCCTTGGATTTGTTTATCGTGCTACATTCATTATGAGTTCACAAATACAAGTAAACGTTGTACGAGTTGATCCAAGCACTTGTAGTTTACTAATACCAAAGTCACCGTAAAAAATTGCAGTCAAAGGAACCAATGTAGTCATTTTTAATTCAAATATGCACTTGACCATGATCATCTCAAGTTCACCGGATAATTATAATTTCGCACCTTACCCATTCTTAACATTTTGTATTCTGATTATTGTATTCATTACCATAATTGTTAGTGGTTATCTTTTTTATCCTAAATATGTTAAACTAAAATGAGACGTAGTCTACGTCATTTACTTTACAATAAATAACAGTATAACTTCCAACCGCAAGAACAATCATTTACGTTTTCCTTGTTAACTGTACAAGATGTACAATGCAGTAAAGTCCCTTTCAATAAATTACATATCTATATAGCATAACAACTCCTTTTCAGGCATTCATTATACAAATAAAATACATTCCATTTGATTATATTAAAAATGAAACAAAATACACCAGTTTTTTTAGTAATCGATTTGTACTTACTTCAAATACATAATCTCCGGGGAATTCAGGCCGACAATCGTTTACATCTTCTACTTTAATAATAACCGTAGCTGTTGAAGACAGTCGATTAATCTTTGCATTATCACTTACAACAATATGTAGTTCATAACGATCTATTGTTTCTCGATCTAATTCATCAATTAATTGAATGTCTCCATTTGGAGCTAAATTGAATACATGATTCAAATCATTTAGTTCTTCATTTCTACCGTCACTCCTTTTATCATCATTAACAATATGATGATCTTCATTTGTTCTATTGTGATTTTGTCCACTTAATGAAACTGATTTAGTAGCATAAAATGGGATTTGATGTTTTAATTTAAAAGTTACTCGACCATTATCTCCAGCATCTAAGTCAATAGCGTGAACACTGCCAACAATTGTACCACGTAAAGAATTTTCAGGTAAATTAAAGTGATAAACAAACGGTTGATCTGCCTTCTGAAGAATAGAAGATGATGAAACCGTTTGATAAAATAATTTCCTATGATTTTCTGGATTAACAGAAAACAAATGTGATGATTGTGGTTGATTAGGCATTATAAACACTGGTGCATTGTCATTCACATCGAGAATGTTGATTGTTATCAGTCGATTTGATGTAAGCATTGGTGAGCCTTTATCAGAACATTGTAACATAACACTATAATAGGGTGTTATTTCGCGGTCAAATGATGACGAATTTTTTGTTTCCAGTCGATAGACAACCCATCTTCCCTGACGCAAAATACCAGTATTTTTCACATCATGAACATCATATCTATGAGATTGAAATCCATTATGGGTATTTATAGTGCTTAAAATGTTATCTTCATAGCGTTGATCACTTAATTTTGGTCCAGACATTGCTTCATATAGTTTAAGATATGTAGTATCATTCAAACTACAATAAAATTCTGAATTAGGAGATGAAGTTAAATCTAAATCACGAACTGTTATTAAACTAATAAGTTGTTGTTTACCGATCGCATTTTCTACTACTGAAAACTCTGTATTCCTCATCTAAAAACCAAAAGAAAAGATTACTATGAAGTATATTTAAGTATATGCCTTTGGATTAAATGTTAAGGAGATTTATGACTAACGTATGGTCTTTTATCACTTAAGTTAATAGAACAGTAGTTAAGAATTCCGACTTTCATCCGACGAGCACTTAGTTTTAAGCCCACTCCATCTATTTAGACTTTAGCAGTTGAGTAGCCTTATTAAACCTCAGAAGGTGACTCAAAGTCAGACACTATATTTTCATGATAAATAAGTTAATATAATAAATTAGTTATCGTTTTATTTTTTGTTTGGTGTAGTATCTTCATACCAGATAATACGTCCGCTTACCTCTTAAAACCTAAAAAGTAAGATTATGTATCTCTTACGTAATATATTAACACTGAACCTACTTTTGTAGACTAGTGATGATTGGAACTATTCTTTACCCAAATTAGCGTCAAGATAATTCTGAAAGGCGAAAGTTTTCACGAATAATATCGAATTCTAGTTTACAACTGACTTTGTACATGCTGTTTATGTTCAATGAAAGTAGTAAATTAAGTGCATATTTTAATGTACAAATAACTTTCAGCTATTATGCTATAGAACATCTAGGGTTTAACACTTATTTGCAGTTTATTTTGACTACATCAAAATGTAAGCTTAGTTTTTAGCAGATTGTTCCTGTAAATTGTTTACCATACACTTGACTTCATATTGATGTTCTATGCATACATTATTTGATTTGGACTTTGACTGGTAAAAGGAATCCAGCACGTACCTTCCGTCCTATTTGGGACTCGTCAGATAGATGTACCTGGATTCCAGTGTTGACGTTCACATCGACACTCAAACTCACTTCCTTTTGGGCCAAACGCCATCACATTTACCAATAGGATACTAAGTCTAGACAACCACATTTGTTCAACGGGCATGGCACGAAACGAACTGAGTCCGAGTCCCAATCTGAATGTTAAATCTGGAATAGGGGGATACACCTAACTGGAGAGTCTCAAATTGGACAAAATCCGCGTCCTGGATTCCGCTTGCCAGTCACAATTCATTTTACACAATACTTGTTAGTTATCGCTATATCGAGGCAATCCGTTCACGATGCACATATAGCAACAGAGACTGACCATTTTCAGTTCAAAACACGTCAACGAGATCTAATTGTATTCTAATTACATGCATACAATAGTTACTACACACTTGTTGCATTATACTGCATTTAAAATGCGCAAATATATAGCATGGTTTATAGTACACTATCTTATAGGGTCTTGTTATGATTGATTATATGATTTATGATACTCTTTATTTACAATAAATACATATCTATATAGCATAACAACTCCTTTTCAGGCATTCATTATACAAATAAAATACATTCCATTTGATTATATTAAAAATGAAACAAAATACACCAGTTTTTTTAGTAATCGATTTGTACTTACTTCAAATACATAATCTCCGGGGAATTCAGGCCGACAATCGTTTACATCTTCTACTTTAATAATAACCGTAGCTGTTGAAGACAGTCGATTAATCTTTGCATTATCACTTACAACAATATGTAGTTCATAACGATCTATTGTTTCTCGATCTAATTCATCAATTAATTGAATGTCTCCATTTGGAGCTAAATTGAATACATGATTCAAATCATTTAGTTCTTCATTTCTACCGTCACTCCTTTTATCATCATTAACAATATGATGATCTTCATTTGTTCTATTGTGATTTTGTCCACTTAATGAAACTGATTTAGTAGCATAAAATGGGATTTGATGTTTTAATTTAAAAGTTACTCGACCATTATCTCCAGCATCTAAGTCAATAGCGTGAACACTGCCAACAATTGTACCACGTAAAGAATTTTCAGGTAAATTAAAGTGATAAACAAACGGTTTATGTTCAATGAAAGTAGTAAATTAAGTGCATATTTTAATGTACAAATAACTTTCAGCTATTATGCTATAGAACATCTAGGGTTTAACACTTATTTGCAGTTTATTTTGACTACATCAAAATGTAAGCTTAGTTTTTAGCAGATTGTTCCTGTAAATTGTTTACCATACACTTGACTTCATATTGATGTTCTATGCATACATTATTTGATTTGGACTTTGACTGGTAAAAGGAATCCAGCACGTACCTTCCGTCCTATTTGGGACTCGTCAGATAGATGTACCTGGATTCCAGTGTTGACGTTCACATCGACACTCAAACTCACTTCCTTTTGGGCCAAACGCCATCACATTTACCAATAGGATACTAAGTCTAGACAACCACATTTGTTCAACGGGCATGCACGAAACGAACTGAGTCCGAGTCCCAATCTGAATGTTAAATCTGGAATAGGGGGATACACCTAACTGGAGAGTCTCAAATTGGACAAAATCCGCGTCCTGGATTCCGCTTGCCAGTCACAATTCATTTTACACAATACTTGTTAGTTATCGCTATATCGAGGCAATCCGTTCACGATGCACATATAGCAACAGAGACTGACCATTTTCAGTTCAAAACACGTCAACGAGATCTAATTGTATTCTAATTACATGCATACAATAGTTACTACACACTTGTTGCATTATACTGCATTTAAAATGCGCAAATATATAGCATGGTTTATAGTACACTATCTTATAGGGTCTTGTTATGATTGATTATATGATTTATGATACTCTTTATTACAATAACATTCATCGTCTGTATCCCGATGATGTCCATATTTCTTTATTGTCAATATGCGATAATTTAAGTAACTATATATTTGCATTACTTCAATGAGTAAAACATATATTAGCCTCCAATACTCCGTAATTTTGGCGTAATTTGCTTCTCTACAGAATAGACAGTGTTTTTAAGTAAACATCATTTTATTTATGCAGTAAAGTAATATGAGAATATTCAAGAATTATGAAATTCACGTCTTTATTGTTATTGGTGGTTACTAACTCGACTACAGAAGAAGATATTTGAAAATTGTTCTCAGATACATCATTCATTAAACTATTCAAAGTTTTCCAACTGTTACTTCCTAATAACAAAATAATAGGTTTTTTGTATGTTGAATCACTTTGACTGCTACCCACTAGGGAGGTACGAAAAACTGGGCAACACTATACGATTATTTTATTTTAGAGACATCAAAAAAGTATGCGACATACGCGTTATCCTTGTTCAAATTTTCATTGTGAGTAAATTCCTGGGTCATCATTTGATGACATAACTTCAATATGTTCTTTGTAGTTTTTAACGGTTTGCCAGTGAAAGTTAATCACTGTTGAAAATCAGTTTCGTACTGAACAGTCGCCAGAGAATATCTTACCTAATACCTCTTCTGAGTGACTTTCAAGTAATCTAACTACTCACTACTCCTTACAGTAGAAACTAATAGACATCTCTAATTTGAAGTAGCATTTACTATTAAGTAGTTGTACTTTGTGAGGGATAAAACGCTCACAGTATTGTGTCATGATTTCAGCATTATTGTACTATTCTTCCAAAAAAAAAAAAACCTGGATTCCAGTGTTGACGTTCACATCGACACTCAAACTCACTTCCTTTTGGGCCAAACGCCATCACATTTACCAATAGGATACTAAGTCTAGACAACCACATTTGTTCAACGGGCATGGCACGAAACGAACTGAGTCCGAGTCCCAATCTGAATGTTAAATCTGGAATAGGGGGATACACCTAACTGGAGAGTCTCAAATTGGACAAAATCCGCGTCCTGGATTCCGCTTGCCAGTCACAATTCATTTTACACAATACTTGTTAGTTATCGCTATATCGAGGCAATCCGTTCACGATGCACATATAGCAACAGAGACTGACCATTTTCAGTTCAAAACACGTCAACGAGATCTAATTGTATTCTAATTACATGCATACAATAGTTACTACACACTTGTTGCATTATACTGCATTTAAAATGCGCAAATATATAGCATGGTTTATAGTACACTATCTTATAGGGTCTTGTTATGATTGATTATATGATTTATGATACTCTTTATTACAATAACATTCATCGTCTGTATCCCGATGATGTCCATATTTCTTTATTGTCAATATGCGATAATTTAAGTAACTATATATTTGCATTACTTCAATGAGTAAAACATATATTAGCCTCCAATACTCCGTAATTTTGGCGTAATTTGCTTCTCTACAGAATAGACAGTGTTTTTAAGTAAACATCATTTTATTTATGCAGTAAAGTAATATGAGAATATTCAAGAATTATGAAATTCACGTCTTTATTGTTATTGGTGGTTACTAACTCGACTACAGAAGAAGATATTTGAAAATTGTTCTCAGATACATCATTCATTAAACTATTCAAAGTTTTCCAACTGTTACTTCCTAATAACAAAATAATAGGTTTTTTGTATGTTGAATCACTTTGACTGCTACCCACTAGGGAGGTACGAAAACTGGGCAACACTATACGATTATTTTATTTTAGAGACATCAAAAAAGTATGCGACATACGCGTTATCCTTGTTCAAATTTTCATTGTGAGTAAATTCCTGGGTCATCATTTGATGACATAACTTCAATATGTTCTTTGTAGTTTTTAACGGTTTGCCAGTGAAAGTTAATCACTGTTGAAAATCAGTTTCGTACTGAACAGTCGCCAGAGAATATCTTACCTAATACCTCTTCTGAGTGACTTTCAAGTAATCTAACTACTCACTACTCCTTACAGTAGAAACTAATAGACATCTCTAATTTGAAGTAGCATTTACTATTAAGTAGTTGTACTTTGTGAGGGATAAAACGCTCACAGTATTGTGTCATGATTTCAGCATTATTGTACTATTCTTCCAAAAAAATTAATTTATTGTAATCGGGTGCTGTGAAGATTGTCGACTGTTAATTCGACATCACGAATTGGTCTAAGTCAGACAACTATATATCACCTGGAACCACTGGACAACTGTTTCATCCTATTATGGGACTATTCAGTAGTGCGCATCCGCAGCCCATCGGGGATCGAACCCCGAACCTTCTGGCTCTGTGGTGAATGCTTTATCATATACGACTCTGTCGACTCCCAATAGCTGGTATTTCTAATTCAGTGGAGTTCAACCCTGTCAGGAGTTGGGCAATCACTAAACGATGACAATTGATGTGGTCTCACAAACGTATCAGGAACTGACTGAATTAAAAATATCAACAGTTGAGAGCTGACTCAGTGGTGTAATAATAAAGCATTTGCCAAGGAGCTAAAGAGTCCTGGGTTCGATCACCGATGGGGCCGTGGATGCGCACTACTGAAAAGTCCCGTACTAGGATGAAACAGATGTCTCGTGCTTCCAGGTGACCAATAATTTTCTAATTCAGACCCTTTTGTGATGTCAAGTTAAAATTAACTCATTGAATTTCATTTAATTAGTGATTGCTTCACTTTTAATTGGTTTAGTTATTCATTGTTATCCCATTGCTTATTACTAACTTGTGCTTTGTTTAAACTTCCTAATCATAATTAACTACACTCTACTCTCTGACTATTTGTATGGTGAATTTAGATTGGTTGAGATAACGTAATTTATATAATTAATTCGTTGACCAAGAAAACACTTACGTACTCTCATTTGAGCCACACTTCTTGTAGAAATGCCAGTGATACTACCAGCATATTCAAATTGAAGATTCCAACTAGTGTCAAAATGATTTGAAGTT
Source organism: Schistosoma mekongi (assembly GCA_034768735.1). NCBI lineage: Eukaryota > Metazoa > Platyhelminthes > Trematoda > Strigeidida > Schistosomatidae > Schistosoma > Schistosoma mekongi. The sequence goes on along the minus strand of CM068307.1, from coordinate 35,395,901 downwards.
GAACCTCTAACTACAAAGCTACTGCTCAAAGTATTTTAGTTACATATATCATTTACTTTAGTTTGGTAGGAAAAAATTTACGAATCCTACAGTCATGTAAGAGAATATCAATAAAGCCATTTGAAAATCTCACTCTAGTGTCTGATAACACGATGGCTAAGTTAAAGAAAGTGTTTTTACACGTTATTCATGTATTCATAAATACGGTTTACTGTAAGAGATAACAATGACAACCTTTTTAATCCTAATTCACATATGTAGCAATTGGTAAAGCACGATTATACCTTATCATTATAGAAACTCCGCCTGTAGCCCGCACAGGGTTGCTGCCGGTCCCAATCCCGGATAAAGGAGGAGGGTTGGGCATGGGGCTAGCACCCCCATCCCGTAAAACAACTATCATACTAAAAAACAGTTCACGAGTAAAAACCCATATAATAATCCTAACTCTGCCCTGGGAATTGGAAGGATCAATATGACGCTTCATGGTGAAAGCCGAGTTCCCTCGGAAGCCATGAGGCCGATGCCTCCCCTTCTGACAACCGAAGCAACAATTAATGTACTCGACCGACCTCAAACAGCTGTCCCCTGGACACTGCGGTCACACTCTCAGGTCATCACGACCTCCTCTAATCCTCTTTCTCTTTCAGGTTCCTCAAGAATGACCCTTCCACGGTGTGGGCAACCGGGAAGTGATAACCGCCCTCATACCTCTAACAGCACAAGAGATCATTTTGCTCGAGGTCAAATCCCACCCTCAACCCTCAATAACTCTCTTATTCCCACGATTAACCCGACGAGCCTAACCTTATCACCTGACGCCTCTAATGCTGATGGTTTGAGTTCACAAAACGTTATTCCTGGTCTCCTGAAACCTCGCACTAAACTACATATCGGAGCTTTTAACGTTCGAACCTTAGGCCAAATAGGACAACAGGCCTCCCTAGCCATGACCCTTGATTCTCGTTCCATCGATGTCTGCTGTGTCTCTGAAACGCGTATACAGGATCCAAGTACAATCATTCACCTGACCTCACCTTGTGAAAACAAAGAACCGGTCCGGTTCACCCTTCGTGTTTCCGTAGACCCCACCGCTACCACTCGAGGCCTTGCTGGTGTAGGTATAGCACTAAGTTCAAAAGCTGAACAGGCTCTCCTTGACTGGATTCCCATAGACAGTCGGTTATGCGCTGTCCGTCTAAACGGGACGGTAAGAACTCGGAAAGATAGGGACACACGCCGTTGCCTCTTTGTTGTCTCTGCCTACGCTCCCAGTGATTGCAGCTCAGATGAAGTAAAAGATGAATTTTACAGAAAGCTTTCAGACCTCCTTCGTAAAGCTAAGCGTACTGATGTAGTGATTATGGCTGGTGACTTTAATGCCCAAGTAGGTAGATTAGACGAAACTGAAAGGCACCTAGGTGGATCCTATGGTGTCGAGGCCCAACGAACAGATAATGGCGACCGTTTATTACAACTGTGCTCAGATAATCGTCTATTTCTCGCAAGCACTAACTTTAAACATAAAGAAAGACATAAGTTGACATGGCGGCCTCCACAGTCAACTCAACGTTGGTCTCAAATAGACCACATTGCTATCAGCCACCGTTGGAGAGGCTCGATAGAAGACTGCCGCTCATTTTGGAGCACATGTTTAGACTCAGACCACGCTTTAATACGAGCGCGTATTAGTCTGCGTCTCACTGGACGTAAAAGACCCACGGCAAAGATCCCCATAAGAGTCCAACTTAATGATGAACAAGTCAAGAATATATTTCAGGAACAACTCAAAAATCAATTAGTCAACTGTATAAACGATACCCACCCCGAGTCAGCTTGGAATGATATCCAAAAAGCTGTTGAAACAGCAGTGATATCTACTAGTAAACTAAACCAAAAAGTTAGGAAAACTCAGTGGATTTCAGCTGCATCTACTGAACTGATAGATGCTCGGCAACACATCCCGTCTAGTCCTAAATACGATGAGGAGCGAAGGCAACTTAAACGCAAACTGGTTAAAAGCTTACGAAATGATCGTGAGCAGTGGTGGGTAGCGAAAGCTAAAGAGATGGAAAAGGCAGTGGCAATAGGTAACAGTAGGCAACTGTTCAGACTTATCAAGGAAACGGGCATCAAAAATCCAACTGTAAGTGAAACTATCGCAGAAAAAGATGGGAGCACTATTCACTGTCAATCCAGAAGGTTGGGCCGATGGGCAGAACACTTTACGGAACAGTTCAATTGGCCCTCGGCGTCATCCCAGTTGCCCACCATTCCCAAACAATCTGAATGGCAAGTTAATACTGGTCCCCCAAGTCTTAGTGAGGTTGAGAAGGCTATAGGGAACCTAAAGCGAGGTAGAGCAGCAGGACCCGATGGGTTGACCCCTGAGATATTTAGGGATGGTGGTCCAGTTTTAGCAGCGAGATTAACCGGGATCCTGTCTAGAATCTGGGAATTGGGCGTAATCCCACCCGACTGGTCTCAAACACTAATTGTTCCAATCTATAAGAAAGGACAGAAGTCCTCCTGTGACAATTACCGAGGAATCAGCTTAACTAATATAGTGTCCAAAATATTAGCTTCAATCATACTTCGACGCCTAACTAAAGCTCGTGAAGAGCAGACTAGAGAGAACCAAGGTGGTTTCAGACCTGGACGTGGCTGCATAGACCACCTATTCACACTTCGGCAGGTTCTAGAACATAGACACACTTTTAGACGCCCAACAATAGTTGTATTCCTTGACCTTAAGGCGGCATTTGACTCTATCGATCGTAAGGTTATGTGGCAATGTCTGTCAATGAAAGGCGTACCAGAGAAGTACATTAACCTTATACAAGCTCTCTACTCGAACACCACATGTCAAGTGAGAGCTTATGGCAGATTGTCATCAGAACTGATTACCTCAAGTGGTGTTCGTCAAGGTTGTCCGCTTTCCCCATTTTTATTTAATTTTATCATTGATATACTTTTAGAGTTGACATTTTCATCGTCTGACTTCGGCGGGGTTGACCTCCTTCCAGGAGATAAACTAGCTGACTTAGAATATGCAGATGATATAGTCCTCTTAGGCGAAGATGCTGATAAAATGCAGAATCTTTTGACTACCTTAAACAAGAATGTAAGGATGTTTGGGATGCGATTCTCCCCACCCAAATGCAAAATGTTACTTCAGGATTGGATTGATTCGACACCGAAGTTAGTGATAGGGAGTGAGGCAGTTGAACGTGTTGACCGCTTCACTTATCTTGGCAGCCTCATCAGCCCTGACGGTCTGGTGTCTGCTGAAATCTCTGTGCGCATACATAAGGCCCGATTAGCTTTTTGGAATTTGCGTCATCTGTGGCGTAGGCGAGACATCCGACTACTGACCAAAGGACGCGTTTACTGCGCAGTAGTTCGGTCTGTCTTACTTTATGGATGCGAAACATGGCCATTAAGGATAGAGGATATTCGTAGGCTCCTGGTATTCGATCATAGATGTCTTCGAAGCATTGCTCGTGTTTTCTGGGACCACCGAGTAAGCAATACGTGGGTTAGGAATAGAGTACTAGGTAGATACGGTAAGCCTATTGATGAAGTAGTAAATCTTCATCAGCTAAGGTGGTTAGGACATGTGTTACGTATGCCTGACCACCGCCTACCTCGACGAGCAATGCTGTCTGGTGTAGGAGTAGGCTGGAAGAAAGCTAGGGGCGGCCAAACCAAAACATGGCTCCAGTCCATGAAGTCATTGACAATTGGGCTGAGCCATGTTAATAGGTGCAGACTACCTGGTTGGGGTCCGCGTGACGCTCGTAATAAATGGTTAGAGACTTTGGGTGATATGGCTCAAAATCGTTGGCAATGGCGCAGGTGCATCCATTCCTTGTCTTCCTCCAAATCCTAAATTTCTGAACTTATCATAATTTTCTCTTTACTGGATCATATTTTCTCAAATCTTCTCGGTCTCTATTCCCTTCCATGAATACTAACTCTGTTACTACCTTCCCCACTCTGGGATTTGATTCGCCAATTTAATCTCTATCTGCTAATTGAGGCATGGCAACTTGAACTGACGTACTCATGTACCAAGTTCTACGTTGCGACTGTCTGTCTATCATTATAGAAATATTTATATATATGATCCAGAGGTTTTGTTTGAATATTCTATGAAGTTGATAAATTTTCAATAAAGATATAGTAGATTGATGTAATTTTTAAACTGTAACTTACTAAAATCATTGGCTTGTGATCATTACAATCCTGCACTAAAAGATGAATCCATGCATCACTACTTTTGCCAGCACCATCAGTTGCTGTTACAATTATGGTTAAATTAGCTTGATTTAAATCTTTAAAACCTAAATCAGTTAAATAGATATATTCACCAGAAATGAAAAGCCTCTGTCTTAATTGTTCAAAATCTTGTGTTTGATCATTTAAATGATATGTTATACGACCATAATCACTTTCTGATTCATCTAAATCATTTGCATTCAATCGTAACAATTGTCTTTGATTAGTGCATTCAGGAACTTGAAAAGTATATTTTACAATTATCCTACCATTTCCGTTATCTTCTATTATTTCTTTTGGTTGAAATGTAATTCTTTCTGATCCCATAAACAATAGACTACTAGGTGATAATTCCGTTTCTAGCTTATCAGGCCAAAGTGGTGCGTGGTCATTAATATCACGAATTACAACGCGTACAACTGTTTCACCTTTTCTTCCACCAGAATCTATTGCAAGAAGACGCAGAGCACAACGTGACATCTGTTCTCTGTCTAATCGACCAATAACTTTTAAGCATGGTATTATAGGAGATAATTCATTGTTTGTTTCTTCGTTTGAAAAGTATGTATAATTGAATCCAAGTATTTCATTTCTACTCATATCTTCACACTGAATTCTTGATCCTCTTAATTGAACAATTTCGAATAATTGCATTAGTTCTGCTGGCATAGAAACTGGAAGTAATTCATATTTAACAATACCATTTTCAGCAGAATCCATATCTTTAGCTATTGGTAATGATACCATTGTACCGATGGGACATTCTTCCACAATAGTTATAATTTTAGGATGATTATCAGTACCAGGAATTTGTGGAAAATATGGTGAATTATCATTTATATCTAACAAGGTTATGATTAATTCAAAACATATCAATTCACTTTTATGTTTGACGTGATCAACAGTGTTTATTGTCTCCATTTCATTAGATTTAACTAACTCCTGATGATTTACACCATGGCTGTTAATTTTGTAAGCAGCTATTAATAATGTTATTTGACATTGTTTATTGGTATTCTGTAAGTCATTACATATACGTTCACGATCTAGTGGTACACCAAACTTTATAATTCCTTTCACTGGATGTAAGTCAATAATATTTAATAAATTATTTTGATTTCTTTTATGATAAGCTGTTAATAAATTTGCACTAATATCTAAAATTTCAAAATTCATAATTTTGGAACTGCTTCGTTTTTCAGCTTCTTCAGTAGATGTTTCCAATAGAATACCATGATCTTGCATAATTCGACTTATATTTATTACTTCAGAATTTAATATTGATGATTCTTTAATTGTTAATAAAACTTGATATGGTTGTGTTATATTGGATTGTATGTCGGTTATTTCATTAGTATCAAGTAATACAGGATATAAATCTTTATTGTAACAAGAATTGATTAGATATGTAATACATATTAATATTTGGAAACTTTGTCGATGTAGATTTTCTTCTAACCACATTCTTAATTTCATGACATTTTTTCTATTGATTTGATTTAGACTGTGGTGAAGTAACTGGGGTCTCCTGAAATGTCAAACAATTAAACGATAAATTAATATGTGACAAAAGTAAACCAAAAAAATCTACGAAAGTGGCCATTGAATAAACTTTTAATACAACGAGACTGTGTGCTTTATTTTCTAGCTGAATAATAGTGAGTTCATAAAATTAACATAAACTGACAAATTTGGCAGCCTCCATGTTTATTTACTAGCTTAATGACAATTGTTAGGTCAGTTATATTAGGCATACTGCCATGCAAATACATTACTGTATTTCTGAACAGGCGAAGGATGTAAAGTTTCTATACTTTTGCACTTAGTGAAGAGACTTCCTGAAGAACTAAATGGAAAGAAATATTTATTTTTATATCTTATATTTATAAAAGTAATTCAATTACTGATTTCAATTGTTCTTAAATTCTAGAAGTTATTCATTCATAAGTGCAGTTCTAGGTAAATGATAATCATATTTGGCAAATATTATCCATGGTGATCATAAGTTAATACATATATAACTGGTACATTTTGATACCTATAATATATATATATATATATATATATGTTGATTGATTGGTGTAAGCTGATACATGAAAATACAGTAGATTATCCTTGGTAGAAAACATTCAAAACTCATTGATTTTCTATATATATAATTAGGATAAGCTTGCATTTTCCCATTGATTTGTAATGGACTGAAACTGGTCAGTCTCTATTGTCATATGTGCATCCTGAGCGAATTGCCTCGATACAGAATTATTACACAAGTTATGCATTGAAGTTGGATTGTGACTGGCAAGCGGTTCCCAGTGTGAGCATCAACATTGGGATGCAGGTACATCTGGCCGATGAGTCCCAAATAGGACGAAACGAGCGTCCAGGATTCCGCTTGCCAGTCACAATCCAACTTCACTTCATTAATTTTCTATTACATTTGTCAAATCGTCTGAACTGAGGAAAGTGTCAAGGACTTTACCAAGTTCTGGATCGTCTTTAAAGAAAGTCATTGGCCGACCATTGTACTAAGTACATAGATTTTTGGATTAATTATACATAAAATTAGTTAACATTTTCACATCTTTGATATGAAATCCTAAGTCAGTATTTTATACTCCAAATAGACATATTACACTTAGGTTCTCATCAGGCTGAAATGCACTATTTCCAAATTGACTTTCTAAATTAAAACGTTAATATCAAATTGGGGGCAAATTGAGTACAGAGCATCGAATCATGAGAACCTGTGTCACTTATTATTTATTGTAAGCACTTGATGATAAGCAATACGAAATTGAACTCCACCTGCAGCCCCTAGGGTTGCTGCCGGTCCCAAGCCTAGATAAAGGAGGAGGGTTGGGCATGGGGTTAACAACCTCATTCTGTAAAACAACAATCTTGCTAAAAAAGGAAACGCTAACCAGTAAAAACCTTTGAATACGAAGTTGAAATATTGATCAGATAATGTAAAAATGACCATGAAACTTTTTGGAATTCTCAAACCATTTAAAGAATAAAACTATATGATTATCTCATATACGAGACATTTACAAACTAATGTACTTCATGAAATGCATCCAAACTGTTTCCTAACTATAGTTAACAAAAGAGTCTTAAGAACTTTTGATAGCAAATTAAGATCTAGTGAATGATAATTGAAAAACGAAATTTGTCTTCAGGATGGCTAGAAAATATTTATATACTGACAGTTAAACTTGTAGAAATATTATTATCAATTATTGCACAATAACAATAACGACAACGTAATTCAGGGATAATCAATGGAACCTAGAAATATCAAATATTACTAAGTATAGAAGTTCTAATATACAGAATTGTTGAATCAATGTTACTGCAACCAATTTCTAGGTAACGGATTCTGGATCACAATTATCGCAAGGATCAAAATTAGGAAGTTGGCATTTATGTGCTAACCCAATTTGGATTATTTAAAATGTATAACATTCTTATGGATTTATCTATATGATTTGTGCTTCGTTTCGAGTTGCTGAGTTTGAATTTTCTCTTTTTCTGTAAATAATGAGATGATTCGTATTTATCCTAATCTATCATTTTTTTAATCACAGGAATTGTAGATGTTAATTCCTTTAATAATTCTAAAATGAATGAGATTAATATTTTTTCTTTAATTGTATATATACATGTACATCCAAGAACCTGGCACATATGTGCCAGGTGCTAATGTGCACCTTAATTATGCTACCCAATACTACTCACTTTTTAATGGTTCACGCAGTACTATAGTATGTGTGATAATTGTTCTGTCTTTCAATTGTCATATGTATCTGGGAAATTTTTTTAATAAAAGTGATTACATTGGCATGTTGATAAAATTCACGCCTATAGATATAAAAGTCACAATAGTTTAGCAATAAAAGTATAATCACGAAGTGAATTGGCATACTTGAATGTATGTTATTGTTAGCTTTAACAATGATTGAAGATAATATGTTTTTCCAAGCAAAATCAGAAAATGGATACCTTAAGCGGGGGTAATTAAAAAAAACTAGATTTAAAGTGGTATTACATCGAAAATTATTTTGTTATAATTGGTTAGAACATCAATTTTATGAAGAACCAATAAGCCAGTCATAAGTAAAATTATGTATATCAATCCATTTAACTTTCAAGAATGAATGAGACAATAAATTGCATTCCTCCTATATATTTGCAAAATAATGAGAAGACATGCCAAGAAACAGAATTGCATAGAAATAGCTCCTCCATGTCAATACATACATTTCATTAACTCAGAGTCCATGTGTTGTGGGAGAATCTAGTTAGATACCAAACAACCGGATTTAAATAGATATCCATTAGAGGCTATTCAAAGAATAAACTGGGAACCATACTCAACGTGTTGATGAAAATGGATCATCTCCAAGAGTACTTTAAATGAGCATTTTATCCACAGTTAGGCGAAAATCGGAAACAATGACCCATATAGATAAGGTCAATCAAGCGCAGTGTCATAACATCAACTAGATAAAGTCGAATAAAACGACTTTTAAACGCAAAATTTTAAAGTACTGATGGTATTTAACAACTTAAAGTTTGTTTGAGTAAACTAGTGCTTAATCATAAGTTTTTAGGTAGATTATGCTTTGACTTTAATTTCATGGTATTGTGACTGCTTCACTGTTGTACATGTACCCAATAGACGTGAAAAATGTACGTTCCAACTAAAAATTAATAAGCAACTCGGAAATCAAATACAGATTCATTTCCCCAGATTATAATCGCACTTTACATTCACATGAATTATATGTACCTTCAGGTCAAATCAATGTCCGAGTTCCAAGTGTTTTAACCAATCTCTGAACATACGTTATGAAATAACTGAAGGATAAACATCTTATGAGGTTGGTAAGCAAGAATCAGCAAACTCTAAATTAAGAAATAAGTCATCCCCATCTGTGTATCAACCCGATATTCAATTGACACTGGGCACAACTGAGATTTCTTCATTATCATTAAGTTAAGCAACAAACGGACATTCCCGTATGTGTTTCTATTCTACTTGATGGCTCCTTTATTAATCTGATTATTTCGTTTATGTTCATTAACATTAGTCTACATTAAATAACTAATAATTCAAATTTACTGAAACTAATTCGTGCTTTATTTTCTTATAACAGCCAAATACACAAGGGTTCAGCTGAAAAATCGGAGTAAGTAAATTTAGACAAGATGAAACTATCATTCCGGTGAGTTGATATCTGGTGAAATCTCATTATAGATTTAAAGAGCTCACTAGGCTTTTATCAACCTACGTCACATGTAGTGTTGGCAAGATACCCGCCTCCCAATGAAAGGTCGAATGTACTGCACAGCAGTCCGCTCTGTTTAAACATACGGGTGCAAAACGTAGCCCATGAAAATTGAGGATATGCGTCTGCTCCAAGTGTTTGATAATAGACATCTTTGTAGTATCACCGGCATATCATGAAATGAGTGAATAATTAATATTGACATGAGACACAAAGTACCACGAAAACATGACAGTACAGTCAAGGAGGCTGTAAACCTTCATCGACTTAGATGGTTGAGTCATATGTTGTGTATGCCTGGCCACCGTCTGCATGACTGCGCTATGCTGGCTGGTATAGAATTCGAATGGAAGAGAGGTAGGGATGGCAAAATCTAAACACAGCAGCAGTCTGTGAAGTGTTTGATTATCGGTCTAGGCCATGTTGGTAGATGCAGCCTACTTGATTAGGGTCTACGTAACAGTCCTGATCATTAGTTGAAGACGCTGGGTGGTTGGCCCAAAATCGATCATAGTAGTGTAAATGTATTCGTATTCACTCTGCTTGTTCTGCCAGATCCTAAGTTCTATTATTCTTTCCTACTTTCACTTGTTTCATTCTTTTCGATTGAATTTTGCTAATTTGCTAATCATGTGAATATGGTCTCATCGTACTAGTAAGGTATGGTAGCATGGACCCATACACATACGCGTCGGGTTTAAAGTTGTACATGAATTGATGATGAATCATCTGTAACTTGCAGTAAATTTATTCAAAGTGATTAAAATGGATTAGATAAATGAAGGATTTTTATATCTTTGCGAAAAAATATATCTTAGTTGTGATAAGGTAATATAAAGACGAAGTTTATCAGAACTGTGTGATATATTTGCACAATGCATTTCCAACAGACTGATCACACATACACTTGTTAAGACGTTTACATATAAGAAGTATAGGTCACTAGACAAATTCGGTTATAAGCTAAGGAAACGAAGATAATAAGATGAACAGGATAATGTTATTCTCAAAGTAATAAAATAATATATATACTGCATATGTTGTTTACTTCTTTTGTCTCTAGAATGACAACGCTGATAATAATCATTTATCATTATAAGCATCGAACGATATCATCTTATCAGCTAAATAATTCCAAATTAATTTAGTTAAACTATAGTATAAACTATTTAATTTGGATTGTGATTGACAATTTTAATCCAGGACGCGTGTTTCGTTCTATTTAGGACTCATAGGCTGGATATACCTGCGTCTCAGTGACGATAATCACACCGGGATTACATAAGTTGGATTCCACTTAGCAATCACAATTCAAATTACTAGTTTATACTATGGTTTAACTAAATTAATTCGAAAATATTTTGCTAATACTTATGATTTATGGTTATATCAAGGCAATCAACTAAGGATGCCCACATAGCAACAGAGACTAAACAGTTTCATTCCATGACAAATCATCTCAATTACATAGTATAAACTATTTATTAACTTTTTTTTATTTTCCAAATTTGATTACTAATATTTGAAAAAAGAGAATCTAAATGAAAATCAAAGCAGGAAAAACGATATAACAATGAACAGCAACAAATAATCGTAAAATACAAACTGAAAAAGTGAAACGACAACAACAACAACAATAAAATGCTCTAAACTATCTGACATAAATAAGTCAGCTGTTAGAAAGATTGTATTTTCAATTTCTTTTTCTCTCTTCTTTTCGATATACAAGTTCATATGTCTAACATGACGATAATCTATTGAAGAACGATGATAATGATAAATATTTATTGGACAACTTATTTATGTTGACTACTATTATTTATATCCAAAAACAATGTGTTCAATTTATTTTCTAAATCTACATTATACCATATATGTCATCAATATTACTAGTTCAAGGTATTAAACTACTTATTTGTATTTAGTCATTTAGGTTAAGAATGTAGATGAAAAAAGAAGTTGTTGATTTCATCATGTAAATAGTTACTTAACAGCATGACATTTTGTAAATGTATGTTATATACAGAATATGTCATTGTTAAGTATTAGTCAGCATAACATACTAATTACATAATTAAAGTATAATTAAACAATAGAGTTTAAAAATTATAGTCTGGTTAAATTGTAACAATTTAAATGCCTTGATAAGTTTATTTAATGGATAAATACAAATAGTTCAATCAGTTAAATAAATGCATTGTCAAAAAGATGACTATATAAGTAGTATTGCATATACTAAGTGGATAAATGTAACACATATATGAGAAAGTAAAGTTTATTGTTTGGTTGATTAGATTAGTCACAGATTGATGTTGATAAGGTGCCAGTAAAAACCAGGATCACTGGACAGCCGTTTCATCCTAGTATGAGACTCCGCAACAGAGTGCACTGTCAATCCAACCAGGGAAATCACTCTCAAGGCCTTTACGTTGGTAAACGCCTAGTCTAATACACTACTGGGGTGGCATCTAAATAAAGAATTCAAACTATCATTTGTAATATAGCTCGACGATTATTCATTGTCAACGATGGTAACTGTCTCACACCTGATAAGCCTGAACTCTACCAGTCACGACTTCTCACGAGAGCGAATCTAATCAACTAAACTTATTATTAATCACCACAAAATCCACCCCAATTCAAATATAATTGTCCAAAATCCTCTATCTTTATTAAGACACAGATGTTTGAATGTAGATTTTTTTTTCGATAAATCCTCATCAGTTTGATTTAATGATCATAAAACAAAAATAGCCCATTTTGAGGCAGTCACATTATTTAAATGTGAAAGATTACTTTATACAAATTAACTCCTCCGAATGTGTGCTTACCTCTCAACATGGTTAATGAAGTATGCTGTCAAAATAGCCGAAGATTGGTTATTTACATTCAATTAAATTTGACCAATATATGTAAAGAAGTAAAATTAATTAACAATCATTGTGTTCAGTGCTAAAATTACTTATTATTTTATACTTTATAGCAGCTCCCTGAACAACTTTTGGATTATGGAAGAGGAAGATTATCCGAATATGTAACAGTGAATTATTCAAGTTGGCTAACTTAGACGCTACTTGTTGATGTGAAAAAAAATATGTACAGATTCCTAAATACTTTATAAACTACACAAAATGAACAAAATGTCATATATCAGTACCAACTGTATTGAAATAATGCTGGATGATTTGTGAGCCTACTTCTAAATCAGGGGAGATACGAGACTAAAAACTTAGTGTACAACTCTGTATCTGATCTTTAGCAGTTTAGTAGTAAAGATTGGCATATATACTTTATATCAAGCACGGAGTGTTACAATTATCTAAGTGAATACTAAAGTAGTAGCATAGGTATTAATGACCAAAGAAGAATGTATTCTCAGAATATAATTTTGCTAGACAAATAATGGATGCATCTGTAGCATTTCAACCCATTGTGAACATATCACCCAGTATTTCTGACTACTGATCAAGATGACTTGGCGATGCTTCGACTTAATATTTTGTGATTATTAGCATTCATCAATGAATTATTGAACTGACACATATAATTATCCAGAAACGCTCGTATGCATAACACTGCTTTTGCATTCAGTCATTTACGTAATTAAGGATTTCAAAGTAATCTTTAGTAACTACTGTTTTTTTGAAATAGGAAATCATTGGTGATTTTACTTATGAAATTCAATAAATAAAGATAAAATGAAGACAATAAGTAGTAATAATAGCCTAATTTGCCTAGTAAAAACCATACATAGAAAGTATTTAGTGATTGTGACCACACTGCTTACTTTGAGAACAGTTATATTCTTATAACTTCTATATAAACCAGAAATCATACAACAGTTTGACGATTTCACCTTAAAATCCCATTGAATTGTGAAGTTGTAGGATCTTTTTGGTCACACAGATTACTTTGATAAATGTTAGACTATCAGTTGGTTTGATTAGTTTATGTTGCATGAACTATCTTGCAATGGGAATTACTTTGGATTCAACTCAAAGCATATATTCTCAATCACATTTATATGCGCAATTATTTTTTTGGTAATGAATTATATTTTTATGGTTATCTTATTCTCAAAAACATCTATACAGTAATACAGTTTGGTTACAATTAATAGTTTTTATTACATTCTGCAATCATATAAGAACCACGAAGACTAATGACGTAATAAGGAACAAAGAAAATACTCAGATTATTATCAGTATGATACTTAGACCAAACAGTTTAAATGAAGTAGTCAAGTAAAGAGAGATTAGATTATTTCTTAAAGTGTTAACCGGCAATAATACGAGTGAGACCGGGACAAATATGGCAGTGTTGAGAACATTTGGTAGTAATGAAAAGATCAATAATGTATATATTAAAGCTGTGGCGATGCATATATAACATATTAGAAATTTGTGTGCGTGTGATTATTAGGTAAAGGAATAACAAAATGAAGGTGTAACTAATCAGCTACTTGAATAATATATAGAATGAGACTAATAATAACAATAATATAGATAAAAAAGTTAATATCGGTACACATGATAAAACACCATTCACAAATCTTGCAACTCAGTGGTTGTTACAGTCATGTGGCTGAAAGAGGCCGATCCAATGATTTTTGCATGCATATGTTTGGTCAGTATATTCCAGTAGTAAATGCCTCAGCTGTAGTTGCTAACTGGAGGGGAGGGTGGCATGGCTCACAAACCTAGAAAGTGTATTTGATAGAATAATGAATACTAAGGTCATGTTGATTTTGTGCTCTTTATCTGCTAATAAGATAATACTGAGCTATTGACAAGTTCTTTTAACTTTTTACCAAACCGTATGGAACAGTGTTCGCGAAGCGCCTCTCTGCATTAGTAACAGTTTCCATATTTATACTTGAGTGTCTAGGTAAATATATGAAGCAGGTATAATATAGTATAGCAACTAAGCAGGTGCTTGCATAACATGTTAGGTACAAAATGACGGTAATAAACATATATCCAAATGTAACTGCTTCTGTGGAGTTTGCTACATGGACTGTAATCAGAGGTGGCTTAGCGCTTGTAGGTGCCTATTAAGAGGTGTATCATATTTCGTCCAGTAGATAATGGATGTCAGGATAAAATATCAGATGCTTTTTTCATTTTACAACAAGTCCCGGTCAATCTATTTAAATTAAAGAGATTACAGTTTCTATATATACAACTGAAGACATCAGGATAAACTTCGGTAAATCTAGCTTATGCATTCAATAAAGGTATGTTCTGCCCCTCTTATCTACCACACTTTACGTAAGCTAATTATGAACACCTACCTTACAAATTCCCTATTCTTTATCTTATTTTCACATTCATCTTTAACTACTCATTTCCTATGTATTCTTGATAATTATTATGGTACATATCCTGACCACAGTACATTCTACACTAACACACCATTATTTCTTCATTTATATTTTTTCAACCATCTCAATGAAACGACACACCCAATACACATTCTATTCATATAATTAATTGATTTTATTTTTGAATGTAGTCCAACACCTTGTGAAGATTGTTCCTTACCGCTGCCAAAATCAACTGGCAACTTTATAATCAATAAATTTTAAACGTTAATAAGCCATGAATTATGTAAACGTTCACTGTATTTTTAGTTTCATTTATCATTATCTAGTTCACTCAACATATTGATGTATGGTTTATTCTGACCATTATGTAGTAAAATATTCATGGATACACAGTTACTGAAAAAGAAACTATCGTTTTTGCTTGAATGATTTCTCAATTCCTTATGAATACACCATGGAGATTCATAGATATCGTAAAAAGTTTCTTCATATCATCAACCGTTTTTTTCTCCATTGTATACACTATGAAACATTTACAATTTCTATTCAATATTACGATTGTACACATACAACAAGTATTGACATTTCATAACTTACCTTATTCACAATGAATTTCAATTATTCACTTCAATAAGCCTCAGGATATAAGTTTACTTCCACAATCATTTTATTGTTTACATTATAATTATTCCATGTTTATTCTTTGAAAAGTACACATTCTTTTTTTTTAAAAAAATTATGCATACAATTTAACTTGAATATATTTTATTTATCAATGAAAATAAACTAACAACAGACATTTGCATTAAACAATCTATTTGTGTAACTAAGTGTTTGTTTATTAAAACAATTATGTCACAATTATTTAAAAAAAAAACATATATTCACCTTCTTTATGTTTTCATTTTTATGTATTTGTTCATGTTAGAGTTCATACATTCATCATGTTTATTAGTATATAGTTATTATCATATTGGTCACATTAGAAAATAATGTATATAAAAGAAAACCAATCGGAATTCAATAAACACATTCTCTACACTGGATATTTGTATGTTCCTATGGATAAGCATATACACATATACTTCTGTTACCTTATATATATATATATATATTTATATATTTATATTTATATATATTAAACCGTATATATATATATATATATATATATATATATATATATATATATATATGATACGTCTATATGTCTGTAATAATTGTCATACTTCATTTAGACATTACAATATCATGGAAACAAATGATTAGCGGTTAAGACATTTTTCAATTAAAGGGTAGAGGGAACTTTTCATAAAATAAATTAATTAACCTCGTAGTCAGTTCATTAACTAAAATATAACACCTTTAATAAGTATAGAAAATTTTTTTACAGTGAAATCATTACTTAGCAGAATTTGTGCTTATTTGCAACAAGTAGATCTGTTTAACAAGCTTTCAAATTGTACTCATCCATATTAATCTTTATAATTACTTTTAGCAGTTAGTCAGTTAGTCACTCATCTTCAATTATGGGAACCATCATATGTAAAATGCATGGGTAGCAATATATTCGTGTGTCGGTTTACCAAAAAGAGAGACAAAGAGGAAAATATGCCAACAATTGTTGAATTTCTGTTTGAATGCAAGTGAATACAGTAACCAAAATCATCCAATGAAAACAAATTTAAAGTACATTTTTAATTGTAACATATGTACAGTTAAAAAATGCAGGTGACCTAAAATATTAGGCAAGCTGTTAAACCGGTATTAGTGTTGTTTATTATTCTCCTTGATTGTTAGTAGTTTTCTAGCTGATATTCATGAATTTTCTTTTCTGTACTGTGTCAAATATCTCATGAAATCTTTACAACATTATAAGTAGTCATGTTATTGTTATGGTCAATAAAATCAGTCTGCAATATTAAGACCGATAGAATTTTGAAGGTATTTGCATCTTACCGTTGAGTTGTTTCGGACTAAAGTTAGTCAGTCTTTGTTACCATGTATCAAACCCCGGTGGATTGCCTCGGTATATCTATACTTCACAAGTATGCATTAAGGTTGGGTTACAGCTGACAAGTAGAATCTGGGACCTGAGTTTCATTCTGTTCTTGATTCGTTATCTGGATGTCCCTGCATCTGAGTGTTGAAATACACGCTAGGAATCAGAATCAATTTGCTATGTGTTAAACAAGATTGTGTTCACCAATGGGTTGCTGAGTCCAGATAGCCACTTTTGTGCAACGGGTATGCATATATGATTTGGAGGTATTTGTATCAACAGTTGATTTACTTCTGACTTAAGTTGATCCATATTTATTGCCAGATGTGCAACTTGAGTAGATTGCTTCAATGCATCGTTTATTCACAAGTATAAATTAGGTAAATCTACCAAACGAGTACCAGCTGAGGACAGAACGCGTATCCTGGATTCCACTTGCTTGCTATAATCTAACTTAATTTGTCAAAAATGACAATTTACGCTATCTTGTATTTTATAACGAAACGTAACAATAATCCCGTGTGGTCTGTTCTTTCCACTGGAGTGTTATGTTTATAAAGTGCCAAACATTATTTACATTATATTGGTTAGATTGAGGACAATATTCGGAGAGTTTTCATGTTAGCTGACAGCATCTAAGCCTTAGAAGATTTTTGAACTTAAGAGTCAACTTTTCCACTCAGGTCTGTTGTCACAAATACATAGGAATGTATTCCACCTTTGGCCACAATAACATTTGCATATTCAGACCAATCTTTACTTATAGATTTTATCATTAATATTTGATTTGTTCTCCTACACAATACGAACCTACAAGTAATTGAAACTTACATTGGAACTGTGACGATAAGAAATTGAGAGTTTCTATACAACAGCATTTATAAATTCATTATTCACTATGAACAGTCGAAATCAATATCTAGTTTATTTGAAACTATCAAGTCAGTACTTGGTAGTGACTTGTATAACATGTTCGATATCTGTGTTTTCAGGATGCCTGTTAGTATGACGAAAATACTAGAAATTCATATTGGAAGCAATTTTTAGTTATAAATATAAATTCATTACCATCTACTATTTGGCACTTAAGTTCAGTATAGTCTATTATAAGATAGTTAATTATAACTTTTAAATCGATACTGTGAACTATGTGAAATAATATTTTCATCAAAAGTCCACACTATTAGAGTTCAAATTTGACTTGTAAGTGAAATTCAGAATAAGCGTTTCATCCTGTCTAGGAATTATCTACCAGGTACACTAGGGACATTCATGTTGATGTTCACACAATGATTCAAAATCAGTTAATTCATATCACATACCATCTCATTCACCACTGAACTATTGGATTTAGATGACCACATTAATTACTTATATTCATCCATTCTTTTCAATATTCTTAAGAAAACACTATTTTACAACTACTGATAAAGTGTTCTAGAATATAGTGAAGTAATCATTTAATACTCCAGGTTTTCAAATACATTTCTACTTTAAGTTAGTCCATAACAAAAAGAAAAATCCCAACAATAAAACTAATAAACTAATTTAAAGTTCATTACTTAAATGATAAATGAATACAGTTATTTATTTATTTATTTATTACATGTTCTCTTGATTCATTTTCATAGGTAACTAATTTCATTAATTACTATTAATAAGTAAAATAAATGAATGATTATTTCAGTTAAGGTCTTAATGAAGACAAATAAAAGTAAAATGAATAAAAGAAAAAGTTCAATTAAGAAAATAGTTTTGATAAGAAAAAATAAAATGTGATTAACAATAGAATTAAGTATTTATGAATATCTTCTAATGGATGATATCACTTCCTGTTTATATTAGATGAATGTTAGTTTAATTACTTAATGGTATATAATTTGATAAATTAATGATTTCATTCATTTATTGTAATTGAGTGTTATAAAGATTATTGAATGTTATGTTGAGTAGGTCTGAGTTAGACAACCATTGATCACCAATGAGCACTGGATAGTGGATGAGGTAGAGCAAATAAATCACCAATTGATTGAGTTAAAAATATTAACCATTGGAAGGTTAATCATTTGTTTAATAGTAAAGCGTTCACTGTAGAGTCAGAAAGTCCTGGGTTCAATCCCTGATGTGGTCGTGTATACGCCTTACTGAATAGTCTCACGTTATGATGAAACAACTGTCTTGAACATTTACCACAGTTGTTAAGTTTAGGTGTGGTAAGAATAGACAAATATTTAATATTGTTCAATCAATCGTGAATTCATCTGGCTGACTTAAACTTCACCATGCATTTCACTCAATCAATGCCTGCTACCCCATGTGGAGCAGAGGCAACAGCCAAGTATTCTGCAACTAATCCTTCTCTGGGAACCGCTTTTCAGTTATTCCCAAGTTCTATTTATTATTTTCATGTCTGCCTCCGATTCTTAAAGCAATGTGTTCTTTGGTCTCCCTCCTTTCCTTCGGCTTTCAGAATTATGAATTAGTGCTTGTCTTGTGACGCAGGTTGATAACTTCCTCACTATGTATCCTATCCACTTCCTGTGTCTTTCCTAATTTATTCCTCAGGAGAAAGTTGGTTTGTCCTATGACACAAAAGGTGGCTACTGATAGCGTCTGGCCAACGGATCCGAAGTATCTCACGCAAACAGCTGTTTGTAAACACGTATTTCTTTTAAAGGATGCTTTTAGTTATTCTCCATTCAAGTTTCAGCTTTATGCAATAGAATTGTCTTGACGTTTGTATTGAGAATTGTGACTTTGATGTTGGCTGACAGTTGGTTTGAGTTCCAGATGTTTTTTCTATTGTGAAAATGCTGTTCATGAAATGACTTATCAATCTGCGCCTTCACATCTGCATCAGACCCTCCTTGTTTATCGATAGTGATGCCACCCAGGCATGTAAATGTTTCACCATCTGCCAGATTTTCTCAGTCAAGTGTAACTGGGTTAGTGCTAGTTGTTTTGTATTTGAGGCACTTGCTTTTCTTTTTTGTGTATGCTGAGATCTACTGCCATCTACAGAGGCTGTTGCTACATTGTGAGTTTTTACCTGCATTTGTTGATATATGTGGGATAGAAGTGCTAGGTCGTCTGCAAAGTGCAAGTTGTTTAGTTGCATCCAGGTTGCCCAATGTATTCTGAACTCGCCTTGAGATATTGTAGTTGGCATAATCTAATCAACTACCAGAAGAAAAAGGGTAAGAGTAGGCATCCTTGTCTGATACCGATCTTCACTATTCATTTAGATGACATATATTTGTTTTTTATCACTAAATACATAATTTATTCCCACTCCTCAAATGTTAACTATGCCTTTAAGATGCTTCGGTTGAATAATGCGCTTTTTGTGATTTTCGCATAGTTCTGGTTGTTCAGTTTATTGTAATACACATAAATCATTCAAGAAAATACTTGTCTAATCATAAGATTTTTGTATTCGTATAAATAACATTCCTACCCTAACGATTCGCATAGGAATATATTGAAAAATCCATTTGAAATAGAGAATAAGACTAAATAAATCATTTATTGATGACTAACTGAAGCTACTTGATTACATTCTCTGCAGAAATGTTTTGTATTTACTTGTAATAAATACAAAATGCATTACTGAAACTTTAGAACTGAAGATTACACTGTGATATTGTTATGTCGCGAAGAAAATTGATCGTTGTGCGCGGCCGCTTATTGAGGTGCGTCTAGTGGATAATGCGTGACTGGCCTAAGCCCACTTAGTCCCAAGCCAGAGATAGAGGAACAAGCCGATAGACCAACCAAGCTGAATGGAAATCAGAATTGGAATCAGATTCAGATTATATTTTACACATTCCCTTATATATACAGAATAATCGTAGTGATTATTCAATCAAATGAAATTATCAACATTTATAATAATGGGATTAAATGTTGTCAAATGTGTTCATATACAAGTGATGAAAGTTTACAAATCATGTTAACAAAAAATCAACACAACTTGATAAAATGAACAATTGTATTTCTAGGGCTATCGAATCTCTAACAGATATATATTCAGTTAGTGAACGGTTACAGCATACTTATCTAACAATGAAGATATTACAGATAATAGTAGTTATTTTCTCTATATACAAATCAATACAAAGTAAACTAATTGAAATAGTAAAATACCAGACAGTTATGTTAATCTATTGAATTATATACAAACAACAATGTTCTATAGGCATTAGATAAACAAAAGCTATTCTTTTGTTCTGATATTCATTTATTAATAACTACATGTTTACTGCATACATAGGAACTAAGTAAAATACTAATCACCGATAAGCATGGTAACAATTAAATGTAAATGAACAAAAAGCATATTAGACAATGTAAAATACCTTTTATTAAGCGTAAATGACACCTACAATATAGATAATGTCTATATGATAAATTAGCATTAGTCATAATAATATGAGAAGCTGAAATGAAAATCACTTTGTTAAATATGTAAAAATTAACAAGTTGGTTCTTGTATTAATTAATTAGATATTGTAATGTAAATTTTATTAATAGGAAGTAATACAATTCTAGGGGAGTTGTACATAGATTCGTTTATTCGCTTAAATTATTCTCAATACTTATTGAAATCAACGTTAGTTTCCATTAGAAACTGGTATTAACTGTGGAGTAATTGAAAATTATTAAATACTGTGTAAATGTTTAAGACCCCTTGGTATTACAGACCAACAAACTGATATAACACCGATCCTGTAGCTAATATATTTTGTAGTATCCGCAGAAGATTTAGCTGAAGACTTGTTTTTCCTAAGGATATAGATAACTCATCTTAACATTGTGTTTCTAAATGGTAACCTTAAATAAGATGGTTGAGAAGATTTGTAGAGTAAAAGAATGATTTTGGTTATATTGCATTTTCTGAACTGGATGATATAATTGTGGAGTTTTCATCGTCATTCTGGACGACTTCATCAGAGATGACTTCTGATAGGAATGAGCTATGAGATTTTCTCCAAAAGTGACTAGCGGATAGTTCTACCTACCTTAAGTCTGTCTGGTTGCTTTTGATACTTACTCTACTGTTGATTGTTTGGTATTGTTGGTTCTATATTCGATGTTAATTTAACAAGAAAACGAATATTATCACTAGGTATTACTTCTCTATTTACAAATACCAATCATACGAAGACAGTCTGCTTCTTATATAATCATACTCTGAACAATAATCTCAACGTTGACATTTCGAAACATCACTTCAAGACAGTATAAAGCGGTCACAGTTAGGCCGCCTTCCGGCCGACTGCTTTATGTCCATTGCAGAAAGCACTGTACTTCAAAAATACATTAAAAACATTTATCTATACAATAGATATTTGGATGACAACTTAACTGTTTGCAATCAAAACAATGATTTAAATTGTAAATTTGCAAAATTCCGAGAACTTTAACCGGAGTATAATCCTAGTAGGATTGCAATAATAATTATATCCACGAATCTTGTCATGACGTGAAGAAAGAGAGGGTTTTGGTTGGTAGACGCGAACGCCAATGGAGTGTGTCTAGTTCATAACACGCGACTGACCTAAGCCCACTCACCTCCCAGGCCGACAAGAGAAGAACCAGAATTCGGAACCGGAAATTGGAGGTCTGAGAACTGAGAACGTATTATATTTTAATCATGCCTTTATACATACATAAAATCAGACTACACAGTAAACCAGTCACGAATCTAACATTGATACAGAACAAAGGAAAGAGTGGTAGTGAATGGGGATCGGTTGTACACAATTAAGTAACCGTAGTTCATTGTAATAAACAGTGTACTAAAAGTAAATATACTAAGCGAGAGGACCGGGCAAGGGGAACGTAACAGTTATAGAAATGAAATGATTACACTGTCCATTGTTATGATTAATTAAATAATGTTCTAAAACACAGTTC
The DNA here is from genome assembly GCA_034768735.1 of Schistosoma mekongi. Classification (NCBI taxonomy): domain Eukaryota; kingdom Metazoa; phylum Platyhelminthes; class Trematoda; order Strigeidida; family Schistosomatidae; genus Schistosoma; species Schistosoma mekongi. The sequence continues at coordinate 35,373,085 of CM068307.1, read as the reverse complement.
TCGAAGATAATCAATCTTCATTAGGTGCCCTGCATTTCAAATCTATACCCTTTGTGTATAGTATGAATAAACTTTTATGAGTGGCTCGTAAACACAATGATGGATGATTAAACAAAAATTATTGACGATACCTATAATTTTATATTAACACACAGCGTATATACAAGCCATACAGAATGCTTGAAAAGTGCCGAAACATTATAAAATAATCGATTAATGTTTCGAAGAACGAATACATTTAACGTATAATACTACGAAATATTATTAAAAGTCATATTACTAATTACTTAATAGATAATAAAAGGTATTCCTAACAAAAGAGTTGATTATTTCTGATAACAGTTAGACGGAGACACCAGATGGTTGGATAGCAGCCAGCTAGGTACGTCACTTTTGATGTAACCTCAACCACGACCCGGTGGATGAGATCATACAATAACAGAAAAATGATTGAAGGACTAGAAATTGTAAGTAAATATGTTATAGTGATCATATATGAGATAAAATTGGCACCCGTTGCTAAAGATATTACGAACAACACAATAATGTTAAGGTGAACCTAAGATGATTATTGTCACAAAGACAGTACATAAGAGGGATTTTCTATACATCCTAGATATTATATTAGTGATATTTTACAAAATTTTAATAGTTGCTATCTAATAACTAAGCTTACTCATGAATCTGAACTAAACTAATGATATAATTTTTGGCATATTCAGAAGAAAAAATCAGATAGCTCTGTGCGAAAGGTCTACACACAGAAATCCAACCTGGAATGGTCTTCAGAGCTTGGTTCCTTTAAGCTCAAATAGATGACATTCTATCATCATTAAACTTCATTTGGTTTTCATTCAGTAATTAAATCTTTATTCAACTCCCATTACATCATTCAAATTTTTCGTAGCTAAAACGGCATACGTCATGAACTAAGTACTTATGAAGTTGCCAAGATCAACAAAGAAATCGTATCAAATTGACCATTTAAAACAGAGAACTCAACAATACCAACGTCATTCACTTGAGTTGATAATAATTTCTAGCATTTATCATTATGTTAACACATCATAAAGTTTTCATACTGACAATATATGAAACTTTTATTCAACGTTTTTTACTTCAAATGGAGATTATATATTTCCAGTTAAGCAGAAAGACCAGGAACTTACAATCATTAACTTTTGAATTACAAATACATAGTGACTTTAGAGGTCAATTTCATTGGTAGTGAGCAAGTTCAATAAGTCTACATAATATACATTACTTTAAATGCTCATAATGACAAGTTACAACAAGTTTTCTTTTTAACAATAAAAGACGTGTTCCGACAATAACACTACAGCATAAATTAAATAAAACTGATAACAATCTGTCAGACATTTTAAGTTGATGTTTCATAATAAAATACTTCTATGGAAAGTTGATATGGTTTTGTGGTGAACAGTTTCGATCCATTGTTTCCTTCCGATATTGATTTAGCTTATATGGGTACTATTGGGAAATAGGAAGCGCTGGAAAGGTGTTTTGTCTTAGTATGAAACCTCACAACAGTGAACACCTTGAGCATAAAATGTTAAAGGTCACAAGAAATTGTTCTGAAGCTATATTTTAAGTTTGAAAAATCTAATATTACCATTTAGGTGTTTTATACTAACATATGTACAAAAATGTATTCACAAAGACGATAACAGCTGGCAAGATTCGTTGATAGAAACCTAAAGCCCAAACTACCCCATGTGAGAACAACAACAGTTTTAAATAAATAACTTTTTCTAAATATTGAATTCGAAGGAAAATTTGGTTACCAGTATTCTCAAGAACAGACTTTCTAAAGTTGTCAGAAAAACGTTCATGCTGCTTAACTGCTTATTACCCTTCCTAGCAATTCTATGGTCTGTAATCGTAATGAAGACAAGCCATCGCTTTGAACTAAATCAGTATACAAAACCAAGTTAGCTCTTTCTTATAAAGCAAGTTCCATTAGCCTCATGAAACGAATTTTGTTAGTGAGCATTTCTGAACACCATTCTACGTTTTGTCAAAAGGAACATGTATTTAGGTCAATAGCTCCATTCTCGAACACTTGGTAACTTCTGGTCATACCACCCCACCAGAATCATCTTTTCAAATTATTTATAAAGCCAAAAAACAGACTCTAAAGAAATGTCAATCAGAGACGTGCGTCGGAGGCTTTAGCCATCCACCGATTAACGTCGATACCTTGTATGCAGATGTAGCACACAGAAATGTTTGTTTAAGTACGACAATAACCATCTGCTGTTTTCCATTATTAATGTTCAACTCTTTTATGTATTTATTAGCATTATCCTGGTCTTTACATTCTTCAAAAAGGGCAGCTAATTAATACAATTAAAATTAAAATTCTGTCTTACAAAGAAATTTTTAAGTTATTTAAAATATTATGTAACCAATTTCAGTTTTCATATTACTTCCGAAGGTATTACATAACTCATAAATGATACTTGAAGCTCTTGAATTCCTTCTCAAATGGCATTGATGCTTTGTTTTTTCTTGAAGTAATACATCTGTTTTAATATATGTGTAATCGTTTGTATATGCTATTATACTGCTAATGTGGATGACAGTCAAAAGAAAGGTTTTCTTCTCTGAAATATTCTGTATTTTTCCTTCAGTATACAATGTGGATTCATTTGGTTTTTTGTATTTCACTTTAAGTGTATGAACCTAAACGTATTTATTATTATTCTGAAAGAAAATATACAGTGAAAAAGTTATAAGTAAAGCAGACTTGATGAAATGTCACTTGCTTGCTTTACGTTTAACAGATTTCTAATGTCACTCTATAGACATACTCTCCATTAGAACTTTTCAGATCATCATGATTCTTTTGTTAAGTGCTTATTAAATAATGAAGGAAAAATTAATAAAATTTCATCTTATTTACATTTTACAGCAAATCATTAAAGATTAATTGTTTAAGTTGGATTGTGACTGGTAAGCGGAATCCTGGAGACGTGTTTCGCTTATTTGGGATTAGTCAGTTGTATGTACCTGCATCCCAGCGTTGAGGTTCACACTGGGATTCGAACTCAGTCCGTTTAATGATAAATGCCACTAGGTTCACCACTAGACTACTGATCCCACTCAGCCACACTTGCACAATGGGTATGTATATATTAGTTAGAATGCATATGTATAAAAGCACATTAATTAATGTAATATTCCCCCCCCCTCTGATATTCAAATGCATCGAGGAAATAACGAAAAATATATGTTGCAATTTATTAAACTGAGTAACAGCTTTGAGTAAACTGTAATCATATATATAACAAATGAATGAAGCATATCACGAATGACCAAATGAAAATTATTCTGGAAAAGGCTTTTCTTGAGTACAGTCAATAAACTAAGTTTTCAAGAGTAAAATTCATCGGTCAAGTTACAGCTATTTCATTATAAAGTATATGTACTAGGTATGATATTACAAAGTATTTATACTTTTCATTGTGTGTATAAATTAGAATATATCTATTGCTTGTGTACGGGATGGATAGTTAATACTTAACAAAACAACCTCAACCTGCTATTTATAAGAAATTAAATGTATACCTACGACTACACAGAGTCAAACGGTTAGTCGGACGTCAATACTCTATTCAACACTGAATAGTCTCTCTCATAAGTCTAAGAAAATATATTTGGATGTAATATTTAATATTAGGCAACATACAGAAATCTATAAATTGTGAAATTAAGTGTCAGGTAGTGCCAATAGTACATAATCTCTTAGTAAATCACGAGACGTGGAAATCTTTATTTGGTGTATAGGATAATTTTTATTGAGTAATCTCCAATTCTTCTAATTTCAGTTGCCATCTGTAAAATTACAGCTTTTTCTAATGAATAGAACGTTCAAATGACGAATACAAAATTAAACTTGCAATTAGGTGGTGTGTAGATTATGCAATTAAAATTTGGTATCACCATTTGACCTGCTTTAGATAACCACTAGGAATCAAGAAATACTTGTTAGATGTTTTGTCTTAGTATGGGACATTTCGGTAGTAAGCCTCCAAAACCTCACTAGGAATCAAGCTAATAATGTTTAGCTGTTAGACTAATAATAGTTTATCTCAGGACATAGAAGTCCTGGATATGATTACTGGTAAACCATGGGGACTCACTGATTAGACATTTCATACTATGACGACATGGCTATCAAGTACTTCTTAATTTCCAATAATAATCAAACCTATATCATTCTATGATATTAAAATAAATTTAACTTGCTAGTCTACGTTTTATTTTATTGATAACTTAGTGAATGAATAATACATTTTATGTCTTATACTTCAAATCATGATAACTTTTGAAAGGGGGGGGGAAATGTAAATTCACTCAGATCACTTGTCATTCCACAACATTCGACAAATGAACCCGTCTTGCATTTCTAAGGAGTTATCATCAACTGTTATTCCTTATAAAAGAGAAGAGAAACTTGACAAACTAAACATAAGTTTATTCTAAATTGAGTGACATATATTTGTAAAATTGCAATCAGTAGAAATTAAAATTTTTGACATTTCGTGGCTTAGAGCAAGTTGCTACTTCGGAGAGAAAATGAATAACTGAAACGAATTAATACGAGACTAAATAACACGATGGAACAAATCAAAATCAAAATAAGTTCGTATAATCATAATGCGAGTTTTATCGTGTCACGTCAAAGATAAAAAGCAAAGTGAAATTCAAGACGGGTCAACTTCTGCAAGAACTGAGATCATTCTTTGGTTTCTTTCTGTGGTTTACTATATATCCAATATCATGTACAACTCGTTTCTATGGTTTGCCATAAATTCATAAATCTAGTGTCCCACTAAGACCAATAGTTGATTTCACCAACACTCAAACTTATGCACTTGCCAGATATCTAAGCATCACTTTGAAACAACTACAACAACTATTACACAATGTCTTCGAAGACACTTATGATTTAAAATCAAGAATATCGGATTTAATAGTTGAAGATATTGAAACAATGGTAACCTATGATGCTGTATCTCTATATACCAGTATTCCATATGATGTCTGGATTACTTGAAAATGATCTTACACTAACCAGCCGTTGTTCATTAACATTCAGTTTACTCATGAAAATTATGCTTAAATTCAACTTTTTTTTACTTTCAAAGGGATTCTCTGCAAACAAACGGAATGGCGATGGACTCCCCCTGTTTCATCAATCATAGAAAACCTTTTCATGACCCATATTGAATCTCACATTTTCAATAATGTCATTAGACCAAGGATTTGGCTAAGATATATTGATGACACTATTGTCATCATCAAAAAGACTTTTCTAAGAACATTCTCCAAACGAATCAACAACCTATCTCAGAGTATCAAATTCACTTTAGAAAGTGAAAATGAACACAATGAATTACCATTTTTAGACTGCTTAGTAAAAATAAATTTAAATGGAACTCTTAATCTGAGAATTTATCGAAAGCCCTCACATTCAAATCGATATATCGATTTCAACTCATCACATCCGTTCAGTGCAAAGATATCACTGGCTATAAACTTATTCAGAAGAGCCAGTAGACTCATTACATTTGAAGACGACAAGCAATGCGAATACAAAAATATAATCAACATCCTACGGCTTAATAATTTTCCAATGAATATTATTAAAAATTTGCAAAAACGAAACGACTTATTACTAACTAATAGTACAATAGTCAAAATATCTTGGATTGGCACAGCCGTTCTACCTTACCGCCAAGACACAACTGATGAATTACAAATAATTCTAAAACAACACGGAATCCAAACTTTCTACAAAACTACCAACACTATTCGAAGTGCATTGGTTAAAATAAAGGACAAGATCGATTTCACCTCTACACAGAATTGTGTCTACAGGTTAGGTTGTGTTGATTGTGATGCTTTCTATATTGGAGAGTCATCACAACAAATCAAAATTCGTGCCAAAGAACATGAAAGCTACACTAAACGACCTCCTAAGAATCCTGTCGAACTTGAAAAATTACAAATTAAATCAGCAACAGCAGTACATGCTATCTATCACAACCATTATATCGATATTAAAAATATCAGAATTATTCAAAAAGGTTTTTCCAATTATAAGGAAAGACGAATAGCTGAGGCGCTTCACATTTTGTTAAATCTAACTGCACTTGACAAAAGGGAAGGCCTTTCTATCCACCCAACATGGACTTTCTATCCAACCGACCACAATTAAGTACATCAAATTTCATTCATGTGAACATACATACAATTTAATCCTCATCTCACATAATTTCCTTTCACATCACACTAACATATGCCTACCTATCTCACTTCAAATCACCTTGACCCAAATGATGACATGACACAATCAGACCCGCATTTTGATTGTACGAACTTATACTGATTTTGATTTGTTCCATTGTATTATTTAATCTTGTGTTAATCCAATTCGGTTATTAATTTTCTCTCCGAAGTAGCGAAGTAGCCACGAAATGTCAAAAATTTTGATTTCCTCTGATCGGCATTTTACAAATATATGCATCATTCATCTTTATAAACAACCTATCCAATGCTCAATTCACTTGAAATTATCAAATTTGACCTTGGTAATAAAATATGTAAGTTTATTCTAATATGATAGATTTATATGTGCTTAGGAAGTACCTGGAAAACCTAAGACAGTAAACTAATAATGAACATGTCAACTAGACAAAATTCATTTCATCAAAAGAAGAGAAATCGTTTTTCATTTAACCTTTGATGTTCAAAACCAGAATGACACTACTAAGAATGAAAGTGAAATATTTAAAGAAAAGAAGTATCATGTCTCCTTTTTACAAAACACACAAAGTTAGTAAAATCTGATGTTTTGGTACTCAAACAGAAATATCTTGAACGTTTGCATTAATATGGAAGGGTTTATTCTAGTAAGATATTGATTTGCAGAAATGTGATCGTGCACTATTAAATTTGGTTAATGTTATGTCGGTCCATTAACAAAGCGTGAAAATCTTCTAGAACTGTGTTTGGAGGACTGAATTAAGTTGGATTGGATTGTGTCTGTTTCGCTTACAAGTCGCTGATTTCTCTATTCCGGCTTTGGGGACTGGTAGTCGCGGGGCAGACAGTTGCGTATACTGACTGGCAATTATCAAGGTCACTATGTATTATTCCGCATTACATAGCAGTTAACAATTCTTTCAGGTATGCCATATAAGATAATGCATTGCAAATAAAATCATTTCAGTATATGATAGTTATTTTATAAACACAACCTGGTGGCCTATTTTTAACTGATTCACAGTGTTACAGTGATCTATAACATCATTTTGTTGACATTGAAACTTAAAGATTGATGATGAATTTCATCGTTTAGCTTAGAAGTGCAATAAGACTTAGTAATTGATGCACTGAAATGTATTTCTAATTTGATAGTGAACAGGAAATTTTTAATTGACAAAAATAGGATTCAATAGAAAGTACACTTTAAACAAGCAATCCACGTTTACTACAATCAATGTATTACATTTTCCAGATTCTTTTGAAAGGAATTATTGCAATCAGTGTGATCTACATTTATAGTTAAATAAAGATGATTGTTTCATACTGGAGTTAGTTAACAATATCAAGTATTCTCACTTTTGTACTGTGTTATACAGTGTGTTTGTTCTTAAGAAAAACTTACAAATATCAATGAGCTTATATGAAATATAATTTCATCATTCTCGGTTAGACAATAATCTGTAAGTGCGAAATCAAATGGATTTACATAAGAGTGTTCAGGATATGTGGAATTATCCTATCAATGGTTCTTGCTACAAACTTACGTAAGTTGTAGAAACATTAATATGCCTGAAATTTTGGATAAATTATTTCTCCTCCATTTTTGAATTTTTAACAATGAACATCTAGAACTACTTCAAAAAGTTAATCCAGACAATTGGTTAATCTTAAAATTATAATAGCTTTCGAAAACAGAAGAGTATATATCTTCGTTTTCTGTAAAGTTAAACGTTTCTATTTTGATCCTGTGTTAACTTCAAAATTCACTGATCAATCAAACTATAAGAAATATGCTGGTGAATAATCTCATTTTCTTGTAGTTTTCCAAAATATGTCAACCCGAAATCTATTTGATTTTGAAATTTATCTATTCACTCGATTTCCATTCAATGGAAGCTTACATTTCTCTAATGTAACCTGATATTTACTTACCTACTGTGGCTGACTAGAATTAAAAACCTTATATCCATTCTTTAAAATACTTCCATAGAAGAAACTAATTTCATACTTTCAATTTTATACACCAGCATATTGAATCAATAAAAGGAGTGGTTCTTTCGTAATGTAAAAATTTTAAGAAATGTCGTTTTGCTTCCTGACAAATGCAATCAGTTAATATATTGTATCAAATGAATAAATGGATTCCATATAACAAAAACTAGTAAATGCATCATCGTCATACTATTCATCAACACCTTTCAACGTATCAACACATTCACAAACACATGGATTTAAATATTCTCAGCATCTTCTAGTCAGACTAATTAGGTAAAATGAAACAACTTCCAAAAAAATGTAAGTGACTAAAAATTATAAGATTAACTGTAAAAATGGTCAGCTTGCTTTCATATATGTACATCTATACACACACACACACGTAATAATCTACTTACTGATCTTATTCGACATTCTTCTTTTCCTTCATCTATTGTTATAAGTTTATACATTAGAATGTCTTCTTATTGTTAATAAATGAAATTGAATATCACAGAATACATTGTAACTATCATGTTAAATATTTGACAATGTACTGTAAAATTATGTACATATATGCATAGATAAAAGTATAAATTGTTATCTACCATCACACCTTGAATACAAAATTCATATTACTAATCTAATTTATTTTTAAAACAAAAAAGTTTGACGTAGTAAAAGTCTAAAAGACAGAAATGAACGACAAATGAAGAGAAACGAAGACAAATAGAATCTAATTAAAGACGTAAAGGTTAACAAACAAAACTGATAAATATAAAGTGTATAAAATAAATGGTGGAGAGTGAAAATTCACCTAACCTTGTCATAACATTTTTATAGACATTGTAGTTTTCTTTCAGAAAAAAGTTCTTTTCTGTAATTTCTCTTTTTAACAAGTTTTAGTTAGTACCTAACAAATATAATTCTACTGTTGGGTGATGGTGGTGAGGGGGGGATGTGAGAAATGAAAATGAATATAAGTGAGAAATGTAACTGTTAGAGAGATTTTATATTTCCTTGGGGGGGGGAGAGGAGGCTGGAAAATTTTACAGATACAAGGTGATATGCACTTTCAAAAAAACAATTGCATAAAATGTTGCTTATCGTTATTCTATTAAACAATACGTTAGTTATAAGAATGACACTTGTAGTCAATTGTGACGATATTTGTTGAGTAGGTAAAAACTAAGTAAACGTAAAATAGAAGAATCTACTTTCAGCTTATAGATATGAATTGAATTTAGTAATGCTATGAGTGTATATGGTGTTACTGTTTATAAAGATAAATGTGAACATCTGAACTTATTTTGTCTTGTTTAGAAATAAGAATCTAGTTATAAGTGAATTTTGTATCTTATCTTCATTGTTGATTTCATTTTATCACTTAACATAGGGATGTACTATATTTTTACTTGTTGTAATCTGGTAGCAATAATGATTAAAGTGATTGAATGTTAGAGCTTTACGATGTAGTGTTTGTCAAGTGTAATACTGACCAAACGATGAATTTATATATAATGAACTATATTTAATCATTTTAGTCATTTTCCCATAGTGATGTGATCATTATCCTTTACTTCAGAATTGGCTTTTCATATATATCGCTCTCGATTAGTAATGATATCGCGTTAAGCCTTCAGAACTCCAACCCTTTTAGTCTCAAATTAGAAGACAAAGAAACCTGGAAAGAATGTTTATTTAGTGAGTATCAATTAGGTAAAAAAAAATCATACGAGTATTTTTAGTTTGTTGTTAAAATGAAATAATCACTACAATTTTTTTAATTCAAAAACAGGGTGTTCGATTACGCCAACTTAACTACTTCGCGTCAATATTCTGAAAAATTATATCAAGCTGTGATTGGGTGAGCTGTCATTGGTCCCTTTTTAAACTTTTGAAGACTTCGTCGAGGTCTCTAGGAGCCATCCCAATAGGTCTATTGATTGATTACAGTGTTTCATTAGAACGTAAAGTCAGTCGTCATTATGCAAAGGATTCTTGTTTTGTAAGACTAGATGAATAGAAGATTTCTATGAGAAAACAAAAGTGTGTGAATCATTCACCGTTATTACAAGACCATAAAAAGTGGTATTTACTTATTTACAAATCAAGTTAAGCAAATCAATATAGAGTCAAGTATGTCCAAGACAAGGCGGTTCCAGAATGATCGTAAATAGGTGTTACTGACTACCGAATAGTAGCATACTAGTACGAAACAGTAAACCAGTCTACAGTGCGTGTCGTACGTAGGTGAAATATTGAAATCAGATTAAGGACTCTGCTCGACACACTGTCACATGAGAGGTAGCATAAGGGATATATATCATTGAAGTAATACCCTCAATTATGACACTTCTTGTTAGAGTAAATTGTTAACTACTAGAAATCCAAATTGATATTGTTTCATTCTATCCGAGTTATCTAAAAAAATTGAGGAGACAAACTGAAATTTTAGTTAGAAACAAAACGTTAGAAATTGCTAGAAGAAAATATGAAGCGCGCATAAGTGAGGTTAGAACGATAGTCAATAAAACTGAACTTATGAATACAAATTAGGCAGGAAGGTAGGCAGACACATAACTTGTTGTATAGTATGTAAACGAGATCGAAAGTGACTGCGTAATCAAAACAACACATACTAGGTTTGGAATGAGGAGGTTCTGTGGAGATAGGTACTAAATTTTATTAATTGAATTCGTAACAGAATCTAAGGTGCGCACTGATAAGGAGCCCCATAGTAGGACGAAACGGCTGTCTTGTGTTTCTTGGTCATCACTAGTACCCTACCAACGCCAGCTTGTGACGATTTCAATCAACATTTGCTAAATAAAATTGAAATGGTTATTTTAATGGAGATGAGCACTTTTTTAAATTGATTGAATACGCCACAGATTGATATCGGCCGAGTACGATTGGATGCTGACCCAATCATGCAAATCGCTGGGCGTTCACCAATCTAAATCCCCCCCTGAGAAGGAATCTAGGGTGCACACTGCTGAGGAGTTTCACAACAAAACGTTATTTCTATTAGCTGTCTGATGTTTAAATTATAAGTAACAGTTTACCATTCTTCCTAACTCCACATGTCAGAGTATATAAGCCTATTCAGAACTATGAATAAAAACAGAACCATTGGCTTTTCATTAGTTAACAATAAATGTTCCCTTCTTGTCTAATACAATAATCAAAAAGATGAATAATTTAGGCTATTTTTTCTTAATTTTTATTTTCTAATTAACTTTTCTGAATAATTACAGTCAATAACCCTTAGGCTGTAATTAATATACTCACATGTAGAAATACTACTTACAATCGCTATAAATATGAATTATATATACAACAATTAGGAATGAATGTGAATTGAATATACCCTTATAGAGTGTGAACTATTTCATTATATATTATGTCTGTAGTAATAGTTATCCATGAGAATTTTCATCAAAAAGAACATTGATAGTAAATAAATATGATAGACATGAATTTATTTCGTACAGTCTAAAAAGAAAGAATTGTCTGTGAGAGTGTACCCGTCTCATATTTATAAATTAATCTGTTGTTATACACGCAGCCAAACTAGAATCGTCTGCCAAAGAAAATCATTCATCTACTTGAAACATCCATGGACCTAGTGGAAAATACGGTTTTTGTACTAAATTATCACATTTCTTCAGTTAATACTGTTAATGTACAATAGTCATTCTTTCTTTCCGCTCCACAGTATTTATTGGAAATGATTCATTTTGCTTAAATGTCCTTCTTCATCTTAGTTCATATTCATAATTCATCCTATCACAGTGAACACATTTCATCTTTAAAATTTTAACTCATCATTAGACGTAATCAAATAGCATGTCTCTATTTAGTTACCATGACAATCATTATAGTGAAATTCAACTATTAAGCTATTTCCTATTTAACATTTAGAATATTAGTGATAAATATATATATTCAGTTACATTGATGAAAGTGATATCCTTACTCTTTAACTCACTTTGAATAAGTAATTTTTGAATAGGACAAGATATTTAGTACTTATATATCTTCACACTAATTATACATCACTTTAGAAAGATGAACTAGTTTCTGATGTGAAAGTGTACCAATATTACTGATATCTGATTTAAGGTGTATGTAGATACATCTGGTTTACATTGTTAACTATAGTAAACAATTTCAATATTCTGGCTGAACATATTTAAAATATCCGATAATTCAAAACATTATTGTTAACAGAGAAGTTATGAATAAGTAGAACGTGAAGTTAAAGCCGACTTTATGCTGAATGTTATCAACTTTGAATTCCATATCATTGACAGGTGAGTGCTGCAAATTACATTGTAATATTCATTAAAAGTTACATTTCGTAATGTCGTAGTTACCAGCGCCAACCTACGTGTCAGCGTAGTGTAGCCTGATGTACCGGATGAAAACATATATGCAGTAAAGCTGAAGGCTGTAGTGAAATCTTTATCACACATTTCACATTAATTATGCAACGCTTACCCAATAAATAAACTGAGGGATGATTAAAATGTTTAGATACAACACGGTGAACGCAGGTAAATTTTTTTTTATACTAGTCTATTTCTTCTGATTAGTGAAACAGACATATATGGAAGTGGTCAGATACAGTATTTTATCCTTAAGGTTGTTGGTGAAAAAGGACGGCTAGAAAACAGTATTCTTAAGTTTGCTGAAAAGAACTTTTTTTGGACTAAATGAAAAATTCTTCTCTTTAGGATGTCTATGGCTTTGTCACCGTTGGAATCAAAATTCACAAAAAGCATTTTCATTAGTGCAGAGGCTTCTGATATATTTTTTGGAATTTCGGGCTTCATAGTCTCATCAATAAACTTGAGTGGATATTCATTTTTAATAGAAATCTTCCTATGAATGTTTAACTCTTCATTTATGATGTCACGACTGCATATTCTCTAGATTCTTGTGGATCGGGATATAATGAAATCTCTTTTTCTACTGATGAGAATCCAAATGTGTAAACTTGATAAGTGACCATTCCAAAATAGTTTCCTGTAAATGGATTTACATTTGACATATTTTAATTAAATAAACTAAAATTTTGATTTATTAATTAAGTTATAGAATAGTATACAAACATTAACATAATATGAAGTTGTTATCTGCATTTACGTTGACAGAGAGATCTATGAAAGCAAATTATTATATTAACGTTAAGTGGTTTGCATCACTTAGCGAAAATACTAGATTTGATTTACATTTTACTTGGAATTCTTTAGTAAGGCGTAACAGAAATCTTGTTGGAACTTGTAATAACATTTTAGTGGGCTGGAGTGTAGTCCAGACAAGAGGTTACTGCCAAGTAATCAGTAATACGAATCATGGGTCATTGCTTATTGAAGCACATTCATGTATGAAATAATTGATTATTGAAAATGAAAACAAAAATCATCAAGTGAATGTATTTTACAATAGTTAACTGAAGTAATTAGTTCGTAGATTAAGTTCAAATTATACTGAATTAGAACAGTTAAATGTTATCGCATATGATGAAAGTTTGACATAGTCAAGATTCGAAAAACTCAATGCAAAGTGTTATACTCAATTACTGAATATGTATATATTTTGCGTAAGAGGGTGGGGGGGGGGAATTGACATCTCTGACAAATTTGATGTTTAGTGTTAAATTCATACCAACATTACAATATATGACGTTATTATCGAGCTGTCCGGAATATAAATAATCCCATATGAAACGGAAATGTTTACATAAATTGGTGAATGAGCACCGATAATTATTATTTCTCTAACCAAGTACAATACAATAGGGCCATTATGTCAGAATGTAATGAATAATATGATCAATCATAATCAATTCATATTAGAACTAGATTGCTGTTTATTGTTTATTATAATGATTATTTAATTCATACTAACCTATGAGATAGTTATCAGTTAGTTACACTCATATTTATGAATTAAACCAGTTCTTAACAGTTAATTAGAATATTATATAACCTGCTTCCAAATTTCTAGTGTTAATAAGGATATTACATAACTTAAGATTGAGACTCGAAAAGTTTTAGTTCTTCCTCCTTTTATCTTGACGACTTTTTAAAAACTGATATAATGCTTCTTTCTTTTATAAACCAATAAATGTCTAAAAACCATGTTATATACGAAGTGTAAAGCCAAAGTAGATGACATCAGTAAAAGCTTCCTAGTTGAGTATTATTTGTTTCTGTGTCATATCAGACTATGATGTATGATGTTTGTCCACTATACTTTAAATAGTGTATCTTATGGATAAAAATGGTACTATATTAGCTATATGAACTATTCAAGTGAAATCTAACTCATTCCTATAACTAATAACTTTACAGATTACAATTCTTTCATGAGCACCTGAACAACAGTTTCTACGACAATTACTGAACAAAGGAACGCTTTTAAGTATGTTACAAATCAAGGCTAACAAATATTTTCATATAACCCATCTAATTGATAGTTTTGTAGAAAATGATTTGGTTTCACTAATTTCGGATTCAAAGGTTTCAGAATTCAACACCCTTCCTCTTAAAGGTATATCGTAGTTGCATTAACCTTTTACTATCCACTTTTCATCTATTATCTTATGACTAAATCCTTGTATAAGGTCTAGTAGAATGAAAATATGCAATTATGACTCATCAGTGTTGAGTATCCAAAAAGTGCACGCGAAAATTACATTTCAGAAAACAAATATTAGTTTCTAGCCAGAACTTACAATATAACATTAAAATGCAAATTTACTAGATTAAACAATAGTTTCTACGTAATCCGTAATGTTACACAGTGACATCTGAGTCAACATCTGCTGAAGTTGACGAATCACTGCAGATAATTAAAGATGGATGTCAATGCTTACTAATATAGAAGAGAATATAAGTTGCTGACTCTACAGCTAACACTTCCACTTCATATAAAAGTATATGATGTTATTAATAAAAACAATAAAGTGAGTTATACATCTTTACAATTTAATTATGTTTGATACAACTTTGTTACTGTCACAACTGTTAACGCTGTTATTTTCAGATTAAGATAATTCAATATTTAAAAAAATTTATGTGGAAAAAGTTGTCTACAATTCTAACAACTTTGAGGTTGAATTACATAGGAAGTCATAGAAACTATTCAAACCTATGCATCCGGTGTATACAACATAATGAAAAATCTCTATATGATGTTTGTTGTATATACTTATGCTTATATGTATAAGCGCTCTCTATAGTATTTAGATTCACAGTAGAACATATCTGAATGCTCCTAGAGCTATATTCTTCAAAAATAAACATAGCTAAAATGAAAAATACTGTATAGATGTAGAGATATACACGTGAATAGAAGAGAAAAATATATATACCAGCGTATCAATTATACAACAACGTAACTAATAATAAGCATTATTATTATTATTATTACTAATGTTTACATTCCTCCAACATACTCATCAAACATACAAATGCTTAAATGTCAATCATTTCATATGCACAGATCTGAGTGTATAAGTGTTCTAGTTCCGGTATTGTTTATTATCCTCTTAATAATAATAATAACAATAATAACAACTTCATTTTCATTTAAAAATTTTATTTATTGTTATTATTTCCTGTTGTCTAGTTTCTCAAATAAGGCTTCTTTTGAAAATAAAATCGATGATAGTTAGACAATAGATTCTTCATTGATAAGTGTATTCTATGTTTTCTCAATGTTTCATTATGATAGATTTTGTGCTTTAAACTATGCAATGAAACATAAAAATAACTAGGAAATTAATATTTAATTGAGTTCATATTACTTATAATACTACTTTAATAAGTAGAAATGCATAGGAAGAGAGAGAGAGAGAGTCATGTGTCGGTACAAAATAACATGAAACAGAGATTTATTCTCTCTAAAAGATAGCGTTATGAAACATAATGAAACTGAAAGTCGGTTTTTGATTTATTTATTCATGTGTAAATGGAGTTGATCTTACGCAAATTAACTAGTTTGGAATCCTATTGAAGTTGAATAAATTATCATAGCAGTATACTGCTTATAGCAACAATGCAGAAATCGCAAATTATATTTAAGCACATTTTTACTGAATTAATTTATCAGTAATTTAATATTGATTAAATTAACAATCAGAACACAGAAAAAAACTTAATTTATAAGTTGAATATTAAAAAGATTGGCTATTAAGTTGCTGTCAGATGGTGTTTGGAGTAAATCACAAATCTATTGAAGTGGGAATTCTGTCACTGGATGGTTATGTATTGCTGATTATCATGAATCCGCCACCTGACCTAAGATCTTCAAGCTTGTAGCAGCGCAACTTTTGGGCAGTGGGATAGCCGGTTACATACTGTTTCATCTTCAAATTGATTGCTCTTATACATGTTTCTAATATATTTCATTTCTACATAAATACGATTTTTACTATCCTCCAATGGAAGAATAAACTGTAAGCTTAGAATATCTGGAGCAAATTTCCTAACTAAATGATGCTAATGAAATTCATTTGACTGTTACATTAGTATGCTATATCGTAAATTGCAATTCATTTAATTTGATGATCATCCGACTACCTAGAAACATTATAAACATTTTACAACAATAATATATGCTTAGTTACTGTTTCATTATTATGAGAGCCTTGTTGGATACAATAAATTTTACTGTAGTAAAAAGATTACAGCATTAACTGTAAGATATTGGCAGAAATTCTCTTTGAAAATATATTTAAAAATATTTTATTTATAATGATCAGTATCTATCGCTCGTCATAATTTACAAAGATTTAGTACCAGGTAATCTATAACAATTATATTGTCCTATCTATCAAATCTATGATGCATAAGTTCAGCTATAATCACAGGGTTGAAGTAGTTGAAAATATATCAATAATTGTAATGCTTCCATTTTGAGCATTCCAATATTTATATGTAAATTCATCCAAATTTGGAAGTGTATAAAAGATATAAGAAGCAAACTGCATGTGATAAATCTTAGCGATTGAACAATAAGTGAATAAATTCCAACGTATCACTCTCCTAAGGCTTAATTTCGAATTATACTTAATAGTTATTGTAATTAAATATACCCGGATATATTTAAGTATGTTACTTCTTGATTCAATCCTAACTGACTGACGATTTTTTACAATGCATAAACATTATCGGATTGGTGTCTAATTGCTTCACCTTATGTATATATCATTGATAGTTTTGATTGTTTCTTCCTGAAGGAGCTCGGATCAGTTTGTTGGAATGAACAATGAAAATTTATTCATTTTTTCTCAAATCGCTAAGATTTATCAAGTATAATTTAAGTCTATTGTGTATTCTGGTATGTAGTACAGGAAAAATCTATAAGTCGTTATATACAATCGCGTGACCACATGAAATTAACCTTTATAGTTATTCATTTCAAACAAGAATAAAACATGATATGCGTGCTTAGAAGACAAGTGATTCAAACTTGTGAGCAGATGGCTGTAGTATATGCTTTGCATTTACGATAGTTTTGATATTCATTCTTTCTTTTACTCTTTACAAAGCATAAAACAATTAGTTAAATTATTCAAATATACTATTAAATGGGATTTCTAAATTCTGACATTCTGGTAGTCTGCAAGCTTTAAAATTTCGGTCACTATTTGGGATTTTATAAAACCGAAGTATTACTATGGTGATTATTAGGTGTTTTTGCAAGTGGTTTGACATAAATGAATAGCTGCAAAGAATGATTCATATTTTACATCACCGATTGATATCGCTATGCAAAATAACTTGGAGTCAAAAAGTATTAATCGGTTGTTTGATATTAGTATAGAAATGTTTACAAATGAGCATCTTGGTTCCGAGTACAAGACTTCGATTTCTGTTATAATTTTGTAAAATTTAATTTAGTGAGCCTGGTTTTTCATATTAGTCAATTCGAAAAGAAACATGTGGTGAACTTCTATTCGACACTACTAAGCAACTACCTTAATCTTAACTAAACTCTACTAAGTTTAAATTAAAGCTCTAAACGTCTATCTTGAAGGCAGCTGGGATTGCTTTTCATCCCAAATGTTTCATTAGGTTAATGTTCAAAATGTTTTTTACTAAATGCCAGTTCATGATAGAGACCATCTCCACATTAAATATGCCTTAAAAAGTCCCTTTATTAAAACTTTTATTTGTCTGACTTTGATTTATTTTGCCTAATTCTAATTGTATTCATGGATATATCTGAATACAATACGGATTTCTATTCGTTTGAAAAAGCAGAAAATATCGTTTTAAACCAAACTTTTTAAAGTTCTCTTTCATGAAATACGAATATATTCAACGACATAAGTGCAATCGAGGAAATATAATGATAAAACAGAAAAAAAGGAACATAATGAACAGGAAAACAAAAGATAGATATAGAAAGAGAGCAAATATCAAATGACAAGTTAACTTATAGAATATATCTCCATATATCTATTGTTCTATTTCCTTTTTCTATCATTAAAACATGTTGTTAATACTTTCCAAAAAGAAACTTATATTTTTCAGTGTAATATAACAAAATAGATCATTATCAGATAATCCTTTTTAGTATTTTTCTTTCCTTTTTCAAATAAACCTGTATGAAATGGAGAAAAAGTCTATGAAGATCTATAGTTGATTACATAATGAATAAGAGATAGAATGATGGCATTGTTCCAATTCAACATAAGATATAGGAAACAAGAATGTTTTTTTCTGTTTGTTTGTTGTGACAATGACTTCCTCTTAGTTATGAAATATTCGTCTAGAAATTTCTAAATTATTAACTATTCCTCAATCATTTAGTCATTAGTTTACTAATAGTGATCATTTTATCAATAGGTATTTTACTGAATCTAGTTATAGATGACTATTTCCATTTGATAAACTTATCAAAAATATAATTGTATTATGAATAGTTTTAGAGTAAATGACAAACGTTTCACTTTATAACAAAACTAACATCAGAAATATATCGGTAAATAAAAAGTAACCGAAATTATCATATTTTTGTTGTCATGATTACATCATCAATCCCCACCCCCCACCCCATCTGTCGATTTTGTGTAAACTGGATATTATTGTATTGCAATTTAGTACAACTTTGAAGTGACTTTTATTAATGTGAATCAAAAATTTGAATGAAACACCTATTTAATTCTTCCTCCTATACACTCCGAAAACTTATGAAACTCTATAATTCATATAACTTCATGATAAAAATCACTTTCCGTATTAGTTTGTCATATGTTTCTATTAATCTATGTATGTAACGATGTATCCATGGTTTAAATCATTGAATACACTGTTCTGAATAGTTGTATTGTTATTTTAATCACTATGTAATCTTACTTTTTACCAATTAATTTGGTATTTAACAATGTTAAATGGAGATAAAAAACAGACGTATATAAGTGCTATGATAAATACTTCGGATATTTAATGATATTTAAATCTCCCGATTGATCGGTTTTGGACTAAGACTGATTAGTATCTATTGCTCTTTTAGCGGTTTGGCTCGATACAACTGAAGTTTTCAAGAATGATTTTAGTTGAATTATAGCCGATAAATGTAATTCAAGACACATATATCGTCCGATTTATGATTCTTCAGCTGGCTGTGTTCGCACTGGTGGTGTTTGCACTGGGACTCGAACTCAGTTAGTTTCGTGTTAAATGTCACCACGTTCATCATAAAAGCCAGTATGTTCAAACACTTGCATTTATGCAACGAGTATACATAACAGAAAGACATTTGAATCTTTCATTGATTTGATATAGACTGAAATTAATCAGTATGGATATTGTATTTGTTAGTTAACTATGTATACACAGATGAACATAATATATAATGTGTGTAAACTTTATACTATGTCCAAAGTAGAGTTCAACTTCATTAAATATTTACAATGAGACATAATCACATTGTTTCATTCATAGTCAAATGAATTATTTGACTATGACGTCAAATGTCTTACATTATCTTTTTATTAGTTAGAAAACAAAAAACTAGTTAGTAAAGTATGTGTAGCCTAGGGTAACTGTATCTATCACGATATCCATTAGAGATAAAATTGATCAACACAGCATTCAACTTTCAAACATATTTTCAAGAAACATTACTGTTTATATTACTCTGACCACTTTTTACTTTCAATAATGATATTTAATTGATGACTGGATTACACAAGATACACTTTTAGAACACTTATTTAATGCATTTGTTAATGTTAAGGCCGTTTAGAAATAACCGTGATGTTAAGAACATAGACGTATAAATTCCATGTTTATTGAAGTAGACCCAAGACAAAAGTTATACAATTGTAACAATCGGGACAAAATTATAAAAGGCTTGTTAACATGCATGGAACTATTAAAAGTAATTGCAGTCAAGCAAAAGAACTAAAACCTTAGGCAGTGGAACTTTAAACATTAAAATCACCAAAAACAAGAAACCATTGATCCAAGGAAAGAAGAAACAGTCAAAATTAAAAAAACATAGCAAAAGGTTTTAATAAAGACAGAATAAAATGGTTAAACAGAAATGATTTTGTTCCTAATTCTAAGGAGTTCAATGATGAGTAGATAATCAGTAAGGACACAGATGAAATATGGTAGGAAATAAGTAGTCAGAATGTTTTAATGTTAACTACCAGGCATAAATAAGCTGGAGAGCCAACATACCAATCAATAAAAATCTGCCCGTAAGTACAAGTACACACAAAAGATAAAGAAGTAGACAGACAAAGCATATTCCACAGTGCTCTTAATGAATCCTACACTATGTGGCGAGAAGATCAGTGAGATTTGAACACGTAGCAGAATGTTTGGTTACATTTTATCTCTCAATCATGTGAATTTCATGAATGCAAATTATATCATGATATTGTCCTACTGTTCTATTGAATCTAATTTAGGTTTACTATATTGTGTCACAATCCACATCTCTCGCAATTCCAAAGGTTTGGATTATCTATTTGTGTAAAATAACTAATCGTTATTAGTAAGCTGGCTGCCTTGTCAATTTATTGTCAATTACAACATTTTAATACAAGAATCTTTAACCGATAAGTTCCAAATAGTTCAAAACAAACTTCATTCATTTCACTACTGGCTAGGACTCTGTTTTTCTATTTTTTTCTTTAATCATAGATTTGAAATATGGTCGAGTTAAAGTATGCAAGGGTTTAGTTCATATTTTCCAGTGGATATAACTAAATATTTTCTATCACAATGAACATGAATGGCAAGGTGTATACATGATGGATGTCATTAATGACAAAAATTTCAAAATGCCTTTTTATTACTTTATGCAATCTGAAAAGTGTTCTACTACTAAATTTTCTTTAGAATTCAATTTCTTGTTTTACTCAATATACATTACAATACTATTTCAATGTGCTTGCATCTTCCAGTTGCTGTGGTCTTCATGAACAGAAATTGACCGTCCTTTATAGCCATATAAGTACTATGAGTTAACTCAGTTAAAAAGTCAGTGGTTTTCAAGTATAATTATAGTTGGCTTTTAGTTGGCAAATAAAATGCACAATATGTTTTGTCCTACATAGGACTCGTCAGTCTGGGCGTGCCTAGAATACCCTAGTTTTACTGTTCGCACCTAAACTCGAACTTGGTCCGTTTGTATTAAACACTAGTTTACTTGCCACTGAGTTAGAGAAATCAGACGGCCACGTGAATACAATCTTTATGTATATACAATTTGAAAGTAATTGTAATACGTTGTTATTGTTATGGACTGAAATTAACTAGTCATATCATAGTGCGATGAATATTTAAGCAAAGAAACAATTAGAATTAGAATTACATTGTATTAGGCAACTAAAATTCAGGATGCCCATTCTCTCTTATTTGGAACTCGTTATCTGAATATATTTCGATCCGATTGTTAGTGTTTAAAGTAATGCAGTTCGGTTATTCTGTAACTAGAACGTTTGAAACACACTTTAATCATATTTAAGAGCTGGCTCTTATCAACGCAATTGGTTTAGAATGTCCACTTGACTGCCTGATTTAGACAACCACTGTTCACCAGGAAGCACTGGATTTCTATTTCGTTCTAATATGAGGCTCTTCAATAGTGCAAATTTATCACTGCATCAGGCATTGAATCTAGTACCATCTGATTCCGCGATGGACGCTTTGCCGCTTGATCACTAGGTCGGGTTCAAAAGGTTGATATTTCTGATTTAGTCATTTCGTTGTACATTTACACCACCTCCTCCATTACCTTCGTTGCTTAACTGCCTTATACTACACACGGATGAACTCCACTGGTTATGTATTCTCACTAGGAATCCAGGAAATCCCTCGCCTCAGAGCCACAGGGTTCTAGATTCGATTACTAGTGGCGTCGTAAATGAGCACTGCTAGGGAGTTCTATACTAGGACAAAACATTTGTCTAGTGTCAGATCCTATTGATCAATATTTGTCCAATTTAGCTCATTTCGCGATATCAAATTGACTTACAACTTTATTTATGAAGTACATTTAACAAATATGACAATTTTTCGTCCATTTATCGGAATACAGAAAAAAAATTTTTTTGCAATTTTTATTACACATTCAATTTCTGTTATTTTTTTTTACGTTGTTTCCTTTATTTTTCCAAATCGAAAAATAACAAAAGAGAATTTATTACATTTTTAATTTTAGATCTTTTCTACAACTTCTTTTATGTATTTCCTGTAGAACAGAAGAAAATGTTTTCGTTTATTTCTTGTCTCCATCTTCATTTATTCATCTATTTATCGTTTGATTAAATTTATCATTTGATATTTTATTTAAATTCATTGTGATTTACTTCGTTTGTTGTGTAAATAATTATAAAATTGTCATTTATATAGAGATGATAGAATATAGAATGAATGTTGGAGGATTGAAACATTTAGAATTCATTATAAGTTAATTCATTTAACTGAATGATTTAGGTTAATGACTGGACAGTTACTTCAAAAGATTTATTTTATATATTATAGTTGATTAGATTTTAGAGTACTGGGTCACTGAATAAGTAACTGAAATTAAATGGCATTGTAGATACACACTGGTGGGTAGATTTCAGTAAGAATGTAGTGAATGATCAAAACTTCTTGATGTTCAAACGCTCAGTACTTAATGTCAGATTACAGTCAGAATCGTCTTTAAATTTACAAACTGTAACACTGAATATAAACTTCTTCTTCGTCCAACCAACTAATTGATGCACTAAATTTCCACTTAGTAGAAGTCACATTTACATTTAGCGTTTAGAACAATTTCGGTTAACTTGAATATATCTTACAATTCGTCCCCTCTACGTGTCAAGCATAAATTAAAAAGTTAACTTCTTAAAGCACCTCTAGCTGCATATATCAGTTCATACGTATTTGTCTAGCAATATATAATCAGATCTTAAAAGCTAGGTGTCAGAAGATGCCATAGGCCTGAATCCTCCAATAGCACGTCATTCAACTGACGATAATCCCACTATGGAAATTTTTCATTCCCTTAAAATAATCAACATACAATGGAATGTAAATTCACTAAGATAAGCTCAAGCAATAGCAGCCAAAAACTCAAACCAAATGTACGTATTTAAAAATTGACACTTATTAATTTATTACTAATTCGGAAAATTTCATCAAACCCTATTATTTGATTGGACTCATCACAGACTGGATTTGGTACGAATGAAAACCAGGGATCACTGGGCAACTGTTTTGTTACAGTGTGGGACTCTATTATTATTACTGAATCAGTTATTAGTGTTACTCATTTTAGATATCTGGTTGTTTATAAGGCGCTAAGCAATATACGCTTATTTTTAAACCCTAAGTGACCAGTGTCACCACCGTTTTACCTTTTCAATGTCGACCTCTTAAAAGATCGTGTGGGCACATATATATAAACGGATGTTACATGTCCCTCCACTATATTTGTTTCCGATTACTAGCGCTTATGATTACATGTTATGATGTTACACCTCAAAAAGAAATTACAATTGTAATGCGGCTGATGAAAACCGACAAAATAAGATGTTTAAATTGGATTGTGACTGGCAACCGGAATCTAAGACGAACATTTCGTTCTATTTGAGACTCATCGGCTGAATGTACGTGCATCCAAATGTTGATGTTCACACTGGGATTCAAACTCAGTCTGCTTCGTGCCAAACGCCACAGCGTTTAAAATAAGATGTTGTTCTTATAATTACGGGTTAATAGTTGCTTACGCTTTATTCTTACTTGGAACATTTATGTAACTTTAAAATCATTTGTTAAAAGAAAAACAATAGTAAGTATATATAATGAAAACAAATATTTGCCTTTTACATTTCATCTCTACATACTTAAAATGTGCTTCAATGCATTTTAGCTGATATTATCTATATATGATATCTAGAACAATTGGATTATGGAAGTATCTTATCCATTTAACACTATAATATCATACGATAATAGTACATCAGAATATTGTTGGTCCGCATATTGCACCTTAAATACTTTATTAGGGCAAATGCATTTCTATCATAACATTAAAGTACAATTCAATTTAAAATTACAATTTAAACGATTGCATCATACGTATTTTTCAGTAAAACTAACCAATTTTATCGGATAATCTATAATAAAATCAGGTTAGCGGTAATAATTTTGTAAAAATTACATTCTTTTCATACATGGTCTCACTACACATTACGATGAGATCTTTCAGAACTTCCGTTAATCGTTTGATTGTCTTTTTCTAAATTGAGATTCTTTACTACTTTTGTAACTAACCGATAGTGTATATAACTTACGCTTGTAAACTATAGTTGAGCATTACTTTACTACCACTGATTTTAACTTCCAGTAATTTACTGAAGCAAAACAAGTATGTTCGAAGATTTGGGATATATATATATATATATATATATATATATATATATACATACTGCTTCAGTGAAAACAAACAATAAACATACTATTCCATTTGAAGCCAAGCCTATAGCTTTCAGTAAACAATATGTAAACATTTAATGCATTATAAGCATCTGTATAATGGAAGAAAGCTTTAGAATAGTAACATTTAACGTAATCCAACATGAATTACAAGCCATAGGAATTATGCATTTCTCAACTGTTCCACTGTATATGACTGTTACATATATTAGCTAGAATAAAGGTGTTGCTGTTCTGCATAATTAAACTGTAAATTTTATCATAAATACCGTATAATTGAATAAAGGCATATGGTGTAATTTTGTTAAACAAACTTTGAAATTTATAAAATTTGGATTAATAATCTGATTTACCTAACAGGAATCATAAAACTCATTTTACTTTAATAGTTGAGTTATTACATCACTAGTCAGTTTGAGAAATCACTTGATTTCTAACATTTTCTTCTGTCATTCTCTATACACATTTCATCTGTTATACGTCTCTAATACCAGTCATCTGCTTTAGTATTGAGTTCAAATTTCATCTCACATTTATACTATAAACTGGGTTGAATCGGTGTTTTTCGTATGTATTCGGTCAGTAATTGAAAGAAGTGACCTTGGGATCAGAATTGACACAGTCTGTAATATACAAAGGAAAATAAAAACTAAATAAGATCATCTAGAATCGATCACGTTTGAAATCTAAGTTGGGGCTCGAATGCATCATTCAAATCCTAAAATACCCCTGTTTGATTATTCATGTATCTGCAAGTATGCTTAGCAATAATACTTTTCTAGTACATCTGAGTTCAACTATATATGTTTAAATATAAACGTTCATCAATAGACTATTTTCTTCGAAATTACTGCTTATTAAGTTTTACTATTCAACTAACATAATACACTGTGGTTTGTTTATCATGTAAAACTTCCTTTTATACGAATAATGACACTTTTATTTTGAAATTGCGTATTGGCTTGAGTTAGACACCCACTGATACCCATTAATCACTAGAAAGCAGTTTCTGCATAGTATGGAACTTTTCTTTCCATAACCTCACTTTGTATTCGAGTCCAGGACCTTCCGACTTTTTGGTGGACACCAAACTATTAGACCACTGAGCTTGACATTTCTAGCGTCAGTCGATAAGCTATATATATGTGCCATGAATTCCCGACCATAGGTAACTGACTCATATTCGACATAATTAAACTCCACTTGTCAAGTTTCAAAATAAATCTAGAAACTACTTCCTAAAATTCGTCATTGCTGAGTCAACAGTGACTATACAAGGCGGCCTGTTTGAAATCTTGGGCTTCCAGTTTTTACCAAATATCTCAACAAGTTACTTTCTCGTTTGTTATTTTGTTATAACTAATTAATTATGTCCTGAAATTTGATCACGTATACATGAGCATTTATAAAAAGCCAATGATCTATCGTAAGTAATCCAGTTATGTCTAAACGGAGACATCATGGAGGCAGGTAATGTGCGTACTGAATAAACTCCAAAATATTAACATAGAAAGCTGGATAACTAACTGGCTGTGTTCCTATTTCTCCATAAGAGTGCAATATCAAATATACAAATGAAAGTGCTCCATTTATCTATTAACGAAAGTTGATGTACCTCAAAGTGCTCTTCCATTCCCATTTTTTTCCCTTTTATCTTAAGTGACTTGCCCTCTTCTATGAAAATAACCTATGGTAAATATGCAGATGATCTTACTATTTGTAGGCCTGTTTCTTCTTCATTAAGTTGTTGTGAAATGAACTGTTTCTTAGCGAATGTTGAACGATGGTCCCGTTTGGATGGTCTACAACTTGATCCCTCCAAATGTCAAATAGTCAATTTCAGTCTAAGTCATTAATATACCTAGATGTTCCTGTAAATTCACACGATGTTTGAAAAATTGAAGATTCTCTGCTTGAGACTACGTTGAATGTTACTTATCTTGGTGTAACTTTTAATGCTGATATATCTTGGTCATTCCAGTGTTTTGTTAATGTTAAAGATGGTTTTTCGTTTGATACATTATGTGAAGCGACTACATAGTTTTGGTATTACCAAGCACTTATTTTTCTTGTTATTATAAATATGTATAAATGTATCATGTATAAATGTATCAGATATGTACAAAAAAGGTAACTTATTGAGACAGTGTATGCTGAAAATTCATATTGTACTAAACATACCATTAAATAAAGCTAATATTATTATTATTATTATTATAGCAATCTGGCGTTGTGAGGATTGTTAAATTGGAATTGGATATCATGAACTATCCAGAGTTTCTTTTAATTGTTTTAATAGCAATAAAATATGAGTTAGTTTATGAAGACTGGTATTACATTCAGTTGATTGGATTCGTCATAAACTGATGTTGGTAGGGTATCATTGAAAACCAGGGAGCCCTAGACAGCCGCCTCGTCATAGTATCCGACTCCTCAGTAGCTTGCTACCTACACTGCTTCCCAAAGGCTACAGGTTGGCGAGAGCTTAACCCACTGCATCAATTGCCCCCATCAAGTGGTAGAATTCCCACTTCCATCAACTTGTTATATGGCCGTTCGCCAACCTCAAGCCTATGGAGAAGAATATAGGTTGGGCACTACCGAGGAGTTCTGTACTAGAACAAAACAGTTATCCAGTGCTCTCTAGTCTTCATTGATACCCTACCGACATCAATCTGTGACAGATTCAATCAATCAAAATTAATACCAACCTCCACAAACCATGTTAATTTAATAAAATATAAATAAAATTCATTTTCTTTAAAATAACAAAATTACAGTACTATGTGTAATTCATATAACACATCATAAAATTAGTCACAGTCTCTTATTACGGGGATTTTTTTAAACTTTAACACCTACAGACATCTTTTATTTGTTTTAATTTCAGTGGAGTGAGAAAATTTATAAAAACTGTGAAAGAAAAAAATAATGCCTATTTCCGTTACTATATCGTTTACTTATTCTGTTGCATTATACTAAAGATTAAATGACATATTTATAGTAGTGCTGTTGTTGTTTTGCCGGATATGTTCCGCAGAATGTTGATAAATGAATATCTCTTACTATCTACTCTATTTTCTCTACTATTAGACCGATACTATTAAAATATGCTTATGTTGTAAACTTCTTCAGTGTAAAGGGAATAGGTATGTAAATTTTAGAAGACTAGTCGTTTTATGTCTTTGTATACGATTAATGACAATAAAATGAAGAATATGAAAACTAGATTTGTTTTAATGATAAGATGCACACCATTTTATCTTTACATTTATCTGTCTCATTATTTTTTTTTTAGAATTATGTCATTTAAGTTGTTAATAATACTGTTATGATAAACTGTTGTTAAGGTTACTGTCATCCTATAATTTTGTTACCAAGTGTATACAGTATATCATGCTATGGGAATTAACGGCATTGTAGTAATAGTGTTAAGACAAGAGTAAAAATAGGAAAATCTACTAAATGATGAATCTGTGATAAGAAACCAAATCTAATTAAAACTACTAATTTCTTTCGTATGATAACATTGTTTTATTTATGTAAACACTGATTTTAATAATGCCTAACTGTCAAGCTATGTAACCTTGTTTAAACATTCTATTGTAATTAACTGAAAGATAGTACTAGTATGTTTAGATAAAGACACACTATGAAGCCTATCACTTTGCTCACAAATAACGTGTGACTTGAATGAGAAGTTGTAATTTGTGTGTCAACCAGAAGAACAGTGAAACATCTATCCACTTTGGACGAATTAGCACAATCGTGTAAGCATTGACTACCAAAGTATATCTTAATAGATCAATTGAATGATTTCCTATGTGGGATTTAAATTACTCAGAGTTTTATCACTCGTCAGGCACTAAATATTTCTCTACTCAAAATAAATAACTAACTAATTCTTTCATGTTTTGAAATAGTATTTGACTACATGTGATATAAAATACAATGATGTAAATGTCTATTATAATGATTCAAATAATAAACCCAGTGCTACTTTAACATTGGTGTGGATACCTGTCAGCAGCTGATGTGAATTTGGTAAATACATAGACGATTTTCATAATAATAACAATTTTCGAGAATTGAATATAAATTACTAATATAAAACTATGGAAATTTGAACCTTACGAATGAATAACTTCACACTGGTAAAGTTTAAAAGAGTCACAGAATATGAGAATAGTTCAACTCATAAGTAAGATTGTTTCAAAGACTAAGTAAAACTGCACAATGTCAATAATCATATTTATAACGTATAGTTTATTCATATTCTCCTAACTATGTAGCGACATTTCAGGATAATATTATCCAAATAAAATAAGGCTTCAAGTGTTAAACCACTGGGTAATCAAATTATAATACTGAATACAAGTAAATTATGGTTATTAAACTGATTAAATGTACTCAGGTAAAAGTGTACTTCAAATCAACATCTCAGTAGGGAAGTCAGAATGTTTAGTAAAGTTGGACTGAGACAGGCAAGCAGAATGCAGGATGAGTTTTTCATTCTATCTAAGAATTGTTCGCTGGATGTATCAACATCTTAATGTTGGCGTTCATAACAAGACTCAAATTTAGTCTATTCGATCAATAAGTATGAACCGAATACGCACACAAATGTAACTGTCTATGCGCAGTTGCTCATTGATGAAATGTGTAGAGTTCAATAATAATTGAGTGAATTCAAGTCCGGGTGTAAACATCACCACTAGGATGTTCCTGCTACATCATCAAAACAGAATAGAAGATACATCCAGAACTCTTTTGCCTGCTAAAATCCAACTACAATCCTAAATGCAACCACCAATTTATCGAAACAATTGACTCAAGATGTTTATATGGCAAAAGTGTCCGATTATTTATAACACCGACAACCAGTGTGACGGATCGAAAAATTACAAACGGAAGCAACAGCTATTTATACAATAGTCAATAGAATTGGTAGATGGTTTGCGCGTGGTGCGGTCAGACATTGTAAGAGATTGTCTGCAAGGACAACCACCAAAATAATGTTGACGTTACAGTATGAATTTTACTCCTAAATCCAAATTCAAAGTCGTTGGGTTAGTGGATAAAGATGCGATATATGGACGAATAAGTGCGATTGGAAAAGCTTAGTTATATTTATTCTGCAAAGAGTCAGTGGTATCGCTAACAGATACAAAAAATTCCAAGCTGATTGGACTCTATTAGGACAAAATATAATCGGACATGTGGAAGGAAGTTTAAGCGTCACAAAGTAGCGTCGAAATAAGGTTGTAGCATACGATATTCATCTTGAACAAAGCCAGCCTTACTGCCAGCAGATGACAGAAAGAAGAGGGAAGCAGCTACATTTTACGAACTGTTTGGTAAACATTTAGCGGTGGCACAGCAGAAACACGTTAGTGAAAAATGGTCTGTATATACGTATCATTTCCTGGTCCATTCCAGCATTAACAGCTGGCAACAAGTGATCAGCAAATATAATGGAGCCATTTCCACAGACAGCGAATGCTAACCAATACTTGTTAGTAATAAGAGAACATGCTAAACGTTGGGTGCATGTGGTCAAGATACCGAATTAACACCCTAATACCGCAACAGAGACGGTGATTTGTCAAGTTTTGGCGTACTGTGGAATCCCGTAAATGATAATAATCATTATCATCGTTATCATCACCGTAGCCATCTACGAATAGCCACAGAGATGATAACTGTAATGACTACTTTTTGCATGATTCACAAATTATCGTATCATTTATATCCGTATTTGCATGACAGAATTTTCTCCTACTTATAGATAGTAATTTTATTCTTCCTTTATCATCACTTTACGTTGCTGAGGTAACTAAAGGTTACAATCATCTGATTGTTAAGTACAGAAAAGTGCATATACTTCCATGCAATAGAATGCACTATATACTAAGTAATAAATACGTTACTTAACATCTATTCGTAATAAAAAATAAGTGTGTACTAATTGCTAGTCATTTTACAAATAAAAAAATTTCTCAAAGTAAAAGAATTTCCTTTCAGATATGGAATTGATATTATGAACTAAAGCTGCGTAACGAAGTGATGAATTTTCATGAATAACTTGTCCTAATTCAAGATACATTTAACATGACTGGTAAACAAACTTTGGAAATTGATTAATTCAGTGCCAATCACTTATTAGTGTAAACGATATATTAATTTAATAGTAATCTCATCTACAGCTTCAGTAATGATGTTTAACGTGTATAATAATTTCATTTCAATTTTACTAAATCAACCTAGTTGCCTTCTTTGCTATAAAATTGAAGTCAACTTGACAGTATTTTGATATAGGTTGTTAATAAAAGCTGAAGTAGACACAGATGTCTTAGGGTAGGTGGTCACTAAGAAATTATTTCTTGTTGATCAGTGACTACAGACTAAAATGTCAAGCCGTCATTTTTTCAGTTGGTTAAACAATTTAGCAAATTCTTTTTGATATTTTAAAGTAGGATTAATTCGAGTAGATAAGACCAGGAACCACTTTTCAGATGATATGGAAAACTAACTGATTAACGAAATGTATCATTCATATTAATGGATTGAAATCAAAATATCTAAGATTCAGACTGACTTCTGTGATAATGAATTAAGTGATTTTGATGAACATATTAAAAGTTCTGTATTGAAGTTGGATTGTGTACTAACGGTACATCGAGGCAATCCTTTCAGGATGTACATATCGCAACAAAAGCAGACCAGTTTCAGTCCATTACAAACCGACGGGAAGATACAAGCTTATTCATACTGTAACTTTGCTTACTGTTTTATCTGCCCATTGAGAATGATTGTTTGGTCATAGTCGATTAGTTTACGGTCAGAATAGAATCGTGTGGGTTATGCAGGGAATAACAAAGTAGATCAGGGATAAATAGATAAACAAGAAAGATATAAATTTCCGTGTTTACATTTCTACTAATACTCCCTTAAGAGGTCTTTGAAATCATACTTCAAAATAGGGTTTATTTATCCTGACTAATCTACATTTGCATAGCATGAACAAATCTAGAATCAGTAGATTTAATTACAAATTGTTTACAGAATTGATTTTTCATTTTTTTTTTACTTTGTATTACACTGCTTTCTTCTGTGTTTTGTAGAATTATGGTCTCTAACTCCTACTTCACTCCATCACCAATAGTTCGAAGTAAAAGTTCAATGAATATCTTATCGTCAATGAATAATAAATATAATGAAACATCACGTGGTTCAATACAAACATGGCCTTGTAATATTCAGTTGTCTAGATATCAATCATTAGATCATCCAAGTAATTATTATAACTATGCAAGGTAAGTATTTACGTTTATACAGTTGATTAGTTAAAAACTTTCAGATACAATTTTATATGTACATTTTTCTATTTACTTGGAGGTGAAGGGGAGAAGGGGTCAAATATAATCAAGCTGTTCATTTACGTTTTGACAAATGATCATATAAAGTATTATTTCTTACAGTTGATTGAATTCGTCACAGAATGATGTTGGGAGGGTACGAGTGATAACCAGAGAGCACTGGACAACTGTTTCGCTTTATTATGGAGCTTCTCAGCAGTGCGCACTCTGGATTCAGCCCAACTTCCCACTTCCATCAATTCAAGATACATGTATATATATATATATATATATATAATTTCCTTGTTTGTCAATTACTCACCAACTAAAACGAAAAGTGTTGCTACTTTTATGGTCAAACCTATGTCGTTTATGCCTTAATGTTGATTTCGACACTAATAAGGTAGTCAGTTGTTCACTATCCTATAAAAATACTTTGACATACAATTTAGTAGTACCTATCATCCTTTTTTATTTTTATGAGTCCATTAATGTGTCAATAAATAGGCCTAAACCTTAATTTTTCCCTTACTAATCATTATCACAGAGGCAACTCATGAATCTTTGTGTAAATATCTCAAGCCTTCAGTAAATCGAGCAATTGACCAAACAATAAATTCCTATCTTTCACTAAACAATAAGGATTCGAAATATGGCAATACGCTGATCTAGATGAAGATAATCTAAGCAATAATTTCTTACAATTATATCTCAAATAACCATAGCTATTAGAAAGATTATTTTAAAATATACAACTGTTAAACTGGGTATACATCCTTGACATGTCATTTGGAAAGTAATGTTTCTATTTATAAAATGATTATGATCACTTGCATTTTCGAATAGACAACTATTTTATTTTTTATCGTTTTACAATCTACTTCATCCAAGTAATATTGTCATACATTAGACATTGCATATCACCTATTTCATTTGAAGTGTATGCAAATAATTAGTGGACAATTTACACAACTGACAATGTAAGTACTGTTAAATTTGGAATGGCTAAAAAATTTAGAACCCAAATGGATGATGATGTATGTATTTGATTGTTGGTTCGACTGTACCATTTTCTTTCCTCACAACATATACAACTCTAACATCAAAGTGAAGTAAGAATTTTGATTGTTTTATAAATATTTAATCAATATGTTTTGATGACTTTGTTCACTTGACTTCTAACTCGATATTGTTCATATAGATTGAAAGAGTTGGGCAGTGTCGATATTTCTGCATACGTCCTGATTGATATGAATATCATACTTCTAGAAATTCTCTGATATTCGTGCAGTTACTCTGATCCAAAATACCAATATCTTCTCATTGAAATTGGTCTTCATATTTGTCCACTTTCACTGACACAAATGGTTTTATATCATGTTTTCTTACTGCTGAAGTGTGTTTAAATATGCGTAGGTGAGGTGGATGACCAATTTGTCTATTACAATGATCTAAATCTAACATTATTTAGGTTTGATTGTGACCGGCAAGTGGAATGCAGGACTCGTGTTTAGTCTTATTTGGGACTCATCAGCTGCATGTACCTGCATCCCACTGTTAATGTTCACAGTTGGATTCGAACTCAGTCCATTTCGTGTTGAAGGCCATTGCCTTCACCACTAGACTACTGAGTCCAGACAGTCACACTTGTGCAACGAGCACATTGGTATTAAAATGAACTTGTATATTCCCGTCTAGTGGTGAATGCGGTGGCGTCCGACACGAAACGAACTGAGTTCGAATCCCACTGTGAACATTAACAGTGGGATGCAGGTACATCCAGCTGATGAGTCCCAAATAGGACGAAACGCGTTTCCCGCATTTCACTTGCCGATTACAATTCAATTTAAATAATACTTGTGATTATTAGCTATATCAGAGCAATTAGTTCAGGATGCACATATAGCAACAGAGACTGACCTGCTTCGATCAATAACAAATCAATAGGAATATGCAACTACATCCTAATAGTTACATCTAACATGTTCCTATGACAGTAAATTATAAATTCAGACAATGAATCTAATTAGGCTTGCCTTTTAACAGACAAATTTGTTGATGGTAAGCATAATTTTGATAGTTCATAAGGCATATACATATAAATATACAACTGACTTCATGTCATGACGAATAAGGAGGCCTGTTTGATATATTGGGTTACCAATTTTCATAAGTTACTTTATCGTTTATGTTTGTTTCTTGTTTTAATCACTCAATCATGTGCAAAAATCGTGCACTCACATGTCAATATAAAGTGTCTACAACCTATCGTAAGTAGTATAGTGAGATCTAAGCACAGACATCACGGTGGCTAGCATTTCGCATTAAAAAGATAAATATTTATCACATGTTTATTCCTGAAATTCCAGGCCATAACTTATTAGAAAGGTGGACTACCTACAATTTTACCGTAGTCTAAACATATCACAGCTCATGATTTTTGGTTTCATGACCTATATGATGACAATTCGGTTTCCAGATTTTTCATCAGCTTGTCTCTATCATCAAGAAAAGGAGTGGTAGCGGTGTTGCTACTTTTGTGAACACGAACTGGTATGAATACATGGAAAGAGAGTAACTAGTTGAGACACTGTATGCTAAAAATTCATGTTGTACTAAACATAATATTGAATAAAGCCATAATTATTATTCTTCACTCCATAGTAATTTTTAGATATTTCAATAATATAATGCATTTATCTTAAAAAAGATACTATATCTATCATACATAGAAGTATATTTTAGTGATATTTTTATTATTACTGATATTACATTTATTACTACTACTTCTACTACTACGAATACTACTAATATTACTACTTCTGCTACTGACATCTTTAAAGAAAAAAGCTAAACAAGAATGGATTCTGTCGAAGAGTTTAATTTTAACCCTTATCTTTACTTTTATAATTAATTTTCTGTTATAACATCATTATCCTACTACTGATAGATAGTAGCCTAAAATAATCTCATTAAGTATGCCTTGTTTCTATAATTACTACCATACAACCTACTCATCCTCAGTTGAATAGAAATGAAAAGACTATAAACAATGTTATCATGTGATGACATGCTACGTTTTATACACGTTCAATGTATACATGTTTACATTGTTGAATGATGATGAATATCAGTATGAAGATATTCATTGTCTATTTCACATCCATAAATAATATGAACTTATATATTCTATTTCATGAAAGCTATCATTAAGACTGTTTATAGATATTAATTGATGAATATACTATTTTCTTATAATATGTATGTTAGTTTTAATAATAATTACAAAAAAGAGAACTAACATATTCGATTACATATTTAGCTTCCTAGTGAGTGGTTAATACAAATAACAATGAAACTTTTTAGGTAATTAGTTCGGTAAGGTCAGTTCATTAACATGCTGAAATAGAACTTTCCATAGTCTATTGTTTTATTTTATGTCTTATTGAACAACTGGTTGTTTTTCTCTTTTTTTTTGTTAACATGTAAGATTTTCATTTTTAATGAGTTTGTAAAAAAATTCCTTAATTCACAATGTTATATTCATGGATATTTGTGTTTAGCTTCTTATTGATATGATATAAGTTGACTAGAAAAATAGTTAAATCAATAGAAGAATGATAGGTTTAATTTTTAGGAGAAAATAAAACTAATTAGTTAAGTGAAAATTATTTTAATGATTAGTTTGTATGTATAATTTGCATGTGTTTGGATTATACTGTTAAGATATGTGTATCTTGAGACAATTATATTAATAGGGGTGGGGTGGATGGGAGGTTAATTTAAAGAGATGTTTATATTTGGACTATGGTTGACAAGTATGTTGCAGAATGTGTATTTCCTTACGGTGTACGAGGTGCATTTAACTTAAATAGAGCATATCGTTCACTGTGAATTCTATCTGTCAACCATAATTCAACTTTCATCAGATTGATTTTTGAGAAATAAGTATTTCATAGTGATATATAAATCTCATCCGAGCTTACAAATCCCTCCCCCCCCCTAAATGAATAATTTGAGATTGTTAAATTTCACTTATCCATTCATCAGGATGAGTTTCGTTAATTTTTACTTGCGTAATGCAAGGTAGCTTATAGAGATTGATAATAAATTGTAAACCCAAAATATTCTACTTTTTTTGTTATCACTTAGTTCTAAATTTAGAAATTCTACTGACAACTTGGCATAGCAACAAACGAAACTTTATATATAAGACTAAAAACTGGCAGTTTTTTGTGCATATATGTATGTTAACAACATATGAAGTGAATGTGTTTAGCCTTTTAAATTTAGTCATTATTAATCATGTAAAATTGAATAAAAATCAACAAGTACTGAATCAATTATCTTACTATTGATATCTTCATCGTTGTCAGTTGAATTCCCGTATTTCCCTTCATAAATCGAAACAACTCCGGAACCATATGATTTCTCGAATAAGATGAATACGTCGCATTTCAAGGCTTTTTATCAATTCGAAATGATACTTTTTAATAAAATTTTTGCGTACGATTGTCATTAATGTTGAGTTCAAAACGTAAACGAAAATCATAAAAATTTGGTTATAGTAACATACTACTTGTAACATTAGATTATTTTCAGCTGATGGAAAAACATAAAGTATAATGAATACAGTTAGTTGTCTGTATTCATCAAAGAATAGTTGTTTCATCCTGGTATCGGACTCTCCACCAATGGATACACTCAACCTCGCTAGCGAATCTAAAGTAGGACATTGGAGTCTATCAGTTATAGCTAAAAGGCTAGTACTACTGGTCGGCATCTAATGCTAGTGTTCCCATATCATACACTTTATGCTATAGCTTGACAACTGATCGCTATCGATGTATGAAAATTGTCCCGTTTCTGAGATGCCTAAATTTCAGCACACAATTTCTCACCGGAATTTCAGAAACATCTTGACGTTAGTCATTAGTATGCAGGATACTTTGACTAAGTTGACGAGATCTTGAGCAAATTGGCATTTAATATAGTTTGATTAGATTCCTTTATGGGTTTCAGAGCATTCACTGGTATAAGTCCTTCGTTAAGACGTAGCAGATATATGTTGTTGTCTAGGTTTTTGGGGTACCGAGCCAAGATCATTCAGTAATCGACAAAAATAATTAATTTAATACCAATCTCTACAAAACTACCCCAATTTTGCCATAATAAATTCATTTTATTACACAAATTTCTGCTTGAATTATATTTTTTGAAGATGATAATTCTCATCCTCCTTAAATAGTATGTTTACAATGTGTAGTCATAAAATTCCAATAACCTTAATAACTTAGTAATGATTATATTGATGATTACTAGTTATAATATGTAGTACATTTGCAATTTTTCCATTGTCCATTAAGCTTACTCGGTAAGCATTAAATTCACTGTAAGACAGCAGGAATTAGTTTAAATGATTAAGAATATTAGGGTCTTCCAGTCAACAGATTACCTTTTGACAATAATGACTCTATATCATCACTGGTTGGGATAAGATGTTTCATTTACTAAGCACTATCTTGCTAACCTAACTATAAATACCAAGACAAAATCACATTCTATATTTTTATCAAAATTGTTTCGTACAGTATGCTGTGACATACATATACAGACGGATTTCGTCTCATGTGATTGTCTTGTACACACATGGCAACACTAATATGATTAACATAAACTTATTTAAGGTAGTTATGTGAAGTTTGCTATATAATTTTTTTGTTTATTTTCACCACAGATTAATGTTAATTAAGTACCACTGAAAACCAGGGAGCACCAAATAACTGTTTTGTCCTAGTATGGGACTGTGTAACAGTGCACACCCTCGATTCCGCCAGGTAGAGAGAGTTACTCCTTCGCCTGTCTAAAGACTCTAGGTTAGATTCTCTGCTGAAGCCAACAGTAATTACCGCTGAGGATTCCCTTACTAAAACAAAACGGTTGTTCAGCGCTCTCCGGTTTTCATTGGTATCCAACCACCATCAACCTACGACGAACACAAACAATAAACATATTAGTCAGTGAATCGTTTTGATTGAATGTTATCTTTATAATACTTTTGACTCATTTAACAGTAATAAACACCCTTTATAAAAATGATATACACAAATAAATGTAGTTTAACCATAAGTAACATAATAGATGACCAGATAACTAGTAAATCAAATAATACTTAACAATACTCTATGCTATAAACCAATACACAGTAAAAAATTAGTTACTACGAACGCTTTACTACAGATAATAGACATTTTATTCAGTAACTTCCTAACAGTTTTACTTGCTTAAGTTGTTAAACCATCGAGATTCAGAAATACCTAAATGGCTAACGACCATTATCAATTATCTCCATAAAATGAAGAACATTTTCTACAGAATCAACTATTATTATTCCAAATATTCAGTTACTTTATTCTCTTGTGTTTATGACGATATTTATAACAGATGACACCATTGAAGATATATGAATTTATTAAAATCTTTTTTTTTATTACTATCTTTATTATATCAGAAAATGTATCTATCCTCGTCATAGTGAAACAATGTGGAATTTAGTTAATAAAGCTGCTATGCAAAATGCTTCACGTGAAAGAGCTGAAGCTGAAGAATTGCGACTACAATCATGGCAGAAAATTCAGCAAGTCAACAGACAAACTAAAAATAGACAAACTGAAGTAACAAATAAACTACGTGAGTTTATCAATTTCTTGAAAAACTGATGATTATTCGATTACATAACACTTTTAGGATTACACCTGCACTCACAAACGTTTTCTAAGTTAGGTCTTGTATCTATTTTCAATCATATTCATAATCTAATGAATTTCCTTAAGAATATAATAGGTGTAAAAAAATAAGTTCCTACTGATTAATCACAGAATAATGGCAACTGCGTAGCTTCATACGTAGACGTTGTTGAGTACCAGGTTCATACGCCACTTGATGAAATTCACTCCCGAACACTAAGAAATCCCGAATTAGAACCATTGCCTCTTAGTTTCTAATGATTGTTTAACTCCAGCTAAGTTGTAGTATCAAAATTCAAGATCACTAATCCTCATAACACCCAATCATTATAACTTTAGCCAAAACAACATTATATCGAGCTCTTATCTAATAATTTGCAAGTAAATAGTCCAAGTTTTTGAAAAAACATAAGAATTACAAGGAGTATCTTAATAACTTTTAAATTCGTTTACGTTTTCAATACTTAGATTAACTAACAATAAACATATTAGTCAGTGAATCGTTTTGATTGAATGTTATCTTTATAATACTTTTGACTCATTTAACAGTAATAAACACCCTTTATAAAAATGATATACACAAATAAATGTAGTTTAACCATAAGTAACATAATAGATGACCAGATAACTAGTAAATCAAATAATACTTAACAATACTCTATGCTATAAACCAATACACAGTAAAAAATTAGTTACTACGAACGCTTTACTACAGATAATAGACATTTTATTCAGTAACTTCCTAACAGTTTTACTTGCTTAAGTTGTTAAACCATCGAGATTCAGAAATACCTAAATGGCTAACGACCATTATCAATTATCTCCATAAAATGAAGAACATTTTCTACAGAATCAACTATTATTATTCCAAATATTCAGTTACTTTATTCTCTTGTGTTTATGACGATATTTATAACAGATGACACCATTGAAGATATATGAATTTATTAAAATCTTTTTTTTTATTACTATCTTTATTATATCAGAAAATGTATCTATCCTCGTCATAGTGAAACAATGTGGAATTTAGTTAATAAAGCTGCTATGCAAAATGCTTCACGTGAAAGAGCTGAAGCTGAAGAATTGCGACTACAATCATGGCAGAAAATTCAGCAAGTCAACAGACAAACTAAAAATAGACAAACTGAAGTAACAAATAAACTACGTGAGTTTATCAATTTCTTGAAAAAACTGATGATTATTCGATTACATAACACTTTTAGGATTACACCTGCACTCACAAACGTTTTCTAAGTTAGGTCTTGTATCTATTTTCAATCATATTCATAATCTAATGAATTTCCTTAAGAATATAATAGGTGTAAAAAAATAAGTTCCTACTGATTAATCACAGAATAATGGCAACTGCGTAGCTTCATACGTAGACGTTGTTGAGTACCAGGTTCATACGCCACTTGATGAAATTCACTCCCGAACACTAAGAAATCCCGAATTAGAACCATTGCCTCTTAGTTTCTAATGATTGTTTAACTCCAGCTAAGTTGTAGTATCAAAATTCAAGATCACTAATCCTCATAACACCCAATCATTATAACTTTAGCCAAAACAACATTATATCGAGCTCTTATCTAATAATTTGCAAGTAAATAGTCCAAGTTTTTGAAAAAACATAAGAATTACAAGGAGTATCTTAATAACTTTTAAATTCGTTTACGTTTTCAATACTTAGATTAACTAACAATAAACTTAAATATGCATACAATCTTCTAAACTCAGTATATTCGAATTTGAAATCCACCTGACCCATGTATATAATACCTATCTTGTATAACTTGTAAAATACTTTATTTAATTACTGAATAGATATGATATTAATCAAAAACTTCATACAATAGTACACAGTTTGATGTAAGTAGTAAACCACAATATGCCACTTCAGTATTAATAAACACTACAGAACAGTATAATCATATATAATGAACAATTATATCAATGAGTAATTTAATCATTCACTTCAAACTTCATTGGTCCCACAAACTTTGGAAACGCACTTGCGCGAAATAGATTGAAACGACCGATCAGTAGTAACTGAGTTGCATCGACCAATTCTTTAAATGATGTTTGTATTCGTTCAATATTTTCTTAGCATAGCAAATATTGAGGAGTTACATCGTCGTAAGATTTTAAATATCTATTAATGTATTACTACCAAATAGATGAATAATAGTTCTGTTGTTAACTATAATGTAATTAATAAAATAAATTGTTTAGGAGAAAGAGTAGAAGAAATAAATCATTGGAAAAATGAATTAAAAACAGAAATTCATTTGAATGAAGAAGAACAAGAAAGATTAAAAGTAAGCAACTGTTTATTTAATTAGCGTTAATTAATCAAATCTAGTTTATGATGGCGTGAATTATTATTAGATATTTTACTGTGTTAGCTATGTAATCAGTCAGTCAGGTGCAACGTAGAACTTGGTACATGTGTACAACAGTTCAAGTTGCCATACCCAAATTAGCAGATAGAGATTAAATTGTCTGATCAAATCTAAGAGTAGGGGAGGTAGTAACAGAGTTAGTATTAATGGAAAGGAATAGAGATCGATGATAGGATTTAAGAAAATATGATTCAGTAAAGAAAAAATTATGATAAGTTCAGAAACTTATAATTTGGAGGAAGACAAGGAGTGGATGCACCTTCGCCATTGCCATCATAGCTATGATAAACTAGCTGAAAGTGATATTTATCTCTATTTGAAATTAACTAGTACACTATCGAATACTAAGGAGTATACTTAAACGTTGTTCACAATTAGTTAGGATGAACCTGTATCTTCCCGTTGATTTGAAATGGACTGAAACTGATCAGCCTCTGCTGCTATATGTGCATCCTAAGCAAACTGTTTTGATCTAGTGATAAATCATGTGTATTACTTAAGTTGGATTAAGACTGTCTGGACTCAGTAGCCTAACGATGAACGTGGTTTCGTTTGGTACATAACGAAGTGAGTTCTAATACCTATGTGAACATCAACACTGGGACGCGGGTACATCCAATCGACGAGTCCCAAATAGGACAAAACGCGCATCCAGCATTCCGCTTACCAGTCACAATCTCACTTAAATGGTTATTCATAATTGTCTAGTTTACTAACAATTTGCAAACTCAAAATTTTAAATTTTACCTCTTTTTCATTGTAAAACTGATTTAATAAGTTCTAGTGAGTTTTCATTCTTTGAACTAAATGGTCCTAATCATCGCAACACTATAGAATAAGCCATTTTATTTCATGATTCGAAAAAAGAATAAAGATAACTGCTAATTATAATATACAGAGCGATTCATTGACTTTGAGTATCTAGAATCCATTATCTAGCTATCAGATTGAAACAATTAAATGTTTTGCCAGTGAACCTTTACAAAATAGAGTATTTAAGGCTTGCAGTGAATTTCAAAATACACATTTTGAACTCACCCGTTGGATACACCTGTACCTAGTGTCCACATTCACACCGGGGATAGGAACCAGTACCTTTATTTTCAAACTTACAGTACGTTATCTAACTAAATACTGAGTACGGAAAGGTACTAATTTTTCCTGTAGTTGTGGAACTTACTTCATTATTTAGGATTTTTGTATTATCCTGTTGACAGTATTAACTATGGTAGTTTGTCTTCATTTACCTATTGTGAGTAGTTTGTCTTGAATTAAACATTAGTCACCTGAACTTGACAGGGCAAAGTGAAGGGTTTGAAATAAATAATACTAATTTTCAATTCCAACCTAAATACCAGTTGACAAGGCTTATCTAGAATAAATCATGCATTTTGGACTCTATCGCTAGTGACGATCTCTCTACTTGTGTAAAACCAATTTCTTAAATGACTATACCGAAGCAATCCGCTCAGAATATAAGTATACCAGCGACAGCTTGATCAAAATTTAGTCATTTTTACAAAAAGTAGGATAATATAAAAGTCTTTACTAATTAAATAAACCTCTTCAACGAAATGTGTACTCATTCAAGAACAATTGAATAGTATGCTTGCTTTCGATATGAACTACAACAGTTGGTTCACATCCTCTTTCACACATTTTCTTGCTATTCTCCCTTCCGGATTTCTTCACTGTTTTTTAAAACGCTTACTTGAGTCACAGTGACTAACAAATCATTTTTCGCTATTGAACACCTATGACCCTACATTCATACATCAAGATTTTAATAAAGAGCAAACAAACAAATGAGTTAATACGTTTATTTGGCACTAACTATCACTTTATTTTTATCAATAGAGAATGGTCTTAAGCTAACTGTATGTTGTGTTAGTTAGAAACTAGTAGAGCCCTATTATAAAGGAAAATTTCTGACAATGAACTCTTATCTGTGCTTCATTTTACTTGTTTTTCTTTATTTCCTGTAAACCCATACTATTTCCTTTCCACTCTTTATGACACAGTTCTAATGTATTGTTATCAGTGTCAATAGTTACATTGTTTCTGTTACATGAATAAAGTAAGGACTACATACTGAAAAATGTTAACCTACTACTTATATAAATCTAAAATGATTATATTTGTGAAAGAAAAACAAATTAGAAGGTAAGACACTTTCATTTGAATAGATCGCTTATTCGTTTGTGGTGTTAATATATTCATAAGAAATAATATTCGAATGAAACTTATTTCACTAGTTTCAATTTTTGTTCAAACAGGTGATAAAATGTTAAGAATGAAGATGAAGGGCATAAAATGAATTAAACTATGATGAACCGATTTCGTACTCTCATACAATAAGCTCACTTGTGCATGATATATGTGATAATGATGTTATCTAAAGTGATAATAAAAGCTAATCAGTTAAACTAGCTAAATCGGAAAAATTAACAACACCAACATTATCCATCATAGACTTGGTTAGTATATGAAGAAATCGTATGTTCATTAGTACTGAGTTCTAGTTTTAAAATTTTTCCATGGCTATCATCTACAGTGTTTTAGTTTTATATGGAAGATGATAATTTGAATTTGATTCTTCATAGACTGAAAATTTGATTCAGGATTTCAAAACTACTGTTTTAGCATTCCCGAATGAGTCAATTGAAATAAATTAAAATAACTGAGCTAGAAACATCAACCGTTGGAAACTAGATACCTCAGTGGTCTAATTATAAACTATCCACTGCGGATCGGGAAAGTCCTGGGTTTGATCCGTTGTACGGTCATGGATATACTCTGCTGAGAAGTCCCATAATAGGATGAAACAGCTACCCAGTGGTTCCTAGTGACCAAATCATAATATGAAATTAAAATGCTTTTAGTATTTCTGTAAGAGGGCTAGTCAAACTAGTAAATTCCCATTTTTATTATTATGAATTACAGTTAAGCCATTTTACCTGAATTACAGAGTTTCTGTGTTATCCATGTGTTTCATACGTAAAG
Organism: Schistosoma mekongi; assembly: GCA_034768735.1. Classification (NCBI taxonomy): domain Eukaryota; kingdom Metazoa; phylum Platyhelminthes; class Trematoda; order Strigeidida; family Schistosomatidae; genus Schistosoma; species Schistosoma mekongi. The sequence goes on along the minus strand of CM068307.1, from coordinate 35,328,335 downwards.
AGTAAAATGGAACCATTCGCCTTGAGGAAATAAAAATATTTCCCATGCTAAAAGGTATACTACTTTGGTGGCTATCTTAGTTTGTTCTGCGAATTATGCCTAGAACTAGGTAACGCTAAAAATATCCATATTTAACAGTAGCGTATAAAACCACAACACAAATGATGCAGGAAATATTAAGATCAAGAGAAATTCTGGCTTTTATTCTTATTGAAATTACTCCTTAAATGTGATTTTCAATTGAAGTTATTCAGTATTCAGAAGAGTTAGTAGTAGTCTAACATACCATCGCAACTTTTACCCATGACATTAATAAATGGTCATAATCTCTTTTATCTGGTAAATCGTGTTCAACTGTACTCATTACACTGAATTCACCTTGTTAACTCGATTGTATGGAATACATTTCATATATCAAATGCATTAACAAACAGAAAGATGTTTATCATTAATAATTGTTCGTATTTTTCACCAAAAACTTCGTGTATATTCAACCCGTCAACGAGGAATAGTACAACTAAGAATTATCATTCAAAGTGAAATTTTCTCATGGCTATGAAGATGACTATACAGAACAAAATCTAAATTAACAACAATCTGTTAATTATGTATGACCCCAAAAAACATATTAAGTTTTCCTCCATCAAAACACAGTTAAAACTTATAGCTAATACATTTTCACTGGATTTAAAGTAATAATAGAATGGTTGAACATTACAAGGAAGTCAACAAAGGTATATGTATTACTCCTCTTACTTGCTAAAACATTGAAAAAGAGAACAAATAAAAAAAACACAATAAGGTAAACTATATCTAAACAAAGTGGAACCATAAAAATGTCACTAACACCTTATGAAAGCTAAAGGATCATTGATTCATTGACAGGAAGTGTCTTTCAGAAGGGCAAATTTAGCATTATCAATAGCTTTTTTCTAATACATTAGTTGTGAAGAATATTGTTTTCTGTCAACTCATCCTTTCTAGTCCTTCCTGTATAAACACTTGTAAACGAAATAATACTGATATCTTGTATTGTTTAGGTTGACTCCTATAACGCATCAGTTAAGATTATTATATAGCTTTGTAATGGAAAAGTGAGTGAGGAAGATAATGATTGACTGAATAACAATGACATATTTGTTTTCGATGAAGGCACAGTCTATTTACTATATCGGGATATATATATGTATATGTATATATATATATATATATATATATATATATATATATATATACGCAATAGAAGACTCAAGGTTTTCCACAGAACATTATATTGCCATCACTGTGTGTGTAACTGTTAATCATACGATTCAGTTTAATAACCAACTTTCGGGATATTTAGTATGCTATAGTCATTAGATACACAGTAACAAGTTATCTGCACAAATCAAATGTAGTGAAAAATTACTATAGAAGTATATAAGTCGTTTGTTGAACCTTATCTGTATTTTTTCAGTGATATTTGTCATTATTTCTTTTTATACTCTAAGTTGGATTTCCAAATCATATAGTTTATTGATGTGTAAGGTGACTGTTAGGAATTGGTCGGAAGTCTTAATCAACTTAGGACTGCTGATAAGGGAGGTGATGCTTCATTTGGAAATTACACTCGCGTGACATAGCTACACATTCTGCAACAGATACCACTAAAGTATTTATAATATACCTAACTATAGATCTAGGATATTTAAAATAAATTACTACTGAGTGATGACTAATGTAATATTTGTCCAATTTTTCTAGCTTACTACTGTCAAGAATTCATTTAAGTTAGAATTGTGAAACAATGCATTCAACTTCACTATTTCAAAGATATGACGCTCCTTGATAGTCCTGAATACTCTGAGTTTGGTTCCTGATAAGGCTGGGAATATGTATTAAGAAATCGTGAAGTGTGATAACTACCTAAATAGTGATCCTTAGGTTATAAATAGGGCAGTTATTGAATATTTTTCGAAGTCTCATTGGCATTTCTCGATTATTTAGTACACAATGCTTGTCACATTTGGGACAATCCTATTCACTGTAAAATTGAGAATGGTTATTTATAATGAAATAGTACATAATGCATTTCAGCTGGTTAGTGATAATGTAAAATGTAAGTCTACAGTTTATTAAAGTCTCATATTGACAAGGTATTCTTAAATACAGGGAACTTTGAATAAGAGGTAACTAGTATAATGGCTGAATAATACAATTCTTGGAATAACTGATATTGTTAGACCCAGACAAAGTGGTCATTTTTGAAGTTATGTTTTACTTACAATACGATAGCTATTTAATGTATATTTCCTAAATACTTTTGGGTATATTAAACATCTATGCTAAAATCTACATAGTGCATGATTTCTACTTTACTTATGTATTAATTTACATCTCGATGAGTATAAAGGAAAAAAAACTAATGAAAAATCTTAAAATATGATAGAAACTAGCGAAGATATATATGTTTCACTGTGTTTTTGCTTACTGAAACCCTGACAATGTGATTGATCCTACAGACTAATAGTGTTTGAATAGTCCTTTGAAATCAGGGAGAATCGGAAAACTATTTTGTACTGTATACTACTCTTCGGCAGTTCACATTCACAATATCTACAGGGACCAGACTTAATTTCTTTACCTATCGTGGTGATTGCTTAGACTTCAAAATATTGTGTCACTATCCACTTATCTGAACTTATAGCACTTACGTATTTTTAATTACGGTCAATCATTAATCTTCTTGCACTGTGAACCATAGTGTTCAATAGTTTCCAGCAAACACTGTAGTCTAAGCTATGGCCAAGAAGAACAAAGTTTATGTGTTTGTTTCATGGCATAATCGTGGATATGCATTACCACAAAGGAGTCTTATATTGGAATAGAAAAATTTTCAAACTCTGCCTCGATTTCAATGACTGCCAAATTATAGTCGGTCGCTCAGAAAACTAACAGCGGAATAAAATATTCAACTTCAAAAAGATGGAATCCGATGTTACTAATTTGTAAAACAGTGAGTGTTTATCATTAGATTTTCTGCCATGAAAATCTAATAACACAGAATGAAGTCTAAAACCAAATCAATCAACCTAGTTTTATCAAACAAGTGACCTAAAATTAACGATGTATTATCATTAGTTCATTGATTTATTTACTGCCTTAGGGTGTAGCAACTACTAAATGATGGTTGAAAATATGTTTATTATTATGACTTACCTTTAGCAACTTCTATGAAACAAACAAATGAGTCATATTTTCGTTCGACATCTTATATAACAACTCAATAATAAAAAGATGGACACTACAAATTAAATATATGGGTATGATTAATACACTGGTCTATTGTTTAGGGTCAAGTAGATGCGTTTAAGCCTGAGTCGTAATTTGTAGCGAATCCGTCATCAAGTAGTTTATTCAAATAGTCGTCATTTAACAGTGGTGTCTGTTCACGGTACATGTATGGATATAGTAAAAAAGAAATACTGCTACGTGCAGGTTTCATACAACTTAATAATGATCAGTAATGTCTACAAATAACCTTCAAAAATATGTGAATCAATACTGAAATGCAACTTCGATGGTTCAATTTTACCAGTTGGAAATCTGAAGCACTTTAATTTATGATTCTTTCCAGAGTGGAAATTTGCTGTGTAACCTCATACAGCAAGTATCATTAGACTATACGTTGTTACTAAGCAGATTATCAAGATTTTCGGTGATTGCATATTTATCCACAAAGCAATTAGGATAAGCTTGTATTTTCCCGTTGATTTGTAATGGACTGAAACTGGTCAGTCTCTGTTGCCATTTGTGCATCCTGAGCGGTACATCCAGCCGATGAGTCCCAAATAGGACGAAACGCGCGTCCTGGATTCCACTTGCCAGTCACAATACAACTTAAATATCCACAAAGTAGTTTATAAAGCATTATTCAATGATTGAATAAATTGTAGTCAACTCTTTTACGTTGGTCATCGCTGTCTAGTATATCAATGATTCATTATCAACAGTTCACTTATTCTGTACTTAGGCAACTATTGAAACCTAAAAGTAACTATATAGATAATTCAAGATGTTACTGAAATGAGATGAATATCCAGTTTAACAGGAGAAAGGTAAAATATTTCTACTTTGAAGAATAAAAAAGCCTGTTTTATTGGGTGATTAATCATACCCCACACACTTCTATTTCTTTTCATTACTAGACAAACATACAACTACTCAACTGCAACAAAGAGTATATAAAAAAGCCATTAGAAATAGCTGAAGAATGTTTAGCAAACAGGGAACAAAGACAAGGAATTGATGAAGTCAAAGATATCGTCGAAAGAGCATTAAGTAAAGTAAGTGCTTTTCCATGTTATTTAAGAATTAAATTATAATTTAACTGTTTAATTACCTACTACATGTAATTACTACGTATGTGGGATATCATAACATTCTAAAACGTTTCCGCCATTACAAATTGCAAGCTTTCTGTGTTGCCTAGCAAAAACTAGAAGTACAATTATGTACAAGAATGCATATAAGCGAAAGAAATGAAAACTACTTAAATGGCAACCTAAAATAATTCTCAACTGGCGAAAATCAAAAATGTTAATTTATTGTTCGAACTTCGATGGTTCAATTTTACCAGTTGGAAATCTGAAGCACTTTAATTTATGATTCTTTCCAGAGTGGAAATTTGCTGTGTAACCTCATACAGCAAGTATCATTAGACTATACGTTGTTACTAAGCAGATTATCAAGATTTTCGGTGATTGCATATTTATCCACAAAGCAATTAGGATAAGCTTGTATTTTCCCGTTGATTTGTAATGGACTGAAACTGGTCAGTCTCTGTTGCCATTTGTGCATCCTGAGCGGTACATCCAGCCGATGAGTCCCAAATAGGACGAAACGCGCGTCCTGGATTCCACTTGCCAGTCACAATACAACTTAAATATCCACAAAGTAGTTTATAAAGCATTATTCAATGATTGAATAAATTGTAGTCAACTCTTTTACGTTGGTCATCGCTGTCTAGTATATCAATGATTCATTATCAACAGTTCACTTATTCTGTACTTAGGCAACTATTGAAACCTAAAAGTAACTATATAGATAATTCTTCATAATAATGGACTTATCAGTAGTATTATGCACTCACCACCTCACGAGGGACCAAACCTAAGACTTTCAAAACTTTGAATGATTTCTTCACCTATAGACCATTGAGTTATTATCCAGTGATCTACATTACTAATGTTACTATCTTAATGGTCTACTAATCAAATAGAATAATTTACATTACAAGAGATGGGATAAACACAGATTTTGTATGAAGTTGATAATTTAGATCTTATTCAACTACTTCTTAGTAATGCTTCTAGACATAAATTTTATAAACGTATAAATTTACTTTATCCAACATTTTTATACTAAGGACCACCTTATTATAGATTCCATTCGATGAATTATTATACGCTATTTCATAACCGAAATTGTTACGTAACGTCTCCAATGAAAAGTCACGTTACATTTTCAGAGGAAAATATTCTATTTGTGATGAGTTGTTTTTGCATCAAGCAATTCTTGTAATAGTTTTCCACTTCTAAGACAAAGCGTAGAATAAATTCATGATATTTAATTGGTAATGTCCACTCCAAGAACTCCACATCTGAGGGGATGTATGGGATTCAATGGACAAGTAGGGTGCAGCTCGTTGATTTGGACTTCGCAGATGATCTAGCCCTCTTAGCACATACACACCAACAAATGCAAACGAAGACAACCAGTGTAGCAGCAACTTCAGCATCAGTAGGCTTGAACATACATAAGGGTAAGAGCAAGATTCTTAAATACAGCACAGGGAACACCAACCCAATTCAACATGATGGAGAAACTCTGGAAGAAGTGAATACTTTCACTTATCTGGAGAGCATCATCGATGAACAAGGAGGGTCCGATGCAGATGTAAAGGCAAGGATTCGAAAAGCCAGGGCAGCATTCGTACAGTTGAAAAACATTTGGGACTCAAAACAAATATCAACCAACCTCAAAGTCAGACTCTTCAATTCGAACGTGAAGACAGTCCTGCTGTATGGAGCTGAAACTTGGAGAATCACTGAAAACATCATCAGACGGATACAAGTATTTATAAACAACTACCTACGAAAGAAACTGAATCTCCGTTGGCCGGAAATCATCAACAACAGCTTACTATGGGAGAGAACAAACCAACTTCCAGCCGAAGAGGAAATCAGGAAAAGACGTTGGAAATGGATAGGACATACATTACGCAAACCATCAGACTGCATCACGAGACAAGCATTGACATGGAATTGTGTTTGGAAACGGAAAAGAGGAAGGCCAAAGAACACGCTGCGGCGAGAATTGGAAGCAGACATTAAAAGGATGAACAGCAACTGGAAACAATTGGAAAGAATTGCTGAGGACAGAGTTAAATGGAGAACCCTGGTGAGCTGCCTATGCTCCTCAGCGAGGAGTAACGGGCGTAAGTGAAGTGAAGTGAATGTTCACTCCGATGAATCCTTGGAACACTCTAGACTTCGAACGGTTTACAGCAGTTACCACCACAAGTTAATATCATTTAAACAATTAATGAATAACTGCTAATTTCCAAGTTCCATGTCGAAATTCATCGAGAATTCTTATTCATCCATCTTACTATATTATAATTAACCTGAAAACCTTCAGTCTCTCTTTTAGTATAAAATAGCGTTTCCCTTCATTGATAAAATAATACAAACTAATATTTTTCGTTTGGCTTATTTCAAAAACATGAAATTGAAGTTAAAGCATAAACATACGTAAAGTATTTTGTGAGAATTCAACACACAATTCGTCAGTCCACCAAACTAAAATCGAACAGTCAGCACTACTCGTTAGGAATCTAATGGTGGATTTGTAAATTTGATCAACATGCAGTATAGCGTGACTATCATACAGTGTCACTAATGATAATATTCTGACTGACAATGTATGTGAACGTTTTTATTAGTTCATATTTGGCATTTAATCAAGAAAGTATTCAACTTTTTCGCTCACTATAACTATCTTTTTCCAATTATTGCATACATAGAATGTAAGAATTCCTTTGTTTCTGCTTTTCACTTTTTCAAAGACGAAAATGGGAAAACTTTTTTAATGTCTACAATGATTGTCTAACGTTTAAAATCTCCATGAGCACCAATCATTTTATAACACTGCATGAGTAAATACAGCTAGAATGTATATCTAACCACTCTAAACAAAAAATCTTAGTTGTAATTTTTGAAATATTAAACAGGAAATTAAATCGATCTACATTTCAGGCTACTTATGACTCATCAACAAGACACAAATTCATTCTCGACGGAGGTGATGTTCCCTATCACTTTACAACTCACATCAGCAAACTTACACGAGTTAGATATCATCACTTAGTAGATCTGATTGAATTGGATATTATATACAGTTATACAACTAATAGGATTATTTGTTCACTGAGTAATGATTAATGTCATATTTGTTGTGATTCGAGTAGGTTATTGATGATGATTTGAGACAGTGAAATTGGGTGGCATGTGTTGCATTTCAGTATTGATTCTCATATTTTTGAAGGTTATTTGTTGTCATTACTGATGATTGTTAAATCATATGAAACTTACACCAAATAATGTCTTTATTGCCAACTTAGAATGAAACGTTTTATTTGGTTGGATTGGACAGACTTTTAGACTCTGCACTGATTTCCATTCAAACATTCATATATATTTTTCCGTAATGATAACCTTCATATACAATTATTGATGAAGAAAACACCAAACAACATTAATCAATTATTAACAAACACATTGAATGAATCCTAAGTTATTTTTTCAAAGTTATTAATTATCATCTACATCAATTTTATTTCTTCTTTTTATCCTACTCAATCATTCTCTACATACATTCTTGGTGCCTACCGATCAAGTTTGTGTTTCCTTTATTCGTTAACACAGAATTTGCTAAACTTTGTTTTCTGTTTAAACTAGTGAACCATTATAGTTTATGCATCGTTTATTACAAAACAGATTCATAAAATATAATTTTTGCAAACTCACGAACAGAAATAGCTATTTGCATATAGATCAATGTGTGTGTAAGTGTATATGTATAGATGAATTACTATGGAATATGCATAAATATTCTCATCTAAGATGATATTCTCTGATGCACAGTAACATTGAAATGCATATATTTGTAAATATTATACCATAACTGACAATAAAAGTCCAATAAGAGGTAACAATTACATCAAAGACTAAAAACCTTTCATTGGAACACATATAAACATTTAAACCCTTAGTAGCGCCACTACTAAGTATACAGAGAGAGAGAGAGAGAGTAAACTGCAACAAACACATAACTTCAGTAGGAAACAGACTATTTTTACAAGGTTAATATACAAGAGTAATAACAACAATGCTAATAACAACAATAATAATGACAACAATAATGATAATACCAAATAAAAGAATAAACTTAATTGAAATCAACCACATTTAGTTGTTTCGACTAGGCAGAGAAGTCATTATTTATGCAAAAAATAAAATTAATCAGGGTGATATAAAAAGAGTACAGCAACAACAACAAAGAAAATAGAGACTGTTGGTATGCGGACACGTTAAATGCATGAAATTTATGAATGAATATGTGTATGTATATACGTGCATGCAATAACATGCATTAAAAAGAAATTAAGACCAAGAGAAAAAAGTAAATAATGATAATGATTGTTTCTATGGCGAAAAAATTTCCGTGAATAATTAACTTGAAATAAATCATAAAATCAAAAAATAAAATAGAACATAGTTTCTATAGGTATTTTAACTTAGTTTACATGTTATTACATCCGGTTTTTAACTCTCCCATCTATCCATAAAGAGGTACACAAAAATGGTTAAGTAGGCAAATTTAATACGTTACATAATACTATCTCCATTAACTCTAACTAATAACTGGAAATAAATTAATTTGATATATAATGTATGTGTAATGAGAGAGTGGCAAGAAAAGAATGAAAAGTAACTTAGGCAATAATTTCATAAGTAAATGGAGATATAGCATGAAATGGAATTTATGCAGAACAATTTACATTCAACAAATACAAACCATGAATTAGAAAACAGATTATATATAATTCATATATCGCTGATTTTTGTAGTTAAACATTATATAAGTATAAACTGTAATGGACTGGTAAAATAATTAAACAATAATTTGATGATATAAGTTGGATTGTGACTGGCAAGTGGAATCCAGGAAGCGCGTTTCGTCCTATTTCGGACTCATCGGCTGGATGTACAAACTTATATAATACTTGTGAAAAATTCGCTATATCGAGGCAATCCGCTCAGGATGCACATATAGCAACAATGACTGACCAGCTTCAGTCTATAACAAACCAACGGGAATATAAAAGTTTATCCTAATGATTTGATGGTTTGAGATAGTCAGTCAAAAACCTTGTTTCATTAAAGTTTCTTGCTAGATTACACTCAACATTATGACTTACTTAAAATTTTGAAAGAGTTGATATTTCCTATGCAGAGATCAGTGTATATTAGAAACCTGATAATTTTTTAAAGTAATAATTGTAGTCTCATAGCAATCACAAACACTCAACTGCGATTCTATTTAAGAGAAAATAAATTAGACAGTTTTCTGCCTTCGTCACACAATCAGTCTTCTATACTTTACCAGAAAGACAAACAAAATTCTCTATGTTATAGACACAAAAAATTAAGATTAAGCATTATCAGTCTTCATGGATGAAAAAACTTTTTGAATTAATGAAACACAATTACTTCATGTAGTTTTAATGTAAACAAGAGATTCATTCAACTTTTCATCACTGAGAAGGATCACTTGCAGACATTTCAAGAAGATGTAAGTCTTCTTGTCATAATCAACACTTTTAAAACTTCTGAAGCGAGATAAACTGAAGTTTCATCATTAATATCCATGTAACCAACAGAGAACTGAAAATAAATACTGGCCACGTACTTTACAGTTTTCATTATAATTATTCTATGTTTTCCGAAGTATGGAAAAAACTACTTAGAATAATTTTTTCTATTTAATAAACTATATTGATATCTTTCTATACTACTGAAAGTTGATATATCTTTTTCTCCAACCTATAATATTAAAAAAATCTCTTAATAATTTACGGTAAAATTATATGATTATATTTTATAACAAAAAATCTCTATAACTTAACCAACTATTGCAAAAGTAAATGAAGTTTAAAAAAAGAGGGTGAATCGGTGGGGGGGGATGGGACGGAACAATTGTAAATATTTATTGATTTAGACAAACAAATACTATAAAATGAGTTATACTTCAATCGACCTCTGATATCAACTTAAATTATTTTCTCATCTCATCTGTATTGTCAAGGGAATTTGTAAATTCAAGAACACTGAAAAAACATTCAACAGTGAAAAATTTTTAAAAAAAAATAAAAAACAAAACATATTTCGATTATTGTTTTACTTTTTTTTTCTCTAAATTACTAACACATAAATTAATTGTTGTTCACATTATTTTATTTATTTCTAATGTAGTTTTTTTGTTTTTGTTTTAATTATATTCATGAATAAAAATAATGTAATTTTAGGAAGTTCAAATTGTCAATAAAGGAATTGATTTAATTAATAAACTTATTGATAAAGCAGATATTCAATTAAAGTAAGTTAAATGAAATGAATATTGAAATTATTATTTAATAGATTACTTAAATAACTAGATAATTCTATCATTAAATAGATTACGTATTACATATTCAGAAAATGTGTTAGTAGCTTAATAAATAGGTATATGGAGTTCAGACTTGTCGGGAGTGAGATAGTTATCACCAATGACAATGGATGAATGTCACACTGTGGATATCACAAATTGATGGAAGTAGGAATTAGGCGAAACTAAACTACGCCGACGAACTTGAGGTGGCCAATGAGAACCAAGGTATTTGTTTCAAGGTCGCTCGCTTATTCAACTTCAAAATGCTCACATTTGATCGGCTTAATGCAATTTTCAATGAAGACGCCATTATTTCTAACCTATAAGCTCTCGGACTACTTTTCAGAGTTCATTTGTGACTGTAGCCTAAATATGACTCAAATACAATCCACAGACAGTCGAGATGGAGTAGCCTTTCGTTGCAATGGCTGCTGGAGAAAAAAATCGTTAAGAACAAATAGATTTTTCAGCAAGTCTAAACTGACACTGCGGCAAACCTGCATGTTAGTTGTATTGTGGAGTATGCATTTGCCTGTCACTCTGGCATCTTCTCTCACAGATGTAAGCGAAGTATCAGCAGTGCAATGGTATCAGCACTGTAGAGACGTATTCTCAGAAATCATGTTGCGCTTAAATCTGTCATTGGGAGGCATCGGGAGAATCGTTGAAATCGATTAAACAGCTATTAGAAAGAGAAAATATAATATAGGAAGTTCTGTAAAAACCGAATGGATGAGTTCCTATATCGCTCATATTTTGAATTTAAACTCAATGAACCCGTCTCCAACCTCAAAAAGTTTATAAATCATGTGCAAATTTCATCGTTTTTCATATTAGATAATGATTTTATCTAACACTGCATTCTCATTGGCTAAAAAGTTCCTCAAGGTCGTCGGCGTAGTTTAGTATCACCGGGAATTATACCATCGAATATCGACCCTGTGGTGCAGAGGGTTAGGCATTCGCCGTCAAGCCTCTGGTAAGGAATCTAGGCTGAGCACTGATGGAGAGTTCAACACAAGAGTGAGATAGCCGTCCAGTGCTCCATGGTTTTTAATGGTACCCTGCCAACATCAATCTGTGATATATTCAACCAATTAAAATTACCAGTATGCACAAAAATAACCATTTCAATTGAAATATGTAAGTAGAGAATGTGAGGCAGTTATCCACCGTTGACAATGAATTAGGTCATGCAAACGTATCGCGAATTGATTAAATTAGAAATATCAACCCTTGGAAGCCCACTTAGTGATTTAATTGTAAGGAGCTTGCCAGGCATCAGGAGGGTCCTGGGTTCAACCCCCAGTAGGGTCGTCAGTGCACACTACTGAGATTTCCATGCTAAACAGTTGTCCAACAGTTCCTGGTGATCAGTGGTTGTCTAAATCAGACCAATTTATCATATCAAATTAATATTTCTGATATTAACTGACAAAGAAATTTTATTAATAGGCTTCATACTTCATGAAATGAAATCATTCGTAAAAGAGTTGGCAAAGTTTAGTTTAATATTTCTACATTAGTATGACATGGCCCTGAGTTATTTCTTGTTAAACAATTGTTTTTTAAGAAAATTAGATAATCTCATCGAAACATTTAATAACTGGATGTATGGAAAATCAAGGCTAACTCAATGTTAAGAAGACAAGAATAGATTTTGTAAATTGTGTTAAGGATTAAAAAAACGTAATGCATCCGGTGATATTCTAACCTGTAAAGTGATTCACTTCAAAGGATCTTATTATTTAGATTGACAGCCAGAAAGAATTATATAAACTAACGAGGCTATTCATTGTCTATTATAGTATAAGTTGTAGAATGTAATTTTACAACACAACGTCATGAAAATTCAAGAAACGCTAAACAGTTGTTCAGTCTTACCGCCTGCGATTTATTATCTATGCATGTATACAAATATACTGGATTACTCCTAGGAACTATCAAAGTCACAGTGTACATAATAAGTTAATGAGTTAGGATGTAACAATTTACATGATTCACTTGCATTAGTTTACTGTATATATTAATTCAAACCCAGTACTGTCAATGAATCTTCACCACGTTCATCAATTGGTGGTACTAAATCTTTGAATATATCTTCTAATTTATTCCCCTCCTTATAAATGTTTCTGTGATGACGTAATGCATATTAGTAGTTTCATAGATTATCGGTTATACAATAGTATACATTGTACTTGGTCCCCTTATCATTTCAAAAATCCAAATGAATAACATTAAAGTATCAGTCCAATTAGTTTCACATAAACACATTTCATTTTTACAAATCATTTCGGCCAAAAAGACCATACAACAATATTCATAAAATGATTACATAGAACAACCATATAACGATTAACAAATAACCCTCTGGTTTATGTACATATTATGTCAATATGTAGCAACAAAAAATTTTAGGTGGAACAATTACTACATAATTTATAGGTTTGACGAAATCATATAAGCAGGGAAATTCTGTGACATCATAGTAAGCATTCAACTTTCAGACGAATAAATCACTTTTCAACAACTTAGATTCGAACTCATTAGTTTGATCGTTAAGCATATGATGTAAAGCCTGCAAGTCTTGGATTCGATCTCCACTACTGTCTTGTATACACTGTCATTTATTAGCCTCATATTGAAATAAAACATATCTATCATTAGAAGACTGAACAAATCATATTTATTTGTTTGAGTTCACTTATACTCAAAAAAGATAAATCTATAATACACACATATTGATTCTAAAAAACTTAAAAAGATTGAATAAACTTTCGTTGAGAAAACAAAATTTATTGTTATTCATATTTCTATCTCTATCATAAACGAATTCTATTTTGCCTTTGGCAATAATTTAAGTAATATTTTTATACTTACCACCGTACATTACTTATAAATGAATCTAGATGAACATAAGAAGAATGTTTTCCTAAATTAACTACTTTTTAGGGCAAACGATTGTTATTCCATGGATTTAATGTTACTTCATGAAGAAACAAAGGTTAAGAAATCCATGGTGTGTATAATAAGGTTAATTGTAACAATAAGTTACATAAGAAACAGTATTATATCCTCCAGTATTTCATTAATCCTAAATAGTTCTAATAAGGGACTCCTCAGTGTTGGACACCTATGTTCCTACCGTGGATCAAACCCAGGAATATCAGGCCATGAGGCAAATGCTTTAACATTGCAAATCACTAGTGGCTAACTCCAGAAAGCAATTCCTGGAGCCTAAATGAGTTGTTACGAGTGAAGTTCAACAGTTTCAAGCATGTATTATATATATTACTACACGATCAAATTTATAGATATCAACCAATAAATACTGGCTTAATAGTCAATGGTTAACCCAGAAGTTTTAAAGTCATAGACGCTACCTCTGGTGGACACAGGTGAAGCCACATACCTCGAAAGAAACAGCTGTCCTGTTCCAGTTCCTGGTTTTAGATAATTTTCTATCAGGTTTAATTCTTGATTTTAGATACAAGATTATCAGTAGCGAAATGATTAGTAGGATTGGTTAGTTTCAGTTAGTTCATGTATCATTTAAAGCTAACAGTTCAATCAGGAGATAAAATATAAGATGATAGAAGTAAGAATATGAATGGAGATCCAAACAAATGTTTAATCTGAGATTACGTAACCCACAGATTATTATGTAAAAATACATGATAAGCAGGGTTAGTGTTAAATAACGAGATGGTTGACAATAATGATAACAACAACATCTGAATAAAATGAATTCATTTTATGAAAATCCAAAACAGGAAATCTACATACACATGATACAAATCGGGTTATCTTATAATCAAGGTGACTACTGACACTCATTTGACTTGATGTCTCGTCAGATAAAAGAAGTAGTTGAACATATTTCTTTCGTACACAAAGTTAAGATAAATTAGTTACAGCAGCTATTACTTTTATGTTCAGTAATTAAGGTTAGAAAATAGTTAATGTACCTAAGTCATTCCAACCAATTCACAAACAGCTCAAATAACGTCTCCAACAATTGGTTATGACAATCACCCGGATTATAATGACGTAGTCTGTACCTGCCAACAGAATTCAGATAAATAATCGGTGACTTCATGGACTGATGCCACATTTTTGTTTGGCCGGCCTCTCTCCGTTTTCGTCCACCTTACTTGTGTCAGTCATCAATAAGCGTCGAGGTAAGCGGTGATTGGGTATATATAATTCGTGTCTTAATCGCTTACCCCCCGATACCCTACCTCTTATCTTAGCGTTGTCTGCTTAATGGTCTCAATCAACGTGAAAAATGTTTCAACTCTGCCTATGACAAAGTACCAGGCAAATTTTGACATCCATATAATAAAAGAGTGGACTGGTGTGGTAAACACTACTTGTGTGATTAGTATACAGACAAATTGCTTATGCCAAAGGTGATGTAAGTCGGCAAAATTCAGACGATCTCTCCGAATTTGTGAAAACAATTCATCAAACGCCAGGCCATTACGGTTGATCACACTTCTTAATCCAGTGAACTGGCTGATACAGGCAACTACATAACTCCCAACAATCTGTTCAAACGTTAACGCGAACCAGTTCTTACGTGACATTTTGGATTTAGAGGGCAAGAAAAGCATCATAAATATGCCTACATTATTTCCCAAGGTGATAGAAAGACAACATTTTTTCGGCATCTTCAACTAACAGGACAATGTCTTCTACGCATTCTATATCGACAAGTAAACTCCTCGGTAGTAAATTAATCCATGAAAACTCAGACGAAAAAGGCGTTACTTACATTAGCATGTTTCTAGTGTAAATGAGCAAAAATGGTGATAGTGGATACTTTTGATGAATGATAGTCTATGTTTTAAACTCAGATGACAGTTCGCAGTGAGCTCTGGCTCGACTGAGTGCTTTTCCGTAAATAGCTTTCACAGGTTTTATACCTTTCCGAGGTGGTTCTACAATTAATGACGTCATAAAAACTCAACCTACAAAGTGGAGTGGTACTGTATGGTCAAAAAATACTACTACTGAGTTTATTAACATTTTAATATTGCTAATATAGAGCATTATCTAACTAAATTATTAGATTATATTTTTGTTCTTTAGAATTAATTGCCCTACGGAAATTGATGTTTGTCACTAAATCAACCGTATGACAAGATCATTAAATGATACAGTTAAGGCAATTAAAAAATACATAGTTCTCGAACTTTTAGGTACTTTAAGTCAATGCAAGAAATATGATTATCACAAAATAGTGCCAAGTTTAAATCAACGAAAAATTAACTCATATGAGTGAGTTTGAGTACAGTCTCATGTTGATCTTCAAAAACCTAAACTGTCATACGAAAATGCTTACTTATAAATATATAACTTTCGACATCTTTTTTTCTTTTAAGACTTTTACGTTCAACTCAACATGATCTACAGAAGGATGCTAGTGATAAAGAACACGCATATAAAATTGATGATCACTTGTTTAGTCTTTGCAATTCATCAACAAATATTGCTCTTTATGATGGTATTGAATATAATGATAATACGTAAGTTTATTCAATAAGTCATAATATATTTAATTAGACATCCAAACTAAACTTTCAATGTGTTACTAGCTTCAATATACCCGATTATTACATTATTCATACAATCTTACCACTGGATTTAAGCCATCCTTTGAATAAAACGATGAGAGGACATTCTGTGACAAGAATAATTACATCATAAAACGGGATTTCTTCAAACGATCTATCCTATACTTAACATTCTCTATGGTATATGAACGTCTCAAACGTATTAATTGCTGTTCAGATTAGTACTAGCCATTAACATTTGTATTTTATATAAATTAATAGTTACTCCCTTTCACTGCCTAATATACATGGATATAAACCATTTTGTTATAATTCGAATGCTTTCAGTAGGTAATATGCGTGATTATTTATGGTTATAGGATAATTTCCCATAAAAATATATCATGTAATTACTGAATTATCCCAATATCTAACTAATCAAAGGATTAAATAAATGAAATTTAAATTCATATTTCTCTCGAATTATTTATTTATTTTTTAAAAGATACATACAATAAATTGTTGTATAAAATAAGATAAATTTACAACATTAAAACAAATGAATAATATTTAATTGAATTAAAATGTTTACATTAAAAACAAAAAAAAATTTATTTTCATGATACATTCAAAATAAAATGCATTGAATAATTTCAATGAAGGTAAAGTAAAAAAAAAATAATTGAAATCGTTCACTACAATGAATAGTAACACTTCCATTATGAATTCAATGAATAGTATGGTTTATTTGTTTGTTTTCGTAATGGATTGTTTTAATTAACAATTAGTAAATTGAATGAATATTAATAATGATATACACTTAGATATTTATTCTGTCATTAATTGCATAACTCTCATTAATATATAAGCATGATTTTTATGATAGAAAACGAATGAAACCATATTTAAATGAAACTAGTTCATAAGTTATTTTGATTATTCATTCGTAATTCGAAATATAAAGCATAGTGGATAGAACTATAGTACCAGACCAATAGGGTTCTAGAAACGATTCTCAAGGCCATAGTGAGCAGTTGGAATAATTGTATCGGTTATGTGTAATATATTCCCTAATGTGAATAAATTTGAGTTTAGAATGTATCTTTCAGTGGGACAATTTCTTAAAGTTTCAGACTTAAAATAGCTGAAATCAAATGTGAGAAGCCAAGATCATTACTGGAATCTCCCAGAAGCATTACTACAGTTTAGTTCTAACCTATATTGTCCAGGTATTATATATGGTAAGAAGTGATAGGAAATTAAGAATTGTTATTAAAATAGGTTCTCTAACCATACAGTTGACTTAAATAAATAGAAATAGAGCATTTTTAGATGGTAAAGATTTAGAGCTCTGAAGGATTGTTTTCGTTTGTTTACTAACTCTCAGATGGATGGTTTAACTGCGTTTTGAAATGGTCAATGTTTTCAAATGTATCTAACTGTGAAAAAAAGTAAATCTTAACGATAATTCTACACTACTTTGAGATAAGTATTTTTAATATTTTGGAGTGATTGAAATAAGTGGTGGGAACACTTTTTATACTTTACAACTTAGTGGTCAATTACTAATCAGCAGTAATTAGTAATTTGTAGACTGAATGGTAAAGTTTGACAAAAAGTTCTCGCTACTTATTTGAGCCTTTTATACCTACTAATAAGTAGTGTAAAATATCATCCCAAATTTATTGCTTTATTACATTGTAAAAATTGGCGGTCGATATCACATAGGATGCAAATCGCGATTACAGTTCATTTACACTGTATATGTACAGCCAGAGAGAAGAAAAAACGCATGGAATATAGAACAATAGTAAAAGCATTCCAGTAATAATGAAGCAAATGATATAAATAGGGAAGCGCTGAAGCTACGAGTTTTATAATAATATAAGCTTATAATAAAGTCTTTTAGTATAAGATAGCATCATGAAACGAGGCTTAATAAGTGTATTTACTAGCAACAATGGTCGCATATTGGTGGTTTCTACAATTTCACCAGTGGGTTAGGATGTATTCGTTAGTTTAAACACTTTTGGGTCAGTATCATAATTCACTGACAGTAAATAATAGTGAATTTGTTCACCGGACGGATTTGGGCTAGTTGTTCCAGATCCTAAAAAGCCTGCTCTACAGTAATTCACGTGAAGAGTGTCTTTTAATGAGAATGCAATACTTTTTAAACTGAGTTACGAATATTATAGTATGGTGCTTCTGTATATTGAATTGACTCAGTGGATAAACAAGATAAATCATATAGTATCTCACGAAATAAGACTAAGATTAGGCATGAACTATAGTTTCCGAGAAATTTTAAGTTCCACGTCTACACAACGTGATTCGCCACCAAACCCGAAGATCTTGGAGTCGATGCTCACTTTAAGTAAGTTCAATGCTATAAGGAAACAGCTCTATAGTGCCTTCTGATTTACGATGGTTGTCCAACTTGAGTCGATTCGTGATATAAAAATCGAATCACATACTTTTCCTTGACTTTGAATAAAACGAACATACATTAGACCAACTGAGACCATTATTATTCCCGCTGACATTTATACTTAATTCATTTACAAGTTTCATAGTTAATCTTTCCTGTTAAGATGAATTGTTTCATATTCATAATTTTAATTTATAAATATCTAAATGTTGATAAATTTCGCCATACTCTTCAATAAATAAAATCAAATTACTTACTTGCTCTCTGTGAGGAATATACTATACAAAGATATGAATCTCCCATTACTAATAAGTAGGCTGACTTGAATTAAGACAGTATCATTCAATAATTATCTTATAAATTATTTTACAGTCATATTATGCTCTATAACCATGAACAGAAACTCACTATTAGCATATGAGACATTTCTCCAATCAAATCTACTCATGCTGGAGATTTGTAGGTTAAGATGATTTTAGTGAAGTGGGCTGTGTTCCTTAATCGTGATGTTTTTATCGTCATTCTGGGC
Source organism: Schistosoma mekongi (assembly GCA_034768735.1). Lineage (NCBI taxonomy): Eukaryota > Metazoa > Platyhelminthes > Trematoda > Strigeidida > Schistosomatidae > Schistosoma > Schistosoma mekongi. The sequence goes on along the minus strand of CM068307.1, from coordinate 35,309,065 downwards.
GTCATATCCACAAACTCGTTATGGAAATGAGCTATGTGAATCACTTCAAAAGTTACTGGTAACTCATTCTATAAACCACCAGTTTGAAAGGGTATTATTAACAATTGTCCTGTCATTTTTTTAAACATTTGTTTTGATTCGCTTCCTCCTTAGTCTGATTTGCAGCCCAGTGTTTGTTTATGGATTGCGTAATTGTCCGATTCAGTCAACAAAATATGCTGATAGTGACTCGTAGGGAAATTCTAATAGCTCATTTGTCACAAGTTGGTGTCAATAACATCATCAAGAATTTCAATTAAAGCACCACGATTAAGTCACCCAACTGGGAGGAAGCATCATAGCTAAAACATATGTATGCTCTAGAAGCAGTCAATTCCAACTCATATTTTAGTTGTGCAATAATCTTGTTTTATGCTTATTTTCCAGACAAAGTATTCCTACTTCATGGATGAAATACACTCAAGAAAATTTGATTCGATCACAAAACCAACGCAGTGCATCTGAAAACCTGCGTGAAAAAATCGATTCTGGATTAAGATCTATAATCGGCAATGTACATGGTCAATTTTGTTACAGTGAATAATGCACTACAAACAAGGATAAATGAAGTGATTAACGCAAGAGATAATCTTCGTTCGTCATTGAGAAAAGTAATCATTACTACTGTCTATTTGTATGGTTCTTAATTGGTAATTATTCATTAGGTTACACAAGAATTATTTGACATGGAAAATTTAATAGAAGCTCTTAAAAAGACTACTGATGATAAAATTCAACCACTGAAAGTTGCACAAACAAGATTAAAGGAGAGGACTAGAAGAATCAATGTGGAGAGTTGTTACGACCAACCAATGAAAACGTAAGTAATGTAATATACATGTGCAACACATACATAAAGCTCTGATTCGTTTCAAATTTATGAAGAAAACGGTAAGTGGGAATCAAAACTATGTTTTAAAGTATACAACAGGATAATATTATGGTTAGTCGTCATAGGTACTCTACCGTCAGACGCTAGTTTCCGTGTTTTAGGTAACGATGTGGAACAGTAGGCCGATGAGCACTCAATGATAATGAACGTTTACGTTGCTTTTCCAATCCTTAATGCTATCCTGTTACGTCAAGTCCATTTCTTTTAATGAGTGTCAAACTAAGCATACTAAAGTGCTTCTACCCACTATCTCGGTTAGACCACTTGGATGACATTAATAAAAACAAAGCCGTAATACTGAAGAGTCACACTATGCTTTGATTCACAAAAGATAAGCATACCATAGTGTCGCACCGCTAATCTGGCAACAGCTAGCGTCTTCACATTATCTTTCTATAGATCTGTTACCAGTGAATACACCTTTAAGGAAATGATAGAACAAAAGTCAGCGCTTCCATGGGTATGTGTAACTCGTTCCAAATGAATATTACGGAAATAAATGGTATTATATCAGACTTCAGAATATCACTTTCCATTGTTTTGTATTTATGCATAACTCCAAAAAGACAGATTATGCTGACCACTATTAGTGCTACTTCTATTCATTTTGGAATCTCTTCTAATTGTCGGTCAAAATTAACATTTTTCCATGAGTTAGGTGATGTTTTTCTAAATCGACGAGTTCCAAAAGTTTGGCACTAACCATTACACACTGTGATGTCTAATGATCACATTGACCAGATGCCAATCACATGATGTTGGGAAATTTTTCATACTTCAGAATATGATAGGCGAAGTGCCCACATCATGGGTAGCCAATAAATCAGAGAACTATGTTACTACAGTGAAGTCATGTAAAACAAATCTACGAAACATACAATAGGTATTCATCTTCTGTATATTCGATTTTTTTTTCTTATAGACTTCAAACAGAAGTTTTGGAACTGAGAAAAGCGATCGAGGATCTCAAAAACAACCGCAGAAATGCATGTATAACACTATCTAGACTTCAAAAAAGTCGAACTTCCCTTGAACAAGAAATAGAGACCAAAGAAAGCTCACTGGCCATTGATCAAAGATGTCTAAGTATGAGAAAAAGTTTCCCCATCAAAGATAAGTACGGATCGTTATATGCGATTCCAGTCAGCTACTAGACCAGATAATTTCGGCAACTCATTATGAAATTGTAACATCAATAAACAAATTATGAGAAATTTGCAGCCTTTACTATAATTTCCATTCCACAACCCATTTCTAATTATTACTAAGTCTAATATAGACGAGGCAATTTTTACCAAATGTTAAGTACTGACTGTTTGTAGGAAAAATCAGAAGGCACAAGAACTGTATCAAATTCAGTAGTTACCCATCGACACAAATTTTCTAAAAACGGAGATACGGATTAAAAATAAGGAAATCACTTTTCGCATCTAAACAGGTGCACGAAATCACCCTACTGATCAAGGTTGAAGAACGTATTACCAAGCTCATAATTAGAAAATCAACTTGTCAGATAATGTATGTTAGCAACAAGTGGCTCACATGTGCTGGTAAAAGTCACGGGTATTTGACATGGGCGAAATAATCAGGTCTCGAGCGATCGGAGAAATTGACCTACAGCAACTGTACCGTTCAACTGCTAATAAGATCTAACCATGGCACATGCATATAGAAAACTGTTCTTTATTTGGTGGTCTAATGTTTCATCAGAATTTATTCAGCGATTTGTATTTAAGATACTACACCAAAATGATTAATACTCATGTCACTGTTTCCATCTTTCAACCAGTCACATTCTCTCATTTAATAATTTCAAATACTCATTCAAATGATTAGTCCATGGAAAAACTTGGGCAGTTCACCTCAACAAATGATGGACGTTTAACGCTTCTGCAAGTTGTAGATTCTGCTTTAAAAGGTAAAGCAGTCGACAGATTTGAAAGACACATCAGACATGATACAAATTCCGCCAATAACAAAAGGAAATGGATGACACCTTTATATTCCTAAGGGGAGTCCGAATAGATAAAACACAGTGTTAGTAGCAAGCTTATCGAGAATAGGGGGGCAAACATACGTAGTAGATAGTCCCAAGTCCAATGAGTGGATACTAGAAACTTCAATGATATTAATTTACGAATGCTCCCAACTGTTCTATCGTCTGACGTCCTATGAATGAACTCCATAGGTATGTTTTAAATATTTCGGACGGCTGAGATAACCAGATTTGCATTTGAACAAGCTGTTGCTATCAAAAGAGCGCAAACTGAATAATTTATTACAAACCAGATATTGAGAGTAGACAATGAAGGTGAGTCAACAGCAATGACGCAAACTGTGGTCGTACATTCTGAGTGACATTCAGCTGTAGGTATTTGCATCCTATCTCATGAACTTATACTTCCGAGGTTCTGCGTATTCCACGTACATGTGAAAGGTAAGCGTATAAAAACTTCCAGTTTCAAAAAAGTCAAGTGACCTTATTTGTACCATGATACCAACATCCTCGAATTATAAGACGAATAATAATAAAACTACTCTGGTTGATTTTTAGAAGTTACCTTAAGCTCTGAAGAGTAAGCGCTCATACAACGTATTGAATATAACACCAGAAAGCTGAAATAAGATGATACTTCTCGACTAAGATAATAAGCACTAAAGCTATTTAAAATAAACCACCTCAAAAACCGGAACAATTTATGGCAGTGTCTTTCATTGAAAGGCATGCCCCAGAAGCACATAACACTTGTTAAGGCTCTTTACTCAAGCACTATTAGTCGTATCAGAGCATATGGCGAACTGTCATCTGAACTTGTAACCCCAAGTGGTGCCCGTCAAGGCTGCCCACTTTCCCCATTTTTGTTTAATTTCATAGTTGACATACTGTTAGAAATTACACTTTCATCGTCTGACTTTTCAGGAGTCGATCTCCTACCAGGAGGTCCACTTATTGACTTAGAATATGCTGACGATATAGTCCTGTTTGGCGAAGACGCTGATACGATGCAGAAGCTCTTAACAGCAATAAGCTCGAATGCAAGCATTTTCGGAATGCGTTTCTCTCCCTCTAAATGCAAACTATTGCTCCAGGACTGGTTTTCGTCAACACCTGAACTAAAGATAGGGAGTGAAGTAGTTGAGCACGTCGACCACTTCACTTATCTTGGAAGTCTGATTAGCCCTAATGGGTTAGTCTCTGACGAAATCTCAGTACGAATTCAAAAAGCTCGTTTGGCTTTTGCCAACTTACGTCACCTATGGCGTAGACGAGATATTCGTCTCTCAACGAAAGGAAGAGTGTACTGCGCAACAGTTCGCTCTGTCTTACTGTATGGGTGTGAGACGTGGCCATTAAGGGTAGATGACACTCGAAGGTTATTAGCTTTTGACCATCGATGTCTACGGAACATTGTTTGCGCTAGCTAGGATCACCGAGTAAGTAATAACGATGTTGGACGACGGGTGTTAGGCAAATGTGGTAAATCAGTTGAGGTTGTGAATCTTCATCGACTGAGATGGTTGGGACATGTGTTACGTATGCCCAGCCACCGTCTTCCTCGACGCGCAATGCTGTCTGACATAGGAATAGGATGGAAGAGAGTAAGGGGTGGCCAAACTAAAACATGGCACCAATCCATGAAGTCACTGACTGACGGTTTAAGCCGTGTCGGTAGCTGCAGACTACCTGGATGGGGTCCTCGCGATTACCGTAACCAGTGGTTAGAAACACTGAGTGACATGGCCCAGAATCGGTCACAATGGCGAGGATGTATTCACTCATTGTCCTCCCTTAGATAATGAGCTTTAAATTATTCCATTACTTTCGTTCAACGCCACCTGAACCATATTCTATATGTTCATATTCCTTGTTACTATTATTATTTTATTTTACAGAAGTGATTTCTACTAATGGTGGTGATGTTAATCTTGCGGTGCCATGGTGGTATGGCAACTTGAACCGATGTACACATGTGCCAGGTTCTATGTTGATTATACATACATACATACATACATACACGAACAAACAGACATCACAACTAGGTTTAATTCCCGGTAGCTAAATGGCGATTCAAATTATGCAATGAATATACGTAATCCATATCCACTAATAATCACCACTAACGAATTAATAATCAGGATTTTTACTGGCAGTTCCTGAAACTAACAGCAAAAAGGAACGAAATCAAGGTTGATTAATGTACGAGCATTTTATAAAGGCAGTACAGATGTAACCCGATACAAGAAAACAGAAGGATACTAGTTCCAAAACAAATGTTTATTCATTTATTTCTTTCGAGACACACCAACCGTTCGGCCACGTCGACCAGTTGTTTTTGTATGTTGACCGCGAACTCGCAATCTGAAAATCACAATTAATGCATATCGCAGGTATAATAGGATATTTAATGTTATTTGTCAGTAAATACTAACAGTAATATTGGGAAACAAATTTTTTATTAAAGATCCACTAAATGCATGAATGAGGACATCTTTACTAACATATGACAGTGATAACACAAAGGATGAAACGACTGAGATATTCGGTATTTTAGCAATGGCTATAACTTAAATTTTATCATACCACTAATTCCGTAGTATGTTGGCTTGGCATCACTGTAGTAATTCAATTCCTGGGAAGTCGAGTAAAATCTTAACAAGGTATCATAAGCATACAAGTAATTGGAGATTCCAGTGTACAAGACTAATTGCAACCTAGGTTGTACGAGTTACCAACCATTTGGCTAATGATGCTATCTTCAGATATGCGAGGTAAGTTTAAAAATCTCAATCACAGAAAAAGCTATACCCAGCGCCTTCAACATTATAAACGCAACCACTAATTGCTTTACTTCGTCGGGTAACCACTTACATCGAATACAAACATACGTGAAGATGAATAACCTAAAACATATTTACAGTTCCTAAGTATTAAATATTTGGGTCGAAGCACTTTGTCTACGTAAGATGATACTTCATAAAAAAATTTGCTTAGTGTTAAGCAAATAAGTACTATCATCACTTATCATACAAGTCGACTGAGTTGAATGCATTGAAGTGCACTAGGAATTGAGTGATATATGTACCACCTAGCAAGTTATAAACCAAGCAAACCGGTCTCTTAACTTGAGGCATCTCACAGTCCAGGACATATCACGATTGGCCTATCGTGAAATCAGACAACACATAGGCGATAATACAAAGAATCTATGATATGTTAGCAGAAAGTGAATGAAATAAGCTGAAGCAATCTCCACAATACTATGATTTCGACTACGTATATATTATCATACTCTCCGAGGTCAGGCATGGAAGTTTAAAATATACACAGAGGACATACGTGGATTTCATGTAATCGGCTAGTTATTATGAATACGTAAGACCCGCAAAATTGGAGTTCAATACCAAAAGAATGTTGAAAAGTAAGCAGTTTACTTACCCCCAATAATGACGTATACCGCGATGGGACCGTATTCTCTTCAGTCGCTCGAGATCTTCTCGTAGCTTTGTTTCCAAAGCACCGGACATGAGCTGAGAGTGCTTACCATCATCCACATCTTTCTGTCTATTCAAAAACCAATCGGGGATCTTGTACTGTCTTGGATTGCTCATAACTGTTACTAGCTTCTCAACTTCGTCATCAGTTAGTTCTCCAGCGCGTTTGTTTAGGTCAATATCTGCTTTTTTACACACAACATTAGCGTAGCGTCTGCCGACACCCTTAATAGATGTTATAGCATACATTATTTTCAGTTGACCATCAATGTTAGTATTCATTACACGAAGAATGTGCTGAAACTTCTCCGGTAGCATAAGATCCTAAACAAAACGTATTAAAAAAAATTTATGCAGACCATCGTGGTTGACGTATAAAATAAAAAACCCCGCAACACTGCACAATCTCAAAATGCCGCGGAAACTAAAACACTTGGCTGGGTATATATTTTGGCATGAATATGCAAACAATGTGTAGCGTCCACAAAGTTTTCATTTATTTAACATTTAAGTGGTGTTTACTTGTAACTTTCCAACTGAAGTTCATTTACTAGGTGTTGCCTTTAAATTAAGCTTATTCATCTTTTTTCACTCACTGTCAGAGCTACGTTTGGATAATTATAGCAAGTTCACGATTTAGGTGAATGTCTTAAGGCTAAGGACGAATGCATAACGATGTAATTGTGTAAGACTAATATAAAGCCAACGGCCAAATAATTGCAAGTTACAGTAAGCATTATTATCGAGTTGTCATTTGTACAAGAAGCACTCCAATTGAATACGATTTACAGAAGAAAGCAAATATGTACTAGCGTCACCAATGATAAGAAGTAAAGCAGCCAGGCCTAATGGGTGTGAATTAATGCTTAGCTTGAAGGCTTCAAATTCAATAAAGGGGGTCCAGGAGTATGTTCCTATTCCGAACACTCTGGATATTCAGATGATGTGCGATATCTAAGGGCTTTTCTTTTCCTTTTCCCCAGAACTAAAAAAAATCGACTTTTTGCACCCGACTGTTGTATCCAGCCCCAATTAGTCGATGTTTCTTCATAATGTCCCAGATATGTATCACCCCACACAAGCGCATTTTGAAATGTTTCCTGAGATGCCATAAGGTGGAATCGCGAGAATGTTCACATGATATTTTAGTTTTTTTGGTGCTTTTTAATAACAGCCACCTGAGATCCTAAATTACTCGACACATAGCAAAGCTTGTTTATTAGTCAGCCAACACGACAAGAAGTACTGTATCGCTAGATAATAATCTACCCAGTGTATAGTATTTTTATGAATTGAAAATGTTTAGGAATGGAGAGAATGTAAATACTTTAGGAAGGAACTGATTGTTGAAAAAGTACTTTACTCCATTGATTAATTCAATTTTCTTTAATTTCTGAAATCATTCACGAATGCATTTAATTTGACTCCGCCTGGAATCCCCTAGGGTTGTTGCCACTCCCAAGCCCGGATAAAGGAGGAGGGTTGGGTATGAGGTTAGCAACCCCACCCTGCAAATAACAATTTTACTAAAAGAACACTAATCAGTAAGAACCTTTTTACTCATCTTAACTCTGACCTGGAAGTTGTGAAGCCTCATGTGAAAGCCGAGTTCCTTTAGAAGCCACGAGGCCGATGCCAGTTCTGACAGCCAAACAACAATTAATATAGGTAAATGGAATGTGTCGCACGATGTGACAGACAGGAGGAAGAATGCAAATAGCCGAAGAAGTGATAAGATACAACCTTAAGATACTTAAAATAAGCGAAGCTCATTAGGTATAAGCTAGACAGTGAAGATTATTTTCAGAAGAAGTGCTATTATCCCCCGGTCATGAAGAAGGAAATGCCTTACACACACAAGGAGTGCCATTAACACTGTCTCAAGGAACATAAAAGTGTGTATAGGATAGGAACCTCATGGACCTAGGATTACTAACGCACCCTTCAAGACAAAGATGGGAAAAACAATAAATATCATTCAGTGCTATGTGCCCACCAATGACATCCACGAAGACGACAAAGACCAGTCAATCATCGAGAAATGCTCAGCTAACGACCTGACCATTCTGATGGGAGACCTAAACGCCAAGGTTGGAACCTACGACACCGGATATAAAGATACCACTCGACGACATGGACTGGGAGAAAGGAACGAAAGTGGCGAGAGGTTTAGAACCCAATGTGCTTTCAATAAAATGACTAAGGATGGTGCCATATTCTCCCACAAACGCATACACAATGCTACATGGGTTTCACCGGACCACATTACGGAGAACCAAATCGACTACATGGCATTAATAAGAAAATCATAAAGACTATGGAAGACATGAGTATATGGATTAAAACTGATATAGATTCAGATCACCACCTGATAGTGGCCAAAATGAAAACAATCTAAAGAAGCACTGGACAACTGGAGTAACAGGATTACAAACGTTTTTTATAGCCCTTCAACGGGATACTAACAATCTAATCGAATTCAAAATGACTCTGAGCAATAATTTGCAGACCTTTCACGACCTAGTAAACGAAGAAAAGACTACCATGGAGGACAATTGAAAAGGGATTAAGAAGGCAATAACTTCAAAATGTCAGGAGGTTTTGGGTCGTAAGGAGCACCACCATAAGTAATGAATTTCTGTTCATACTCTTGATAAGCCTGAAGATAGATGGAGCAAGAAGATATTGATTAATAACAGCCGGACAATAACGTAGAAAGCCAAGATACAGGACAAATACATTGTAATCAACAAGCAAGTGAAGAGGAGGATTGGGTCGGACAAAGGGAAATATGTATAGGAACTAGCAATGATGGCAGAACAAGCTGCAAGAGAAGGAAACATGTGACACCTATATGATACGATGAAGAAACTAGCTGGAAAATTTAGTAAGCCAGAACGGCCAATCACGAACAAGGATGGGAAACCAATCACTGAGATGCAAGAACAACGAAGCAGGTTGATGGGACACTTCGAAGAACTCTTGAATAGACCAACTCCACTGAACCCACCAGTCATCGGAACAGTATCTACGGATCTCCCTGTAAATATTAACTTACCAACAGTCGTAGAAATCAGAATGGCCATTCGAGAAACCAAGAGTTGGAAGATCGCAGGGCCAGACAACATACCAGCCTAGCGAGACACTGAAGTCAGACATGGAAGCAACTGCGAATATGCTCTACATTTCCTGCGGGAAAATTTTGAGGGAAGAACAAGTGCCAAGAGACTGTAAAGAAGGGTATCTTATCAAGATACCAAATAAAGGAGACCATTGCAATTGCGGGAACCGCCAAGGTATCACTCTAACTTCAGTACCAGGAAAAGCCTTCGACAGTGTGATATTAAACCGAATTAAAGATTAGGTCTGTGCTATACTTTGAGATTAACAGATTAAGTAAAGAATGATCGTGTACTGACCAAATCGCGACTCTACGGTTCATTGTTAAGCTATCAGTTGAATGGAATTTACCACTTTACAACAACTTTCTTGACTACGAGAAAGCATTCGACACAGTGGATGAGAGAACATTATTGAGTCTTAGATATTACGGTGTACCTGAGATGATAATCAACATCATATGGAATTGTTATGATGGACAACATTACAAAATCGTGCATGGAGATCAGCTCACAGATTCATTCGCAGAGAAGACGAGTGCCAGACAAAACTGCATACTGTCGCTCTTCCTCTTTCTCTTGGTAGTTGACAGGATCATGAAGACTGCAACATCTTAAGGCAATCTAAGAATACAGTGGACAACCTAGATGCAATTAAACGATTCGAACATTGCAATCGACTAAGCTGGTTCTCCTATCCTAAACACACCAACAAATGCTGGTGAAAACGGAGAGTGTAGCAGCAGCCTCTGCAGCTGGAAGTAAGCCCCAACATACAGTAGGGGAAAAGGAAGATTCTCAGAATGTGCTCCAACCCAAATACACTTGATGGAGAAATTTTAAATGTGGAAACTTTTGCATATCTGGGTGATGGCATCATCGATAAACAAGGAGCGTCTAATGCATACGGATATGCAACGCAAGGCAAGAGCAGCATTTCTACAACTGAAAAACGTCTAGAACTCAAACCGGTTGTCAGCCAACTTCAAGTCATAATTTTCAATACAGATTTGAAGATAGTTCTGTTGTATGGAGCTGAAACTTATGTTGAGAATTACGAAAAGCATCCTTCAAAAGATAGAAATAATTATAAACAGCTGTTTGCTTAAGATACCTTGAATCCATTGGCCAGATACCATCAATAACAACCTGTTGTGGCTGAGAAAAAATCAACATCCAGCCGAGGAAGAAATTATTTGAAGACGCTAAAGGTGGATAGGATATATATTACGGAAATCATCAAATTGTATCACAAGGTGTTGGGGTGGCTCTCAGAAACCTCAACGAAACCTCCAGAACCCTTGAAGGGGCAGGAGATATTTCGTCCAATCACTGATCAATAGAACCTTCTGGAATCTCGACGTGGAGCGTTCTGAATGGGTAACTGTTGAGAGTTCTTAATTCGGATTGGATGGGTCACAATACCGATTTTGTTGTTTTATAAAACAGTAGCAACTTAGCCTGACTAGTTAAAAGTTCACTTCAAAACTTAAGCATACGCCAAAATAATTAGGCTCCAGTATTCGTTTACTTCCTTATTCTGCATAGGAATTATATTTCCTATTAGCTTATATTGAACGTTGAGAATTACCTGTGTGTTTCAATAACTAGAACCGCGCTCCACTGTCTCCTGCCCACGCTATTGAATAAAGACCTATTCCCATAATACTCTGGATTCTTGTGTCACTAGATTGGGATATACCTAGGCGCTAAACTGGTGAGTCCTGTGTCGAATAAAATATTTCATATCTGTTGTTCATATCACATTCTTTTCATATTCAGTCATAAAACACAAGCCTTCTGATTTGCAATAATTAAGATTACGTATATAATTTTTTTATATACATAGTATTTTATTTTTATCAATTATTATTTTCCCGTTATCATTACGTTATCATATTGTTCATATAACATGACAGACTCAGTCCAAACGGAAAGCCTAAAGGATAGGTCATCGGCAGACATCGACACCGTTATGACTACGAATATCCTAATCCCAGAATTCGATCTTTCTGACCCCGAGTTGTGGTTTGATCAACTAGAGCATTATTTCACGAGACACAATATTGAATCTGAAGGAGTTCGCTATCAAGACTTATGTTCAGTCTTACCCGCTCCAGTAGCCAAAGAAGTTCGCGACTTGATTTTAAGTTCAAAGACACCACAACCGTACACCATCCTAAGACGAGAAATAATGAATCGTCTATCATTATCAGATGGGCAAAGAATCCAAAGACTCTTCTAAGGGGAAACATTAGGTGATAGGTCACCGTCACAGTTTTTGCGTCATCTCCAAGCCTTAGTAGGCGACAACACAGTTGGTGAGGCAGTCCTGAAACAAGGATGGATGCAAGCTCTTCCTTGCTACGTCCAATACTATTTGGATGCACAAGATGCCGACACCTTTTTATCTCACTTAGCACGTATTGCAGATAGGATAATGGAATATTTTGTACATAACCCACTCTCGATGTTAAAGGAGTTGAATATTGTTGCTACTGAATGTTGTTAGTTTGATCCGAGTTCCGCTGTTAGCAGCCATTGGTTCTGGAATGATTTGGCGAAAGTCCGTGTTACTGTTGGAGTCTACATTATTCAGAAGTATATTTCTAATTACTTCGTGTATTTATTGCATTATTCTAGACTATTGTTTTTGTTATTGTTATCGTTATCGTCGTTGATGCCATTATGTACGTTGGAGTAATTAATCGTTTTCTGACGACTTATTATTATTCCGTTGGGTTGTGGGGATAATAATTAAGGTCGATACTCGGTTAATTAGAAGCACTTGGTTGGTTGAAGCATAACAATAGTATCCTGAACTCCAGTAATCGCTTAATCGTAGCAATTCAGTCGGCTGATTTGACATTCCATTTTACTGGATTAAAGTTTCCTGCCTTCTGAACTAGGAGAGTTCAATATATCAGGCACGAAGTATAACACAAGACAAACACTAACTTGGGATCCTTAGGTCCAAAGAATGAGATAGACTGAAGAACATAATCTGTCGGGAGTTGGAGACAGACATGAAGAGAATGAAGAGCACTTGGTAAGAGCTGGAAAGGAAAGCCCAGGACAGAGTTGGTTGGGGAATTCTGGTAGGCGGTCTATGCTCCTCATGGAGTAACAGATATTTACTGTTTGAATAGTCGTATGTGATTTACAACTCATTCAACAGTTGCTTAAATAATTATCAACGTTTCTCTCTTGTTTACATATCATTATTCTTAAGACTCAGGTTCCAAAGACTTTTTACCAGATGTTCTGTGATGGTTTTCTATGTAACGAGTGTAAGCTATTTTACCGATCCATCCTACATTCTATATGTATACTTACCTACCGTTATCTATGTACGTCCTTACTAGTGTGATTGGTGACTATCCGTCTATGCGTTACTCCTATTTAGTTAGTCTTGTATACAAATATATTCATTCCACCTCCACATTTGACGGGTTCTTCTACAAATTTTCTTCCCCTGCTTATCTATATTTAAGACAATTACATTCCATCACAAATGAACATATTTCTAATGTGCATATGTGCATATGCAATTCCAAATACTATGTACTAATTTAAAATACTATATATTCACTACACATTCATTACACATTTTTTGCAAGTCTATACCACAAATCTGCTGTCATGAGCTTCAGCCTGTCCACTGACTAAAAGCCAGTGCATTTCTCACTAAATGATGTACAATTATGAATCCTAATCTTACCTTATAGATCGTTGACGCATTTCAATTAATTTGTGCTTCTATCCAAAATTACGCACAATAACAATATTGTGATATGGAAAATCTACATAATTCTTACTAAATACTTAGTCGCTAGTCACATAAAGAATAAAAGTGATCTAAAAATAATCCTGTAAAAAAACTTAAGAAGTTTAAATGAACATTCAACTTGACCTCTTGGTGATTAGTTCGTGGATATCATAATGATGGAGAGTGATTTTACAATATTCGTGACACATGATAAGGGCGGTTTAAATGGCAACTACAAAATGATGCTTCTGTTGAATGAAGCAAATTAAAGGAATTGGTATTTAGAATATCACAGACTAAATAAATGCAGATATCATGTGTTCAGTTAGGGCAAACAGAATTTAGTTGTTTTACGGAGTGTGGCATGAAAATCTTGACTAACTTTATGCCTGTATGATTCCCAACTTGGTACTCTGTGGAGGCAACAATTATCCACTTTGTCGAATTTTGTTGTTCCTCGAACCAATGTGATTCACGCCCTTAGGTATTTTCTCAGCCACTTCGACAAGGGATAATCTTCGCGTGGGTTATATTCATATGCTTTTATCGAATTCGAAACACAGCTTTACAACTAGCGAACTTAGATCTACAAGATCTAAATCAATGATTATAGTAAGTTACCTAATTACCTTCCATTTTATGGCCAAAGTAACAGGCGTATACGACATAATGATGACGCGATTCCGTGTTTTCTTAATTCAACTTTTCTTTTGCAACATAATAAGTAGGCGTCAAAAATGCATTGTACTAGACTTATAATAACCAAATACAACTCACTTTTTATAATAGATCTATAGCTTTACGAACTTTATGCTGTAAAATGCTGAGTCAACACAATCTTTTTCAAAAACATTCCTCTGTGTCAACAGGTAATGGCTTTCGAGGACTTGTGAATGGTGATGGACTCTTTATGATGCTGTAGACAACAAAGTATGCGCATTTTATTGTGCTTCACAAGATATATAAATTGAAAGTTCCGAACGGCTTTTCAGAGACTACAATATTAAAGAAATTGTGAAGCCCGGCTTCTGATTAATTGCCAAGATACAGGATGCACATACCCGCAGCAGTGAAATCTTATCGGCACTATCACTAGCACTGCACCTTTTCCGTAGTCCCAAGTATGATCATCTGTCTGATTTTCAAACGGATACTTTTTAGTTGTGCCGTGTCCCCCCCTTTTGTTTAGAGAAACCACACTGTATTTCTTTTATTCAAAGGCTCTTTTATCCAACCACCTCGACGCGCAAGAAACGTTGTCAAATATGAGGTAGGGAGTGATCCTTTCAATAGCCCCCAATATTCGCCTACATGAATGTGTCCTCATTCAGGTACCTATGGAGTACATTGTGCCTTTTTCCTAAATGTAACATTATTCGCCGTGTTATAAGAGATAAAACAGAATTTCTTTCCATGGCAACAACTTGGCGATGACGACTTATAAGGCGGCTGCCACGTGGCCAATGTTTCTCAGGGAGGTTCGTAATGGAATGCTGTATACTAAAAGCTAATAGTTAGAGGAAAGTAGCCCAACCTTGATGTTATCTTGTGATTGCCAAATCTTGCATCAATTCCCATACACACGAATAGGCCAATTCTGGAGTTGGAAAACTGTTCATCAAACCCACCCGTTTAGCGGCCTACCCAGTGACGGGACGTTAAAATCACCAGAAACGATCTCCTTGTCATAATGAATACATGGAAGCATAAACAGGGCCTGGAATATCTATGCAATATTTTTGGTGTTGCTCATAGCGGAATCAAGATTCTCATGCCACACTTCACTCAACAACCAAGCTGGGACTTCCTTAGAGTGACTCAAATGCCTCTTTATCTTCGGTTATTCTAAACCATACTCTCTTTGTATTGAGAATAGTCCAATCGAAACTTAATTCCTCCTACAAGTGTCTTGAAGTGTTATCATGGTAAAGAGAAGCGACTCAAAAGCCTTTCTTCAAACCCCTTCAAGCCTTAACTAAACTGTAGAAAAATGCCACGTTAATGAAAATTAAGCTATGCTCTGCCCCACTCTCAAAGGAGGTTATTAAGTGGAGCTCAACTATGTCACTTTAGCTGCTCTACTTTAATAACTTTGAGGATACTGAAAATCACTAATGGGTAATCACATGAAAATGTTCATCGATAGACAATAGATCTTCCATCAAGCCCTGTGTAGCCTTTTAAAAGACAAATCCTGTACTATGAAAGCATTCTGAAGATAAGAGGGCAATGAAGTTTGATGAAACTACAAAATTACCGTCCACAACATTCCCCCTAAATTTTGTCAAGGCGTTTGACACTAATTGCTCAAGTAACTCCATCCCTTTGAAGTATAATTCTACAACTTTAACTTCAGTACCAACCAACTGACTGTTTAATAAAATAATAGCTACTGCCTCTCTGGTTACGTCAACCCACAAATTAATTTCTTCAACCATAGGGTATAATTCAGTTAAGCGGCTTGACTTCCCTCATTGAATGCTACACAAAACCTGAAATCACGTTATGTTGTCAAGAGACAAGTGCAAAACGTCAGACTGTATAAATTAGCTCGTAGAGTTACATAAAATGTTCATCACCAAAATACCCAGTGCGTAGTAGGCTGAAGACACGAGATAGACGAAGACTGTACTTGTAAGTTAGGCTACTTTTTTCGTAGTAAAAGGAAAATAAGAAGAATCCACAGAATATTTCAAGATTCAGGTCACTCTAACAGAATGATTTTCTCCCTAAATAGCTGCGAAAAATCACTAAGTAATTCTTCGGAAAATGTGGTTATATTTTTATGGAATGTGAATGAGCTTCATTAGAAAGCATTACGCGACTCCATTACGGCAACCACGTCGGTGGAAAGATTCATTCAGAGGCTAAACGTCCATACAACGTAAGATGGGCTACTATTTGCCCTCTGGAATGGAAAGAAGCGCACTGACCTTCTCGCAAAATGCTGTCTGGCGTTGAATTTCCGTCAACTACAGTTATTTCCACTGTCCAGATAAGTTAAGTTAAAGAAATAACAATATGAATTCTTGGGACTGTTTTAGACAGTGGTAAACAAATCCCACTTCTTTTATCACAGAAACAACCAAGGAATGGCTTCAAAATATCAAGATCCAAGAGCGAAAAAACAAAATGTTTTACATTAGTCCCTATTAAAGATAATGGATATTGGATTCGTTATTAAACGCGCTCAACACAACGGTTAGCGTCACTTCAAGGTCAGTTAAAGAGTACCAAAACAGCAGGACTAGAGAATAGGTACTAGCTAAGGCGACTGCTGTCTTGAACTTGCCGTTGACTAGCTGAAATTTAACCAATTATCAATCAGCTTAGGACAGATGGTTATTGTCAGAAAAGTACAAATATTAAGTATCACTTAAATGTACTCAACAATTTTACACGTTCAATAAAAGTTTCAAGGTTATTTAAGTGTTGTAGATGTTTAAAATCAGTCTAAATTTTGTATAAGTACTTACCCATGCAGTCGTTATTTATTTATCCACGAAATGTTGCCACAGTTTTACCGCCACCGCCCATAGATATAAGTGTTTTCATTAGGATCTCCGAGTAGACACCTCCGCAGTACTGATACCACTAAACAGATGTAATTTTACTAACGTATACCGCTGCTGCAGGTGCAGTTGCGGGTATCTCTACCTGACCATTATTTACTGGAGGGAAATTTTGGAATGTTGAATGAATTACTCATATCTGAGTAGTTTCTTTGGCTAACATTTGTGACACTAAAATTTTAGTCTATCACGCTTCCCCAAGTATTCAGCCAGATTCATAAACTCAACACATTCACATGAAGATACTCTTTGAAGTAAAACTTTCTACTGCAGACGGCTGACAACAATGTTCTCGTCAAAATTCGCTAAAATGCGTTAAATCATTAACATTTTTAAATAAACTATGAACTATAACCTTTAAATAAAAAAATCTCTAACTCATTGGCTCGTTCTTGTCCTTTAATCCTTCCACAAAATCGTTTTCGCATTAAGTAACGCTAGTAGTGTGAATAGTTCATGAAAGGCTATATAATTAACAAAATATGAATAGAATCATAGTAGCTGAGTTGAAAACATGGAAGTATTTTATTGGTGACTGGTTGGGACTTCTTCAAACTGAATACCCACTTATCGGGTTGTAGTTATGTCACACATCTTTCCAAAAAGTCTACTTGGAACGTGAAAGTTGTTTGTTTGGATTGTGACCATTGTCCACTTCGTCCTGTTTCAACCTTTAGATGTGTCGTTCAGGGGTTACTCGGGTGGTTGGTTACTGGTTTGTAGACTACCTTTAGTGACATCATGACCTGTTATGCATATTTCTAAAACAGCTAAAATACTCTAGAAAAGGCTACCAATGCCGGTTCCACTTTAAATACTTTGAATCACATCGCTGTGTTTAGAATTACTTGATAAAAAACAAATTTTCCTTCCTGGCAACAGTCCTGTTCTTTGATTATGGGTAGTTTCAAGCTCGCATACAAAACCACTTGTAATCATTTGTGAAGATATCCATACATAATTACAAAAGTAAATAATGTAATGAATATTGATTGTACCCGTCTTCTTTCTAGTTTACTAAAAGTAGGCTGTCCGCACTTATAAAAGTGTATTAGGAGTAGCAGTTCTCACGGCACATGAAGTAAGCTCAGTTAAAAACCTTCGAAGTGGTCTCGATTTATACATATGTAACAGGGACGGTTAACAAACAGTTTAATAGAATTTTACAAATATATTTTCAGTAATGTACCTCTGTTTATTGCGTTTTATTCCAATCTTTATGCTCGCGGCCATTACTTCTAAAATAGAGCTGAAAAGAAAATATGGACCTATATGCTCTGAATGGTGTGACTCATCTGAAAAGTTAAATATTTGACTGTAAAGGGCGTGAATTTCTTGTTTTTCTAGTTTTAAAAGATAAGTAAAGTTGTAATTTATTCTTAACAAACTTTTTGTTGTTTTTTAGTTGTGTTTATGAAACGGGTGTTATTGGCAACTATTGTAGGTCTTCCTGGAAGTGGAAAAAGTACTTTATGTGAACGTTTGTATAATCTGAAAACGAATGAGTGTCAAGTTGTGTGGATAGAATATGATCGATTTATTCGTTTGCAGTTATTCTCTCCAAAATCGGATGTATGAAATAAATTGGTTTATGATTACCTATACTAGAATTCAGATTGGAAGGACTGGCGTCATGCTATTATTGGTTGTTTGGAGAAGCTACTAGCTTTATGGAAGGGCATCGATTTTACACGAGATTTAAATGAAAAAGAAAAGGTCATTTGGTTGAAAGCCAACATATATTCTGCTGTAGATGCTAAAGATATCATAGTTTTGCTTGACGACAATTTCTACTACTGTAGTATGCGTCGTTCACTTTATAATTTAGCAAGAAAATGTAATTTCAAGTTTTCTTATTGTGTCAGATTCATGTAGTTACGCATCAGTAGTTTGCAAATGCTCAGTGGATATTTGTTTTCTTAGGAATTGTACTAGATCAAACCCAGTTCCTGAAGATACTATTCGAAATATGGAAACGAAATTCGAATGGCCTGATCCAATTAACAATTTATGGGAGAAACATATATTCACATTCAATTTATCACAAGAGGATGTGTATGTCCATCTTTTCACCGCATCATCTTTAGTGTTAACAGATCTAATTCAGCCAATTTGCTTACGTCCCTGAAACTGTTATTGAATCACCCCATTGTAAACGAAAGTTCTGTAAACGATGAGGAAAGAAATAAAGACAGGCTCATTAATCTTGACAGTTTGCTTCATAATGCAGATGTTCACTTACGGAAAGTCACAAGCCATACCCTTAAGTCGAAAGGTAACTTTTTCTCTTAAGTTTTATGTACTTTAGATTGCTTATGGCGAGTTCAGCATGCAAAAGTGGTATCAAGTGTTAAGACAGAATGCTTAAGAAAATTACATGAAAGTATTTCTAAAGGAAATTCTGATTGGACAGTTGAAAATTGCCGACAAATTGCAGAAAAACTATTCTATGAGAAATTAAATCGGATTCTTAATAATAAATTAATGCATGATTGGAATGAAACCATTTAAAGTATAGGCGTAGAAATAATTATACTAATACTCAAGTATATTCCATTTCATATTTTTATATGCTCATCATTATAACCTATATTCTTACACATTTATCCTATTGTATATACCTTAGTGACAATTGTTTATTGTAATAGAAGCTTCTTTTACTAAGAGTTTCGTCTTATGCACTTCAATTTTACTTACTGAACTTTTTTCTATGAAGAAATCATTACTGTAATGACTAATTTATTTATCAAAACTATATATATATATATATATATATATATATATATATATATAAATGAGTGCGCATAGTTAGGTAAGATAACAAACAATTAAATCGTAAGAGTCGTATTAATAATAAAAAAGAACAATCGGATCAAAATGTAGTCTCAGATGATTAGGTTGTTGAGATTTGGTCCGAAGAAATATTTATTGGTTAAGACTATCTGGTTGGAGTCCGTGCGATCATAGTCACCAATGGTCGAGAACTTTAGATGCCATAGTTCACTATAGCGCCCACTAGCACATATGCAGCTACACTTTGTTTTCCATTAAATCTTAGGTTTTGAAATTATGTGCTTTCTCTCACTCTGATTTACTGTTTCCTTCCAAATAATCTTTATGTCGAATTTCGTTTTACTGCCAATTATATTGCTATTACTTTGTTAATATCTTGGTATGCTATTGTGGTATTGTTGCGTGGACGGATGAATATACATGCCTTGTTCTAGGTCGGTTTACTCTATTTCATTAAGAGACGTAAAGAGGTTTAGTACTTAGCAGTTTTTCCTAACCACTTTCCGTTTGACTAGTGAAAGTATTTTTGTGTACAAGTGACTTTTCATAAATTGATCGTGTACTTTGAAATCTTTCCGGGACAGGTTCAGACTTATGACATGGTAAATCAGTTATTTTGATTGGTTGTGACATTTTTATTATTTCAGAATTAATGGCTTGGGTTTCTTAATAAATAAGTTGTAAGCCAACTTAATTTATTCATATTTGAACTGCTAAAGTAAGTTGAGTAAAAATAAATGTATTGAAATATTCTGTTAATCTGCCTCTTATTTACCTAATCCACAAAATGTACTTGGTCTGAATCATTATTCGTGTTACATTTACAGTTGTATCGGTTCTAACACTTTGATAAGATTGAAGTATGTCTATCAAGTATTCTAACTCTGGTAATAGTTTGCAGACGTTTCAATATTATGTTTGGGTAATGTATAGGTTTAGAATTTGTTATCACGAATCGACCTGGGTTATATAACTGCTAAAAACTAGGGACTCACTGAATATCTGTCTCGCCTTAGTATGGGACTCCTCAGCAGCGCGCACTCATCCCCACCTAGTTTCGACCTCCATAATTAATGTTGAAAGCTTAATCGTGGGACCACTGAGCCGGCCAGCATCCAGCTGTTGGTAGTTTTAACTTCAACAGATTTGCGGTATATTGCGTATCACTATCCATTGTAATCCTACATCATGGATTGGTTTGAGTAAGACAACCTCTGAAAACTAGGAGACACTATACGCTTGTTTCGTATTATTGTGGGTGGGGGTCCTCACCAGTACGCGCCCACAAATTTCGTCAAGGGATCAACACTAGGACCAGTCTTTGCAACGGACGCTTAGCCGTCAGATCACTAAGTCCTCCGGCATCTGACAATATTCCTAACTTGGTCGATTCATAGCATTCGAGCAACCTCATCCACTGCTATCAGTGGGTAACTGCCTCACATCCGACATGGTTGGACTCGACTAGTCATGTCTTCTCACTTTTGTTCCAAAATTATCTCCTGAAGTTGGTCACTAATCAGCGCATACTGATTTTAATTGGGTGTTATGGACACTGCTGAATTTTAATTTAACATCGTAAATTAGCATAAGTTGGACATGTCAAATTAAAATCTTACAATCTCCTCAACACCCAATTACCATCAGTTAACTGTTTATGATTACATTAAGTAAACAAAACAAGTGAACTATTTTTAGGCTGAGGTGTGAATATGTATTCTCTTTTAACTACTATGATTTATAATGTCCGAAGGGATGTAATGTTATCTGATCAGTTTTTATATTAAAAGAGTTAGAAATTTATAAATATATTTAAGTTACTTAAAAGTAGTATAATATTTTACTTAAAAGTTTTTATGCTCCGTTTTCATTGTGCTTAAGTTGTAAGTTGTTCTTCCTTGTAATTAAGATAAAAGTGCACATTATTTACAAGTGTATTTTCATTAAACATATAATAAGTGTACATTTTTGCATATTATCTAAGAATGTAAATCCTTTGTGAATGTTTTATGTTATTCTTGATTCTATTTTAAACTGTGGTGATCAACGTTTGAGTTTTATTGCTACTTGTATATGTTTCAAAACACGACGTTTTACATGTGTCCCGACAGCCCTGTATTATTAGCATTATATTACCAGAGAAAAAAGCACCCACAAAATTCTTTTCATCTAGAAATTGTATCATTCAAATAAGATTATACTAAATAAAAGAAAAGGCCAGTTTTTGATTACCTATAGAGTTGCTAGAATGTTTATGCAATAGTACATTAGGGCTAATTTTCATTATGATGTAACCATCGTAATGAATTGCTCAAGTTGGACTGTCGCTGGCAAGCGGAATCCAGGATGTGCGTTTTGTCCTATGTGGGACTCGTCAGCTGGATCTACCTACAAATACATTCTAATCACGTAATGGGTGTTGTCACATTCCATACAAACAATTTTTATAAAATTAATGACTTATTTGAAACAAATTTCGTGGGATTTTAAAAAAAGCTATGGATTGTGTGGTTCAACTGTGTCACCAGTGGAAAGGTAACTTACTGAAGACCCGTTAAAGATAGATCACAGTTTCTTAAGAAACAACCGAAGCCGAAAATCTGAACTGTTTGATCCTGGTTAGTGATCAGCAAATATGGCGTTTTTTGTGATAAATTCACGCTTTTATTTGATGTTTTGCATGTTTCCTGATTATATGTGAATACATTGATGCATTTAAGCAGCTCCTAATGATGGAAACTGAAGGCTCACAGTTTCAATTTACCCAAACTATATTTACTGGTAAATGAAATTATTATGGAAGATATCTTAATGAATAACGAAAGTTATGCCTATAATTGGTGATATAGTAATTAATGTATTAATTTATGTATCTTTCACTTTCATTAGTCGTAAACAATCTTTTTGTGTATTGAATCTTATCATTGAATCACTCTCTATTAGCATTTCCATATAAGATATGAGTATTCTAGCAAGTTTTCGCTTTTATTTATCAGCACATAACGTAGTGCTAATAGCAACATTCAGAGTTACATTCACCAAACAATGACTCGGGTCGAGCTTTATTCGAAATTACAATAAGTCATAAACAATTTACGAATGGTTTACGAATTGCCCAAGTGTCTAAACAAATTGTGCTCACTAGGGAGAATAGAAGAAACCATAATTAAACGACATTTGTACGATATTAGTCTTATACCCGGAAAACAAACAGAAGAAAGTGAAGTGTTGTATGACTGATGCTAACGTAGATTATAAACCATGTGTAATTTGTGCAACGGAAAATTTAGATCTGTTAAATCGCTAAGCTAGTTTCTGTAAGCCAAATGAATTGGTTAGTGATTCATTTAGAAACGAACGTTTCATCCTTAAATTATGAGAAAAATTCGAAGGAATTGAATGATAATTACAGGAAGCTAGAAAGAGATTTAAGAACGAGGCATGATTGAAGCGTGAATGTGTTTCTTCATTCTCTGAAGAAGCGGCTGCATCTTCATTACAAATCATCAAAAATTTCAACTCCTTTGCTTTGGAATATCGTAAATGTGTTATTTATTTCTAGAGATTAATCTATTGCAACCATTGACTTCGTCAACAGATTATTATAAAATTTTACAAATAAATTTGTAGTTGCTGCGTTAGACGACCGTTGGATACCAGGAAGTGTTGGGCTTCTGTTCTATCCTATTATGGGACACTTTACAGTTGCACATGCATGGCTCCATTAGGTTTCGGTGCAGAATGCCTTAACTTTAGACTACTGAGTATGCCAGCATCCAAGGATTGATGCTTTTAAATTTAATCACTTCGCGATATCTATGAAGCCCACCCTATTTTTATTGATGGGTAACTGTTTCACACCCAACATGGTCGAACTCCACTGTTCACATCTCAAATTCCACAATTGCCTCATGAAGTTAGTCATTAATGAGCCAATATTGAATGTAACTAGGTGTTTTGGAGATTGTTGAATTTGAATTCAGAAAAACGTTACAAAAACTATTTTGCATACGACACATGATAACATAAGAATTATTCACGGTACTTTTAAGAGCGAAGTTTTGTAAACAGTTTTTGATTACATAATAAATCATTCAAATATGACAGTTGACGATGCACTAAGGACAAGAGACCATTCATTTGAGATAATTTTGTGAAGATAGGCATTTGGTTTAGTTGTTTGTATTCGTCATAGACTGATGCTTGTTAGGTACTACTGATAAACATGAAAAACTGGACAACCGTTTCCTCCTGGTATAAACCTGTGACAATGGCATACAACTAAATAGTTCATTTTTTGGATAAAAGTATATCATTATCGATTAGTCTTTAAAAGTTCAGTAAATTGTAGTTCCATCATCAAGTTTCATATATATATATATATATATATATATATATATATATAATGTTCAAGTGAATAAAGACACAAGACGATTCTATTTCATAAAATTTCTTAAGTTTGTCACGTTTCAAACAAAAGTCTGATTAACAAATTTGTGGAAACTCTTCTGTGAATCATTTTACTTTGCATATGTAATTATAGCTTCAGAGCAATCGGACATTTTTTTTGAGAAGGGGTGAGAAACACGTTTTTCTGTGGCAATACATGCTTATAAGTTCCTGAGAAAAAATAAATTACCTTTCTCTTTCTTCTACAGGTGGATAGTTTGATTTGACCGGTTTCCACTGACAGTTATGTTGTTAACAATTGTCATACCTACAAACTGTAATTTTAGTAGAAGAAACGGTATTTTTACTTAGAGTGAGCATTGATAGTGAAGTGCACCCGGTATATGACCAAGTTACGTTTGTGGTATTTCCAGAGCAACTTCTAACGATTAAACCAACTCTTACGAGTGAGAATAAATTAGAAAGCAATGAAGGATGGAAGTGAAGTTATATTTGATCGTAAATAGAGCGTCGATGGGATAGCAACATCTAGGCTAGCAAACCAGAGAGAGATGCTTCCCACGGTGCGTCGTGACATGATCTAGTGATGATGCGTGACCGAGCGCCTTCAACTAGTCGTGTCCGCTAAAACAAACATGGTCAGCATCAATGTCGAGTACCTATGTAACTATTTATTTTGGGGATTGTTTACCACTACGATGGTGTTGCCCAAAAATGGTAAATGTTTTGATATATAACCATGGAGCTTAAAGAATCGAATATTACCAAATACATCCACTTCAGTTATTAGTCTGAAATTCTGGAGATTTTTGTCATGACAACATTTATTTAGTGCGTGCATGTGTGTGGAGGGGGTAGGTGTATAGTTTCAGTATTATTGCAAACAGGATATGTAGCTGGAAATATAACCTGAGTATCTTCGAAAAGGATTCTTATTTGCATGAAGTTTAAGATGTGAATATTCGCTTTATAACTATCACATATATATGCTGATTGACTGAAACGGTTTATTAATAATAAGTGGATTGTGAAAGTTATTAAGCTTTGAACACAGTTTCTCACTGTGTAGTCATTTATGTCTAGATTTTATTATATGGCCGTGGGTAGAAATAAGTCTTTTGTTAGTAATGATCATTTAAGTAGTATCAAAACAAGTGGGTAATCTGATGAATATAAAAAATAGAGTATTGTTTTTCCAAAAAGACAATAAAATATAATTCCACTGAATAGTAGATGAGGTATGGAAGCAGGAAGTGTTGTCGTACTTTGACTTCAATACTGCTGAACGTAACTACTTCTTACCACTTACCAAAGATAGAAATAGAAGCTCTTGTAGAAGATTTATTTCACCAATGAACAGATAAAGGTACAACTCTTGCATCCCTAATAATATTATTCGGTTGTGTAGGTGCTCATCAAGTTAACCACTGGTACAGGGAATGTTATGCAATAAGACGTGAATGAATTTTGATGTATGCGAGAATTAATATTACCAATGATGTTCAGGAAATGTCAGGTTATTTAAGAAGTATTTCTTTGCTGTCTCACTGTGATCTAGAATGGTCGCGCTTTTAGGTACTACAGTAATCAAATTGATTATGATGTATAGTCAGATGCAGTCAGAAGGTACTTAAGCAAGGTTTCAATCCTGATTATAGAAATATGAAAGTATATTTCTATATTTTGGTTAGTTTTTAATGATATATGGAATTCATTGGGGGGAAATTTAGAGTACATTTGTCAAAGGGGTTTTCGAATAATTTACCAAAAAATTTGAAATTTTTCTTGAAAATACATTTAGTCTGTACGGTTGCTCATTTTCCAGGTGTTAACTTTAAGAACTAGAAGTGATCATTGTTTGAACTCGTCATTCTGATACACCTGTAATCTAGTGTTACTAATTACTCAGAGACTCGAACTCATTAATTTTTGTTTCAAACGTATGTAGCACTATACAGTGAACTTCTGAATTCAAATGTTCAATCACCTTAGTAAAATCTACCCAATCTAGTTTAATACTATATACGAATAATAAGGAATATAAAGTCGGAAGTATGTTGTAATCGATTTACATTTAATCTATTTACATAGTCATTGATAATAGTGGCTAAATGCAAATACTGAATCGTACTATCGTCTTCACTAATTCTCATCCCTTTACTTTATCAATGAAATTATTAGCTTTTCATTTTAACGATTTCTGATTGCTGAAACTCAGCTAGTCAATGAGCGCCCTACCTTAGTAGTTAATCTAGTAATGTACTACCTTATAACCACTATCGGGTAGTCTTAATGTATTATCAGTCTGCCCCGACACTCTTATTTTCGAACCAAAGAACACTCACTTTGGCGAAAATTATTCAGTAATAAGGATTATTATATTCCATGCAATCGTTTATGTATGTCTGCCAACTCAGGCTGCACAGAATTTAAGTTACATTAGTAATAACAACTTAAAATAACGATACGATTTATAGGGAATCGGAAAAGCAAACACATAACTAACTAATCAAAGTTCAATTACTGGGAATAGATATAATTACCGTCATTAGTGTAAACGGAAGATTAGTACTTGGTAAACATGAAAATAGTATGCAAATAATGCTTAATTTGTGCATAGTCAAATTGCATGTTTTCAACAACTATAATTACACATATTATTTATTATATAAGTTGGATTGTGATTGGTATGTGGAATCCAGGACGCGCGTTTCGTCCTATTTGGGACTGACCAGCTTCAGTCTATAACAAATCAACGGGAATATACAAGCTCATCCTAACATATTATTTATATTTCTTAGAGTTTCATCACATAAATATTTAGTTGATTGAATTCATCACAGATTAATGTTGACAGGGTACCAGAGAGCACTGGACAACTGTTTCATCTTAGTATGGGACTCCTCAGTTCATTTACACATATATTTGTTATTATACAGTTTTTATTATTAAATATTTAGTTTAGACTACAATACGAATGTTATACACTTTCAAACATACAGTGATACATATTTTCTTATAGTTCAATAGGTATGTAGCTAACATATTTAATCAAACTCAATAACGATAAATATATATGTTCTGCAAAGAATAATCATATTTATTCCTTATTACAATGTTATGTATTTTATCAACAGATAACTTGTATGTTCATATGTTAATCTGTATTTCATGTTTTATTGTTGTTTCTAGTGATTGAAATTTTCTCATTAGTCAATTACATAGATACATGTATAATTTGTAATCAAGTAAAACATTTTTACAAATAATAAAATAAACAAGATAATAATTACTTAAAACAAACATAAATGTGATAAACACCATTATCATGTTTTTTAATTTTTATTCCATGTTAATCAATGTTGTTTTGTAGAATGAGAAAAAGAAGCCTACACACACACAAAGAAAAACGATTAGTCTCCCTATTTTTTTTTTCTAATGATCCATTAAGTTTTCCTTTATGTTATCACCTTCATCTTTCATTTGTTATTAAGTTAATTTGTTAAACGAAAAAGTAAAGAAAACTGGTTAAATTCTATTTGATAGTAACAATTATGTTTACAAGTGATAAATACAATACACAATACGAGTATGTTTAATACAAATTTCATGACTATTTTGTCTTTTTGGTAGTGGGTTAAATCTATCTTTAAAATAGTTGAAGAATGTAATGGAATTAGACAACGAAAATTGTATTGTCAGGCATACTTTTGAATCATTTGAAAAGGGTGACTGAATTCTAAGTTGATTAGATTATCTCTGCAAAAACATAGTAGTGATAGCGTTGATTGTCTGCCGACTACTTTGAACGTTTCTGTGATGATTACATTATGTTCACTGTCAAAAAGGTGTTTAGAGATTGCACTTGTGAGAACGTTGCAGGTTCTCAGAAAACCTGATAAAACCCTTCGTCCAGCCTTTCCTACATACTTGCTACCGCAAGTACATGTGAATTCATTGGTGCAGTTAGAGGTGACATCCAAAGAATATTGATCTAACTCTGTGTAGTTTAGTGAGCATTTGGTGCTATACAAACAGACCAGATGAGCTGCAGGACAAGTTCTTTTGAGTGCTGTACTAACTCTATAATTAATTCTTCTAGAGGTCTCATCTCCATTGAATGGGAGAAGTATGAAGACTGGTTTTTCCTTCACAGTTAGAGGCTTATCGGTTTCAAGATTCACCTTTCCGTACTTTCTAGTAAATTTCTTCGGATATCCATTGCATTGTTTTCAGTTCCTCATCAATTTTATCATTTGGGCATAGTATTCTGGCTCTATTAAAAAGCGTTTTTAGTAGACCACGTTTATAACTGAGAAGACAAAAGTAGTTATAATTTAAGTGTTATCCTGTTCATGTTTCTTCCATATGTATACATTTCTTAGCTGTTCCATCCATTCTCTGTTTTATATTAAGGTCTAAAAAGTTGAGTTGGTCATTAATTTTATGTTCCATTGTAAACCAGATGTTATTATGAACATTATTAAAATGATGAAGCATTCGGGAGGCGTCCTTTTTATCATCACATATGATAACATTATCACTGATATATGTAGAATAACATGCCGTGGTCCCAATTTGAGATTTCAGTTTTGTTTTTTCCTGGTTAACAATAAAGAATCTTCAAGGGTGGGTTAAAGCGGTTATCCCGCGGCTATTCCATCAGTTTCCTTGTATTACTCGTTGTTGAATTTGAAATGAGCACCTTTTTTTACAGAGTAATAGCAGATTTCTTAGATCATTTTGAGGCAAGCGAAGTAGATCAAAATATTTACAAGTTGTGTCAACTGTTCATTCTAACTGTATATTCATAAATAGTGAACAAATGTTAAATGGAATCATGAATATATCTGATATATTCCCATGATCTATTTCTTGTGAAATCTGAAACGTATTCTTCAGGGTGCGAACTGATTGTTGTACATGTCAACCTAAAATCAATAAGCTGTATACGAACACTGATTTTAGAAATATGATCAAAGAAACAATTGATCTGACTAAACTAAAAAATAAACGTTGGTATCTGACCGCTTCTGTGTATGTTTAACAGATCACTTGCTTGTGTGGACTAGTTATATGGATTTCTAGATGCGTGTTTCGTCCAAGATGGTCGGTGGTTGGTGCTTAGTAACTAACTCATTGATTTCTATTTTCATACAAGCTTTTCTTCACTTATCAATGCCAATAATAGTGTACCATTAGATGATATGAAAGTCAATAAACGTTTAAATGTTAAAGCAGAAATAATATATTTGTTTTGCTTTAATGAATATAACGATGAAGTTCGAGATTACATGTAAAGTAATTCTTCTGACAATTATAAATCGAAGTCAATGGCTAATCAGTACAAACTGCTAGTGTTGTACTGTTGTGTCTATTAGCGGACACAACAAATGGTGATTAATAAAAACTGCAATGCTTGTAAAATTGACCTCTATTCTTAACAGGTCTCTTTCGACTGATGAAACGAAAAGCAGATTAAAAATTGACATAAGTAACGTGCTGAGATAAGCATAGTAAAGATTTCTCATTTTATAAATCAAAACAACTCAGTAAGGTGTTTTAAAATTAGCTTGCAATTTTAACTTCATTTCAAAAGAATGCACTGACAAACAGCATGAAACTTGGGTTAAGTAGTGTTTTATATTGATTACTTAAAACCATCCGACAATATATGAGTATACACTTTTCTTACCAAAACATCGAAACCGATAGTGTTGTAAATATGTTCATCAGATCCATAATGTTCCATTTTAAGCTGAGTTGTTTTATGAATTTGTTCAGTTAAATTAATAATAAAGTTATAAGCATACTGTATTATGGCTAGCAAATGAAATCAAGAACACTTGTTTATTTCTATTCAGAACTTGTCAGGTGGATGTGCCCACATCACACCTGGGCTAAAACTCAGCTCGTTTTGTGATAAACTTCATCTCGCTCATCACTAGGCTACTGAATTAGATCAAATGAGTTTTAAATTACTGCTGTATCAAGGTAATCTGCTTAGTATGGATATACAACCACGGACATTGATAAACTTCACTTCATAAGTAATCAACTATAAGATACAAGAACCTTTAAATCATAAAGGTTTTAGTGTTTAAAATAAATGAATTCAGTCACATCCCCAGCATAAGAGTTTAAGTTAACCTGTATATTAAAAGCAATCTACATCTTGATTCTGTATGGTAAATACACATAATAATATTCATAATATATGTATATATACTTCGGTATGAATGAAATAATTCATTTATATAAGTTGGATTGTGACTGGCAAGTGGAATCCAGGATGCGCATTTCGTTCTATTTGGGACTAATTGGCTGGATGTACCTGCATCCCAATGTTGATGTTCACAGTGGGATTCGAACTCAGTCCGTTTCGTGTAGAACGCCACCGCGTTCACCACTAGACTACTGAGTCCAAATATTTGCTTTAATGTTTAAACAAATAGTTAAATCAGTGCTATTCAGACTTTAAATTAAACAATAAAATGTAAATTTTTTATTTCATCTTTAAAATAAGAAAGAAAATTAATTATTTCGCCTATTCGTCCTTATTGTTATTTTCTCTTTTTACATCAAATCAAAATTACAGCCAAAACCCCTAGGGTTATTAACAATAGGACTACATTTATTTTTATGTCTCTAAACATACACTTGAGACATTTATAGTCTGTGAAGATGTTCAGTATACATCTTAAACTCTGAAAATATAGTACAATTGAAAAAATTAATTGATAGAATAAAAATAATACTGGGTAAATTCAAGAACAGAAAGAAAAAAGGAAGACAATCAAAAAAGTTTTATAATTCCCTTAATGTTATAATATGGTGTAGTTGCTAGTGTAACAAGTAAATTCCATTGTACTTTATATGCATAGATTTACCTGTCGACTACTTCAAGTCATCTAATTATATATGAACACTTAGTATTACAATTTATGCATTAACATTTACTTACGGAAGTTGATTCATTCTATTTTATCATGGTGCCAATCAATATGTATATGTTCAGTATATTTAAATCTTTTGTAGATAAACAGGAAGAATAGAAAATCTGTAAACAATAGGAAGTAAATGACAAAAATAGTAACTTTGAATATATTCACTATTCACTTTCTTTACTGTAATTTGTTATTTTTACATTGTCTCATTTTTCTGAATGTTCATATAAGAATGTTACATTTTAGTTTTTAGTTGATGGTCTCCTATTATGATACTAATTGAAATCTCATATCCTTGATGAAACTGATAATCATTTGTTCTAGTAGTATGTGAATTTTGTAAAGACTGTACAATTTGGAGATCATTTATATGATGAAATTATTTCGTCTATATTAAACAGTGAAATTTGACAAATTACTAGGCAACATTTTTATCCTTATATGAAACTCTTAAGTAACAATTATCCTGAACAGATTTTTTTGACTTGGTGATTTTAATTGCAAGTTCAAAGAATAGATATTCTGTAGTTAGAAATGGTAATTAGGACTCGTGTTCCGTTGTATTTATGATTCATTAACTAAATATAACTGAATCTCAATAATGACGTTCATATCAAGATTAGAACACATTCCCATTGACTTTAGACGCACAATGTACCACTCACTAAATTACTAATTTGATCTATCCGCTAAAGTGAAGGTAGAATGAAACCCATGTTCTGGATTATAGTGACGGTTACAATTTATCTATTCTAGATTCTCTTCAAGGAAATGTCTTTGTAAAGGAAATCTTCTAAGTATGGACATATGTTAATTACGATTGTTCGATTAATTGTCTTAAGTCTTAATAATAATAATACCATACATTAGAAACTGTTCTGACTGTTTCAGTAAATAGCTTTTTGAGTATTTGAAACGTGTGGAAATAGGTCCCAGTCACAGGCACATGAGGCTGACAAACCTTATATGGGCAAAACGTACATCCTAGATTTTACTTTCATCCACAATCTATTTTAAAGAAAAGGGAAATCGATTTGGTAGAATTTCAAGTTTTGTACACAGTGATACTTACAGAATGTTACTAAATACAATTTATCGTGATTGTCATATTTGTTTACTTTTAGCAAGTTTTTGTAAATGACGATTATATTCGGATAATTTTAGCTCTGACCACGTGTTTGACATTTTACATGAATTTTAATTTCGTTTAGAATACCGTAAAACTACTTAAGTACTACTGTTTATAGCATCACTAACCTAACTCAGGCTTCCTACCTATTCTTATTCTTTTCTTGAGCTTGCATTGTAAACAAAGTATTGTTGATGTTAGATGATTAAACGTCGTTAAAAGAAAACACTGGACCTAAGTTACGTAATATTTAGCATCCATCAGAAGCACATACCTGCTGCTGTGAGGTATATGATGCCTTCTAATGAAATCATTCTCAAGTAATTCAATTTGCCAGTGCAGTAATATTGCAACTAAACCATTCGGGCTGTGACTCACCTTCTGTAGGACTGAGATTTATTCATTGATTGATCACTGAACATCAACTAATATCGTATTTTCACAGATTTTGGCACAGGTTAAATTATATAAATTAAATTTTCTATCAACGCAGAGTTTTTATTTTCCGTCTGAAATTACGTAGGCGAGTAAAATCTTCAAAATACACATGGGTAAACCACTTTGATAATCAATTTCTTCTACAGTAAAAAAGGACAAGTAATCATGTTTATGCTATCAATAGATGCATTTAGCATTTGAAGTAAACTGCTGGTGAAAAACATATTACATAAGACAGATGCAACTCATAGTATCTACATTTATCTAAGTTATCTGAAACATTCTAGTCACTAGGATTTTTATAACTCAGTTATAAACTAGGGTATATACTGATAGCTAGAGTTTTATTGAATACTAGAATTAGGTTAATTAAATAGCAGCAAAGACGACAAAGCACTGTAAAGTTACTCATCATAAACACTAAAAGTGAAAAGAAAAGCACTCAGTAAAATTCTTTAAATTGGATCCTCACAGCTATAGTTCTTATAACGGAACTTGCTACTCAATGATTGCGATTCTTTATTGATTTATTCATGTGAATTAGCTTACATAGTCTGAATTTCAATTTTAATGATTTAATAACTTCAAATATCTGGAGTGTACTAAGTAAACTGATTGAGAAGATAAGCATAACATTTGTTTTATTGTTCGTGATTGCAGTCACTTTTAAACATGGAATACCTCTTTACTTTCAGAAACTCAGTTACAAGCATTACAAACTTCTCTCCTTAATATGTGATATGATCAAATGAAATTAACACGATTTTTATAGTTATTTATTCTTAAGATTTAAATTCTTTAGAATTTGTCCTATTTGGATTAGTATTCCAAATATCCATTTGTCATTACAATGTAAGCAAAGTACATAATTAATAAATGCTATTACGATAATTAGTGTTCTTTTACGTTGTTTAAACCCCACCCCATCCCCCGCCAGCACACACACACTAGTAACTCACCAAAAGTAGATAAATTGTAAAAATGACCTGAAACAAATGGCACTTTCTTAATTTCTTTCAACTCCCTTCATTTTTTCAGAAGAATGACAAATTGAATGAAGTCAATTCGAATAAAAACCTATATTTGAGAAATAGGTAGTTACATTATAAGAACTGACATAAAATATAATTATGATGTAATTTTGCTTCAACATTTTTATGATATAAAAACAGTCAAATAAAAATCAAAGCATTATTGTTTTAGAGTTCTTTCAGCTCAATGATTTAATTGTAGATATTTTATTATTCCTCAAGTCGACATTATCATTGTCTACTTCATATAGAAGTGAATGATAACACTAATTGGAAGTATAATGAAAGTTACACAATTAAACCATCGAGGACAGACAATTTACCAACATCAATACTATTTACCTGAGATGCAAATTTCTGTTCGGATGGCTCCCAGAAACTTCAACGAGGCCTCCAGAACCCTTGAAGGAGCCGGAGACATTCCGTCCAATCACTGATCTATAGAACCTTCTAAAATCATGACGTGGAGCGTTCGGATTGGGTAGCAGTTGAGACTTCTTAATTCGGATTGGATTAATAATAATACTGAATTATTTGTTACAGAAAACTACAAATATACGAATATTTTGTACTTGACTCACTTCCCATTTCACTAGAATAAAGTTTCCTGTTTTCTCGTCTTCAGTCTTCTGATTTGGCGACTAGGAGGATTCAAGGCGTTCAAGTGCTAAGATTGCTTTGCGGCTAGTCAAGTTATCAAGCACGAGATATAACAATTTCTATTATATTTCAGAAACCTTTACGTGTAGCACAGATCATTCATATTAAATTAAATGTAATGATCAGCTTACAATCGAGAATAAAATATAATTCAACAATACGTATAACTGTACATCATTCAAATGAGTCATGCGAAAAGATAATTTAAAATAGTTGACCGTTTTTGATTAATAGTATCTACATTGTATTTGCGTGACCCGAATACATTTCTCTTATATCTGTGGATGTGTTCAACTGTAGGCTACACTAAACTGTTTGAACTCGAATGATTTATTAGTTAATAAAAATATTTGCATTATGAAGTATTATTCGTTTGTGGTTTGCACATTTAATATAGTTCACTGAAATACAGACTTATATCTGGCGTACTGTATTAGTAGAGTAAACGTTGTCAGTGTACATAGTTGTCTTGATTTACTGTATAAAGTATGTTATTCAGAAATATTTTATTAAAAAATGAAATTGTATAAATGTAAAGTATTTGAATTTTACCTTCGGTATCCTTAAGCTCAACAGTAAGTTAACCTATTCCAATATGTTCTATTATCAGGGATTGTTTTGATTTAGGATTAATTTACTAATATGACAAATACTCGACTGTGGCTGGCAAGTATAATCTAGATCCGGCTTTAATCTTGTTTAAGACTCTTCAGATAGTATATCCGCATCCCACTACTGATGTTCACCCAAGGACTTGAACTCAGTTCATTCGTGCCAAACGCTGTTGTGTTTACTAGTAAACTACTGACTTCAGGCAGCTGCATTTATGCAAGGGTTATATACATATATATATAATTTAGAAGCATCCATATCTTCACTTGCTGATGTCGTTAAGGGTTAAAATTCATCAGTCTGCGCAGTAAAATCTCCATTTTGAGCAAATTACATCCTGGATTCCACTTGCCAATCAGAATTCAGCTTTGCTCATTCTCTTGTTAACTTCCAGATTATCAAGACTATGCGTTTAGAATGCACACATAGCAACGATGATTGGTCATTTCCAGTTGAGATACAAATGCCTTTGAACCGTACAATAAGTCAGTTACAAACGTTTATCCATTATTTAAAAGTCACTTGAAAAAAAATTATTATCATATCAGAAATGAACATACGTTAAACACCGAGTGATTAGTATGACTCTTGTGATATCATACAATCGCAAACAAATTTGATTTAGAAACAAACATTAAGTCATCGACATAAACATTTGATTTTGGCATATTAGGTTATTCTAAAAACAATGACTTAGAATAAAATTGACCTCCTGCTTAACACATTTAAGCTAAATATAAACGATGTTTAATCATTGTATTATAATCTTTGATTAAGATAGGAGTTTGTATTCTTCTTTCTTGCATTTAAAACACATACTAATGAAACTCTTATGCATGCCAATAAGTGTAGATATTAACGAAGGTGAAGTAAATGACAGGAAATGACATCCGTCGAGCATCATCCCATAATTTCAACTAAAAATTAGTTGTTCCGTATCAAGTTGTTTATAGAACACGTTGAACCCAGAGTGTATACGTAAAACACATTAGAACAGTGAAATGAAATTATCAAGGTGAGTATCAAAGCAGTAGAAATAGTAGTAGTATTAGTGATCTTATTTTGTGGACTGACCGTAGAAGTAGTATTTTTTGGAATAGCAGGAATAAAATAATTTAAAAACTTAAGATCTACAAAGTGTCAAATAGTAAATGAATTTGTGGTTGGCAATTGTTATTGAAATCAAGAAACCAAATGAGAGCACAGAATACTCCATTCAGTCAGTATGGGCATACTAACGTGACACTCACCAATTACTAATAACTTAATGGACAGTTTCAACGTCTTAGTTCAGTCAATCTTAGCTTGATTCCAAATTATTCTTACTCCAGAGAATATTGTCGAGCAAAGTGAGCGATTCCTGGATATGCGTAACACATGTTTCAGCTAATATGGTTATTGAACATTATTTACTCCATAAATTGCATTATTGTCATTACTTAGGAACCAGTATTGAAACTCATCATTTCTCACTGTATCGTCGAGACATACTTCAATGATGCTTGTAATCAAATATTCTTAACATTCACTTACATCTCGAGTGCCGTTAGAGGTATGAGGGTGGTTATCACTTACCGGTTGCCCACACCGTGGAAGGATTCTTCTTGAGGAACCTGAAAAAGAAGTGGATTGGGGGAGGTCTTGATGACCTGAGAATGTGATTTCAGTGCCGGGGGGGGACAACTGTTTGAGGTCGGTCACCTATATTAATTGTTGCTCTGGTTGTCAGAAGGGGCATATACCTCGTGGCTTCCGAAGAGACTCAGCTTTCATCATGAGGTATCATATCAGGACTTCCAACTCCCGGGGCAGAGTTAAAATGGTTATAAAGGTTTTTATTGGTAAGCGTTTTTTAGCATGGTCTTTGTTTTACGGGATGGGGTTGCTAACCCCATGCTCATCCCTCCTCTTTTATTAGGGCTAGGGACAGGCAGCAACCCTAGAGGAGCACCAGGCAAAGTTACATCCACTTACAATCTACTTTTATAGACAATATTTCACAGTCGTAGAATAGAACATCTACAATTCTTGTATTGTATGCTTGACATTTGTATTGTATATAGTCACTATGATCAATTAAATATAGTTTCTTGTCAATATCATACAAAACAACATACACTAACAAATTAGTTCAATATTTAAAAGTATTTAACACCCTAGAAAACTATTTATCTAATAAAATAAAAAAAAATGATTATCATTTTCAATTACAAGTTAATTTTTCAATATTTTAATTTCTAGTTAACAACAAAAAATTTCTGTTAGTTTTTTTTTACCTTATTGATTATGATTATTTTTTCATTTATTGAAAATTGAAATGTCATTATTTATTTCAAATAAAATAAATTCATTTTCATGTTAAAATAAAATGTTGCATTTATTATTTTTTTTTTTTTGAAAAAAAATAGGAGTAATTTCGTTTTTCGTTTTTTTCTAAATAAATTTTGTATATGTTTATATCCTGAAATGAAAATAATAAGTAGTATATTTGTCATTATGAAAATTATTGTGTAGTATTATAGAGATAGAAATAAAGTATTCTCTTAAAGTTTGATTATAAAATGTTGACAGTCAATGTAGAAGTAGTTCTTTTTATTTTGCCTGTAAGTATAGATTTAATATCATAGAATTTATTAAATGATGTTTCTATAAGTAGAGACAGAAAAAGAAGTGTTAGTGAAAGCCTACGAGTTCAGATGTTCAAATGAATTAATCTAATGACAACAATGAAATAGATTGTGTTATGAAAAAAACAAAATTTAACGAGAACATTTAAAAATATCACCTAAAAGTTACTTTTTCTATCTTTGAGTATACACTTATATAATAGTTCACTAAATTATTCACATTGGAAATGTTTAGTTAATGCAGTTGTATATTGCGAATGAGGATAGTTTGAGGTCAACTAAAATTGATATCACTGAAAAAAGCAGGTAAACCCAATATTATATCATTTATTACGTTCTAGTGCTATATATATATATATATATATATATATCAGTTAATCAATGCCTGTTACCCCACGTGGAGAATAAGGTTGCAACCAGCATTCTAAGACCGAAATTTCCCCGAGCTATTTCCCCAATCCTTCCCAAGTTCTATTCATTCTTTTCATACCTGACTCCAATTCCCATCACAATGTATTTTTGGGTTTTCCACTTTTGCTTTGGCCTTCAGGATTTCATGCTAGTGCCTGTCTTGTGATACACTTTGATGGTTTCCTTAATGTATGTTCAATCCACCTTCAGCATCTTCGAGTAATTTATTTCCCAGCAGGAAATTGGTTTGTTCTCTGTCACCGAAGGTTATTATTGATGGTATCTGGAAAACGCATCTGTAGTCAAGCAGACAACTGTTTATAAATACATGCATCTTTTGGATAATGACTTCCGTAGTTCTCGAAGTTTCAGCCCCATACAATAGAACTTTATTGACGCTTGTATTGAGAATCTTGACTTTAATGTTTGCTGACAGCTGGTTTAAATTCCAGATATTCTTTATTTGTAGGAATACTGCTCTTGCCTTGTCTTTCATGTTCGCGCATTCACATCTGCATTAGACACTCCTTGTTTATCGATGACGCTGCCAATCAGGTATGTGAAAGTTTCCACATCTTCCAGAATTTCTCCATCAAATGTAGTTAGGTTGGTGCACATTATTTTGTATTTGAGAATCATGCTTTCCCCTTTGTGTATATTTAGGCTAACAGCTAGCTGCAGAGGCTGCTGCTATACTGTCCGTATCCACCTGCATCTGTTGCTATGTGAGAGGTAGAGGAGTCAGCTAGGTCGCCTCCATTGTTCAAGCCGTCTAGTTGCATCCTGGTTGTTCGCTGTATTCCGAGTGTCTTGAGATGTTGCAGCTTTTATAATCCAGTCAACCACCAGGAGAAAGAGAAAGAGTGATAGCATGGTTATTATAGTTAAAATGTAGGTGGTAAGTAGAATTCAGCTCACAAGTTTATTCTTATTTTCGACCTGCCAGCTGGATGTATCTACACACTAGTGATGATATCCGAACCAGAACTTAAATTCACTTTGTCTGAGTCACACTCCCTAGTCTTTAGTGATTTCAGATAGTCACTTTTGTAAAACAAGCATGCGCATATGATTTGAAAGTACTTTCAGCTTCCTATTAATGCTGTTATGGACTTAAATTGTCAAGTCTCTGGTAACATATATGTATCTCAAAACCACGACGACACTAACGAAAAGACAAAATACTTCTAAATTATATAGAAACACTCGTTGCGTAAGGGTGGCTGTGTAAACTCATCGGACTCATTAGGGTTTTAAACATGGACCGCTTTTGAGTTCTAATGTAAACATCAATATTAGAATGCTGGTATATCAAGATAATGAGTCCCAAAGAAGCCAAAACTTGAGTTCTTGACTCCACTTGACAGCAGATGTCCAACTCTAAGCCCACTAATTTCTTTTTCTTACCAAGAGGTGGTAAGGCATATATATATATATATATAGTGAAATATACATATATATAGGTTTATATTTGTTTAATAGAATAAATAATGATCATCAGTTACCTTAAATTTTTAGGTACAACTTATTGATGAGCACCGACTAGTACAACATTTAAGTTAAAACTTTTATATTGATTATCATCATCCATCAAGTATTAAAATTAAATAGTGAATCAAAATTCCCTATGGCATATAATAATTTATAAATTTTTACAATTCAAATTATATGAAACATTTAACAACGTTTTCACTTATCATATTACTTATTCAATACTAAAGAAAAAAACTATAACTCATTCTATTCTCCTATTCACAATGTTAAATTAAATTAATGTGTATATTCTTATTTAACAGTACAATATTCATTTAAATTGACAAAAATAAAACATTATTAGGTTAAATCCTCATGAGAATAACATTGTTATTATTATTATTATTAAAAAAAAATAATGTGTAAAGTAACAAACTAGTATTTTACTATTCAATATTCAATTTAAACTAAATATCTATAGAAAATTTTCATTATTGTTACAATTCAATAGTTTTGTTTACTTGAATCAACAATAAAATAGTCATATTCTTCTATTCTATTACTTACTATCTTTATTTAAATGTTATTTCTTACAATATTTATTGAATATGCTATTCATGTTAGAGTATAGACGGTAAAGATAATTTAAGTATATTTAGATGGTAACAAACTAATTATATCAGATAATTTTCAGTGATTTCACTTTTAAAATTGTACAATCTCATATTTATGTAAATATAATTTTAATAAAACAATCATAGTTGGTTAAAATTGATAACAGAATGAGATGAACATAAAATTACCATTAGATAATAAAATTTTAAACTCAGTTGACTAATAAATGTTATGGTAACTAGATAGAAAATACTCAGTTATATTAGATTAATTGATAAGATAATATTCGTAAGATGAAATGTAATCAATTTGATAAGACAATTTATGAAGATAACTACGTTCAAACGGACATGGAAACAAAATTAAACCAAACAAGCGTTTCTATTGCATTCATTCTCCAACTACATTTAACATCTTATTGACTAGTAGTAAATTTATGTTCATCTCCTTTTTTTATCATTTTTAGCCAATTGTAATTATTCTATTGAAATTATGTTTATATAAATATGTGATTGTACAGCTTTGAAAATGAAACCGCCGAAAAGCGACCTTTTCAATAAACTATATTATTGTCCTTTTACTTATCAATAGGCGTTTTCAGTTTACAATAACTTATATGTGTATAGGTGAGAATGATTTATTCAGTATCACTAAGAAAATGTTTTATTTCAAATCTAATTTACAACATAAGCTATTGGTAACCAAACAAAAATGAGTAGCTCCAGTGTTCAAGCTTTAGAATTCATCAATTATTCTTACTTATTTTTGTATAGAAAAGGATGGTTTATGAGTATGTCTCATAAGAAATGTCATATCTTACAATGACTAACTGTTAAATCATTAATTCAAAAAAAACAGTGATCCTTATTTGGTGTCATACATGGCTAACAATTTCAATGTCACTTCTCTGCAATGAATAAGTTGTAAGGAGTGGTCTACAGTTTTAAGTGTAATCTGCTTAAATAACATAACAAATTATTTATTTTATTGTGTTTTACTTACATTGAAAGCAACAATTTGCTAATGAACAGACTAATACTGAATGATTTTCTTAAATAGATTCAACTATCTCAGACAACTTAAGCAAACATGACGTACTACAACCTTTACATAATACGATCAATTACTTTTCTGACCTCAATTCTTGATTCTCTGTAAATAAAACATACATTAAAGGTCAGTGGGAGAACTCACTATCTATTTACAAAGAACAATGAAATGAAATACCTGAATATAGCCATCATAATAAATGGAATCTATCATACTCTATTCAGCTTGCTTTTGGCATCATCAAATTAATAAATAGAACTAATTGTATAAAACTATGAAATTCGTCATAATATCAGTTAACAGTCGTTAAAATAATCACAGAGGTGATTTTTGATGGTTTTTCTGCTGAAATTATTTAGTAATCAGATATATCTACGCACTATTATTGAATGTGCTTGAATTCTAATGTTGGCTTGATATAGACTAAAACTGATCAGCCTCGGCTACCATATGTACATATTGGGTAGACCGTAGCTGAAATCTACAAGTGATATTTAATTTGATTAACGTAAAGGCGTTTGACACTAAACGGACTGAGTTCGAATCCCAGTATAAACCCACGTCCACCCAGCCTACCAGTTCCAAAGAAGACGAAACGCGCATCCTGAACTCTGCGTTTCCAGCCATAATTCAAATTAAATCTTCGTATTTATATATACATATAGTTTTCTGATGAGTTTAGGGTGCTATAAAAGATGAAAGCACATTATTTTAGAGAATAAAGATTACGAATTACTTAAACTTGACGCTTTAAAACTGGAAAGTATAAGATGCGGGTAAAATGTATGATCATAGACGATCGCATATTAGTTAAATGTTATAAAAACAATCTTGTAGGCTATTTATCGTCTCCGATAAATAATTTTAAAGAGCAAAAGTCAGCATAGCGATAGAGAAGTTTTGAAGTGATGCCTATCGAGTAAGCTGTAGTAATTTTAAACTAATGTTTATATATAAGGATAACAGTTTATCAAGTGTACCTAGTAGCAACAGTGTTTACACATTTAGAAACCTTATAATTTCACTAGTAGTGTAGAATATAATTATTCATGTAATCATTTTTTAGGTGGTATTGCAAGTATACTACTGATGTATCGTATAAATAATGACAATTGATCTATTTTACGGTTAAGCTTTAGGCAAACATTCCAGATTCGTAACAATTTATATATAAATCAATATATGTTGACAAATGAATGAGAATCAGAAATTTTTATCACTGGACCTGAACTACAAAATCTACAACATGCTGATATTACAAATCGGATTACATCAGTAAATGAAATGATTAGTTTTGTAAATGTTATCAAAAAAAGCAGTTTTTTTTTCAATAATAAAAACAATCCAGTCAACTTCTATGTTACTTTAAATCCCCTTAGAACACCTCTTGCTTTACATTACTTTTCCAATGTTTGTTTACGTTGTTCATTTTTAGTTCCAGTTTGATTATATGTACACTGTCAATCATTTATTTGTTTTATTGTTTCAATTCATTACAAAATAAGGAAAACAGTTGTTAAAATTTGTAGACGAACGTAGATAATTTCATGCTTCAGTAAATGTCTCTGTAGATGACATCAATAGTAAATGGAAATGAGTTCTATGTTATAGTTTATTACCATGGTAAATAACTTTCAGAATTGTGTAATGTTATAAATTGAGATAAGTAGACTCTTTGACATTTAAATATTGTTCTATAGAGTAATAATCATTAACAAAAACTTACGTGACTTACTTCTTGAGATTATTCCTGGAATGTTAATGAGAAGACGTGACCAGTGGAATTCAACCGTGTTGATTGTGAGGCAATTACCCACTAATCGCTATGCGTTGGGGGGGTCAGGTAAGCATATCGTGTTCTGACTAAATTAGGAATGTCAACTGTTGAAAGCCGGCTCAGTAGTCTAATAATAAAGCGTTCGTTGCGAAGCTAGAGCTTCATGGGTTCGATTACTGGTAAAATTGTGGGTGCGCATAGCTATAAGATCCCGTTTTAAGATGAAACGGCTATCCAGTACTCATTTGTGAACAATATTTTTCTAATTTAGACCAGTTCGTGATATCAAAGTGAAAATTCCTATGTGCTAATAAAAAATATCCTTTTAGTAGTCATAATATCAACTCGATTTCATCAAATATCGAACTGAAGGAATATGTATTCATTGTTGAAAAATGTTAATGAATTTAATGCAACTCATTAATGTAACTCATTATCTATAGATAAACCAAGGTAATTGGTAACTCTAGTAAATTATGTTTTGTTTGTGTGCATCCTTCACAGATTGATATCGGTTATATACCATTAAAAACCAGTAAGAGCTGGACAGCTAAATAGTAGTTGTATAGGGCTCCTCAGTAGTGCTCACCCTCTACTCCGCCTATCTTCACAAAACCACTTCAGTTAAATTATACTACAAGTAGTCAGGGGATATAAAATAATTAATTTAATAGACTTGATAATCAGCTATTGAATAATCTAAGAAATGTTAAATGTACAAATTACCCATTAAAATCTCGAGATGAGATATGATAAGAAGTGATATTTTTTTATAGTAACAATCCTTATTTGTAATGTAAATGTTTTGTATTCCAATGGGAACTGGATTTCATGGTCTCGTTATACTGTTGGCAGTTTTGCTCAGGTTTCTAAATGTTTGAATTGTAGATTCTATATGAAGATGATTATCATTTGCTATGTTACCTAAATTTACGGTCATCAAATTGTGACCTTACATGAGTAATAAGGATAGGCATATTAAAATAACTACTTTTGTTGTATGATGTCTTAATAATTATGCGACGCTGTACAATTGTTTAGTAAACATTAGTAAAAAGGATACCAAGAAGATGTTGCACAATAATGGAATGTTAATATTGCAAATCAGAAGAAGGATGCAATTTTAACAATATGATTACTGCTGATGAGATCATTCTAGTCGTAGACTGAAAGGAAGCATTTTCAAGTGCGTGGCCTATCTGTTGTCATATGCAACAAACCATGTGGGTTACATGATGCAGTTTTCAACAGAAAACTAGTTGTGTGAGAAGTATAGCAGACTCTACTTGATTTCAATAATCACAATATCTACTGGTCAGCTACTTGAGACTATTCAGACAGTAAAGAACTTCATCAATCGCAGCATACCCAAAAATGGGATAAAGTACACACGAAGTAGACGTTAAATGGAAAGTATAATTACATCAATCTGTCATTAGTCTACTTGTAGTCACATTTTATGTAACTTGACTCTATTGAAAATTAATAACCTTTATCAAGTTCGCTAACAATTAATAGTGGTAAGAATCTAAATTCATTTTAGAACACTGCACATACGATCAGGCGTTTGTATGTTTTCCTTGAGGAATCCTATTGGTTGCCTTTATGCTTGTTATTCACCAAGGTGAGGGG
Organism: Schistosoma mekongi; assembly: GCA_034768735.1. Classification (NCBI taxonomy): domain Eukaryota; kingdom Metazoa; phylum Platyhelminthes; class Trematoda; order Strigeidida; family Schistosomatidae; genus Schistosoma; species Schistosoma mekongi. Next base: position 35,264,576 of record CM068307.1, on the reverse strand, counting down.
ATTAAATATAGGTGACTAGTTCGTAAACCAGAATAATAGATAAATAGTATTACCGGTGAGACCTAAAATATCATTAATTCGCTCCAGGATCCTAGGTGGCGGATGCTGAATGAACAGATTTAGTCCTGATTTGATTATTATCGAACTATTTCTCAAGCGATTTCTATACTACATTATGGATCAGTTCTTTACTTGGGATTGGTACCGTAAGGAAGCTATAGTATCTAAAAAGAATATCAAAACAGTACTAATAACCATACTTAACTACATCAGTAACAGAGCTTTCTAGGAAGCAAGTTTTCACGTCATTAAGACGAAGTCTAGTTTTATACATTTGACGGTAGTATACATCACTTATTTACGGTGTGTAAATGCGAAATCAAATGAATTTGGCTTTAAGACTCTTTATTCTGAACGGTTATTTACTAGCTGTATGCATGTTTCCAAAATAACTGTTTATGAAATTGTAACAAATAGCTTTATGGCATACATTCTGTTTATATAGCAGCCACGGTGGTTCATATTTTATTATACTGCAATTTTGATGCTAATTTCAACGTAATTGCTTTCAGTATTATTTCCTTTTATAGTTATAAATAAAGAAAAGTGCAATTATTTGAGAATTTCAACTATCCTTTGAAAAATTAATGGAAGCATTTATAAAACTATTAACATAAGATTGTCAAGTAAATATCGTGATTCTGCTAACTTTAATTTTAGAACTATGGCACTAAATTTATTGAAAATGCATTGATGATGCTATGTGAAAAACTATTTGATGTCTTTCTTACAGTAACTAGTATAACAACATCCAAGTCAAATGCATTGGATAAATTAGACTTGAATAAGTCATCTGCATATTTCGAAAGAACTAGTTGATTAATCTACTCTGTAATGGATATACTTCGTGAGCAGCATCAGTAAATAACGTAATAATATGCAATGTATGATATATATATATATATATATATATATATATATACCTTCATAGACTTCTCATACACGTCATATAACTATAAATCAAGTTTTATCATCGGTTCCTATGTCGTGTAAATTTTCTTTAATTTTACTCTTGGCTACTAAAACCGGGTGAGTTGGGGGGGGGGTAAGAGTGGAATACAATTGGAGTAGGATGAAAATAAAAGAAACAATTAGAAAATACAGCGGTAAAATAAAAACAATTAGTTATTTTCTTTTCGAACTACACTGATTTTTTATCCTAGTTTTATAACCGATAGATTTATATGATCGGAGTATTATATCAATAGAATATCATAGAGATATGTTTAACCCTGTGAACAATATAAATTTAGGACCAAGATTAAACATCTAGAAGCCATGTAATTTTGATCTGTCACTTAGGAACATTTTCATCTACTAAATTCACAGTTACCAAATTTCATGATTTTTGCTTGTACAACCACACAGTTTCTGGTTCTTTAAATAGAAGCACTATAACTTATCTCAAACTCAAAAAGGTCACTTTCAATTGTAGCTTCTAATAGCCCTATTATTACTCTACACTTAAACGACCATAAGTGACATTGTATTTTCTCTAGTGTCAAAATTATTGATAAACTGTCTGTCTATAAAAATGTGCCATCAGAAAGTTAAAAATAATGATATCGTGAGGATTAAAATACTTTAAAAGTACTAGGCGTCTAAGAATTATAGACATTTATTAATAAGTAAAAATGTACAAGTGTCTAGATTTAAATTGAACATTTTATGAGTGCTAGAGACGGAGCTTCAATATTGATATCTAGTAAATTCTGAGCTTTTAGTGGTAATCCAACCTGTATCTGTTGCTTATGCATATTTCATAAAAATTGCTAAATTTATGGTCATTACATTTATATATACGTAGACTGCTGCCTATGATCATAGGTGTCTTTCAAGTAAAGCTCATGAAGCACAATTGAAAGTATGTACGACTGTGATGAAACTAACTCATAATGTCTTTTTTATTACAAGGAATGGAAGTATCGCACTGCTAGAAGAAGAACGTACCGTATGCAAAATGAACATATATGACTATGACTCTTAATCTTCCTGTTCTACCTGTTCTTTTGCAATCTCATTATTTGAATTCCCAAATATATACCTCTAATGTATCTCTGTATTTTCCTTGAGAAGTTGTCCAATAGTCACTGTGTGTTTAACATATCATTTCAGCTGATGAAGTACTCACGACAACCCATCTATCACTTTTAGCATTCGCGCACAGTAGAACCAATAGGCGAATATTTTAAAGGGTAATAAACATAGACGAAAGTCTATTAATGAAGTCATAAACTTTTAATGAACGATATAGTTGAACCCACAGTATAAACCAATATCCGACAGTAGGTTCAATAAAAGTAGGTTGGAAAGAAAGGATATTATTCTATGAACTGACTGTAGTGTAAACGATTTAAGTAGGTGTAAATAACTTGGTTTTAGTTTTTCAAATAGCCTCAATGTACGGCTGAAGTTGTTCAGTTAAATAACATAAAATTGTTTGTATTGATATAGCTCACTAGTTTTTAACAAATCTCAATCTATGTTACTACTTAGATTCTATACCTTAGTGTTACTCTTGTCCCTTGGATGTCTCCTTCTTACAATTAAAACTTCACATAAATGAGAACAAAATTTTCTCCTCGTCACATATCATATTAAATTTTCTTATTTTCACTGTACCGTATCAATCTATGACCATTTGCCCTGATATCTCCTCGTGTAAAATTCAATATTAACAGTGTTAAACTGACACTGAAGTTGGATAAATGAAAACATAATATCCACATTTTAGAAGATGCAACATAATTTTATTACAATATTTTTTATATTAATTGAGCGAAAACATTCTAAGCATATTAATTTAGATGATTTATGTTGACTGGAACAAAAAATAGTTGTATTGAGCTTAGCCTTAAGACTATTCCTATGAATAACATGTGACCGATAGTGAAGTAGTACAGTATTAAACTACCATATATCATTACGAAATAAAGATTTTGTGGTTGGTAAAGTCGTGTGACACTCGTAATATGTAAATGGAACAAATTTTTTAAATACTATTTTATAAAAAATGTAGTAGTGTATTGTTTGCTTTTTACAGAGGGATACATTTATCAATGTATGAACTTTATAGATAAGTGTCTAGACAAAACATTTCGACACGTTCACGATGAAAATTAATTATCACAAACATCTTTTAACCCCTGTTAGACAGTCATTGAAAACCATGAAGTGATTTCTGACCATATTGTGATATCATACTGAAACTCGAAAATCGTTACAACATCCAGATGCAGTCAACATTAATTTACTGGTGAACAAATTCATTAGGTATTTCGGGATTCCTAGTGAGAAGACATGACAAATGGAGCTCAAGCAAGATACTTGAAACTAAACGACAAATAGAATTATATTCTGTGGAAATAAGATTTTTGACTGCTACGAAATTCTTCGGAAAGGTATCAATGCCGGGAAAGTGAGTAAAAATAGCTAAAGCATGATATGAATGGACAAATCAAAAGAATTTAAAATGAAATCTTAAAGTACTATTATCTACACTATAACAAATATAAGTTAATAAGTTTCGGCCTGAGCAACTATTTAATCTAGTTTTCCATGAACAAAAACCTTAACAACAACAAATCATTAATTATTTAGTTAGTAGTTAATTTTTAGATTTATTTCCTACTTATAAGTATAAACTACAATTTAAAGCAATCACAATATCTGAATTTTAAAGATTCCAATATTTCACTCAACTAACTGGTCCGTGCTCCTTCAAGAAAATTCATTATAATCAAGATTATTGAAGTTGTAAATAAGGTCAATCAACTGATTCACAATGTACATTTATGTAATGTAATTATACAATAATCTACATGCATTCTCATATGGTTATTAATAACAATGATATTCCTATATTAGTAATATGTACTTTTAGTTTACAGGGAAGAAAACGATTTATTTGTTTATTTTTACATTTTCCATAACCTGAGTGGTTATTTAATTTTCTGCTAAATCAATACTGTGGTTACTGTGCAAATGTACACTTGTACACATCATTATTCACTTTAAATATCATGTTCTTACCTTAAACTTACTTCAATATTACATTGTTTTTTAAGCTGTTATTTTAGAATTGGTTTAGAATCTGTTTAACTTTGATAGTTTTGATTTTGATTGTTCCAAAGATAAAGCTAAATGTAGGTTGTCAAGTGAAATGCTGACGTTTATGTTTTTAACCCGTAAGATTTTTGAAATATCCTTTATGTACTTCTTAATTGATTTTTTGTTAAATTATTTGTTCTAGTTTGGGTGAATGTCCGTATAGTTAGTAAGTTTACTTGTTTACTAATTCTTTTTAATACAAATAAATAGAAAATTTCAAAATGTAGAACAGTGTCAGAAACTAATTCAATGAAAAGTAAAGTGCTATTTTTTTAAACACATTGGAAGTACAAAATTAGTACTTTACTGTAGAATGCATAAGTTTATATTGGCTATTAAGTATTATTCAAATAGTCGAAATGTTATAATCTTATATGCAACCAATTGTATTTAGAGTAGGATACTTCGTAAATGTAACATTCAACGATGTTATTGATGTGTAGCTACCTAGATCTTCAGTATTTTGATCAATATCTTCAAAAGTTTAACTTCAAAACTTAGTTCAACAAAATACTGTTTTGTATTTACAATTCTATATTTCTACACTTGTATGATTTGAGCTAACCAGATAGCTTACCAAATCGTCCTTCATGTAAATTAATGTTTATATGGTTTTGGTTATAAAACAGCTTAAGGCTCCATTATCTTCTTAAGTTTTAATTAAAAGTTTGCATGCATACTCATAACTACATATGCATGATTTTGGTCAATATCTGGTATACGATTATTTATTATTCTTGTGCCAATAACCTAACCTCATTGATTACATGCTTAGATATGCTATAGATACTTTATTTAGATAAAACTATAGCTCACCAATAATGAATTTTAAATTTGAACAGATATCTTGTACTTAACGTAAGTACCTTCAGTAAAATGTAAATTCTGTGTAGTGAATGTTGAAAAATTAGTTGTTTGCATTTTCAAAGAAAATACTTTGAATGAAGAAATAGAATTAACATATTTCAATAGCACCCAAAATGACTAATATCAAGAAGGATTATTAAGGATTTGTATATAAACTGTGATAGGTGGATTCTGATCATACTGAGAATAAGAGTAGTAGCACTGTTGGCGGTGAATGAATATTGTTCAATATTGACTACTGGAAGAAGTTGGACATGTGAATTATTAAATATTAACTTATTAATATAAAAGCTTTATCACTAACTTTGTAGGAACATAGTCCCTGAATTCTAAAAAATTTTGAAACGTGGAATGATCTTTATTGTCTATCTTGTTGAGTTCGTTCATGATATAAACTATTTAATTGAAATAGTATGAAGTAATTGTAATTTTGATAATATCAGAATAAATCAATGAAATGTCAATGCAATGTATCTAGTGAAAAATACATTCCTGGAGAAATATGATATAACTAGTTAACAAATTCGTAATTGTAAACGTAAGAATAATTTTAATTGAAATTAAATACTTCTGTTGAACAATCAATACTATCATATTCTTGTAAACTTTGTAACTAATACTCTTCATAGTGTCTCTGTAAAACAAACCACGTAGAAACGATCTTATCTGTGAAGTTTATTATAAAGTTATTTCAACTTGAAACTTCAGCTTAACATATAAAAATGTTTTCTGTATGGCTGATAAATAGATTTAATAGATATTTTTCTTCCTGAAACTGTAGTATGAAATGAATATCTGAAAGAATTTTACAGTGTATTAAACAAAGTAGAATTTGTACACTTCATTGAATTAAAAGAATGAACTTTATCACGTTGTACTTCTCTCAGGTGTCTAAAAGGTAATAAGCTTAGATAACCTAAATCGTTAAAATTATTAGCATTCAAGGAAATTTAGAAAAAATAAATTGTTAAACGATGGGCACTAGGTATGTTAACAAATGGAATAGGCAATAATTATGAATTGTAATTGTTTAGACAGAATGTTGTTTAAATATTACGTTGTTGTATTACACAAAATTGTAAGGAAACCACTAGATGTATATTGTACGTAAACAATGACATAGTGAGTATATATATACGACTAGAAAACTCTAGGAATCCTAAGGAGATTCTAAAATAGTACCGTTTCAGTAAAAATGCAATAAATGGATCCATTTTTACCAGAGCTAATCAATTACATTGTCAGTTTGACATGATTATCAAAGATACTTGAAGATAATAAAGCTTGTGAAGTCAATAGATCAGATATGTCATCACCTCGATCGACTTATTGAGATTTTATAAAAGCCAACTTTTATATCAATTCAGTATTGAAAATACTGTCGAAACCGATAATTAAATCTTGAAAATTACATTTTCCTGACTTCGAAATGACATTATAATTACGTCACAACTGTCAGTTAAACTATTGTATTATTCTTTCACCATGAAAACTAAAACATGATTTTAAGCTACATGAAATACATTAGATTGTTAACACTATTCTTTTTTATTGAACATGTGATACGATTCAGTAATAAAATCACTTAAGGTAAATTGATATAAGTTATTAAAGTGTTGTTTAGCATTTGAAGTACAAACGTTTTTGCCCAAATTTTTATAACTACGACTAATCTATATTCTGCATACAATGATCTCTATATAAGATTTTTGCAGATTTAACTTACCTATTCTTTATCGTTTCTACGTATTTGTCACTTCAACTGAAAATGTTATGATTGTGAAACCTTCATCTGAACCAATTTTACTGAAGGAGCTGTTGGAGTAGTGAACTACGCTTAATAACAACTTGGTGCATTCAATTGACTTTGTAAACCAAAAAAAATGGACTAGAATTTCATTGAATCTGGTACTTGAAAGCTAATCCCCTCTTTTGAAGACAGTTAATATTCAGTTACAGAAAGTTTTATTTGCATTTTCATATAAGCTAATTGTTAATTATTAATAATTCAGTCATAAATAGAGAGTAGACTTCTAATATGTTATGAAATGCAACCAGCATGGATGAATATTAACCAAATTATTTGTGAGACCTAGCCAGAAACAATACGGTGACTGCGAGTAGTATGAATAATTTATTAATTCTTTTACGTCTGTCCTAACAAGCCGGATAGAGGAACACAAGATGACTACGCCAACGACCAGAATTAGTTTTTATTTCGAACATTTCTTCATATATATGTAAAACATGACCACACAGCTAACCAAGAAATCAAGAAAACAACACAAATACAGAACAAAACAATAATGATAGAAAATGGAGGTGACGTGTACACAGTTAATTAACTATAGTTCATGAGTGGAAATTGTTACAGTGATACTTAACATGTAGGGCGAGGGGACATATAAATAATAGGAGGAAAACATCTTATGTAAAACAATCAAATATAAGAAGTAACATTCTGGAAAACAGTCGGTTATATTAATTTACCAGTTCTATGAACTCTTTTAATTCTATAAGTGTATCCAATAACATGAGTAAACAGAGACTCTGCTATATAAATAAAAGAGAATGACAAATCACAATATTTAGTTGACTGAATGTATCACATATTGATGTTGGCAGGGCATCATCAAAAACCAGGGAGCAGTGGGCAGCCATTTCGTTCTAGTGTGGAACTTCTCGGCAGTACGCAGCCCAGATTCCGCGCCAGGGACTTCAGGGGGATGGCTGGTGCCTAACCCTCTGCACCACTGGGTCGGCATGCAATGGTAGAATTACCGAATCCCTCAATTTGTGATATACATATATATATATATATATATATATCGCGTACTGCTGAAGAGTTCCACACTAGAACGAAACAGCTGTCTACTGCTCCCTGGTTTTCATTGGCACTCTGCCAACATCAATCTGTGATATATTCAGTCAACTAAATTATGAATATCTACAAAAATAACCAGCTCAGTTGAAATCACAATATCTTTTGTTATCCATTGATAAATGAGTAGATTTAATAACATTCTTTCAGTTGTACCATAAACTATTAAATCTAATTTGATCTCATGAATTGACATGGATTAGACAATCGCTGAAAATCAACGAACAATTATTTCATTCCAGAAACAGATCTTCTTAGTAAAGTACACTTATCATCGCACCATGGAATGAAGTTCATCAAGTGATAACAAATTGAAATTGGATAATTTCCTCAATTTCCAATTATAAAAACCAGTTCCCCAAAAACTATTAGTTTAAATGCAATTAGTGACTTATAACTTTTCACTTTTGAAATATTTTGTAAACAAATTCATTTATTAGGATGAACTTGTATTGTTTCGTTGATTTGTTAAGGAGTAAAGATGATCAATCTCTGTTGCTACGTGTGCAACTTGAGCTGATTGCTGCGATATAGCTATTAATCAGAAGTATCGTTTAAGTTGGATCGTAACTGGCGAGCGGAATCCATGACGCATGTTTAGTCCCATTTGGGACTCGTCGGCTTGCATCCGAAAGTTGATGTTCACATTGGGATTCGAAGTCAGTTCGTTAAGTGCCAAACGTCACCGTATTCATCACTAGACTACTGAGTCCACACAGTCACAATTGTGCAACGTGCATATTATGTAACTAGGATGAACTTGTATCGATCCGTTGCTTTGTTATAGACTAAAGCTGATTAATTATTATTTTGGTAACGTTTTCATTTCATATAAAAACACTAACATAGCAGAACTAATCAAATGCATACTTAGATAAACCAAATACTTTACTTAAGTATCAAAACAAACTTTGGTCCTATGGTGCTGATGGTGATAATGATAGTAATTGTTCTTGTTTTACACAGCAGTACACCACAGATACTTATCATTATCCTATTTAAGACAAATGATTTTATCTATCAAAATATCTAACAAAACATAAAGTATATTATAGTCACTTAAACATATTTGACCACCTGGAAAATAGTAATAAAATTAAATGAGATAAATTGTTTACATTATGTAATAATGTGTGTGTGTTCGTTTGTTTTGCCTGATCTACTATCAATGTTAAACAAGTAAAACGACAAAAATACTAGTTTACTTCACTAAAAGAATTTTTATTTTAAATTATGTGACAGTTTATTACACCATACTATCAATTTTAAAACACAGTACAACAGTGTATTGTTGAAGTTATTGCCTAAATTTACCTTATGATAACAAATGTTAAGTTCACCAGATTCTATCGATCGATTGATTGAAGTTTTCTCGTAGTTTTGTAGCTTTAGTATAAAACTAATAAAGCTTTAGACTAGCTAAACACGGGAAATCCATTACGTGAGTTTAATACATTTATCATATTCCCATATACTAACGAAATTAATTCACGTATTGGTAATTCTCAGTTTACTAACTCACGTTTGCCAATGTACAATGTTTGAGCTATGATAATAACACTAGATGTAATATGGTAATGTGCTTGTATTCTAAATTGTCATAGACAGTCAATCGTTTAACCTACATAGTATAGTCCTAATACATTTATATGAAGCATATATCCAACATTTCGTATCATAATAAACATGTGATTATTCTGAAACCGGATGTAGTGATGCTATTTATACAATTTTATGCTTACCGGTATGGAAATGATTTACAGTCAGCAGATGTAAGGTTTACCTTTTTAAACGCAATTGTAGAGCAGAATTCATTGGACAAAAAATGTATAGCTTTGTTTGAATGATATTCTTTGAATGCAATGATTCATTGTTATGATTCACGAGGAAGACAACGGGAATCTCTAAAGAATTCAAATGTTTTCTTATGGAATTGTAAACAATCACTTACTTGGTTCTTAAATAAAAATGTTATTCTAGGTTCTATGACTTGTCAATTAATAATGAAACCGGATTAATTCAACAATATAATGAAATATAAGCAGCCACATACTGAAAATTAATGTATTAGCTGGTTAATAAAACATTTGCTAATGAAAACAGTATGACTAACTTGTGAAAGCGAACTATTTTACAGTGATGTTATCCTAGATTCATTCTAGATTCCTCTATTATTACGTGTATCTGCAGTAGCACTTACATTGGCCGAACAGAAAAAAGGGCATATCTACGTTTTAATGAATGTTCCCGAAAATCTACGACGCACAGACATGAAAACATTTAACAGTGCAATCGCTAAACATTTGATTGACACAGGACAGCGGATTGATATCAATAAATGATTCAAAGTATTCAATAGACAAAAAACTTCAAATCTCCTAAAATATGCTGAAGTGATTGCCATTAAACGAATGAAACCAAACTTATGTGTCCAAAAAGAAACTGTTATAAGCTTTTCTTTACCCCGTTAACCTGACTTATGTCTCGTTATTTTCATAGCTTAGTTCATTTATTATTTCTCTTTTGGATCACATTTTTCGTTACATCACCACTTTCTTTAGATGGTTGAGTTCAACTTTTGTGTTTAATTAGGTCATTTTAAGTTTAACAACTGAGCTTAATTCACATTATTATTATATATTTTCAACCACCTCTTATTATGTAATTATTTGAACTCTAATCTCTATTTTGTCTTCTGGTACCTTCTTTTGTATTGGATATATGTATGCAACATTTTCTCCGACATTTTAGTTATGTTCACATGTCTATGAAAAGTTATTTAGTTAACCCAGAAAACTGGTAAAAACCATCAGGCTAATAAAAATCTCTCAGAACCCACGTCGTTTCTGTTAGATAAAGTCATTTTTAGGTAAAAACAATTAAAATTTTAGTTTACAGTAAGTATTTATAAGATTCTGTTATGCTCTTTGTTCATAGGAGTCATTGATAAACAATGGTTAAACAGTTTAATGATTTAGTTGAAATGTATACTTACTACACTTACTAAGCATGAATTTCTCTGCTTCTGAATGCCCATTTAACTAGACTTTAAAATCAAAACTGAGAACAATTTCTAGCACTTTGTTTGTCCTATATCATTTTGTTAATAGACCAACGGAGTATAACAGGGTGTATGGAATTTGTTGTTTCGATTAATATGGGTAACCTGAATCGATATTCAGAAGTAAACGAATGAAGTTATTTTGAAAAAGCAGAAGTTGAAATGATACCGATTAGGCAATGAAATTATACCTTGAAGTGTTACGACAACTATTCATCTAGAAAAGTATGAAACAGTCTTGGATTGATGCCTATGAACAAAATTATTTTACTGCTGTAAAACTTTGAATCTACAACTCTTCAAATAACTATCCAAAACAATGCATACCTTTGATTCTGCAAGGGAGTTAAAAACAGGCCTTACAGGTTTCATATGTATCACTGAGCTGGCTGGTGTCAAATCTATAAATTTGTGGTATGACGCCATAATCTGTGACTGATACAAGCAATTAAACTAAATACTTAATTCCATGAGACCACTTCAATCATTTTTTTTTCCAGATTCAAAATAATTTTTAGAAAACTTTGTTTTAGAAGTTTCACAGTTGTTCATTATGAAAATAAAGGGGTTCATTGTGACCTTTGTTTTAATCTTTTATCACACCATACCTATATTGTCTCTCAAATAAATGTATGCTAGTGTACATTCTTTATACTCTTCTGTATCACACTGCTCTCTTCATATAACATTTTAAAGTGCATGAAGCTTCAAGGTAAAAAAAATGTGACAACTGCTTAAAAAGATAGGTACACATTTTGACTTTATGAAATTGTTGACCTAAATGGTTCCAGACGTATTCATGTATACTGACACTCACCAAAAATAACCTTGTTGTCTATTTATTTACTGCTTTTTTCAGTATACAAGAACAAAATACATGTGTATATGCGTATATACAAATTTTAACAGTACAAATAATTTAAAAAATACACAGATGGAATAAAATTTCTGCATAACAGAACAATATGCTATTGACAACAGGATAGTAGATCTACCGTATTAATGACAATATACGCCTGAAAGACTCGTGTTTTATCAGAAAAAATTTTTATTTGTTACAGCCGTTAATTTTAACAGTCACTGTGTTATTATATTTGTGCCAATAAACTTAAGATAACAATCATTGTCCATATACTTATCTTTAATCAATCAATCGATCACTATCTGTTACCCCATGTGGAGCATAGACCACCGACCAGCGTTCTCCAACCAAATCTGCCCTGTTCTTCCAAAGTGCTGTACATTCTCTTAATGTCTGTCTCCAATTCCCGACGCAGTGTGTTTTTGGGTCTTTCTCTCTTTCTTTCCAATTGAGAATTCGAAGTTAATGAGTGTCTTGTGATACAATTTGATTATTTCTTCAATGTGTGTCTAATCCATCTCCAGCGTCTTTTCCTAATATACCCTTCTGCTGGACGTTGATTTTTTCTCTGCTACAGAAGGTTGTTGTTGATGGTATCTGACCAACGGATCAGAAGATTCTTAAGCGAACAGCTGTTTTTAAATACATGTATCTTTTGAAGGATGCTTTTCGCAGTTCTCAACATGTTTCATCTCCATAGAACAGAACTGTTTTCCCATTTGTATTGAAAATTTTGACTTCGATGTTGGCTGACAGTTGGTTTGGGTTCCAGACGTTTTGCAGTTGTAGAAATGCTGCCCTTGCCCTGTATTTCCAGTCCACGCCTTCACGTCTACATCAAATCCTCCTTGTTTATCGATGACTCTGCCACTCAGGTATGTGAAAGTTTCCACATCTTCCAGAATTTCTCCATCAAATATAGTTAGGTTTGTGCACATTATTTTGCATTTGAGAATCTTGCTTTCACCTTTGTGTATATTGAGACTAACAGCCAGCTGCAGAGGTTGCTGCTATACTGTCCGTATCCACCTGCATTTGTTGTTGTGTGTAGGATAGAAGATTCCGCTGGGTCGCCTGCATTGTTCAAGCCGTCTAGTCGCATCTAGGTTATCCACTGTATTCCCTAGCATGCCTTGAAATGTTGCAGTTTTCATAATCCAGTCAACCACTAGGTGAAAGAGAGTGATAGTATGCAGCCTTGCCCGGCACCGGTCTTCATTTTAAACGAATCAGTGAGCTACTCCCCATGCACGATTTTGAAACGTAGTCCATCCTAAGAATTCCGTATGATGTTGACTATCTTTTAGGGTACACCAGTAGTTATCTTTGAGCGTATGATATTCCTCCTTTACATTGTCTTCGGTACATATTTTTGTGTTTAGTGAGTGACTGAATCAGATAAATTTGTTTGGCCTTTTTATGCAGTAAGTGTTCAACTTTATGATTAAAAGTGAATTAGGACAAATAAGTGGCATTCAAGACTCGCGCTTTGCTTAAGCTGGGACTTGTCAGCTGGACAAATGTGATTCCTTTTCAATCCTGACGACAGAATACGAACACACTTTGATAATACTTAAAAGTTTCCTTCGGTAATGTTTACATACATCAAAGTGAATTCGGTTACAAATGTACAGTATATTTCATTAGTGGGATCAAGAAATCTGACAGTTAAACATATGGCCCATAGTTAACAAGATCAAATGGCGAGCTAATAAAACGACTGTTGAAAATATGAGTAAACACAACTGTCAGTATCCTTAAATGGTTTTGAACATATTACCTTGTTAAGACAAAAATTAGAAGTAGTTTACATTTCTCTTCATGAATTTTATGGTATAAGATAATATGTTTCTTGTTGAAAAAGTACATGACAACGAATCTTTGTAAAAGTATTTGAGAATTGAACTTATGCATTCAGTTTTACTAATAGTTATCTTTGGCTTCATCACAAAAGCAAAACGGTATTAGATAACTGTAAATGTTGCAAACGTTTCAATCAAAGCATTCAACAAAGTCAAAAGTTGAATCTACAATTTAAAATTAATTTACTAGACGGTTACTCAAAATTATTCTAAAGTTTCTCAATGTGTAACATTTAACTAGTTGGATTGCATACATAAATCTTAATTTAGTGCTTCCACCTTCTTCATATGTAATCACTTTTGTACTGATGTATAAATTTCGATATTGTCTGCATACTTAATAAGACCTATATCATACAGCAATTAGAACGTAACGTATGTCCTGGATTCCACTTGCTGGTCACAATGCAACTCAAACAATTAATAAAATAATTATAAATTGATGATCACATAACGTTAGGCACTTATTGAATACTTCCGATTTTCTGAAGCAAACATGAATGTTGAAGAAGAATATTTCAGATATAAAAATTTGTATACGGTAGACCATTTTAACTAAAGAATGGCATCATCCACAAAACCACTGTGAAACGGATAGAAATGGATAACTATTGAAAACTTTTCTATAGAGTATCCTTAAAATGAGAACCACACCAAGATATTGAAACTATGTAATAAAAGACTATACCAGTAGATTGAATGCTTATGGTTACTATTTCTTGTTGTAATTAACTAGTAATTGTATGTGACCATCATTCTTTAAAATAGTTTAATTATTCTTGGTTAACCACTATGTATGCTGTGAATTTCATTATCATTTTGTAAATATAACTAAGTTGTAATGAGGCATACTATTTATATTATTTACTATCTATTTTTTTCTGAAACATATTTTAGTATGATGAATTGGTAGATTAATATAAGAATAGTCAATTAGCAGTAGAATCAAAATTAATAAAATATTGTGTAATTGTAAATATGCTTGACAGTCATATATGTATGTTTATGTCTAACAGTTTCTGACAGTCATTTTGAACAGGTAATTAAGATAAAAGAGAAATGAGAGGATAGTTAAGGTACATTTAGATTGAAAAGAAATTTTCTTTAATTGGACAGATAGGATGGAGGGAGGGATGGAATACAGTGAAACAACATTCAGACAGTTATCACCAATGACAATGGATGATCGTCGCGCTTTATATCACAAAATGATGGAAGTGGGAATTCTACTATTGGATGCCAATCCAGTGGTGCAGGTGGTTAGACGTTCACCCTCAACCTGAAGCCCCTGGTGCGGAATCTGGGGTGCGCACTGGAGCGAAACAGCTGTCCAGTGCTCTCTGGTTTTCACTGACACTCTTCCAACATCAATCTGTGACATATTCAATCAAATAAATAACCAAAAATAACCATCCCGACATTAAAAGACTAATGCTACGATCACCTACTCAAAATTAATGACATACTTAACTATAACAATAATAAAAATAATAATATCTTTTTCGATAGTATGTTTAGTTCAATATGAGTTTTATGCGTACAGTACCTCAACATGTTACTCATTTCCATGTACACGTACCAGTTCGTGTTCACGAAAGTAGTAACACCACCAAACTTTCCTTGATGATAGAACGATTCTGACAAAAAATGTGGAAACCTTTTAGCGATACCAAACTGTCGTCATAAAGGTCGTACAGCCAAGATTCTTGAACTTCGATTAAACCACGTTTACGTTATGTGTTTAGACTAAGGAGAAATTGATGGTAGTTTACCTTTCCAATGAGAGGTCTGTAGTTACGACTAAGAATTTCAAGAATAGACACCCGGTGAAATATTGATCCCTTTTAACACGTGTTTCCCGCTACTGTAATGTCTTCGATCAAATCTCATTATATTACTCATGATAGATTGTAGACATTTTATATAAACCCCTGAGTATACAATGCGATTTTGTGGCATGATTGAGCATGTAAGTTAAAACAGAAAACAAAAAATTAACTTGTTAAGATATTTGAAAAAATGGCAACCCATGATTTAAATCAGGCTGCCTAGCAATTAATGTTAATTGTATGCATTTATAGTGTATCCATATCAAAAATATCATTTATTTTGTTATTCACTTCCAGTAATTTGAAAAAGAAAAGGAGGGGGAGTGTAGGCCAACTTACTGTACATTGACATTAGGAAACTACCAAAATTGTTTATACATTCTGATCAATTCTAAACTCTTGAATATTATTGACCTTTTAAAAATCTAAAATGTACATCATGTAGTATTATGTCATTTACGAAATTTTATATTTACATTAATTTGTACTTATGACAATTATTTTGTACTTTACTCATGATGTAATTTATTTAGAATAAATTAAAAACAAAAATAAATTGTTCTATGAAAATACTTAAAGATCAGTCATATTTTTAATAGTTTAGGATCTGTTCCCATTTTGAATTGTTTAGATTATACACAATTACATTGAATTCTTTATAATCACATCATGTAAACTAAAAGTATTCAAATGACATTTGTTTATATTAAAACTAGTTATTCATCATTTGGATAATTTTGATAATATATGAGAATTTTCAGTAGATAATTCTGACATGTAGGAAAAAAAAAACCAAACTATTCTCATCATTTACTGTTTAAAAGAAAATTGGCAATAATGATAGATATTTTCTATTAAATATACAGGATAACTTATACATTCATTATTGAAGTATTCTAAAGTAATTGAAATAGTCGTATGTAGTTGAACATTGAATAAATAAAATGTGGGTGGTTTGTTTTGTTTTCATGAAAATAATTGAAAATCTTACAGTCAAATATTGTATATTAAAATTCAATATCTCTAAGCATTAACTAGTTAGTCAACAGGAGATTAAATTACTTGGAATAGTCTAAAATGAATAGAGTTGAATTGTTGTTAGTAAATGAGATCTAGGCGATACATGTCAACTTGGTGTTTTGTTCTACTATGAACAACAGAAATAAGATGTAAGTTCGCCCTGTTGATGAGTCCAAAAGAGGAAACAACTCACTTCTTGCATTCCACTTGCTAGACACAATCCAACCATTTTAATTGTGATGCAGTCTGCTTATATTGTAAATATAGCAATAGTGATTGATCAATTCTAGTCCATAATTACATCAACGGA
Organism: Schistosoma mekongi; assembly: GCA_034768735.1. Classification (NCBI taxonomy): domain Eukaryota; kingdom Metazoa; phylum Platyhelminthes; class Trematoda; order Strigeidida; family Schistosomatidae; genus Schistosoma; species Schistosoma mekongi. Next base: position 35,247,714 of record CM068307.1, on the reverse strand, counting down.
CAGATATAATTACGATCAGATTAATCTAAAATGAGTTTGATTTTGATCTTTGAATGATTCTTGTCAAAATGAAAGGGATTTAATGCTCAATTAAATAAATTTATTTGTGATGATTGTATAAGTTGCTTTTTATATCATATAGTAAAATAGATTATTTAATTATACATTTACGTAGATGCATCTAAGGTACTTGATAGAAGTATTGCATCATGCCTGAAGAAACCGTAACTATATAATTGAATAGTATGTCACATTATACCAATAGTATACCACAGATAATTCATTTTCACTGACGATAACAAAACAGTTTTTCAACCAACCTGTCCATATTTCATGCAAGATATTTCAAAGTAAATAAATTGATAGTCTGTAATGCTTCCTATGAAATGTTATTGAGTTTGTAAATTGAAATACCACTCTTTCAGTGGTATTTATGAGGTTCTTGGTCTTGTGAGCTTAACAGCGACAACCATTCAAAAGTAATTTGAAAACTAAAAATGTTACGTTATATTTCTAGGTTGATTCAGAAATAAGTGAAAATTCCGAACTTCAGACTACTTATCAGTAATGATGAATTCTATATGGTTTATAACAAAAATGAAATTATAAAACGTTTCTGTAGATGTATATAATTATTTTAGAATGTGAAATATTTCACTTGAAGTTACACATCATAAAAGTCAATTTTTCCAATGCATATCAATACTAACAATCGTAAGAGTTACTGTAATCTGGTTTGCGTTTTTTTAGCAAGTTTGGGATTTTACGGGATGGGGGTGCTAGTCCCATGCCCAACCCTCCTCCTTTACCCGGACTTGGGACCGGCAGTAACCCTAGAAGGGCTACAGGCGGAGTTAAGAGTTATTATAACATACATTTAAATGAGTATCACTTAACAAGTTGATATTTGGTTTGTCAAGATTACGAACACGTTTCCTGTAAATGAAATTTATCGGATGACAAACATTGCTAAGTTTTTGTCTACCCTTTTTTATGTCATTGGTTTTCAAAGGTTTTACAGTAATATGAATAATTATCAACTAAACAATGACTTCTGTAGTTTTTTTAGAATGATCTTGGCATATTCAAGGTCTCAGTAAACTTCAAGCTTGTCCAGAGACTTGCAATTTATTGTAGAAGCTTCAGCTGTTTAGAATGAACTCTTCACAGACTACTATCGCCTGAAGACTCAATGTAAACTGAGAACATCTTGGGAATGATCTGACTTATTTTAAAACTCCTCAACTTCTTTCACATTTAAACTCAGAATATAAAGGTCCTAAGACAAGCACTAAGCGATTAAATGATAATGTACTTGTTTTGCTCAACCATAAAATTCCGAATGCACACTACCCAACATTGTGTGATTAAAACTAAACAGTCATTCGTGACTTATATGTATAAAAAAGGTACTATGTTTAACTTAGTATGCTATCTTATGTTTTATATTTTGTAGCTTCTCTTATTTTACACATACTTGTCAAATACATAGTGTAGTCTGGCTTTCTCTAGTAACTAACCGAGATTAGTCTGTAACGAATACAAACATGAAATCAAAGCAGATCGCTACAAAATCACATAAACTTTACCATAATTGTCTGCTTGTCATAAAATAGGTTGCTGCATGAATGTCTGACAGTTAATCAGAGTATAAACTTTGCAATGGCAATTTTCATAAAACCGTGTAACACAATCTATGTACTTTGTTATGTGGATGACATTTGACAAGTTTATGAAATTCATGGCACACCAACATAAAGGCACCAAGTTTAATTCGGCTTCACCTATCTGGTAAATTCATACTTTCACTTCTTTTTATATGGAATTAACTATGTTGTAGTTGTATATTAAACTAAATTAGCTATTGCTATATGCCAATTTCAATAGCCTGAACAATATGTCATACATTTGTGAAGTGATTTATCGATTGTTGAGTCGAATAAAATTCTATATGAAATAAAATGTTCTAACACTGTTAAGTGAATTTCGAGTTACCATCGACTTCATATCATACCATCTTTCACTAATATCACTGGCTAGGTTAGCAGCAGGTTCTATGTAGTCATCGATCTCATTTATAAATACAAAAATTCAGAATTGGTGAGCAATGTATAATCACCCAGACACTATAGATCCACCTTACATTAATATAAAACTAAGTAATCAATGAAAAGCCCAAAACTAATCAACTTAACAGTTTGTATTGCACTTTTCGAAGATAACGTTGACGGCTGAACAAGTGAAACGGCATAACATTTAAAGCATACAGAAAATCAATCTATCACCAAATGATCGCCTAACATACAAAATGTACAATGTTCAGGAGATATGTTGGGAGTCTAGATGTACTTAAAATTAAACGTCAGTAAGTTACTCACTACTTCGGTACAGTTATATTCCAGTTACTTAGTCTTTTATGTTTTAAAAGTATAGAGTTATCATCAGAAAGATACCTAACATACTATATAGGAGTTTCTGCTGTTTTTCTTGTCATATCTCCTATCTAGATTAGTTTTGTTGCTGAAAAGTATTTACAATTGTACTTTATAATTTATTATAATTAAAAGATTCCATTGAGAATTAGACAACTTAGTCTGGAAATCACTTACATTTGTATGTAAGCCAACACTGAAAAGATTTTAATGACTGATTTTATTCACATATTTTACTAGAGAATCAAACAATTCATATTTATTAATCATTGGGCAGTAATTAGTGTCTTTTGTATAGTTCCCTAGTTCTAATTAAAATATATCCATCATGTTATAACTTGTTTGGTAATCTAAGTGATTTGACACATAACGCATTGCCTTTTAATGTTAGTCTTCTAAAGGTAGTCATCATGAAATTCTAGTAGTCGGTTTCATGAAAATCGACACTCATCAGCAAGGTGAACATGGTATCTCCAGGAAAGAGACATATCACGACATGAAAGTTCTCAAGTCATATAACGTAAATACTATTCACCTAGAAAGTATGAGTCTCTATGTGATTACAGATGAGCCTTGATGGCAAGTTTAAATTAACACGGCATGGAAATTATCGTTAAACACCCCTAATTTGATAAGATAAACATGTTTCAGTGTTAACCGTTTTGCATTAAAAGAGTCTTTAAATCTTTAGAATTCTCGAATGACTTGAAACTTTTATTTTTTTAATGATACCTTTGTATTTGTATGAAGAACAATTTTTTCTCTACTATCTTATAAACAGTTTAGAGCAAGCTTGAAACTGTTGTTTACTATACTTCTAACATGGATATTCAATTCAGTCGATCAGCTGTTCCAGCTGACTACTGATCCCAAAGCGACGAATTCACTTTACGGTCTTAAAATTTATCATAAATTTGGTAAACATTTTTGAATATATGGTTGACACTTTATACACATAATCGGCTGTACTAGGCAATAATAAAACGTTTTTAATAAAATGAAGTTGAAGACTGGATTGCTTTCTGTCTCAATGTGGAGTAACTAAAATGTAGAGAAAACATACCGGTATGGACGATATATAAAGAACATAGTTTATGGATTCCACTATAATGTTTTTATTATTCATTTATTTTCGAAGTGTTGACGATTCATTTAGCACGTGGGATTCGTTGATCGTTAAAGTACCACAACGCTACCTTTTTGCATACATAATCAACCAATTAACTAAAATATTAGTGTGCAATTGAAAACTTAAAATACTTCTGGCCAACTTAGAAAGTTGAACAAGTAAAATCACCCAAATCAAAAATCAAAATATACAAGTGAAAGAATATGCTTTTCAGTAAGTGGTAAATATGTACTATAATTTCCAAGTATTTAAAATTTGATTAAACTGGAAATCACCAATATAGTCTATTCAATCAGAAGATACAGAGTTATGCCAATGATCAATTGGAGGATGTTGTGTAAAAGCATTTATAAATTCTACGGAGTGTCTTCAGTCCCTTCAAAGCTCCAAGTGATTTCTATGAGATTTTTGAAAGTAAGTCCAAACGTAAAGGTAGACATTATTTTTTTAGTGATTACAGGAACATTTCGGTATCTTTATTAGTTTCGTCACATGGTTTTCTTTTTTCTTTCTTTGAAAGTATATTTGTTTTTGTTTTGATGAATTGACAAGTGAACACACAAATCTTATTCTGTTAGACACATGTATTATGTTTATTAGAAGACAAGAATTTAATTTATCTTCATTGCTAAAGTATATACATCATAACCACCTGTTGTAATTCTCATGCAGTTTTATCAACTGTTTGTTAAGCATTTTGACATATTTACATCAGGAATAAATTGAATGAATGATTCTTGAATAGATTTTTGATCTTCTACATATAATGGTCAATCTATGAAAAAGAATAAATACCAGATGTTTAAAATCTCATATTGCTTTATAAGTTTCAATAGATCCAGTGGACATTATTATTGTCTAATGGCGTCCTGTTGAAACATTTATTGCATACTGTAAATGAATACTGTTATATTGGGCCAGTTAAAAAGAATAACTGACTTTCAAAACTGTCGCTTAAAAGACTATTACATTTATTTTTGAGCACCATTCCATTGCATAAAATATATAGTCAATGTCTGGAGGTTGGATATAGTTCGTTGAAAATATTCTGGAATTCAGTTAAGTGTTATTTGTCACTCGTCATCTTGAAATAAATATCATTTTAATGCAATTAATACTTTCTCGTGAATACAATACAAATCCTTTCAGTATGACTCTCTATGACTATAAAGTGTAAAGCTAGTTTCTTCTAAAAGTACTAGATCCACGTTATATCATTTACTTAGTTAACATTCATTCTAGATATCTCAGTCCTAAATTTATTCAGTAAGTACTTTCACATTTACACTTTATTACATGCATTAGATACCATTTCAAATTGCCATTACAAAAGAGAGGAGAGTGAATTTCACTTTATTTATTCAAAAGTTGGGCAAAATTAATTTCAATTTGTTTATGATTGATTCGAAGTTGTATAGAATGTGCGTACTCATGCAATGAATTGATTAAATGCCAATTATCTGTGTATAATTTCATGGATAATTTGCATTGTATTTTAAATAGCAAGTTATTTAAAATATAACTAACAATGATTATTTGTTTTATTAGTCATAGATTGACTTTGGTTGGTACTAGTGTAAACCAAGGAGCGCTGAACAACTACTTTATTGTAGTATGAGGCTCCTTAGCAATGCGCACTACCGATACTCCCAGGGAATCGAAAGTAGCACCTTTGAGTCTTACGGCGAACACTTAATCATATGTACTATGTGGAATGTTAGATGTTATATATAGCGATCCAAGGGGAATAACTGACCTGAGTACACGTAAACTGATTATTTCATTTCTATCACTGTCGTGCTCCCTTGCTCTAAGCCTCCACTAGACCCATAATTATTTTTATTATATTATTTTCCATCCAACAGTGATAACTAATTATCTATGTTTCTGTTCCATCAGATCGTAGTTATTATCTTTTTTCTTTCGTATAAATGATGTCATTCTTCCTGGTAGGCTGTGATGAGGTTTTGTACGTATATAAACGAATGAATAAAATATAATTTGACTGGTTTGTTTTTGAGTAACTTATTTTGTGTTCTTCTACCTGGCTTGGGGATCAGGATTCATAAAGCAGACATGTGGGCATAGAATAACGGACTTAGTGTCTGTGTCTTCTGACAATATTTCCTTAAATATTTTACCTATATTTTGTGATTGGAATTAGATTAAATATAATGTAATGATCACGACAGTGTACACCAATGAAACCTTAATTCATCCAACAGTTTTCTTTCAAAACATGAAACCATGAAATATAAATTTAGGTGATAAAACACCTAATACTGAACATTTGTCAGTGATTGGAAAATCGGAACCAAGAAAAAACATTACTTTGTTTGAACTATTCACTAAAATAATGTAAAGTAATTTGATTTCTTGTTTGTTGAAAGTTGATCAATCAACTAGATTTGTGACGAAAAATACTTTAAGTAGGTATATACTGATTCTGCTAGTTGGAATATTTATATATTAATCTTACTTTGCAACTACCTTCAAAATGTTCTGGAAATTTTAGTGAGAAGTTGTGAATGGTGGATTTCGGATATGTTAGAAGTAAAAGGCTGTCACCAGTGCTATTGATCGATCATCGCCTTATGTCGTAAATTGATCAAGGCGGGAATCATGTCATCGAAAGTCAATCCTGTGATGTGCAAAGTGCTTTCCAAAAACACTGAATATTATAAGTCCCATCCTTGCTAGAGTCAAGCTCAATGGCCTAACGATGAAACGTTCATCAAAATAGCCCTAAGGTTTTGACATCAACTTCCTAATGATATCGTGGATGTGATCTGTTAATTAGTCCCATACTAAAACTAATCAGTTATCCGGTGATTTCTGGTTTCTAGACGTTGTCTAACTCAAGCCTATTCATAGTATCGAACTCAAATTTAAGAATCTCTACAACATACCCAGTTAAAATAATATGAAAATTTTGCTAGACAGAATATTATTTTGCAGGAAACCAGCATTTCTTAACAGAAATACCATCATTATTACTATTATCACTATTAAACATAAGTTTTATTAAATAGTAGGTTAACATTAACAATTACTAACGGAAACTGATACACCTGAATTGTGACCTTTAACATAAAAGATGTTACATATTTGAAATACAGTAATGTATATTAGTTCATTAAAGCTGGAGTAACTTTTGTCTTAGACGTTCTCTTGCTCTAAAACAGTACGTATACGTAAGGCAAAATGAATGACAGTGAAAAAACAAGAGAAAAAAGTAATGTAGAAAAACTTGTCTAATTTATGTTTGCATGCATGTATGCATATTGCTTATTCCGTTTTAATTTCTGTCATACGTATATTCATTAAGTAGATTTCTAAAAAATAGTCAAGTATCATCTGTACTGTCTAACTATTCTGCATTACAATAATGAGAAAAATATCTGTGGATAGAATAGCAAGTGTAGTGGGATTAGTAAGAGAGTACCTTTAATTGTTCTTTTTATAAATTGTAATCATGTTTTAAAGATTTCTGAGTTTGAGATTGATATCATGAGTTAATCTAAATTAGACAATCATGAAAGACTAGGAAGTACATAATATCTGTTTCATCTTATTCTGTAAATACTAAGTAATGTGCATTCGCAATCATGTAAGATAATCAAGCCCAGAACTTTCAGGTTTTGTGGCGAACTCTTATGAATTGGATAACAGGTCGATAAAGCTGTCAAGTGCTTTCTGCCTTTCAACTGTTGTTTAACTTAGGTTTGTTTTTGATACTAAATTCAAAATTTTAATGATGTTTAGGAAGATCATTTAGCTAATCAGTTAGAAGATATAGGTTATTCACAACTAAAGGAATTTATTCATGTTTTGACCAAAAAAATTCGGTTTACAGCCCAGATGTGAAACACGAAATTTTAGTTTCAAGATAATAAAGAGAATGTATGTTATTCAACTTCGCAACCTGAAGTTGACTGGCCTAACTCAGTTACTGATTGTTTTACCCTACCAGTAAGTTACATACCATCACATTATAATACTTTTTTAGTTTATTAAATTGTGGCTTAACACTTATTTAACTGTCTCGTTCGTACTATCGATATTGAATGACCAACTGAATCGTGTGAGTAAATTTCAATTTTTATTGTTCCCGGCTAATCATTACAGTTTCGTTAAACAGATTATATTAGAGATCAGTCAGCATGTATTCAAAGGCCTTCATGCAACAAATATTTGCACGACCAAGTTAAAATGTCCATCATATCACCATCAGCTGACATTTAACATTCGAAGTTATTATAAGGTAGTTTGTTTTCTAAATTAATAAACATATCCCAATTTCACAATGCTGAAAATCCATAAGTGACATTTATCTCCTTTCTTTAAAATGAAACGTAATTACTGGATCAAACGAATCTTACTGATATGATTTGTAATTTGTGAGCCATACATTCTATAGTATACGCCCAATTGTAAATTACTGATGTTATCATATATACACAAGAATCGAAGTCAGTAAAACTGAAATTATACGTTTTGAATTACTTTATAAAGACAAGTTTATTTATGAAAATCGTATTTACTCTGTTGTTTCTACCACAGACTGATCTTGGCTGCGTACCGCTGAAAACCAGGAAATATTTGACAGATATTTAGTCATAATGTGGGACTCTTCATCAGTGAACGCTCTTGCTTCTGACAGAGGATCGAACCCAGGGCCTCTAGGTTTCGCGACGAATGCTTAACCATCTACACTACTAGGCTAACTGGTGTCAAATGGCAGAATTTGCAATTAAATCAATTTGTGATATTGTGTGACAATCAGTTGATGTCATTTAGTGATGTGCATAGCACTACAAACATAAATAAATTACTGAATACACACTAACCTACAGGCAACTTCATGGTACATTATTTGGAAAGACGTCTGTCGTTAATTATTTCATCTAAAAGTTAAATTCAAAATTGTTGATAACCAAAATAGATGAAATTCGGAAGTAATGTATAAGCATAAGGGATTGGATACTAGTTACATAATTATTGATATTGGAAACAAATTTTCTACAATAATGAGTATGAGTTGAAGTTCTCATAAGTGTATCTGAGGTACATCATCATAAAAGCTTTTTAGTGGTTGATTTTGCATAGGATGCAGTATTTTAGTAATACTGTATTATAAACAACAAACCAGCATGCGATATTCCACTCAAGTTTTCTAGATAATCATCTAAAAATAGAGGGGAGATAGCGGAAAAATGTATAGAGCAAAAACAAAAAATGTTATAGGATTAATTGGGTGAATGAGCAGAATTAGTTAAGAGAATTAATCATATAAACAGGCAATAAGGTCTGATGGTTGAAATATTAACATAAAACTAAGTGAAACGTGTGTAATGAGTGAAAATAATGTTTAAAAAATTACAGTCCTTATAATTTGATTAGCGAAGTCTCATAGACAGTGATTGGATTTAACACATTTAGTGAAACATCTAAAGAGAAGAAATTATCAATGTGCCACACAAATATTAAAGATGAATATGTAACAAATCATTCCAGATTCTCGGAACTTTATTGGCAAATTAATTCATATGGTGGGCGGATTTATAATGAGATATTTTGGCTTTAGAAGTTGAGATACTAAGACCATAACATAAAGTGCTTTCAACTTCAGTTGTACTAGAGGATGTAAAAATTAATTTATTTGGTATCTTGTAAAAGAAAGAAGCTGTTCGACCTTTTGCTTCCATTAAGTATACAGACAGGACCTAGAGTATCTACAATTGTAGTCTAGAGTTTAAACGCTTCCAAATGTACCAAGTGTTAAGCGACGACGAACAGATACCAATCTAATATTATTCCTTATGCTGTTTTTACTCAGAATGAAAGTAAAGTATTCCGGCAATGGTCGGACATAGAATGCAGCAGAATACAAGAGTTATTGTTACAAAAGCTAAATACTAGGCAATCCAGAATTCGATGTGACTTCAATGTCTGGAATGTAGTCTGCCCTAAGAATGACAGATTGTATGAATATTTCAGTCCTAAATTGTTCACTTAATGGAAACTAGGTAGTTTATTACCTTGTATGCGAAGATCCAAGTTGTGATGTACATTATCAAAACGTATTCATTTACATTTATGAGTGCTAAGCCCTAATTTTCATTTGGTGCACTGTAAGACATTATTAAATTTATTGCTGATGCAGTTGTAAATTCAGATAGGTCCATCAGGAGTTGGGCACAGCTACATAGCATAATATGGGCATTTACGTTTACACCAATGATATGCCACTGTTGAAACTGATGTCAGTATCTATGAGATTTAAATCTACACTAAAGGCCTAATAGTTTTCAGAAGTCGGATTTAAGATTTGAATTACACTCCCAGCCTGTTGTGACATCTGGAAATATATTTTGCAAGGAGTCTTATTATCATTCTGATAAGAGTTTTTGAATGACCTACATTAGTAGTGTTATGTACGATATGATTTATATTTTAAATTTTTAGTTTCTTATGTTTTTAAATAGTTGTTTTATTTTTAACTACTTGAACGTCTATTGATTTATTGGATTCAGCGATTAAATGCCTGGATATCTTAGCTGATTTGAAGGTAATAAAGGAAAAGAATAAGGCAAAGACATTCCTGGTGTTTTTCTTCATGTAAAGGTAACAATTGTAGCCATCTAGAAGATTCGCCACATTCAACATGTAACACCTAACCAGTTTCACTGATGATTAATCAGGAATGTTGTCAGTAATTATATTTTGTTAGGAAATCGTTATTTTATTCGCTTCAGAATCGATGAGATCAATCACTATTTTTACTTTAATGGTATCAATCAGTTTGTTTGTATTAATTGACGTTATCAACTTTGGGGGGAGGGGAAAGAATAGTCTTAGTTCCGGTTTTGATACCAGAAATTGTAGTTGATAATATCTCTGTCTGGAGCAACATAACGTTTAGTTGGTTGTTTACGTAGTCTGCATCACCTTTTAGGTTTATTTATGCTATTATTCAGTAATATAGATGAAGTGTTATAATGGACTCTTACTTTACCAGAAGTTGAACAAGTGATGTGTAAACAAGTACGACAGAATATATTGTACTTGGGTAGTTAAATTTGGGAACTGTTTATCAGTAGGGTTTTTACTAACTGGGATGAACTCATTTATTAGAAAGTCCGCACATTTTTGATGTTATGGTATATGCAACAACGTAAGTTATGATAGACTAAGCAAATGGAATATTAGTTTTTTACAGAAAAGTGGAAGAGTCTCAATCCTCTCAAGCATAACTCCTTTTTGTGCTAAAGCCCTTCCAAAAGTACATACGCTTGATAAGCTATTTGACAGAATTGATGAAAGTATGAAGTTTTCTTTCAGTTACTTTAGCCTGATTGATTTAGATATCATTTCATCTGTATTATTATTATCTATCAATTTGGATTGAATGATTAAATCAACTTATTTTCAATTCTGATAGTTGTAAATGGGGAAAATTGGGTAAATACAAATTCATTCAGGATGTATTAATCAAACGCATCATTTAGTAAGCGTAAGTGGAATCATGAAGTCGTAGTGTTATTCAAATTACACTATCCTATCATGCCTACCATCCTTTTCATGATAAATGAACTGTACATTGTTCTGAGACAATAAATCAAGGTCAGTTATAGTGATGGCTGAGGAATTAATCTTTACAATCGGATATACGCCTACAACTGTGTACATATTACTGAGTTCGTTTTCTTTTCATTATAATCTTCAGTATGACCAAATGACTGATGAGTTTTATCTTTGTCCAAAAGCCTATCAGCCATAGTTAGAGTGGGCTAGGCCCATAACATTTTACGCTGCACTACTCCATTCAACAAGCAACAGGAATTAAATTTGTAAGGGAGAGATACAAATAATCTAACTAGGATCATTGTCATGAAGTGTAAGTGCTATGTCTAAGCAGTAATTCATGGTTTTCGTGAAATATCTGTTTTTGGTAACCATGATCATTCATCTTGGATTAGCTTGGTGTATTATGAGTAATAATGACAACATATGAATTTGTGATTTCCATTACGTCCATTGAGAATATGTATCGCCAGGAAACTTCTTAAAATAAACAAACGATGTGAGTTTTCGAGATTTTAATCTATTTACGAAATGAAGTCTTATTCAGTAACTTTCCACATGGAAATCATAAAACGTAGACTACAAAACACTGCAATAAACATTAGTCAGCTGTTAGCTTTTACAATTTGTTTTCATTTCATGTATACAGCTAACATAAAAATAGGAATGTCCTATTGTCACTTAAACATTATGGAATGTTACTTAATTCAGCTGTTTCTAATATTCACTCAGGTTGCAAAACAATAATTCATACTTACATAATTGAAAATACAAAAACAAAATATTAGTTTTTTCATTATATTCACATTAAATCATTGCAGTATTCAAACTGTAGACAAGTGATAACAACCTTAAAGTGAATTAATTGATGTTGAGATGGATTTTTGGAACAGAAACGAAAATTATAGGTTGAATAGGTTTTAGACGATGCTAATTATCGTAGTTACGATTGATTTGTACTGTCCTAGTACAAAGAATATGGAGTATATGGGTAACTTACTTACTTACTTACACCCGTTACTTCTCAGAGACGAGCATATGCTGCTCACTAGTATTCTCCATTCAGCTCTGTCCTGAACAATCCTTTCCAGCTGTTTTCAGTTGCTGATCATCCTTTTAATGCCTGCTTCCGATTCTCGACGCAGTATGTTCTTTGGCCTTGAACTTTTCTGTTTCCCAACAGGATTCCATGTTAATGCTTGTCTCGTGATGCCGTCTGACGGTTTCCGCAATATATGTCCCATCCATTTCCAACGTCTTTTCCTAATTTTCTCTTCGGCTGGTAGTTGGTTCGTTCTCATCCGTAGTAGACTGTTGTTGATGGTTTCTGGCCAAAGGACATTCAATATCTTTCGTAGGCAGTTGTTTATAAATACTTGTATTCGTCTGATGATGTTTGCAGTTATTCCCAAAGTTTCAGTTCCTTACAACAAAACCTTGTTGACGTTCGAATTAAAGAGTCTGACTTTGAGGTTGGTTGACAGTTGTTTTGAGTCCCATATGTTTTTTAACTGCAGTAATGTTGCCCTGGCTTTGCCAATCCTTGCCTTTACATCTGCATCGGACCCTCCTTGTTGATCAATGATGCTTCCCAGGTACGTGAAAGTATCCACTTCTTCCAGGGTTTCTCTATCACTTTGAATTGGTTTGGTGCTTCCTGTGTTATATTCGAGGATTTTGCTCTTTTCCTTATGTATTTTCAGGCCTACTGATGCTGAGGTTGCTGCTAAATTGGTTGTCTTCACTTACATTTGTTGATGTGTATGTGCTAAGAGAGCTAGATCATCCGCGAAGTTCAAATCATCGAGTCGTATCCTACTTGTCCATTGAATTCCGTGCATCCCCTCAGATGTGGAGGTCTTCATAATCCAGTCAACCACTAGAAGGAAAAGGAAAGGCGAGAGTAGTCAGCCTTGTCTGACTCCACTTGTCACTGGGAATGCATTTGTCAGTTGTCCTCCATGCACAATTTTTTGCACTATGCTCCGTCGTAAAAGTTCCGCTTGTAGCTCTCCTAGGGAGGAGGTTTAGGCATGGAGCATTCCCATCCCGTAAAACCCAAGCTTGGTAAATAACGCTAACCAGTATATGGGTTATAATTAATAAACGAAAAGTGTTACACAATAGTAACCAAATCAAAATATAGATTGCATAATTATTCAATGTGATTGCAACACCAAAATAATTTACGTAATTAGTAAAAGTGGCAAACAAAGCCGTATCGCGCTATCCATCTGCAAATATGGGTCAGATTAGGAACGAGCAAAAACCATTACTTCTGGGAAACTTAGTATTTTTAACTGCCTTGGAAACGTTTGCTTGATATCTACAGCCCAGAAAGGTATCTTAAAACTGTATTTGTTAAGATTCCACTGCTCTACAAACATAAACTCATAATAGCACTCAGAAAAATATTAAAAGCCTTTCTTTCATTATGTACTTGTGAATTATTAAACATAGATGGAAGTGACGTTGAAAACGTATTGATTGACTTTTGAATAATCTGTTGCTATCTAGTGTTATTTACAAAATCTAGATAGCTTATAGTAAAAAGTTTTCTCTTTACAGCCTTAATGCTTTTGACGATTCTCTTTGAGATTCTATCGCATTTGAACGTATGAATACGGACTTTTTCAACAATTAAAAACATTGCTTTTTAAATATTTTCACGTACTTCTTAAGGGTCATTTTTGATTTTTTTCAATCCTTTATTGATGTTATTACCTAAAAGTAACATTTTCTCACTATTGAAATAAGTTTTTTTATTGTTTCTGCTTGTAATTAGTAAGACAAAAGCTGATATCTACATCCAAGTTTCTTACCTGTAAATGCTCTTATTAAGTATTCCATCATTTCTTCGTCTTGTATTGAGTCATTTCGTTTTTCTCATTATGATTTTCACTGTCATGTAGACCATCCATCTCAACTTCAACAAAACAAGTATGTTAAGTACTCAACTCACATGGTATTCTTTGTTGTAACTGTAGACTGTCAGCAGTTGCTATGAAGCCTCAAAATATAATAAATTCATTTTATTTTACAAAGCTACTTTTCCTCATTTTGTTTAATTGACTGAATATCATTATGTTCTATAATTATTTTCCGAATCAACAGTTACAGACATTTGATTTACAATTGTGTACAAAAAGTATGAATAAGTCTGTTTGCACTAATCAAATATTAGTATCAAATTTATGATAATGAGTTGAATTATAGACAAATTAGCTACTATGATTTATTACAATTGAGGTGCTGCTCAAGTTGCAGAATACTACTGCGATTCTTCAGTCGACCAGATGGTCTTTTAATCGAATAACAGCCTTGACGATTATTATGGAAACCAAGGTGGAATAACATTACGCTTGTTTACATAAGTTGAATTGTGACTGGCAAGTGGAATCCAGGATGAGCGTTTCATCCTATTTGGGACTCATCGGCTGAATGCACCTGTATCCCAATACGTTGTTACCAAACAGACATTTACTTTGCCACTGTCGATAAGAATACACAAAGTTTAAAACAGCATATACTAACAAATAATTAGTTATACCTCTGAACAATTTGAACTCTCGATATATACATAAACACTCCACTTTGCCAATTTTCTAAACAATGTCAAAAAAAATTCAATAGTATCAACACTCCATTTACACTGACAGCAACTATCATTTAAAATTCTCCGAATCGCCTTAGAAATTAATCAGACTGCAAACCTCATGATTACTGGAGTCGTTTTTGTCTATATATATAGTTTATGATTCAACTACATAAACAGCATATTATACAAACCTGTCCGAGTGACAAGAATTAACTGGAGATTTGGATGTAAACAATTGTTGCTTATCTCAAACTTGAGGTATATTCATTACTAATAAATTCTTCGATCGATATGTCCATTGTGGGATACTCAGAAGTATCTGATGAAAAACACAAAGAAGAGCTAGTCGGTAGATATGAACAAACATTGTTTTAGTATGTAATACATGGCCGCCGAACAAACAAAGTAAGTTGGGTGGCCGATACATTGTGCATAGAAACGTTGCATATAGCCCTAACTTAAATATTTAAGTCATTACAAATGTTATTAACAGCCAGTTAGATAATTAGTAATTAATGTTTAGTTATATGACATACCATGTCAATAGCATCCTATCAATCAAAATTCATTTGTCGTTAAGGTTAAACAATGCGGTTTTCAGCTACGATAAGACTATCCAGAAATAGATTCATGCAATCATCAAAATATTTCTTTATCATTTCAACATATTTACCGTGTACAGATTCATGTAACAGAATTCGAGTTATACCGAATGTTAAATAGCTAATGGTATTTTCCGGTTGTGCAAACAGAAGTAGATAGTGAGCGTTCTGAATCCGATACTTAGTAACTGAACGCTAAACATTTTAACTGTTTACTGTTTTCATTAATTGTTTTATTTTGATGAAACTGTCAAAGTGGAGGTGGGATTAAAAAACATAATAATTCTATATTCATGCTCTATTTTTGGGAGATTCTTTAAGTGTCATTTATTTCTAAATGGGTATTTTATAGGAATCTACTTATAGTTAACATTTGTTCGTGAAACTCTAGTTATTGTACCAGACCTATATTAAAGCTAAATATTAATTTGTTATTATTTTCAATAGGGAATAATGAATACAAAACTATTAGCTTACTTAACTCAATGGAAAGTTTTAGAAAATAAAAAGTTATCGAACTAAGTACGTCACCTGATTACGTCTCTTCAATGTAATTTAACTAGCTAGGCAGCATAAGAAAGTAGTGACAACTTTTTAATTGAAATAATTGAAATACGATTAACTTAAGGTAGTTTTGTGGAGGTCGCGTTTTGATTTTTTACCGGTATTCGGCAGTGACGAATTTCTGTTAAGTAGTTGTGAAAATCGCATGGCATTGAGCATCTCTTTCATCCTAGTATACGGTACCTAAGAAGCGCCCAAACATGGCTTCAATACAAGTCAAATCTACAACCTTTAACCCTTATGGCTAACGCCTAACCACTAGGAAAACTGGAGTAACTAGTATCCAATGGTAAGAATTCCATTTTGATTACTATAAAATAGAGAAACTGTTATTCAACACAGTTGACAATAACAGTCTCACAACCTACATGTCGGTCACTAAATGATAATCACAAATCAATTAAAATAGGACTCCTACTATTGGATGCTGACTAACCCAATGGTCCTGATATTTAAAAGTTTTCTATGTAATTCATGATACTGCCACCTGTGCAAACTTCTGAGTTACTTTATGCTAGTACAAACCATCCGTAAAGTGTTTTCATTTCTCTATTAGTATCCAATCTAGATTAATCGTTTATGAATACAAATAGTATAATAGTTGTATTCATTTATATATGCTCCAAGAAAAATTCTCTCTATAAGAAAAAAATATGACAGAAAAAAGCTAATGTTTATTTAATGATGGTTAAACACGTTATAAACATATGCATCATATGTTGACATCAATACGAATTTTTATTCTTACATTTTCCACAACAGTTGACAGGTTAACACAATAAAAGTAGGAACACTTAAGAATTTAGATGCATAGTAATTCTATTCAAATGAAAAATGCTTTCATGCCATTCATCGTTAATTAAGAAAGTTGTACAACTAACTAGACATTTATAAGGATGTAATAAAGATGTTAACTTACATATACATACATAGCAAACATAATATGTTACATGGTGACAGTTGATGTGGGATGTTAAACAGTAATGATGATGGTTTTTGGAAGACTTTTTTTGTCATTGAGTTATTCTTTTTGCTTTAAAGAATATAAGGATTGTTTAGATTAGCCAAATGTTAATCAGAAAATATTAGTAATATATGACTACATTATTTTTTTATCTTTATGACGTATTGGAAAGGTAATTCAGATGTTCAAAAGCATGTGATTATTTCTACATTAAGATTAGAAGAAATTTTTCCTGCTTATACTTATAATACAACAAGGTCATATATAATATGTACATGACAAAATGCGGTCGGTCGTATTATGTATGGGCTACAATGTTACGTTCAAAATGATCTCTCCTGTTTGATTACAATTACTACCCATTAGACAAACTCACACACCAATTAACATATATCTTCTATATCAATACGAATATAACGAATATAACTATATTAGTGTGAATTTTGAATGAAATTTTTCGGATTATATATAATATATTCATTAGATGTTTCCATTAAGTTAGTAGGAACACAAATTAAGTGTGTGGGGGGGAAGTATTTCTTTCCAATTACTTGCTCATCATGTTTCAACGATAGAGTACAAATTTCAAGTAAAGTTAAGAATACGAATTTCCTTAATGCTCCTCTTGAGTGCTTTCAGTATAGAATCCGCTAATAGCGAGAACTTTTCCAATCTTCATTTCCATCAGGTCGAAATATTTACAATAACATAACTAGATGTTTCAGTTGAACAAACCATATCTCATCTACAACATATTGTATTCAATAATATAAGTTTATGAAATAGTGTTCAGTGTGTTCAATAATCGTTTCCTTCATTTCACTCTATTTGCTGAAATGGTAATAAAAAAGAGTTCTAACCAACATCTATAATAAATTAATCTCAATGAACTTGCAATTGAACTTCTAATACGAAGAATTAAAAACTGAACTGAATTGAATACTTTAGAATTTAATTTTACCTCCAATTTTTATACTCATTTCATTAAAATAATATGCTTTATAATAGAATAATTATAGTGCACTATATAGTGATGACACATACAATAGTGAGAAAATCTTATCAGGAACAAGTTACCAGAAACCTAGAAGGAACTGAAAACATTCCATTATATCACTGTTTAGTTACAAATCTCTAGAAGCTTATATATACTATTATTCTATTGAATAATTGCTTGACCTCTTGAATATGGGTTACATGAATTACGATAATCTCCAGTCGCCTCCAAACTATACATAAATAAGACATTTTTGTAGATATTTGACAATAAACGGAGGAAGATTTTCCCTCTCTTTTTTTGTCATTTGATTCCTGACTTAGGAGGATTAGGAAAATGAAGTTAGGATAACCTGTTACTAGATTGGAAAGGGATAATTAGTGTACTAACACAATATATACCAAAACTGAACAAAGAAATATATTTTCTCAGTATGATTTTTTCTTGTTGACTCCACACTAAATTGTAGGTCATACAATTTACAATACGTTTTCATCACTTATATTACAACGTCAAATAATGTGTTCATAATTAAAGAAAACTCAAGAACGTTTCCACAGATTGTAAAGAATGTTGAAGGACTATAGGCTATCTTCACTTTGACAGTCAGTTTATTTCCCTATTTAAGAAAACATCTAATTGTGTTATACGTCCATCTTATTAGGCTTCCTACCCGTGTAATGAACAAGCCACCCCCGCTCACTAAGTTGATAAAAACTGTTCTGCTGTTCTTAAATTATGACGATTGACCAATTATTAATACTGACCACGCCTGAACCACCACTATAATTGAAGAAAACTGATTAATTGATGCTCATAACTCTGTTCTGACGCTACTAGTCCCAAGCCGAATCTACAGGAAGGTAGTTGAATTGATCACTCGATTCAGTATTTACTTCAAACATATAAAACCTGACCACACAGCAGATCACTTAGAAAAATACCATCCAACAATAGAAACGATAATTGGGAGCTTGGATGATATGTACATAATTGATTCGTTATAGCACATGAATTAAAAATGATATGATAATAATCAGCAGGTTAAATGAGAGGTTGGGTCGAGGAGAACATAATAGAAATATTTAATTTATACACATTCCAAACAAAATAAATGGTCTCTTGAAAAACTATTCTAAAAGTTAATTATCCATCTTGTTGTTGCGTACTATGTATCAACTATAGAAGAAAATATGATAAATTTCCTTGAATCCTATGGAAAAATAATGTTCTACCCTAAATGGTGGTAAACTAATGTTAAATTTGAATAAAATATACTGTAAATACATTTCAGTCGTTGCATCATTTTGTTAATTTAGTGTTTAACACATTAGGAATTAAATATTCAAATGATATTGAATTGAGATGGTTCGTGGAGACTGGTACTTTTATTTGATTGAATACGTCACAGAATGATGTTGGCAGGGTCGCATTAAATCCAGCGAGCACTAGTCACCTGTTTCATGCTAGTGTGGAGCTCCTCAGCAGTACGTATCCTAGGATCCGCCCTAGGGGTTTCAGGTTGGCGACAGCCTAGCCTTCTGCATCACTGAGCTAGCATCCAATGGTAAGTTCCCACTTCTATCAATTTATGATATGTGGTGCGACCAGAGAAGTAGGAATTCTAAAATTGAATGCCGGCCTAGTTATGCAGTGGTTTAGGCAATTGCCAACCTAAAGCCCCATGGGACGAAATCTATTGTACGCACTGCTGATGAGCCCCGTACTAGGTCAAAACAGCTATCTAGCTTTCCCTGGTTTTTAATGGCATCCTACCAACACTAAACTATGATGAATTCAATCAACTCAAATCACTTACTCATTCATTTATTTTAATGGAATGCAATTTATAGTTATATAGATGAATGAATTCAAGTGTACCTGTTTTAATCGAAAGTTTTAATTATCTAAACAATCCATTAAACCTTTTATTTAGGATAACCATAATTTACTTTAATTGAACTCATTCAAATATGTCCTTAAACTCATTTCGTAGATTAACAATAATATAAATCGTTTATATATATATATATATATATATATATATATATATATTGGATTGTCATTAATTTCTGCTGTTAATTCACTATTTAGCTAATATGGCCTTCTGCATTCAATGTTTTTATTCGTATTTTAGTGAAAGTTAGAAAATTATTTGAAAACTGTGTTGATCGGAACCATTGGTCTATTAATACTGAACATTATTAAATGATGTAGATGTTAAATTACTTTAATGGTAGAAATAAAATAGGAATGAGAGAATTAGCAAGCAAATGTTACTAGCAAAGAGACTGATACTAAATTGTAGATAATCACATATTTAAGTAAATAACACAAGTAAGTTAGAAAGTTCATGTTAACAAATCTAATAAACTACTGTTTCGTAATAGTGTGGAACTCTTCAGCAGTGTGCACCGCAAATACCTCACCAAGGGCTTCATGTTGACAGCGAATTCCTAAACATTTTCACCATTGGGTCGTGACTGGTGAAGTTCAGACTTCTCGGGTGTGAGACAGTTATCACCAATGACAATGGATGATCGTCGCGCTACATATCACAAATTGATGGAAGTGGGAAGTCTACCACTGGATGCCGACCCAGTGGTGCAGATGGTTAGGCGTTCGCCGTCAACGTGAAGCCCCTGGTGAGGAATATGGGATGATCATTGCTGAGGAGTTTCACAGTAGAACGAAACAGGTGTCGAGTGCTCCCTGGTTTTCAATGATACCCTGCCAACATTAATCTGTGACATATTCAATCAAATAAATAACCAACCTCCACAAAAATAATCATCTCAATTGAAATCTAATAAACAGTTAAAAAACTGTATGGTCTTGCTATTTTGTTATGTCGTAAACTTAGATACGCAGCGCGATTAAAAATATCAGCGTCACTCACATTTTGGTTGTATTAAATTACATGAGAGATTCAACGACATAATGACTGATCTCAGTTTTTCTTCTTACCTCTTCTGTGATTTATTACCATAGAATAACAGAATAATCTAATCAGACCACATATTATGTAATTTTTCCTGTGTTAGCCCCGTCATAAAGGAGACGTCCCAAGTGTCGTTTGTGAATATTTACATTAAAAAAAGAAAACTTAATTACAATACATTTCTAAATTATCATGACTATTTACTGATTTTATGTTGTGTAATGCATAGTTGTGAAATAATTATATTGACCGAGTTACAACGTAGCCACTCGTCCAAATGAATGAACTTAGCAGCGTATTATGTTAGATGTTAAGTGATTAAAGACCTTATTCATTCATCTACAACAGATACAATTTTGTTACAAATAAACATGTGCTAAACAATAGGAAATATTATTAGGTACACAAATAAATGAGGGAAGGCGAATGTAATTAAAAAGTAAGCAATTAACAATAGAATAGGAAACATTGTATGAGATAAAATGCGATGGAAAATAAATATAAGAAAGGCTCCAACCAGGTATAACATTCATTAGATAAAGGCTGTGGAAGGAATTCACAGTAGTTTCTCTACCGTCCATTAATTCGAGTCATGATTGACTTCGTTTCAGGCCACTTGACTGAGTAATTTTTAGAACCTCGACCAAGGAATCATGATGAATTGGCTAAGGCTAGTCCTACACTGCATTCTCTTACAGCATAACGGTATAAAGGAAAGTTACCACCCCTCGAAATTTCGCATCCAGCTCGAGGATCGTCAAATAATGCTTGAGACGGCGGACGCTAAGATGGCTAGTTACAAAACGCATCCAAACGACCAAAGCTGCCTTTCTAAGATGGTGACACGGAATGAACTGTCATCACTGAGTCTAAGCACACATTGTTGGACTTCATTTTTGCTAACAAGGTGTTGGCACTTGATGGCAGTATTTTTCCGGAGTCAATGACAATCGATTACGATTAGGCCAGATGTCCACACCTCGGAGAAAACAGGTTTCTCCAAAACAAATCAGAATTGCCCCTAACGATGAGTTGAAAACACAATATTTAGCAGTTAAACTCATATCGTGACTCTGTTAAAATTGACTCGAATTGGCGTAATTCATTTGAGCCTTTATTATTGATGGATTGACACCACCAATACTCACAGGTCTACCCAAATATACGAACTTCCCACTTTACCTGACGGTTCACTAGAATAAGTCACATCAGTTCCAAGCTCACTCCAGTCTTGACTTTAAAAGGCGCAAATTGCAAGCAACACATGAGGATACTGATTGTTAAACGAATATGTATGTCTTGTGTCACTGTACATTTAAACATTTAATCGAATTACTCAAAGTTGAAAAGAATTTTTCAGGATAAAAAATTAATATTGTCGTTAAATATTCCTTCAAAAGATGTTTCCAAAATGTCATCAATGGTAAAGTTTTTGGGAAACAAGGCGATAAGTCAACATTTTGTAACTTGATACTGGATTGAAACAGTGGAGAGAGGTGGTTGAATGCACTTACTCCAACTGGCATGTTTGTTTGCAGAGTCTTATTGTTGCTCAAACGTTTCTAAGAAATTTTGTCAGTCGTCTTCAAAAGAGTTTGTTGTCATCCTTACAAAGAGCGGGAGCCGAGTGGTTTTGGAATGGTTGTATGTAAAGCTTGAAATAGAAAGGAGTCATATAGATCTTGGCTTCCTTTGGTGGGTATGTAAAAGCTGATTTCAATGTACAAGGCAGACTTATCAACAATAAACTAGATGAACTATCAGTCTAGGGGCTCGATCCAGTGTTCAAAATCTATTGGGAGTATTCCAATTAGTTTCCTACTAAGTCCACAGATTTTTCCACTATCATAAAACTTCATGCTGTAAGCAGCTTTGATCATCTAATAGAGCTTCTAGGAGTTCTCAAATATAGCTTCTGTTTTTAACTGATCAGAGAGCTGTAACCACCAGAGTTCTGAGTGTTCATACAAACTTTGTGTTGGTTTTTGTGCGATGATTGTTGCATCAAACTCTCGATTTTCCTAAGTTAACTGTTGTGTTTTTAGGAGTTGTAAGAAATATTCAAATTCTAATGCTTATTAGAAAAACGTCACACATTACTCTGTGTGGTCTTATAGACCGTTTTTTATGGCATCAGGCAGGCACACTTAATGCCCATCAACACTTTCCAATAGACTGGTGCCCAGCTATTAAACTGGTCCTTTGTGGTGGTTACCTGCTACTGAAGTTTTAACCAGTTTGCTTATGTTTCCATGTTAAGGAAAATCGGTTCTTTCAGCTAACGAAAAGCAAAATAAACAGTGGAATATCTCACATCATTATCAGAATACAGCTAGGTAATTCAAAAAGAGCGGCAGTGTTGTACTCAGCAACGACAGAAGTCGCTGATCATTAGCGTCTCTAAAATTACACATGCAGTGCTAGCCTGCTTGTATTGTTAATATACTTCAATCACAGTTACAAGTAATTACGAAACCTAGGTTGAATGTGCTTTCTCATTACTTCCAATTACCAATATATTTTACAAATTAGCAATATAAATTTAAACGTCAAACTTTCGAAACCAGTTAACTTTTATTAATGATTGCTTTATAACATATTCACAAAGTGATGCACTTCATATACTCTCTATTATTGATTGCGTGATAGGTTAAATATAACCTAGCGTAAACACGGTTCCAATTACTGAAAAGTAGCTTTTAAACTCAACTGACAAGTTAGTGAATAAAAAACTTCGATAAACCTCATTTGTTTACATCTCGTAGATAATGAAAATTAATTCAAAGTAATGCAGTAAAACATCATTATTATTACAAATATCCAATGATGTAGTTTATTCTCTGACAATAAAAAATATTTAAAGCGTAATCTCTAGGGGCTTTGTATTATCTACACATGTATTCATATATACACACGAAAAGTGTATGATATAGCCTATAAACATACAACAAAGGCCTATTTCATATTCGTAGAAAAATTAAATACGAATTCCATTAATCATTTACTATTCAGTTCACTTGAAAATAAGCCATCTAGAGTCAAATCGAAATCAACTTTCGGAAGTAGCCATCACTAATAACCTGAATAAATGGATAATGTTTATGTGCTGTCTCTAGTAATGCATAGTAAATGAGTTCATTTTATTAATGTTCTCTTATCAGATACTTGTTTTTAATGATAATTATCGATGATTTATGCTGATCCAAATTACATTTAGTCATTACAATCGATTACTCAGTTGTAAACAAACGAAGCCTTATACAAATGATAGCTGCACAAATATGGTTGTTTTGGTATTTGTGTCTCCATGATAATGAGTTTACTAAGGTTGGTGGCGAAGTTAACATTGAAAGACAATATAAATATGAATGATTTGAGCTAAAAATTATGATATGCCGGGCGCCTAATGAAGATTGATTATCTTCGAGAGCTATGCTTTAGAACATTATTTCAATTACTATATCTGTGGACAGTTAAAACATTTCATTTCTATGACTGTTACGTCCCCCTTACCGAGTCCTCCAGCTTAGTATATTTACTCTTAGTATATTGTTATTTACTGTGAACTACTTTTACTTAATTGTTTACAAGTTGTACGTATTCATTGCCACTCTTTCCTTTGTTCTCTACCAGTGTTAGATTCTTGATTGGTTTACTGTGTGGTCTGATTATATGTATATATAAAGGCATGATTAAAATACATTACGTCCTCTGTTCTCGGTTCTCAGTTCTCCGTTTTCCGGTTCTCAATTCTAGTTCTTTTATTGTCGACCTGGGGGGATGAGTGGGCCTAGGTCAGTCGCGCATTATCAGCTAGGCACACTCCATTGGCGTTCGCGTCTATCAACCAAAACCCTTCCTTTTCTGGCGTCATAACAGTTTAATAATATCCCATTCTATTTGTTCGTATCATATGAATAGATTTCTTATCATGGACTGACAATACCTTGAAAAGACTACTGAAGAATATTAAAATATTTGTCGAATAACTTTTCAACTTACCAATAGGCGTTCAAAAATCTACAGTTTGAGTGCATGAACCTCTAAGCTTCATGAAGAGTAGGATAATTTTTAAACACTGTATTCGCAATTTTAACACGTGTTAAATCAAAATGTAATATGACCGTAATCTGCGGTTGCCGGTGACACTAGTTTTACAACTGGAATTTATTGGGTTAGCTAGACATTAACTACAAAAAATGTTTGCTATCTAATATGTTAAAGCATTCAAGACCCATTTAGAAATAAAAACGACAATTTGAATTTAGACCGATTTCCGCCTAAAAATTCTGTTAGCTTCAACAGATTAAAGCAGATAGTTTATACTTTATAGATAAAATATCTACCAAAGTTTACACTTAATAATTAAATAAGTATTTTGGAATGCATTTAGGCTAAATAAATTGGCGTCAGGAGACATCGATAGCATACTTTTGGGTAGAAAGAATAGTGAACTTAAACAATTTCGGGTACAAGCTTCAATTGTACACTGGATAGTTTTAACAGGTACATGGTTCTATCTCTTCGAGTAATACTATTCAGAGTGAACACATATAAAAGCATTAATATTTAGTAGTATAGCTGTCAAGGCACTAGAAATTCTAGATAAAAAAACTCTTTTACAGAATAAAATATTTAAAATTTTGATTCCAGTAAATTGTCAAAGATCAACTAGTTGCCAAATAATGAGACAAAGTACACTTCAAGTTACTTATTACTTACTGTAAATCAAAGTGGCATTACTACCATTTAAATTCTATTTGAAGTGGAAATCGAATATATCGACAGATTACTGATTAGTAATATATATCTTGTTAGTCATCATTAGGTATATTAAATTTGATATGATTTAAAGTACCAGACAAACATGATAACAGTTAGCACTCAATGATCTAGTAATGCACATTTCATAGTCTTACAGGAGATCATTCAAAGCTAAGACTATGAAACCTAACCTACAAGAGTTTGAATCATACTATGTGCATCAGTTCCTTCAAAAGTACACAACTTATGATGAGCCGTCATTAACGAGAAACCTACATCTATAGAATCCCACATGCTATCAAATAATTGCTTGAATAAAATAAATGATCCAGATTGATTGTATTGTTTAAATGAGTATTGATAAATGAATGTATGTCTAATTCAATGAGATCATATAGTCTCAATTCAATACAGTTTCTTATTAGTAAAAGCCATTTGTCGAACACAATAACAAATTTTCTGAAATGAATTATTCTCATCAGAAGCCTATACATAGACATAATGAATAATACAATTGTATAATTTCATTGTGTAGCAACTCTAAATATCTAAGATTTTTGGGCATTATATTTTCTTCATCAGAGAATAAAAAAAAACTTAGTCAAATTAACATAAGTTTAAATAGTAATTCAAACAGAACAGATAGAATCAAATATTAACTGCCAAACTAATCATAAAGACCAATCTGATCAAGCCAATATCAAGTACATTATGGGTGAGATAATTGTGTGTATATTTATATTAGCAGAATTGAAATGAAACAAGTGGATGATGAATATTTGTAATCTGATAGGACAGAATCAATTTATGAGTGTTTCTTGTTTGAGGTTAAATGTGTAGGTTATGTGTGTAATTATTTCGAAAAATTGTCAAACTTGATTGAATCATAGGGTCTACTTTTCAACTTGGAGCTGTTTGGTTTAAGGATATACGATAATGCTCCGCTGCTCACAGTTTTTACAATTGGAGGTTTTTTGAATTACTTTGAGTTTTTTAACATAAACTTGACAGTTGTTAAGAATAATATGTGCTGCTATTGTTGATTTAATTTGTAGTTTTTTTCAAGATCTACAGGATTACTAGATGGTCCCATTTATATAACTAGGGCACTCTCGGTCGATTTGAGGTTGCTTGAAAAGACTCTAGTGTAAATAGCATCCTAATAGACATCACTTAATCTGAAGATACACTTTGTGCATAGACAAAACAAATCTTTTCTTTCAATACGGTGCAACATGGTGTGCCTGTAGAGAGCTCTCATATGGTGCAGTTTGAAGAGTAGCTGCAATTCTTCGGTCGATATATCAGAGCCACTACACTAATCCATAGATAGCCATTTGAATTATTATTAACTGGTAGACTAAAACCTTGTGGATGTTAATAATAATGTTAATGGATAAATTACTAACTATTAGTGTTTGTTACATTCATCATTTCTTTTTTTTATAATCATTTAATGCAATAATTCTAGTCATTCTTCTGAACAGACGAAGAGTAACAGAAAACTTTACACTGAAAAAAGTCCATTTAAGGATTAGTGTTGATTTATAACAAAGATTGAGACAAAAAGTTCCACTGAGGTCCCTTTTAGCTAAACGATCCAAAAACGGTAGTACATTGTGTACATTTTCCTTTATGAATGTGAACTAGGCGTCTATTGAGAAAGTATTACTCTGTTTGAAAAATGATTTTTGAAGCTATGTTACTAATCATATTTAATAGCAATAAATATTATTCACCTCTTTTAAGTTGTCTTACATCATCTGTCCATTATGATGAAGCCATATATATTTGATCTCAACTAATTTCGTCAATAGGAGTTGATGAAAACCAAATGTAACAGGACGAACTCGTTTAACTCTTCTTTATTCTTCAGCAGTCAAAAATTAAACGGATGATTTGATAAGCTCATACTGTAGCAACAGAATGTGAATGAAACAGAATATAATTAGTGCTTTAATAATGGATGCTTGAGGAAATATACTAAAAACAATCATTTATCGATACACGGTCATTTAGTTTTTAACGGAAGAAGTTAGTGCTATATCAACATAACATTCCTGGTGAAAAAGTTATTTTCTTAACATCAAAATATTGTATTGATACATAAAGTCCCTTTTTTCAACATAAAATATAGTTTTTCTTCCATTTCTAAATATTTTTGTTAAAAATTAGTAATCAGTGGACACCTGTTTCATACTAGCGTAGGACTTCTCATGAGTGCAGACCGGACTCTGACAAAAACTAAACACAAAACCTTGTTGTTTCCACTACGCCTAACAATTACTACCACTAAACCAGATACTTGAGAATGTTAGGATTCGCACTTCAAAAAATGTGCCCTATGGTGAGATGATTATCCGAATGCCATTAGTAATCACTACATCATTTCTATCTTAATTGAAATTAATTAGTCATGAGTTCTCACCAGAACTTTAGGCATATTTTGAATGTGATTACTAATCAATTGATTACTCTCATTAAGTTTTTGTTAAGGATATATCTAATGATAACACTTGAATCATTCGTAAATCATTCTTTTACAGTTATTATTACTAACAATCTACCATGAGCATGCCAATCAGTTAATTGTGACAGACAGCCTACTGATAAAATGTGCTTAAAATTATTAAAAGTAAAGGGTATTTGTAAAATTGTTTTCAAATGAATGTATATATTATGCTACCTATCCATTAGTAAAATAATATGATGATAACATTGTCACAATACACTGTTCTTATCTCAACTAAAATTGATATGTAAGTGATAGATATGAAAAAAATAGCACTTGTTATTAATATTTAGGTTACCTAATTGCATTTCTGTAACATTCATTATACACCAATTCTTCTTATGTACTTGTATGAATATTGATTACCTGTATAACATTTGATGTATAAATCTAGTTAAGAAAAAGTGGAAAAGCGATTTGTTTAAATGTAAACTATTCAAAAATTATTTTTCAGATTTTGAATGTTGCTTATTAATTCAACCATTTGCTTAGTTACATAATATATTTGCTATATAACAGTTGGTAGAAATGTCTTGTAATATTTGAGTTATTAACTACATTGTTAATGATAATGTTTCGTTGATGTTAGTTTGATGATCTTGAAATCATTACGTTGTTACAATTAAACGAATTTCTGCGTTTTCTGTATGTCCAGATAAGATTGCTTCATTAATAACTAATAGTTTATTTGTATGTATCTCAGACTCTTAATTTCATTTAGACATTACAGTTAACTGCTACATAACAAGTACTATATAACAATTGTATTTTATTTGAAATTCCAACTTTCCATAACAGTCAAATTTAACTGTGTGAATTAGTAAGGAAAAAACAGCCTGAAATTATCCCTCAATGTTTTTTAATGTTTAACAAATATGTTATATTTAGCGATTTCAGTTATTTTCTCGTCTGTGTGATTAATGAATCATGTTTGATAGAGTGTTATAGTCATTAATGATTTCATTTTATACCACTAGAGTTGACCATCATGTGTGAATATTTATGGTGCAGGCACAACTAGAATTGTCAGATGTCAAACATAAATATAATGTAGGTTAGAAGCTTGTGATAAAATTTGTAATGATAGTTAAACGTTGTAGAACTAATCTACTAAATGGAATTGGCATAACATACTATGAAAAGATGAATACATTCCAGATAACTTAATATAATCCAACTAACTGTTAAAAATCTAAATGATAGATTCTTATTTAGTAGCATTTGTGTTTATCTACTGATACTAGAGAATAAGTCTTAATTTTGGTTCAATAACACGATGTTCCACCAAAAAGAAGTTACCATGGCTAATTCACTGGGATCGATTCTGACATGTCTATTAGAAATCTTGAATTGTTGGAACTAAATCATGCAATCAATCAAAAAATATTCCAATGTATATACATGTGGGTGATACACTTATTGTTTTAACAATCCGGAACACTTCATATTTGCTTAGTTTAATCAGCAAAGCCTATTAAGAAATAGTATTCACGATGATATATAAAAATGACCGAAAATATCACTTCGTAGACCTCGGATTTCAAAGAATTTCAAATAGGAAATTGCGTAGATACATTCTTCGGAATAATACATAGTCTGTAATGTGTCTAAACTGTAATAATATCTGCTCATTAAATTATAAAATGAATGATTGTACCGACTGTTTGTGATAAGGCTAGAAAACTCCGCTCTTTTGAAAGAGTACAAACAAAATTTGATGTCATTAGATGTATATATGAAAATGGGTACCCAGGAAGACTTATAAATAAATGCTCCAAACCACTGAATGAACTCGTTACGTACGATACAATCGAGAACATATCTTGTTTCATACCCATTATCTTCAAAGGTGATGAAAATATGGGATTCATTAGTCACAGAATGACTTCAACAATAAAGCGCACTTATCATGCAGTAAAGCATGCAATTTTTAGTAAAACAAACTTCTCTATGAATCAAAGGAAAATCAATAAGTCCACTTTATTAATCACCTCATATGAATGTGCCAATGCACATATAATAAAAGAACAAAAATAAGGATACATATTAGTATCACCGAGTATGTTCCAAACAACTTGAGATCAAAAGTTACCGCAGTCCTGAATAGTGCAACAGCTTGTCATGTGCAGTTTTTCAGTTTTTTTTCAAATAAACAATAAACAGAGGAATATAAGTTTACTGTGATTCGCTGAAACAGTAGAAATTGAATTTGATCAAATTATTATTATTATTATTATTATTATTATTATTATTATTATTCAATCATCTGGAATTATTAGTGTTATTATTAGGCATCACATATTTTTGTGCAATATTTGTATATGCACTATGTCACAATTTGATGAAAGTGAGAATTTTTTCCATCTGTCTCTGGTTACCTCAGTAGTGTTGATGAATAGGCGTTCACTGAGGGACTGAAATCTATTTCAGTTCAATCATATTCAATCATGCTCTTGCTATATTTCATCCACTTTGTAATCATCTCATGAATTATTCGTCTTGTTAATTTACCCAATTCTTCAAAATTTATACAGCCTTTTCATCATATCCTCTGTGGCTATTAAACACAACATTATATTGATTTCTGAACTCTAATTAATCACATCCTCATCACCTTTTTAGCTTTTCAATGTCAATCTTTTAAGTAACTGTACACACAAATTTAAATTTAGATACATATGAATTGAACGGATATTCTATATCACTTTAATTTGATTGCTTGACGTTACCAATGAGCATGATTACGGTTTTAAAGTGGCTGATAAGAATCAACGAAATAATAAAGTGAATGTGTTTTATTATGCATTGATTGTTGTTCACAGTTTATTCAATTTCACTAAGGGAATTAAGTGAATGAAATTCACCTTGCTTTTTGTATTATTTATCGTTTATTTCTGCCATTTTTTTTTCGTTTCTAAGTACATTTACATCATCTACAAATAACATGTATTCATTTCATATACATTGTTATTCATTGTTATCTTTGGAAAATCAGACAGTTAGTGGTAACCTCTTTCTCAGACGTACAAACGTAAAGACACAAGGGACAAATAGTTTGCACATTTACGTCATCATCTAATTCTCCTCACTGTTAATCACTAAAATATATGCATGTATTGGTGATGTGATTCATGAATAATAATATATCTTGAAATAGACTAAATTAGATGACCACTGACCACTAAAAAGCTCTGAACAGTTGTTTCCCTCCTAGTATGGGACTGAGATGCCTATATCTACGACCCTAATATGGATCAGACCCACGACCTTCTGTCTTCTCGGAAAACACTGTACTACTGATTTGGCTCCCAACGGTTGGTATTTCTAATCCAGTGCAGAAGAGTCCCATACTAGCAAGTAGCAGCTGTCTAGTGCTTCTTTGTTGTCTGTGGTCGTTTAATTTAAATTGATGCATGATGTCTAACAAATATACATCTTTACCTAAAATGACAATGATATAATGCATGCACATGTCCATTTGTATTTCTTATAAGTTTACAATCGTGCGTATCTATGCTTAGTATAAACCATACTTGTTATAAACTTCCTTTATTTTGATTGAAAAGTAAAATATATGCGTCCATCCATAAAAGTGTAAAGTGATTAGAGAATAATGAACAGCAAGTAAATGGTGTCAATGAATGTTCAATTTTAAAAATTCATGTTTAGTCAAAATTGTATTCATATAAGTTGTTTCAATAAAATACAAGCATAAAATGGAGAAATAAGTTGAAAACTCCACTATAGTATGTATCTCCTTTATCATAATGAGTTATTAATTCTTTCAGTTATAAATACTTTTGATCTATCTACATGATACGATTGATAAGTATGAAATGAAAAAGTACATAAATGTTAACAAATTGATCTCCTGGAGATTCAACAATAATTTTAATTAACGAATAACTACAGTAGTTAGAACAATAGACAAGTTCCTATGCACCTCTACACAACATTTTTTCTACAGGTTAGGTTATGTTGTTTGTGTTGTTTTTTATACTGGAGAGTCTTTTCGTGAAAGCTACACTAAAAAACCTCTTAATAATCCTGTCAAACTTAAAAAATTACAAATTAAATCAGTAATAGTAGTATTGTCTTCTCACAGTATATGCAATCTATCACAACCATAAAATCGATAGTAAAGAATATCCAAATGATCCAAAATGATTTCTTCAATTAAAAAGAAAGTTGAATAACTGAAGCGCTACACATATTGTCAAACCCAATTGTGCTCAACAAAATGGTGGGCTTTATTATTCATCCAATATAGATTTCCTATTTAAGTGACTATAATCCATCCATACATTTTTACACCCATTCACAACACACTAACGTATAAATATGTCTTACTTTAAATTATCTCGACCCCAAGGACTGGACATAACACAGTTAGACTTGTATTTTGATTGGATTAAATATTTTAATTTTATATATTGCATTGCTTAGTCTCGCGTTGATTCGATTCAATGTTTTATTTACTCTCTGAAGAAGAGTTTCACATTAAGCCACAAAACACTAGAAATTTTAATTCGTACTCATTAGAATGTTACAAATGCATATCACTCATTTTTACAATAAATTAAATGGAGGAATCAGTGAAATCTAATGATTACTAAATAGATCTTTTTTCAAAGTTTTAGTCATTTCAACAGTAAGTACCCTTTTCCCTCCCCCCCACCTATTATACACTGAACGCCTGTCGTGTCTTATTTGGAACTCGTCAGCAAAATGTATAGGTATCCCGGTGTTGATAATCATACAGAGATTCAAACTCACTCTGAACTCAATAGCCGATTGTTGAATACTATAGCATATAACACGAGACGGACTGAGTTTGAATTCCCGTTTGAACATCAACTCTGAAATGCAAACATATCTTGCTATCGATTCCACTTGTCAATCACAACGCAACATGATTTATATTTACAAACTGCTTCTACAATAAATTAATCTGCTCAAGACTCGCATATATCAACAAAGGATAATCAATTATAGTGCATAACAACAACAGGAAGACATAAATACTTTCAAAACAAAGTTAATTAGAAGTTAAAATGGACAAATGACAACCTAATGTGCGGTTAAAAAGAGTGGACAGCACTCTGTTTTTTTAAGATGTATAGGGGCAATAACTAAGCGTTTTAAGGCTGAAATAAAGTGACTGAAACATGGCATATTTCTATACAAGTTAAGATAATTAACAATAACATGCATGGAGCTAATCTAGTCGGATAATCAAGTCATAAACTACAAAATAATTGGTGAGATGAAACCATACAAACAGAAGAGCTGAAGAATATGAAAAATATATCCATTGTAATCTGCTACTTCACTAAATTTTAGGAAGCCTAAGGTTTGATCCTTTTTATGCACCTATTTGGATTTATGGTATCAAATAGATGCCTTGTGTAATTACATGCTTATGTTCTAAGCGAAAATCACTTCGTATATATTCATTAAGTTTAAGATAGGACCTTCATTTTGTTTTGTTAATACATTTACCTTTGCTTTGTGCACAGTTGCTGGTTGCATTAAAAATGTACTTGTTAATATCTGACTGCATAAGAAAATCAAGTTTTTAATTATAGAATCAATTCATCTAAATGAGTCAAGACTCAGTCTGTACAAAATATGTGTAAGACCTACACTTGAGTACTGTTCCTTCCTATTTAGCGATCTACGAACAAGTGACAAAATCAGAGTAGAGAGTGTGCAACGCTACTTAACACGGCAGATGATTAAAGGTAATTCTAAAATAGACCACAAAACTAGATGTCACATGCTCGGACTTGAACCTCTATGGAAAAGAAGACTGAGAACAAACTTAATCCTTTTTTATAAATTGCTGCATAATATGACCTACACCTCAATTAATATTGAACACCGTACCTACACTCGGAACTATTATCTGAGAAATAAGATCTCTCAAGTTAAAATTGAAAATTACAAAACAAAAGCTCGCGGAAACTTTTATTTGATTAGGTATGGCCAAATATGGAACAAACTGACAGCAGCAGTACGCATGGCAGATAATCTTCCAGTATTTTGCAAGCTACTTAATACAGCTCTCAGAGATATTAGCTTCCTGGTTGATGAGGGCACGTATTCAGACACACTAGAAGTAATAGGCCCCCTTAATATCTGAAAAAGATTGGACATCAAAGACGCAACGTGACTACCTGTCTGAGTAAAATATATCAATAAACCACTAAACGTTCATCTACAATTCACTTGCTAGAAACAACGACTTACAATCATTCGGATCATGATCTGGGTCATCCTTATACCTGTGCACTACACAAAAAAATCTTTTTTCTCTTTTTTTCCTTTTCTTTTCCTTTTACCCAAATATCAACCTTGCAGACTCCAATACCTCACGATGAATGTTCGCCGAACCCGGTATCTCGCCACTGAAGTGCGTCAGTAACCAGAACCTATAGATGATTATGTACAGGACAAACATGGCACGATACTACTAGTTTTTCTTCAACACCCGAATTCCAAATACTCTTGGTTTTATCCCACATGTGATCCATTCTGCCAACTCAGCCGGTTTTTGGAATCGTAACTCACTGGTCAAGGAGCGCGCGTTTCTCTGTAGTATATGCTCCATGCCACAATACATATATTTAATGTCTTAGCACCGTAAACATTGTTGCAGTTGGTTTGGCTTTCAAATCAGCTGTTTGTGTGTTATGATTGTCCTTACAGTGACATTCTAAATATCTGTACGAACTGAAACTCATATCATTCTGATCATGCCTGTAAATTGGCATGCTCTCATGTACACAATGAGAATAAATGCTACTTACTTACTTACTTATTAACAGGATTTTCTAGTTACTTCTGTGCTCTAATGAACAGAAAACGCCCTCTACAGATTATTACTTTAGCATCATTTTGGATGTCGATGGTAATTAACATATTTTAATTCTTCCTTCATTTTGTCGGTAGTACATATTCTTCATGTTCTATTGTGCAGTGTTCTGATTACATATCTTTTGTGATTGAGAATAGTAAGTCACTGAAATTTGTATGCGTACTATCTCGCCTATCTTATCGATAAATTATTCCTTCAAATATGCTATACATCATCCTCTTCAAGCGTATATAGAAAAAATCCCATTTATCAACGTTTAGTACTTCAAAGAGACAGTGCGCTTCGCTGCTCTATTTTAAAGAATTCTAATGAATTAATCACACATCATTGACCAATATGCACACTGAGGATCGCTAGCATTACAAAAAATAATAATAGTAATAATTTAATCCATCAAACTTTTGTTTAAACTGTGTTTTTTTCAGAATTAATCAACAAATTATCTTTCAGGACAGAACCATGTGAAATTATTTCATACATTTGACGACGCATATTAATATCCTTCCTGCACGTTAGTGTGGAAAACTAGGCAGTATGTTTGGAACACATTTACAAAACGAAATAAAATTAACTCCATAAAATAATTTATTATAATGAAAACACCAACCTCTAATATTCTAACCACAGTTATGGAAGCTTACAGTGTGTGAATAGTGCTACCTTAGTAAAAGTGACAATGTTTATGATTTAAAGAAACAACTGTTGAAATGCAGGCATAAAATGGAAGTAATAAACCAATTGTAAGCTAAATCTCTAATTAAGCAGGCGCCTTCGTCTTATTTATTATTGAATTTTCTTTGTATAGAATTAAACAAACTAGGGATTCTTAGGTTAAACGACAAAAAATAATTTCTCATTCAAATATTTTAACAAGGTTTCATTTGTACAAAGAAAGAAGATGTATAACATTCCAGTGAGAATAAGTATAAGTATTAATAATCAATACCTTTTTAGTGTAAATTTCAGTAATGTAATGTAAGTGTAGAATCGGTCCGAGGAATGTAATGTTTTCATTAAGTATATTTCCATCAATTTATCCAAAAGTATTGTCTCAAAGTATTGACCACAGAACCCTTTAGAGTTGAACATTCTAATAAATTAAAGGCGAAGAAAACAATATTTCGCAATCCGATCAGTCTATAAGAAGCTTTGAGGAACTGCATAGAAATTAACAAGGACATGTTTTTTTAATTTAATGGGATCGTATGATCATTAAGAAATTTATATGTATATACTTTGCTACAACTGAAGCTTTCACCCCTTCTGTTAGTGAATAAATGTTCACACCATGTCCTCTTAGACCTTTAAAACTTATCATACACATTAGTATTACCTATTAGAAAATTTAATTATCCCAAACATCTTAAATGACCTTTCAAATTTAAGAACAAC
Organism: Schistosoma mekongi; assembly: GCA_034768735.1. Taxonomy (NCBI): domain Eukaryota; kingdom Metazoa; phylum Platyhelminthes; class Trematoda; order Strigeidida; family Schistosomatidae; genus Schistosoma; species Schistosoma mekongi. Next base: position 35,211,352 of record CM068307.1, on the reverse strand, counting down.
ACAACTTCGACGTAATTGATTTATGCACTCCTGGTTTTATAACTATAAAGTTTGATGATTAAGTTTCTGAAGACAGTTGCCCTTTCAATACTTCATATCTCTTGGTATTTTACGACAGAAAACAGACAATCAGAAAATGTATATAAATTGTGACTAATTGGTAGAGTAATTAAGTCTTTAATAAAAACAAGCTGCATTAATCAGACTGGAATTAGGGTAAATTTTCAGCTAACTCTATCACAATTACTAAAATAATAAATTATCTACAGATTGCTAGGAATTTTATGGAGGTAACTTGTTTGTCTTTTATGTTTTTAGATTACCATAGCAACTCATACGGATACTGGACATTAAGTTGACTGCATGAAATCCTTCACAAGTAAATATAAAAACCGTCCTCCAGCCTTATAAAATTTGCTAAAGATGTTGCCTAGAGACGTCAAACTTCTGATTTTGAATATCTAAACAATGCAACGAAATAAAAAAGAATTCACATTAATTTTGCGTCAACTGTTGCTCTTTGCTTCATTTAGACTCATAAAAGGAACTAATGGCCTGAATTCGTAATCTGACCTTATTGATTAAATATTATTATCACTTCTTAACATAACACAATCACTTAATTTTGTTATATTAAACGATCATTTCAGTTTACTGCTGCATAACATTTCCTAATTGTCCACAGTTGTTTTTAGTGTTTAAAAATTAGATCGACATGTAATTTGATAATTTCCAGTCCCACAACTGTAACGTAGTCACAACTCCTACATACTTACCTGTCCGATGACATTATCTAATTATAACATAATATTTATAGTTTTACAAATGAAAAACCTGGGAACGAGTTTATTGAAACAGTAGTTTGCTGTAATATTCACAACTTTTTAAAAAAGGTTAGTGGGCTTTTGCTACCTTGGTGATGTTATCTTTGCTTTGTTATTTCATCTCATTACAGTGTTAAATCAATTTTGTAACTCTTTTCTATTTCAATAATTTTGTTCTCACTTAATTCTAATAATAGTAATATGTTATTAGTTACGTAACTATTCGTTCCTAATTCTCTGACTTTATACTTTTATCACTGTTCCAGAATGTTCGCCTACGTATTGTATGCATCCATATCATTTCGTTGTGTCATTCAACTACATTTTAAACAATATAAACTCTCCTTATTCGCCATTTGAATGTAGAAGGTGGAAAATGTTCAAATTCTAACTTCTGTTATATTTATAGTTTCTGGCAACAAGCTGAATAATCAAGGTAATGTTTGATACATTTTAACATGAACTGTCAATACGTTATGATGATACCGTACATATTTACTTCAAAATAGTTTTATTACAAATGTATGTAAAGTTTACAGTTTTGATTTTCACAACATTATAACTTATATACAGCCGATACGAACTGGTTACAACAAGAACAATCAGTATTTCTCTACTTACCTGTTCGTGTTTATTCTATTAATTTATAAGATAATTACATGAAAGTGTTTTATAAGTTTGCCTGAGACGCTTTACTGACTACAACTTATTGTCAGTAAGAAATAATTAAACACTCTACAAATTGAGTACCTCTGTTATTTATTTACTATATTTGTATCGAATTTGCTTAGATGTTGGAATGATTCTAAATGTTTCCTATTAGCAGTAAAGTTTCCTTTTTAACTTAGTTTCGTCTCATCTACAAATTGTTTCTTTTTTTCATTTTAAGATGAGAATTTCAACAGATGTTCTTCAAAACAATTTTTCAATTCACAATAGAAGACAGTAAAATGTATCAGAAACTAAAAATTCTTTAAATTCCTATTTTATTTCATATTTTGGATATTGATACATCAATATGAATTAGTTTTGCACCTTTTTATTAACAGTACAGTTTCGGTGTAGATATGTGATGATTTAATCAATGATTATTAGATTTAAATGAGAATTTACTAACCATTTCATAATAAGCAAAATAAGTTCATGATAAGAAATATGGGTGTTAGTAGATTCCGCTGACAAATCTCAAGTAGGACGAAACTTGCATCATGGATTCTGCTTGTCAGTTATAATCTAACTCAAAAGAACAAGGGTTGTTGAAAATTGCATTTTTGTGGAAACTTTTATGAAATATAGGAATTGACAATATGTTGAATTGTAATTTCAAGAAGCTGTTTCACATTTCATTGGAATTGAGGTGATTTCATGTAATTTATTTTGTAATTATTTGGCATAACTAATGCAAGTGGATAAGTTATTCATTGACGTATTTTCAAATCTTTTTAATAGATCTTTCTTATAAATTTATCACTGTTCATATTCATGCTACGATTGTCGAATAACATAGAATTGGTTCTTTTTAATGAATCTATTATGCCTGTCAATATTTACGACTTCACTACATTCATAAGTGTAGCATCACTCTAATCAATCGGTTATAAAATTTCTATTGAGTTAAGGTATCACAAGAGTAATCCTCCCTAATATAAGTGATCAAGTAGTCAGCTAATTTGTTTCACTTATTTTCTTTAATCAAATACATACTCTACCTATGTCAATTACTAAAATAATCCAGATCAGTATGATGTTTACTTAGCGAAATATAACTTATAGTAAGTATATACCGATATTCCCCTAGATATTTTCTTAGATAATTATCTTAACTTAGGCTTAGGTAGATTTACATCGTATTCAATTTAGTTTATATTGTATGAGCACTGATTATTAATGACCGCATCTTAACTTGACGTTTAATGTGAGCATGATTTAATGCAATAAAGCTGTTGACTAAAATTCTATTAGATATTCGCTTTATAATATGTTAATGATAATGATAATAATGGCTTTATTCAATAGTATGTTTAGTACAACATGAATTTTCAGTATACAATGTCTTAACAAGTTACTTTTTTACCGTGTCAACACCTGTTAAAAAAAGATACATATTTTATAATGTTAGCAACAACAACAAAAAATAACAGTAACATAAGGAATAGGAGTCTTTGTATTTCATAACAATCCGTATTTTTAAGAGCAAAGATTTCTGATTAGATCGGCTCTTACAAAGTTTTTATCACATAGAACATGTGCTAAATATGGAATAGTTGAGCATTTATACTTCTCTTTACGTGCATGAATCCTGATATAGCAGAGTCGCATTCTGCCAGAAGATAAACATTTGATGAATACTGATTCTTTTTAACGCGTGCTGCCAGCCACCATGATGTTTGCATTTAGATCTAACTGAATTGCACATGATAGGTCGTAAACATTGTATAAATGCGCGTGAGTACACAATGCGATTTTGGGACACGATTGGACAATAAAATCAAAACAGAAAACGGAAAGATAACTTGTTAAGATATTGGTAAAAAAAAAAAGTAGCCTAGGATTTCAAGCAGGCCGCCAAGTTTTTATCAATGTTGTCCTATGATTTTATTGAGACAGAATGGAGCGAAATCAAGGAAATGGTGAATAGTTATTAGGTTTTCAGTGCATTGATTTTGTACACTTCTGGGAGCCTGATTACCTTCTCCATGCCTGAAGACATGAGACATATTATCTTTTCATATAACAATTGACAATTGAATTAGATATTCTCCAAAAGTACTAGTTATATAATATTTTATTGAAGTAGACTGAATATTTTTATTTAGCTTCCATAGTGATAAAATAAAATGGTTAAAAAATAGTAACGATTGTTTTCGCTTGATTGATTATGACATCCATATTTATGTTATTTATCCGAATTATACAATTTTATTTATTTGCTATAAAGAACATTTTACACTTCATTTGATAATGCTTCCATTTTCTACATGAATTTAACATGAGACTTTTTTTAATTTATGGAAGCGTTCAATAAAATTAACTTGTAAACAGCATCGGCATCCAGAACATACGTTTCAACCTATTCATGGCTAGTTAGGTGGATGTGTCTTCATCACATTGTTGAATTTATACCAAGATTAAGGTAAATCTAGATTATACTTCTTAAACAGGAAAGAAACCCACGTTCTGGAGTACACATTCTAACTTTACTAAAGGTTTGTTGCTAAGTACTGTAAAGATTGAAACACAATAGTTTAATTTATTTTTTACATCAGTATTTAAAATGTTTATGTTGAGACGACTGTGCCGATTGTAAGTAAAGACAATTGTTTTTGCATCAAACATTGCAAAACAGTCATAATCTAGTAATGTAACAGTTAGAATACGTTTATCAAATAACGTGCATATGATGTAAGAAATGAGGGACGGAATATGTAATTAAAATTTAAGTTTGGCACCATTTTCTATCACTTTGGGATTTCGTATACTGGTTTTATTTCATTTCAGTAGTTACCAGTCAGTTCTGTTGATTCTAAATACATATTTCACTCATTATAATGACGTAACGCATTTATTCACTTTTCAATAACTTCATTTCGTAATTGTGATAAACTTCTGTTAATTAATTAGGATAAATTTGTGACTGATCAGTCTCTATTACCATATGTGCGACTTGAACTGATTGCCTTGTTATAGCTATTAATCACAAGTAATATCTAAGTTGGATTGTGACCGATAAGTAGAATCGACGAAGCGCATTTCGTCCAATTTGGGACTCGTTGGCTGGATGCACCTGCATCCGAATGTTGATGTTTACACTAGGATTCGAACTCAGTCCACTTTGTGCCAAACGCTACAGCGTTAATCACTAAACTATTGAGTCCACGCAGTCACATATGTGCAACGAATATATATGTAATCAGGATGAATTTGTATTTTCCTGTTGATTGGTCATGAACTGAAACTAGAAAGCTTCTGTTGCTATTGTACATCCTGAGCAGATCGACTCGACATAGCAAGCGGAATCCAGGGCGCGCCTTTCTTTTAATTTGGGACTCGTTGGCTGGATGTACTTGCATTCTAATGTTGGTGTTTAAACTGGACATTCTGTTTTATGATTATCCATTTTAAATTATTATAAATCACATGTAGTGGTTGAGGAAAACTGAACGAAATAAAATGAATTCATGTTAATTTACTGGAGTGTTTGCTCATTCCCTATTCAAGCACATAAATGTTACCAACTGTATGAAACATGTGATTAAAGTAGATCATTTTTAGCACTTCATGAAACGAAATAATGACTATTCGTTTTCTTTAATCTTCATAGAATACACAAATTTATAGAAAAAAAAGATGTCATTTAAACATTTTCCCATAAATTTATCTGTCAAACTTTATGCTTACTACTTTCAGAATATGATTATAATTTCACAGCATGATAATTTCAAAGATGATATTCAACATTGTTCATAGTTCCATTTTGATTTATTTCTTTTCTATACTTCAATCATACATAAGTAGTGTTCTTCTTGTTTTTTTCAGAATGAACAGGAAGATAGACACCAAGTAATTTCATATGCTAAAATAGAAATTATTTATTAACATTGTTTTAGTTTTTTTTTTAATCAATGTAATCATTGTATGGCATATACATACATGTATACTGGGAATAAAACACTTTTCTTCTACACTATTTACTTATAAAGTTACTTTAAATTAACAACTATCTGGTTTATATTGTTCTAAATCAATATTATTCATTTTTTTAAAGATTACCATAGGATACTTCATCATCTCTTAGATGTAGGTAACAAATCTGCTAACATTTATAGAATACTTAAATAAAAACTTGACTAGATTACAATTTAAGAATGAGCATATACGATACATAAAATGCTGGTGCTATGTTTTACAAATGAACCAATCATAATTATGATTCATTAACCATTTTAAGCCAAAGAGAATACAGTATTTATAACCTAGTAGGTCAGCAGTAATTATATTACGGGGGAACGTAAGTATTTTCCCAGTAAGTAATTTTTAGTAATGTCGCTGCTTTTAAGCCATAGAAACGATGATGAAGAAATCTATCAATGTGGCTGTAAGCTCTTAGTTTAAATTTGAATTTGAAGTGAAGACTAGTTTCAGTATACCCCTCCCATCCTCCCCCCCTCCTTTTAAAAAGACGAAGACATATCTACAAGTGAATACACAATACATTAGATCTAACAACGAACCTTATACACATGATCTTCACTATAAATCTCATTTTACTCAAAGTTTATTTGGGGATAACATAATATAATGAGCCTTATTTGATTAATACTACCTATTGCCAAGTAATAGTACAGCTTTTCGTAAGTACTATTTTCCATATCACTTAGGTCATAACCTTAACTGTGAATTAAAATCATAACCTTTTGACAAATCCATAACCTTGAAGACTAACCTCCAGATTGCATCATCGTCCCATCTTAAATAACATTTTGCCCGATCTTATAGTATACCTGAATATAACTTCGAAAATATGAATGAGACTTAAGGCTGAAACAGAATTTATCTCATAGATTAATACTGGTAACGAGATTTAAAGATTTTAGTTAAAAGTAGAATTTTGTGTAAACGTTGGGCAAAACGTAGTGTAAAGTTAGCGAAAAGCTGAGTAGAGTTTTGCACAGCCCCTCCACTTTTTATATCTTTTTCCTAATATTTTATACTCGTTCTTCCCAATTTTATATAGATTGGTACCACCCTTTTGCTCACCGGGCTGGTTTCATTTTCGACGTGATTAGAATGGGCTAGTTTGGTTTTACTAGTGCTAGCGATCTCTCTCAATCTGATCAAACTTCTTTGTGAATATATCGACTGATGAAGCAATAACTACGTGTAGCAGTAGTGATTATGCGATATACCGTTCATCTTACAAAACTTATTTCTTGTCCTGAAATCGCACACAAAATAATATTCCTAGAACGAAAAGCATAATTTTGAGAAAATTCTATTCTTTAGGCTAAATACTAATCCTGACTATGATATGTTTTGATAATGCAATAAGAAGAATTTTATCAGAGTTATGTGATATATTTGCGCAAAACATTTCGAACAAACTGAACATACATACACTTGTTAAGGCATTTATATATGAAAAAATAAAGGTCACTAGACAATTAAGAGTACAAGCTAAGTAAACGAAGATAATAAAGCGGATGATGTTAGTCACACTCTACCAAGGTAAGTTGAGGGAAAGTACAAATTGTTTTGGAGCACTTAAGGGGGGGTTGAACTTCCATATAGCTAAGGCTTCAATAAACTTTTGTATACGTCCTAAAGCACTTTTATACAACACAAACGATGATTTGATATCAACTATGTGACCTGTCTCAACTAAGTGTTTAGCGATAGACGATGAAGGCTGTTTATCCTGTACTATTATTTTTCCTTACGAGTCCATTTGTTTTTGGTGCCATTTAGATGTGTTCAGCTACCCTTACATGCAGATCACGATTGCTCCTTCCTATGCATATGTAGCTACACATACACGTAAATTGATAGATACAGTGGGATGTGATGCATTCGTTTACGTGCTGTGTAGTTATGTTGTGAACCAATGCCCTATACTTTTCTATTACAACTACCTTAGCCGCAAAATGATATGTTTACTGTGCCATGTATTTTTTAGTTCGCTATCGTTTTAACATTGACTCTAGTAGAATGTCTCTCATTGGTTAATAAGGTGGCTTTTAGGAAAGTGGTATTTTATTTGTTTGTTGTATCCGTCAAAGTTTGGTGTTAGTTGGGTATCACTAAAAACTACATACAGCACTAGACATGTAATTTGTCCTAGTATGGAACTCCTCAGTAGTGCTGACCTTCGATTCTGACGAGGAATTCATCCGTTTAGCCTTCTGTACCACTGAGAAGAGGTCCAATCAGAGAATTCTCACTTATTTCAATCTACGCTGTAGCACGACAGTCATACTCTGTCACTGGTGATAACTGCCTTACTTCAAAGAAGTTTGAACTTCATCAGTCAGTATTTCTCACTAGAACTTCAGAAACCTCGTCGTGTTATATCCTAAACTGAAGGAAATGTGAAATCTGCTGTTGACTCTATCTTGATGATGCCAACGGTTAAACCAGAAGGACATGTATTGAATTCTCTGACCGAATTGAAGGTGTTCTCTGCTGTAGATCCTACTCTAGGACAAACAGTTGTCCAATGCTCTCTGTGATTCTCATTGGCGCCCAAGCAACATCAGTCTGTGGCGAATACAAATAACAAAAAGTTAAATTAATTTAACGAATTTCCGAATTTTAAAATTACCAGTATTAGTAACAAATAAAAATACAAATCATTTATTCTTCATTTTCTTAATATCGATCACGTTGATAATTACCTTTTACATCCTCTCTATTGTATTTTAATTACTGTTATCTAAACGTGTTACGTCTGACAGTTGAGATGTTTCATTAACTTCTGACAACTTTGTTATATGACGTAACACCCGAGTAGATGACTCCTTGAAAAATTATGAACTCCTCCACCAAAGTGAACGCTTGAGTAGGTGACAATTGATGTAATACTTCAGTATTTTATTATAGACAATTATCTGCTAAATGTACTATAAGCACAAATGTACAGCTCTGATTAATGACTTCATCCGAAAGGAAATTTTTTGCCAATACGTCTCCATTTTGATTTTATAACAAGAAAACTGTAAAATGTCTTATTTTATCTTGACATCGCATATATCCTTCCGTCGATTTACTACAAACTAAAACTGACTAGTCTCTGTCAACATATTTACATCTAAATTAATTCACTTCACTTCATGAAGATTAAATAGATAACAGATGACAAATAAGTAACTAAAAGATCTCATATAAAGTTGTGCTAATAGGTTTATGAAAACGAATAGTTTATAAACTACAGTATGTAAAATACCTAGATTAGCATGCTTATGTATTATCGGTTCTGTTCAGATTGAAATATGTTTCATAATATCACTCTACTAATGGATATATATTGACTAATGTTTGTACATTTATATAGAAAATTACAAAATTTTCATTTAAAATAAGATCCCATAACGACCAATATGTTATCCTATTTACTTAATTCTATGATACATTAATGAATGAATATAAATCTTAGTAATGGTGTAAAATTAGTAGATACAAATTATTTCACATGATTTTCATTATTTTAAACAAAGTTAAAAAAAATCGGGTAACAATTGAACCCTTCTTCTTCTCATATGTATATACATATATATATATATGCACATATTCTTATACTTGGTAGATTCATTCATGAATAGATTAGGCCAGTATAAATAACGGAAATATTATTTTAAAACATGAAATACAAAATCTTTACTGAAGCTTACATATTAACCATGTAAGAATAAGTGCATTTATGAATACTGGAAAATTTGTAAATGTATATAAATAGGCAGTGTAAACTTTAACTTTCCGTGTAGAATCAAACGCGTATAACCTGGAACTTTACCCTGGCTTTAACATTTATTTTATTTATTTAGTTACTAGGTCTGTTTGTTGTTGTCTTCAATTTTTCATACGTAGTAACTAGTATTTAACAAGCGTTTCTATAATCACTACTACCTTCACAAGGTATACTTTCTTTGAGTCTATCAAGCAGATAATCAACTTCAAATTTTCTTATCTGTAAATTGTTCTCATGTTACAACATATTTATCATTTACATCATTACTGAGCTTTATTGTGATTCTATTGATAATTGAACTTTCTGATATAATCTCTTTCTAACTTTCAGAGAATGCAAAAAATTACCGTAGATACGATTGTACAGTCTTAGTAAATGACAATGATGAAGAAGTCATTTACATCGCTGAATCGTCTTTAACTATTCATCATATGTTAGACTCATGGGTGAATCCACTAACAACATAGAAAATACATTTTAATCATAACATAAATACTATGGACATTGTTAAAACCATTTGCTTCTTCTAGCTCATTCAGCTGGTGTTATCCGCAAATTTTACTGTGAACGAGTATTCAGCGAAATGTACCTCGAAATACCGGTTGACAAAGGTAAACATATTGAACAAAAACTACTGATCAATATTTAGTACTTATATATTGCATAAACTGCAGAATTTCTGCCATTTCTCAGAAGGGCACATTCAATGAACATAATAACAATAAAGACGCTTAATTCATTTGTTGAACATAACAATTTAATAAGCAATTTAACAAACTTAACATAATTTTATTAGATTTGATTGGATATATCACAGATTGATGTTGGCAGGGTACCATTGACAACAAGGGAGCACTGGACAGCTGTTTCGTCCTAGTATGGAACTCCTCAACAGTGCGCACCCACGATTCCGCACCAGGGGCTTTAGGTTGACGCGAACGCCTAACCATCTGCACCACTGGGACGGTATCCAATGGTAGAATTCCCACTTCCATCGATTTGTGATATATCCAATCAAATCAAATAATTAATCTCCACAAAAATAACCATCCCAATTGAACTATAATTTTATTAACCAATTTTATAAACCAAAGAAATACATATTCTATCCATTTAATGTTGTCTTTATCTAAAGTGTTTTGTTTCCTAGTTTTATAGTATGATTAGAGTTTTTGTTTTATGTCGCTTACCAAAAATGGGTTGTTATATTGTCTCGAGTTTAAACTTAGTGAAACTTTCCTTCTTATCTACTAATATATGCATATACACAGTAATATACTGTAAAGGTGATGTTTCCTATGTATACAACAATGAATATTATATCTAGGATAATATTCAAGTATCTTGTTAGATTATTATATTTCTTCATAAGAAAAACTATGTTTTATTTTGTGTAAAATAGCAATAAAAATTATTTTACATGTAACTTGCTTAGTTACATAAATATATAAATACTTGTATGCATAAATACGTGAAGTTAACATGATATTTGTGAATGAATTCTATTCAAAAGTATAAAGATAAAAAGGAATATGAAGTAGAAGAAGTAAATTTACCCAATATTCTATACGTGTTTCTTCTATATTGTGATTACCTGTTTTCTCATTTTATAGTAGTATAATGTAACTTAGCTGAAAATTGCCAATGTTGATACAATATATACAATGGTGTAAAATACGTAACCAGTTACAATGAATATTATATCGGTAAGTTGTATAGTACATATGTATACTATATACCCATTACAAGCAATAATATAACCATGTTCAAACTACTGACAAATACAGACGAAAGTAACATCGACGTAAAGGAGGCTAAGACAAGCTAACAAACAAATTATACATAAAACACAACACAAAAATGTTCATATAGGAGAGTGGTAACTAACAAATAATTACTAAAAGACATATAAGTCTATATACAAGATACGTGAGTATTATGTATCATGTGTATCATATGTATCAAGTTAATAGTTGTCTTCCTAAATATTGTTGTACTGTGTAACACTTCTAACATAAAGCATGAGCCATATCATATGATCAGTGGAGTTCAACCATGTCCGGTGTGAGATATTTCCTGATTACTTGTAATGAATAGCGCCGTACGAGTGATTAAAATTAAAAGTAACAAACGTTGAATCCTTGTCAACAGAGTGGTTTGACAGTTAAGCGTTCACTGTTATACTCTAAAAATCTACCCATATTTCTCAAGTATGGTCATATATGAACACACCAGAGATACTAAGATGAGATAGTTGTCTAATTCGGATCAGTCTGTTATATTAAATTCAAACTCAGCAATTATCACAACGTCTAATTACATATCACATTATTCTCAATAAAACATATCTTTGGAATTAAAATTATATAAATAGACAAAAACCTCAAATCGCTCCATTCAACTTACAATATTACGATTCAGATTACTAGACAATTCTAATCCTTTCCTATACGTAAAAGGTAAACTTTATACTGTCATGAAAAGAAAACTGCTTTATTTTGATATTTCGCTAACTTACATCATGATTGTTTTGAATAAAGTAAAACAAGTCCAGCTTTCACACTGATATGATATACATAAACTTTTGACTGCTTTTAGTATTAAAAGTAGCTACTTTTGGTTCAAACAAAAGTCGTCATCGTGTTCTTGCATACTGTAGAATCCAAAAAAAACAACATTCTATTAATTAAAAAAGATGATCACGCATTATGTCAGTCGAGTAACTTCACGTTAATATTTTTTAAACTAAGAATGCAAGCAGTGCCAAACCGATAGGTCGGGCAACTAAAGAAGATTGATTATCATCGCGAACTGGTTTTCTACAGAGCGTTTCATTATTCCTAGTTGTATTCAACGTAAACATTTTATTTCTTTTATTATTTAGTCTCTCCTACCCTATCCTCCATTTGGCACATTAACTGTTAGTATATCATTTCTCATTAATGAATTATGGTTAATCATATGTGTATACGTACTTCGGTTCGCACTCACTGTTACTCTAATTTTTCATAAACGTTAGTTTCCTAATTGGTTGACGGTGTAGTCTGATTTTGTGTATATACAAAGGGTTGTGTAAAATTCAATGTGATTCTGTCTGGTTGGTCTATTGTCTTGTGTACTTCTATCTCTGGTTTGGGACCGAGTGGGCATAGAGCAGACGCGAAGTGATTGACTAGGCACCCAGTTAACGTGCGATATGTAAATAGTTATTTTCTTTCTTCATAACAACAACATGTGACAATGAAATATCTGACTAAATTACAGAACATTTAGAGTTAGATACGGAAATAATAGTCAGTAACTAAAGATGCAATTGGAAGAATAAAGTCAATAGAATAACCACAGTATTCAACTGTACTGCCTAATGAGGTGTAGTGAATTGTTGCGAAATCGACGAATTATGTAATAATGGGTAAAATAATTTGTAAGTCATCATCATTATTAATTAAAAAATTCATTTAATACGAGCACAAATCAATATGTGCAAGAGATGAGATGAGTACATTTTTCAAAAAACAAGTCGCTTATACCTATCTACTGAAAATATAAGTTTCAGTGAATTATTTGCACAATTGTCTTTTGTATACAGAAGTTCAGCAGATTGAGATAATGGTCAATGGATTTAGCTGTATACATTACACATATATGTGAACCATGATGAGCTGTTTTATTATTGAATAGTTTTATTCAAGTCTGTTTAAATTCTTATATTATACCAGTGTGATAGTAAATAGATTTCACTTGTTTATAATTGATTTCTTTCTATTAATTTAAGATATTATCATAATTATCTTTAGCATGTAAATGAGATCACTACTTGCTTAGATATTCTAGTATTCATGTCAAGAAAAATATTGAATAAATAGCTCTTTGAATACTTGACTTATATTGATAATCGTCTCAATTATTAGGTGTACTTAAAATTAGTGGAACTTAAACAAAATAGAATTACTCATCATAGTGTTTTGACTAGGAAGCTTTCCCGTCCATGTGAATTTTAGTTCTTTTTGATATACGATCCATTTAACAACTTATTGGATTAACTATAATACTGTAGTAAAAGAAGATATGGTAGCTTAGAATTACTGTCCCTACCTTATTCAGATGCTTTATATTTGTAAATGTGTTAAATTGGCTCCTAGAAGCCTCAAAAAAGCTTTCGGAATCCCCGATGGAGCATGAAACGTTCAGTTCAATCACTAATTGACAGTACTTTCTAGAGTCTTGACGTGCAGTAGTTCGACTGGATAATAGCCAAAAACTACTACGAGTAAATTAGATGAATTGTCATAATGACATCAATTTTACACAAAACTATAAGTACTCTAGTATTTTGAACATATTTTTGACACTTACTGAAAGAAACATCCCCGCCTACTTTTCTTCGTTTTGATTTGCAGCCTGGAGACATTCAAGTGCTAAAGTTTCATGTAACATTGTCAGTAATCAACAGTGATACCCGTTTCAAAATGTCTGAAACCAAATAAAAATGAGATTTTATTAAATATCTGTACCGCTAGTATGAACAAATATGCATGAAGACAACCTTTTAAGTACGACAGTTTTATTATGCTTAAATTACAAAGATCTAGTGAAGTACGGAAAGCTGATGAGAAATTAAATAGTAAAAATAGTCTAACAATCCCCTGTAAACTTCTTAACTGATTAGACAGAATTTATTTACTAATAACTAAAACTATTACGTAATTTCTGGAATTCTAGTGAGAAACCGTTACAGATGGAGTTCAACAATATGGAAGTTTACAGAATGAGTAGCCCACAAATAACATGCAACATCGGAACCTGATAGACGCTAGAAATGTAGGCTAATACTAGTTTCAGGTTTCTAAAATTAAATGCTGTCTCTGAATTCGATTTTCGGAGCTTTGCAAATACCCACTCGTGAAGAATAGCATACTGAAATGAAAAACCTCGACCTTTTGATTCTTGCTTTTTGGTGGTTATTAAACAGGAATCATTCCGTGGTGGTGAATTTGTCACTTTAACACTATGATTAAATACAATTGACAATAACTGTACCTTATTCGTTTTAATTTATTTCTGAAGAAACGATCCAGTATTTGAAATATTCCCACATGTTCTACATTTGAAATGGCATGTTAAAAAAATAATATTCACAGTAAGCCTGCTAAGTTAGAAAAATTACTATGATTTTGTAATGACCGAATGCATCTGTTTCATTTAAATTTATTGTGTTGCAAATGTCACTCCAACACTGTAACACTGTAGCTCCAACAATGAACAGTTTAAGTACACTGTACTTAAACTGTTCATAAATATTCTCTAGAAGACCAAAATAACAACTAATTATATATCCCTCACATTGTTAGTTAACATGCTCACAAAACTAACAGTGATGCGAATAAAAAGATTTATATATCATATCTTCTTTCTTACTTTTACTCCTTGTCACATAGGTTGGAAATACGATAAAATGGTTGAATGTCCTATCCACGTTTGAAACTCTTCAGTAATTCACATTGAAGACTGTAAGCGAGATCAAACCTATAACTTATTGGTCTATCAGTGAGAATATATACATATACTTGTATTGCAAGCCTTAGAACTATGATCAATGCTTGTCAACCTAAGTCCATAGTCTGCAAATCACCCATAGAAAATATTCTAGTAGTTATATATCACGGTATATGTTAGGGTAGTCATGTATTATGCACAACATATCTCCTTGAAATACTAGTCACTTTTCAACTGAAGTTAATTTTTTGACTAGTGAATTATTAATATTTAATGCTCTTACCGATTAAGACATTTAAGCTATAAAGTTTATCGGTGACACAAAGTTAACAAACTATTACCATAATATATCATATTCATAAAACCGGGGAACACTTCTAAAATTTAGTTGACTGAATATATTACAAATTGATGTTGGGAGGGTACCAGTGAGAACCAGGGAGCACTGGACAACTGTTTCGTTCTAGTGTGGAACTCTTCAGCAGTGCGCACCCCAGATTCCGCACCAATCTCCACAAAAGTAACTATCCTAATTGAGATATCATTTGTGTTAGCTTGGATAATTGTTCGTTTAGAATTATCTACTAATTGATTGACATTCAACTTTTAAGCGATAACTGAATTTTTAATATCAAAATCTCGATCATTTTATAATAAAGAAGGAAAATTTTCAACAGTTTTAATGTGTCAAGTGCACACTTATAAAGTCAACGCAGTAAGAAATAAATCCCTAGACAATAATAATAATAGATTAGCCCAATTGTAAGTTTAGTATTATATGAATTTCCAGCATATTATATCTCAACAGGTTACCACTCTGTTTCCGTATATACACACCAATCCGTGTTCAAAAAAGTGGTAACACCACCCTCACTTTTTCTTGGTGACGGAACGATTCTGACGAAAAATCGGGAAACATTTAAGCTGTAAGAAATTGTCACCATGCAGGTCACGTAGCCAGTTACAGCATATATTTAGGCTAGGGTGTGATTGTAGGTAGTTTACTTATCTAATAAAGGATCTGCAGTTAAGACAAATGATTTCAGGAATAGACATTTGATGAAATATTGATCCTTTTTAACACGTGTTTCCTGCCACCGTTATGTCTTCGCTCAGATCTCACCATATTTCTCAAGACAGGTTGTAGACCTCCTATGAGTGTACAGTGTGATTTTGGGATATGATGGAGTATTTAAAACAAAACAGAATACTAAAAAGGAATTCGTAATATATAAAAAAATGGTAGCCCATGATTTCAAACAGTTCATCGTAACAAAATAAAATATACTGTCACAAATAAGTAGTATGTATATAATATTCCATTGAGTAGAAATTACATATTTTTAACGCTTCGCCACTTAGCGTTAGCCGCTTCTACGGACAAACGCATTAAACAAATTGACTAACGTTTAAGTGAAACAGAAAACCATTCAAGTATAGAATGCAATCGCAATACAAAAACGTGTTTAATTCATGTCATTTGGGTCAAGGACATTCAAAATGAAACGTAATTATGTATGCATGTGATTTATGTTTTGTAATGTGATAGAATGAAGGCAGTTTCTTTATGCTAAACATGAGCAACATTTGATCCAGTTCAACTGAGGATTTTTGTTAGATAGATAGGCCTTGTTGCATGGGCCTTGGGTTACGGATCTACCAGGAATATTTTTTTCATGTCTGGGTTGTTGTAAATAGCGTGTACTGTTATCAGTGGTTTGCTTCCTGAGATTTTTTGAATTTACAGGATTATTATAAAATTTTTTTATAGCCAATTTGGTCTTTTGGTATGATACAAGATTTTTGAAAAAGCCTCTCCAAAATAGGGCATATCACATTCGATACATCCTGATATGTAGACACAATTTCCTTTAAATGTGAATGATACCATTTTCTTTACTGTGACTAAGGTACCTCGAAGTGTGTTGAGTGTTTTGCGAAACGCTTGAAATTTGTGTAGTTATTCAGTTCCTTGTAGTTATTCTATCGTATTATCACGTTTGAAACGGTTTTAAACAACTCATTTGATCGACATATATCTTTGCTAATTCAGAAACATACAGATAGATTTAAAGCATTAATTACAGAAGAGCATCTACTAGGACATTACCATAAAATACAAATAATTATTATATTGAAAGTATAAACACTCTCCAACGTTAGACAATAGACTGTATACATCTATCAAACTAATAATTATTTCAGTTTCTAACTATAACATTAGAATTATATGAATATTTCTAACTGACAAACACTGACTTTTCATTCATTAATTACAAGTGATAATAATAAAGCATACTTGTTATTCATTGATAGCTTGTAATTATTACTACTTTATAATTATACCTCTGTAATTGTATATTTGTTTCATATAAGGCATATTGTCTTTACACTGATAGTTTTGAAAGAAATATGGTAAATGCAGTTCAAACTATGCATATCTATGTAGCGTTTTAATGCTAATAACTGCAAATATCATCGTATATGAACTATGAAATAGAAAAAACGCATTTAAGTGGACAGCATTGTATCATCGAATAGATCTTTAGGTTTTACTTTAATATATACTGTAATGTAATATGCAAGTTCGGTGGAATGAAAATGCGTATCGATCTCTAAATCATAATCTTTTGCATTCCTTGATTAGTTGGTTAATCTTTCTAGCAGTACGCCTAATATGGCTTTCTCCGTAGGAGCGGTTAGATTGATTAAAACACTAGGATGTAGTAAATTCAGGCGACTTATCTCTTAACTGAGTAACCGAAACTGGTTTAATATTCCGTATACTTGCATAAGAATATTACTGTCTATTAAAGTGTAGTGTAGATCTAACTGAAACTATCATTGTTCACATATGTGTTGTTCTAATTCGTATAGTGGGGGGGATGTTAGTATTTTAAAATATGAAATAGTCAAGTAACTAATCGTCTAATATTGCATGTTGCTTATGATGAGGAACGATAAGTGAAAGCGTAATTTATCTGTATGACTACATATTATCAGTATATGTTATTGAACTGTGTAACCCTAAATCAAAACTAACATAATCTGATAGGTTCATTGATAAGCAAATAGTACTCTCCTGTTTTATTGTACCATGTTACAACTTTCCAGGAGTGTAGGCTTACAATCTCACATAGAGACAAACTGTATATCTATAATAGTAGTGTGTGTGAAATGAAGTTAAAAGCCTTTGTAACTCAGACTTCAAATTAGTAATAAAAACAATACACGATTATATTGTCTCATCGATTTCATTCGGCAATATTAAACAGTATTTATTTGAATAAATTTGTGTAAACTATTCATGGTTTCATTGTTTGTAGATTCTATCTAATCCGTTTTAGTACTTGTTTGTAGATAATAAGTGAGAAGTTATTTCTTCAAGCATCATATTATGATTCAATCTATTTTACCTATTGTCTAATAAAAATATTTCTATCACTGATTAAAGAAAAAATTCTCTGGTATTATCAATGTTCTTTTAGAATTGCCGATAGTATTCCAGTTGATCTCTTCCCTCTTTTATCAATTGTAATTATAGAAATGTTGAGAGTACTTCTTTCCTATTTTATGTTAACTAATCCATATATTATAAACAAGTAAACATCCCATTTAAATAGATTTCTCAGAATAATCAACATTATTAAGTTCTTATCAGAAAAATATTGAACTTTGTATAAATCACATTTGTTACACATTAATCTGTTATTTCAATTTTTCTTTTATTATCCTAATTATTTTCATCAGCGAAATTTATTTTATTACATTATTCATTAAGAGAACAAGCAGGATAAGTCATCCCTCGAGGAGGTGGACAGTTAGACATGTAGATAAATATAGTCAATTGTTCTATCTTAATCTAAATGTTGTTTACATTTATCATGGTCATTATCTTATTTTCCCACTCTCTTTCACTCTGTTTCTATGATTTGTTTCTATTACTTATTCTGCTTGTGTGTTCTTTTAAGTATTTTCTTCTAGAGACTCATAAAACTGTCTTTCTTCATCAAATAGTACACGTCTTTTTGTAAATATGTTTTTCTTTACTTCTTTCTGAATACATAATTAACATTGTCATAAGATCATTATAAATGAGTCGTTTTGTTTCGTTATTTATTCCCGTTTCCCACTTACTGATTTTGCTTTTACATGATTAACGGGAAATGAAATGAATAATAACTATACTGTTCATACAACTTATAAGAAGTAGGGATAAGGTGATAAAAGTTCGAAAAGAATTCACATATCTGGTTTATCGACGTATTCACTGGGTCAATTCTCGTAGTCCATCTATTTATTTCACAAGTACCTTGGAGGGTAGATAAACACTGGCGTGAAGACCGTGTCGTTTTTCTCTGATAAGTTTTAGCAGTGAAAATTATTTGAAATGTTTTCTTCAATTTCAATACAACCTCAAAAATTGTAATATTACATCAGTCTTTTCCATTCTGGAAGTCGTCTTCACTGAATGACGACAACTTATTGTAATTAATCATGCTGTATCATTCAGAATAATACATTGGTATTTTTAATCTATTGTAGTGTTATAAACATTTCACATAGTCATCATATAACTATATAATAAAATACATACTAGTGAGACTCAATTCTCCATAAAATGATAACCTTTATTAAATGACATTTACTTAAAGTTAGTTTGACCAACTCATATCAAAGTTCATCGTGTTTCCATTGTGTATCGCATTCATAAAACATGTGACTTTTTCGACAAAGAAATCGATTTTTAGGTAATCTACCTGCGAGTGCTTACAGTCTCAATTGTATACGTATTTTTATCATAATGAAAATCTACTGTTAAGTGTGATAATTTATCGATAATTGTTAAAGAAGTCGAAAAACAGGCAAATACAAATCATATTAATTTAGAAGAAATTAGAAGGGATTGATCAAATACAAAACAAAGGCTGATTATGACTGTCATATGTAAGACATGCATGACACATTCGAGCACCAACTTTGATTTTGCACGTTAGTGATTCAAGATGATCTTACTGGGCTTTTGCACATAGTTGTTTTATTCTAATTTTTACTGTGTAGACTGTTCGCATCTGGTTCTAAGATCGCTTCCTTCATTTGCTGACCGAATACATGTAAATAAAACCAACTCAACCCACCTTACAATATAGATTAAGTACAAAATATGAATTATGGAAATGTGTCCTATAACTTGATTAAATTGACTTGAGAATAAAATGTTATGAAAGAGACTGTGAAGCTGCTAATAAATTGATTTCATGCAAGACGTTAACGAAATATTACGATATGAGTATGACAAAAAGTATAATAGTAGTTAGCTAAGTGTTTATGTATACATAGTTCATACTACCACAAAGATTTAGGAATAAACTTCCAGTAATTTGAACTAGATAAAAGCATATTACTGTTGGCGGATTTAAACTAGTCCTTTTGATGGCACAAAGTGATGTTTTATAATCACCCAGAGACAATCAGGTCCCTTAAATTTAGCGATAAAACTGTCTGATAAAAATACCATTTAACACTGAAATACAAGTTAGTGATTTAACTAGACTACCGATCACATTGTAACTTGATCTACAGAATGTGATCGTGATTAAAGATAAGATAATGTTGACATTGTTGTTACCTCAGTGATCAATCAATTTAACTAATTTCCAATAAATGACAGCATAAGCACTGAAACTAAATAATAACTTTAGTCTTACTCTTTATTAATTTCACATACGAAAATAACGGTGTACATACGAATCGATTATTCGTATCTATATATCACCATAGATTTTTACTGTCTTCATCGTGAAACAGAAATCTTGATATGCTCTGAATAATAGACTACGTAGGTATTAGTTGCCGGCTAGTTAATACATTGTCATGAGACACACATATACAATACCAACTGAGTTTAATGCATTCTGTTGTCATATTGCAACAAACAGCTTATTGGAATGATATAGATTATTTAAAGAGCAAAATTATAAAGTGACTACTCTGTAACATAATTTTGAGTCAACAACTATAATTAGAATGAGTCCTATTTTGTCTCAAATGTTCATCATTCTGAAAAGAACAATTCTATCGTCTGATATACAGTTTTAAGTGTTCACATATACTAGTGAATCATCAGCTAATCATAAAAGTACCAATAAATCTTCATATAGTTAATTAATAATGTATGATAAGTGATAAGATATTCATTTTTGTCAATACTTTCTGTTACGACTATGAATTTATTTGTATTATACACAGTCTCTATCAATTCACCTATCTGCATAGTTTTTGGGTATTTTAAGTTAAGTTATAGAATCCTTTTGTTCTTTGTGGTAAAATTAATAATGATAGGCGGTTTGAAGTTCTCTTCTATTCAATGAATAACTTAGTTTACTGATAAATTCAGTATTAACATCTTTCAATATGATATTTCAGTGACTGAAGATTCCTAATTCTGTAACCTATTCAATGTTTTAGTTTTCTAACACATTTTATCGTCTAACCCTTTAATGAATCAGTTACTGTCAATCAAAAGTACTATAAAGAAACTCATTTAAAATTCTTTGTGGACTGAAACTGTTCTGTTTTATAACGGACTAAGTAATGCAAGCAATCTCTTTATTTAGAATGAAAAATTTGAGATTTAGTATTTTCGCACTTTAAGTTAAACAAATTAAATTAGTCTTCAAGGATTCATTCAGTTGTTTAACATTTATATATACAAACAAACAAATTAGTTTACAATGTTTTAGCCAAACTACTTGAGACTACAATTGGATGCTATAAGGATTGTTGGATGTGTTGATAGCATTATTTGATTTTGGCTAGGCAACCACTAAAAACTAGGTAGCGTTCGAATTGATAAACTTCAGCAAGTAATCACTGGAGATCTAATAAAATGATTGACTATGTCGACTGTGTGGCAGTTGTCAATGGTAATACATTAGGTAACAAAATATATCGCGACTCGACTAAAGTTACGATTTTCAACCGTTGAATGACGATTTAGCAGACGAATGGTTGAGCATTCATTGCAAAACTTGAAAGCTATGAACTCGATCCTTTGGTAAGGTTATGAGTATACACTACTGTTGAGTATCATAGTAAGATTAAGCAGATATCTATTGTTCCCTGGTCCTCACTGGTTTTCAAACTCAGTTAAATTTAAATAAAGATGATCTTAGTTTAGTTTTCAATTAAAGCATTATGTGATATGCGTAAATTTTTAAATGGCTTCTGTATCTATAAAGTCTTATGTTGCAATAAAATCATACATTAATTATCTTCGTTGTCTTTAATAAACGAGAGACAATACACATTAGTTTCCACTCACGTAAGGTAGCGTCATTAAAAGTAGACTATATAAATAAGTAACTGCAGCCATTAGTATTTTAAATATTCATGAAAATACACTGACTAAATAACCAAAACTCAAATTGATCATTACAGTTTATGAAGCTAAATCGAAAGATATTCGTTTGATATTTACATTTCACGTTACTTGTATTAAAAAGACAACAGCTGGTGTTCTGTTGATAAATATGAGCAGTTAATCGTAATGAATATCAATGGATTGTAAGGTTTAACTTAGTTTTTTCGTGACTCTATTCAATTGTTGTGATTGTACAAAAATGATATTAGCAAATACTAATCGCTATCATAGACTAACATACGTTTCTAAGAATTATCTTGATATATTTCATGTAGATTGTTAAAATCTTTTGATTGTAATGAATCATCTAAAGTAAATAAGAATAAGTTATCCAAAACAAAAGTATACTCATTGTTTACTGCCTAATTGTCAACAATTTGTTTTCCATCAGTTTCATATGAATTGACAATAAAAGATGAATAAAAGTTGATTAGTAAATGTTTCCTGTTGAGATGAAAATTCCTCAAAAGTAAATAATATTCCATGTTTCTAAGGAATTCTCCCTCCCCCTTGCCTTTAAACAAATATCCATTAAATAATTATGAATATAATCCTGTTGATACAAGTTTATAGTTTATATAGATTTCCATTAACTTATTGTCCAATTAATAGTTGAAATGTATAGAAACAATTAATTATTGATTTAATACACATTGGCAACAAGAGTGAAATACTTAAGATACACATTTTCTCAAAAATATTATTGATTTAGTTTGAAAACGAACAGCTATTATTCATGAATCAAAGTATAAAATGTGATGCATTTCTGTTTCAATGGAATTGAATGTAATAAGTGCAGATATACATTTCGTACTTCTTAATAATATTGATATAAATAGATCGTAAATGTATATTTTTAGATTATTGTTTTTGCAAATTGATATCAATTGTAGCAACTTTCATTAAGCAAGAAAGTAATAAACTCCTCTTTGCTGTACCTCTACAACTACTAAGTATCGAATCCAACACATTAAGATCGTGCAGTGATTTACATCTCACAGTCAGATAATTCGTGATGTGATATGTCATTTATCGACTATTGTTTTTGAATAATCAACTTACTTCCAATATAGTTGTAATCCACTAGTCACTAATCTTCAGACATCAACGAAGATAGTATTATTAATTAGCTTGATTGGTAGTTATCAGTCGGTGACGAGAACAATCTATGCTATCAACAACTTTCTAAAAGCATCTAAACAAAGTTAATATGTAGATATATCAATATCTCTGAATATTTAGATGTAGAAATAAGGAGTTTTATATTAGAATATGATTAATAACCTTGTAAGAAGATACTAGGAAAACACTGAATAAACAATTTATTCACCAGATTACTAGTCGACTTATTCATATTTTTATCGTAAGTCATTTAGTCCTAATACGATAAAACACACATCAACAATTTCCCCTTTCTCTCTATCGTGTTAAATTCTATAAGATTATTATTTTCAGTAAATCACCTGGAATATACGTACATTTATATGTGCATATGCATAGATAAGACAGTATAAATAGAATGAAACAAGTGAATTTAGTTGTTTACCGTCTCGTTGTTCTTACATATATACATTTTTATACGATATAGGCGAAAAATGAATTGAAACAAATCCATGCATACTAATATATCAATGTTGTATGTACAAAAAAATTTAACTGATCTAAAGATCTATTCTCCTATTCCCAAGTGATAAACAATATGACGACGCCTTTTCACAATAATGTCATATTCTACTATTCGTATGGATACTTTTAATTAAATAAAATTATGAACGAATTTTAAAGTGTTTTACTGAAAGTTTTGATAATGCTAAAGTCATACAGACGTCAGGAACTGAAATTACAAAGAAGTTCATAGTTGTCAATGTTATGTTAACTCATGACTTTATACAGTTAATGCTAATGTAAAATTTCACTACTGGTAACTTGTGTATCTAATCAGGAGCAACATATATACATTTTTCTTTAATAGTCGAAATGCCATGAATTAATTTTTTATTATTTGTATTAAAATAGGTAGACAGTATAATGAGGACATACAATGCATTTTAATTTAGAAGTAAACTTTATGCATTGTAAACAAGAAACGATATCCAGGATATTGTCAGATAATTTTAATATAATTAGAAGTCATTTTAACTGGAATTCAAATTGATTTGGCCCAAAACATGCCAGGTAACTAGAGCCCAATAAACAGCTATGATGGTTCGTGTCTTATTCATTAAAGTTGTTTCATGGTTCATCGATATATATATATATATATATCATAGAGTTTGAAACCACTTACCACTACGAAATTCACTTAAATATCATGAATTAAGAAAGTGAATAAGTTACTTTGAGCTGCCAAACACTACCATATCTGAACATTCTTCTAAAACTGAATTGAATCACCGTCTATGATTTGCTTAATATCGTTACCAATTCACTTCCACTTAAATAGGAGTGAATAATTTCAACAATCTAATCATCATAACCAGTGTTATGCGTGTTGTATTGATCTACTACAAAACAGCGAACCTTAAGCTACACTAATGGATGCGATTAACAAGACTGCTATTGACCTAATAAGAAGGAAATCATATTTACTTATCTATACTTAGGAGATGTTTCGATTTTCCTTAATATATATATATATATATATATATATATATATATATATATATATAGATAGATAGATAGATAGATAGATATATAACCGGTTCGTTTATCTAATTCAAACAAACATTTTGTACGAAACATTGGATTGTCAATAAGATTAGATGTTGACCGATTCTTATCAGTTTGATGCTAAATATTGGAATAAATTTATTAACACATGTACATTACTGTCCCATCTTTGCTGTTTGTATGAGTATAAAATGTAATCGCTCTGAAATTCTTAGCGTTCTCCAAGTCGAATTGGTTGATCAAGGATTTTGTATTACCTTTTTGGATAACTTTGTCATGAACAACAGCTTTTTAAATTGCAGATCTACTAATGAAGTTATCAACACGAAAATGAATGCTTGACGATGAAGCCAGTCAACTCATTTAACATAATGATTAAGTAACACTATTAATGTGCTACCAATTTTTTTTCATTTTTGCCAGATATTTTTAAACACTTTAATGTAAGTGAAAAACTGCTTTGTCTAATAATACTCTACATGTCCTGGTAATTTTAGTCTCTATAAGTTAAAAAATCACTTGGCACCCACCCTCATATAGTAGGGAAGGATTATTTCAAGTGGGGTAGTTGTTATATTGAATTTAAAAAATGAATGATTTAAACAAACCGAATACTGAAGACCTATTACGAAAACCCTTAAAATCCATAACCTTCTCTTGGCTACTATTCAATGCATTCCTTTAGTTACGAGACTGAATACAGTTATGGTTCTTACCGATTTGCAAAACAAATATAGACAAATTAATAGTAATTACTTTTAAGACAATTTTGCTATCACAACTTGGTCTGAATAAGACAACGATTGATCACCTGGAATCACTCGACAGCCGTTTAGTCCTAATATGGGACTCTTCACCAGTGCTCATCCACGACCTCTTTAGGGATCTATTCCAGGACCTTTTGGCTT
The DNA here is from genome assembly GCA_034768735.1 of Schistosoma mekongi. Taxonomy (NCBI): domain Eukaryota; kingdom Metazoa; phylum Platyhelminthes; class Trematoda; order Strigeidida; family Schistosomatidae; genus Schistosoma; species Schistosoma mekongi. Next base: position 35,185,570 of record CM068307.1, on the reverse strand, counting down.
CACGGTGAAAGCTTTACCATTAGACCACTGAGTCGATCCCTAACGGTTGACATTTCTAATTCAGTCGATGCATGATGCGTCTGAGCGACCTCATCCGTCGCCATCGTTGGGTAACTGCCTCACACGCGACACGTTGAACTCCACAGTCAACAATCTCCACAACAACCAACTATAACCAATATTAGCTCACTAGTGACCAACTCCTTGAGGTAATTCATGGAGTTCTAATGGGAAGACGTGACCAGTGGAGTTTAACCTTGTGGTGTGAGGCAGTTGCCCAACAATAGCAATAGATAAAGTCGCTCAAACGTATCGAGCATCGACTGAACCAGAAATATTAATCGTTAGGGACCGACTCTGTAGTCTAATGGTAAAGCGTTCATCGTGAAGCCAAAAGGTCCTGGGATCGATCCCTAATAGAGTCATGAATGAACACTCGTGAAGAGTCCCATACTAGGACTAGACAAATGTTCAGTGCTTCCAGGTGATCAGTAGTTGTCTAATTCAAACCAATTCGTAATATCGAAATTGACAGTCATCAATCTCCACAACAAGCAATTGTAACTTTAATGACAGTTACCAGTATTTTAGAGCCCAGAGATCTGATTGTTTTAATTGTTTCTGAACAATATAATTTGCAGACTATGTTTAGAATCACTTGTGTTTTAGCAATTAAATGTGGTTCACTCAGTGCAAATGTGAAAAATATTTCAACTATATAAATGCAAAACAGAAATATTTATAAACGATAATTTTTCTTGGTTGTTGAATTTTTTAATGTGATATCACATGTTGATCTAAGTTAAACAACTACTGAAAAACAACTAGCACCAGACATATGTTTCAGTCTAGTATGGGACTCATCAATAGCGCTTACCCACAACTGCATAGGAGACCAAGAACATGTTTAATGGTTAAAGCTTAATCGATAAACCATTGAGACAGCGGTTTTAGAGGCCGTTTTGAAGTTACCGCAACCAATATCACACACAGGGTTTTGTTCACTAATAACACTGGGTTTGCATGAAAGTAAGACAGTGGAGCATTATGTTACACTCAGGATTTCTTCAGGATATATCTCAACATGATAGCATTATCAACATCGTCTAAAGTGACTCAGTATCTTCTAGTTTATCTCTAGTCGATATGTATTACTTCTTATAATTACCTTAATTCTTCGGACCCCAGTATATCCAGAATGAAACAGGTGGAATCATTACATGGTACGATAACATCATGTGTGAATTAATAACAAACAACCCATCCAATTGTTGAAGTTAATAAAGTAGTCCAAGTTTTGGTGATTTGGCTGTCAATTAATGGTTACTGTATTTGAATAACTAATACAACCTAATGTCTTCTCTTTTTTAAAACATCTGCAATATTGGCTAGTATAGTGGAAAAAGCGTCTATTAATAAAGTTGAGTTATCTACACTGAAGGCAATCGCTATATTCATCGTTTCTTCTCCTGAACATTCTTAAAATGGTTTTGTTTAACTGTGATTACTTAAGTTTCGGATAAAAATTTAAAAAGTACATTAGATTAACCGTAAACTAAAAATGTTATCGCACTTCCTTGATTTAAATTTCTGAAGGAAATAAATTTTATAAAATCAGCTTTACATTCGAATATCTCATAACTTTAAGTATGTTTGTGTTCCACTGGTGAACTCTCCACGTAATTAGCTCATTAAAGAATCATTTTGGTACATACTACTTTAATACTGCAATTATAGTGAAATTATTGATTGTACAATAATCACAGTTTCTGACTTTTTGATTTACTAAGTTTGCATTTATCACCTACAAAAAAAATATCCAACACTAAGGAAACCTCTTAAACTGATGGATACATTTACCTACAGTTAGACTGCATTGTGAATATTGCTTTGATATTAATTTAATATTCTTAAATATTCCTTGGGATTCATTGTGCTGAACGTTTTAAACTCGTCACCTGTATTATGGTTTTAGTTATACACAAACAAAAATGAAGACTAACCTGAGTACTTACATATTTGCCAGTCCAAAATTAAATAAAACAATATTACATCATGTAGAATGACAACTATCTTTGTAAGCTGTGATGTTTAAACTATTCCAATCTAATGTATTGAGTTATAGTATAACTGTATATTTCACTTATGATAGCTTGGACTTCTGTTACAAAATTTTATCAGAGAAAAATATCAAACAGTTATTTTAAGTTTTTTTCTCTTTCACATTAGTATTAGGTTCGTAGTAAACTGTAGCGAGCAAGAAGTTATTGACAGATAATATAAACTTTTGTATTATTCTACATTGTATTACTTATCACAACTATAAATCTTATAAGTATAAAAGTAAACAAAAGCAATGATAACGAATAAAATAGACCGTTTTCAAATATGAGGGTGAACGTGTATATTCCCGTGTGACTATCTGGACTTAGTAGTCCAGTGGTGAACGTGGTGGCGTTCGACATAAAACGGACTGAGTTCGAATCCCACTGTGAACATTAACATTGGAATGTAGGTACATCCAGCCGATGAATCCCAAATAGGACGAGACGCGAGTCCTGGATTTCACTTGTTAGTCAAAATCCAACTGAAATAATACGTTTTCAAATAATTTTATTTTAATATAAATTCTGAATGGTAACTCCGATGGCTTCTAGATAAACTGAGGATTTAAATATATATATATATATATATATATATATATATTATCTCACTGATGTAATCTGTTTCATTTCAAAGAACAATGAAATACCACAGTTTATGATATACCAAAATTGCATATTGCAGAGAAACTGATAAATTGACCATCTTAATTTCCGTAAATTCAGTCAACACTGTGACCTTTGTCAAAAGCCAGTTGGTAACGTAAATTTTCTCTTGTGAAGATCTTTATCTCGATTTCATGATATAATCGTCCATGTACACTGTAGACGATTTCTATACTAAGGCATAACAAATGCCTAACAATGTTTACTGGTTTACAATGATTACCTAACTCAATCCAATTCGTAACATGAAATTCAAATTACTGTTCATTATTAGGTTGAGTCAAATGAGATAAAAGTAGAGTAAGATAATTCTTAAAATGGAATGAGCATTTCATTTTATTAATAGCAAATATAGTTTTCAACAACACATGATAACATTTACACTTACCAGGAAATCTTTACTAAAGTCGAAACCAATGCTAGGCTCGAAACAGTAGTAGTGTTATAATACTACGGTTATTGTAGTGTTATTATAACTCAATCTTATTAAATTTGTCACAATTGAACATGGAATGTTTATTTTAACACAATTTTGTTTCGAGTAATTATACTTTAAGAATTAAATAGAACTAATTAATGCCTTTTGAGAAATTGTAGACTATATTTATTCTACTGTTACAAAACTCTTTTTAATTCAACATCAACAGATGCTATGTAAGCATTTATAATTTTTCTCATAAAAATAATACATTCAAAGCATGGTTAATCTCACTGAAACTCACCTCAGAGATTCATTTTGCATTTTTCTTTAAATTGAATGTGATGTCGATTTAACTAACGCTTCAGTCATGCTTTTGTCCAAACATAGTAGTATTTCTATAGTATTTCTGATATACCATGTAACAATTTATTTGATAACTAGTTATCTCTTCAACATAACGTTTCAATAACTAGTAGGCTGTAAGCTAACATTTAAGCAAATCTGCAGAAAAGATGGTTAGTATAACATATAGCCGATCAACTTTGAGTTGCTAACTGAAATGAAACACTAAGTGATCGTAAAATAATCAAAGTTGGATAAAGAATAGCAAAGCGAGCTCGTCGGTAGGTTGTACCTGTACCTTGGTGTTGATATTCACATAGGGATTCTGTCCATCACTGCCAAAATGCAGATGCATTCACCAATAAGATTCTGAATTCAGGCAGCCATATTGGTGAAAGGAAAAGTGAAAATTGCTGCTATGAGTGTCTGGACTTCGCAGCTTGACAAGAATGGACTATATTCAAGTCCTATTGTAAACATCAGCAGTTTTGTTTTGGGAAAAAATGTTTAATTACGCAGATTTCTTTTTCAGAATTGCAATTCATACTTACTATTAGTTACATCGAATCCAAATAACAATTTACTTAATACTGTTAAATATTCACCATTAACAACTTCGTAAAAACAACGACAAATGTCCATACATGCACACTTCATCCAAGTTACTTGTAAAATTCAGTACAACATAAAAATGATCTAAAAATAAGTGTTTTAATGAATGACGTTTTTTCTACAAAATTGTCAAATGAACAAACCCGGATAAAATTGTTTTAACATTTGTCTTTCTTTGCATTTTTTGCTAAGTTAAAATGTATCTAGAAAATGTAATCTCATCATTTTCATATCATTCAAATTACATTAACCAATCAAATTGTTGCTTGATGATTTAAACAATATTACAACTTTGAACAAAATGTATAATAAAATTCTGTGTAGTTTGTTTCATATATTTAATTTATACGAAAGATATGCATGATTCGAAATGATAGAAACTGTTACTTAGTTTTGTCGTTCGTATATGTCACAGATTGATCACATTTGGGTACTAGTATAAACTAGGGAGAACTGGATAGCTGTTTATTTCTAGTATGGAACTTTTCAGCAGTATTCTGCCGGGGAATTGAATCTAGAACCTTCAAGTCTCGTGACTAACGTTTTACTATCATCCCAACCAGTTTCCATTAAATCACCAAAAATTAACTAAACAATCAGCTCACTGGAGACTAATTCCAAGACATTCCTAAAGTTTTAGTGTAAAGTCAATACTGGTAGAGTCCATAAATGCCTACATAGGAGAGCATTGACTGACCGGTAGCATTGACTGATCGTCAAGCTATGCCACAAATTTATTAAATTGGGAATTCCACTATAATGCAATCAGCATGCCCAGTTTTTCTGATGGTTAAGCGTTCATTTAGAGACCTAAATGTTTCAAATACCATTTTCTGACAGAACCAAGAGTGAATATAGTGAGGAGTCTCATAATCGAACAAAACAGCTATCCAGTGCTCCTTGGTCTCCACTGGCATTAAACCGAGAAGAATCGACAACAAATACAAACAACGCAATAAGTATGTATGTTATCACAATTAAAACAGAAGTTCTTGTTAGATTTACTTACAACTGAATGACATCATGCTATCTAGTTCTAAGCGTACATAGAATACTAGAAAAAAATGCTTATTTCGAAAAATAAAGGTAAAATATTAATCTTCATATAATAGCCAAAACTATTTATTAATCATTCAGAAATTATTTAATGGAATTCGTTTGAACCATTTTCTACATGCATTCAATGCATTTAATACGAGGTTTAGTTTACAAAACAATAGATTATGCCTTACTTGAATACATCTAGTTAAACAGTAGTTGATTTCTTATTTAAAGTTTACTGAACCTACTAACAGGATATTTTAACAGATTAAAAATCTTCATGGAACAACAAGAAATTCAAGTGAATAACTGTTTCCAATAACTTCATCATCAGCCTCCTTGTGGATATAAATCCATGATTATTCTTACTCTTAGACACGTGTTAAAATAGTAGTCTTTCACATTGACTACGTGTTTAAATACATTCAAAGTGTGTCTGTTGTGAAGCTGAAAGATCACTTAAAACATGAGTAAAAATGGATATTATTCCATTAACAGTACAAAAACAAATAAATCATGTAAAAATAATGGTACATAATAGGCGAAATTGTATGTTCGATTGATTACGATAACAGTAATACATAAATAATGACTATATGTTGATGAAGTATGTAATACAAGTAATTATGATTTCAATGTTATGCAATTCATGCGAGTTATGAAGGTTATTTTCAAGGTAATAATAATAAAAAAAATGATTGGTATGAATATGTAATCAAAAAATGGACAAGTTAATTGTGTAGAATAAATGATTTGCATGTTTGGAGTTTACAGAAGTAAGGTTATGTAAGGCATGGCCAAGTTTGGGCCATAGTAAATAGTAAGGCTCTATTTGAATGCCTAATTTAGGTTTCGCAGTATTTGTCCCGACGGTTTTAACGGTGAATAGGAGTTGGAGTCTTGTGTTTTTAGGTGTATTAACCGGTATGCTTTACAAGGTGAAGAAAGCATCTTCTATTTTGATTTTATATTGACAATTTATTTAATTAGATGATGTGGGATTATTGATATAATTCATTATTCCTTTTTCTAACTATGCCGCCACATGTACGCCTTTGGGTGCGGCCAATCTAACTAGCTACCTTAAAGCAGTTGAGCTGTTATGCATACAGTGAGAAGCTAATTTTTATTGTTTTACCTTTAACGTACCGTATGAATAACGGTTTATATGAGAAGATAACATGCATCTTATCTTCATTAATTGTTATTTTAACGATCTTCCTGGCTAGCATATTAAAATACATCACCAATAACTTATTTAAAACTAAGTTACAGTTAAAGGATTTTCTTGACTACAATTATTATCAGTTATTGTCCTGTTTATTGTTCAGCCAAATACTTTTTACCGAGACTGGTCAGATCCCTTAAGTTTTTTTATTTCACCGTCTAAAATATCCTCCGAGCTAGTATGAAGCTTCAATATTGTAAATAAAGACAAGTTTTGGACCTATTTAAAAAGTAATTAACTTCAACCTCACCAGATTTAAATGTATCATTGTCTAGCTATCTAATTCATTCAGAAAGTTTATATACGCCTTACTTTGATCACTGTAATATAATATTTATGGAACTACAATTGTAAGAGTCCGATGACGAAGTCTTTGAAAGCTTTATTATCTTTAATTCGCATTTGAAATGTTAGTTTTCACTTGATGTTGGAAATATGAATTGAAGGGATCGATGCCTAATTTTATCTACTTATCAGAATTAATTAGCATTCAGTATGATTTCAGTTCGACATCAAGTGTTCCATCTTCTCATCACTGGCGTTCAAGTAAATCCGGTTAACATATGCAAATAAGACTAACAAGTAACCCAAACTTCCACTTATCTAAAGTAATTATTGATTGTACCAGTCACCAACACGTTGTCGTGAATAGTCTTTTCGTTTTACATATGCTACTCATCTGGATTTAAGAATTCTATACATATATTTATAAACGAGGCATATTATTAAGACATCATAGCTTATCAATAATCTACATACTCCAAAATACTAAACAACTGTCATTTGGAAGTTTTTAACTGTAGTTTCCCATGAATAAATGTTTATATATTGATACATGTGTGATAGAGTTTGTGTCACAAGACTACGTTACTTTACTGACTTGTGCATAAACACCAACTGCATTTATGCATGTAATTATATATATACATTTATGACTGGACAACTACTAACTGAAATAGATTATCTGATCAGCTGTTGAATTCTGACATTGGTTATTTCTATGATGGAAAATTACTCTAACTTTGTTCACTAATGTAATGGGATATTTTGACATGTTCCTTGCTTCCTCTCTCACTCTTTCGCTCTCAGCCTACCTCGTCCATCTATACCATTATAATAAACAATAAAAATAATTGTATTAATGCTGTTAATACTACTACTACTACTCGTAGTAGTAGTAGTAGTAGTAGTAGTAATAGCAGCAGTAATACTATTATTGATAATGGAGAGGGGGTTTTCTTATTTTACCATATTGGTCACTTTTAAATAAGAGAGACAGACTCAGATATTTGTGTTTATCTATATTTATGTAGGTATGTTTACGCGTTTGTAAGTGGATGAATATGATTTCGTATAAGATTTTACACACATTGTTTTTTTGCCATTTGGTGTCCACATTCTTTCCACACATAGGATATTGTTATTCATCTAATTTCTCTGCTAACTCATCTTCTAAGCCTAATATCATACTACCTAATAAAAGGAAACTATAAGCAGTAACATTTAATAATTACATATTTATTTATTTATTTATTCATTGAATATCACAAATATAATAATGACAGTTCCGATATAGAGTTACTTTAATGCATAGTTCAGTAATACTAATAATAATGATGTAAAAAAAAAGAATTATCATTAATTTATTTATAATCTACATGAATATGAGGAGTTACTCATAACAACTTGCTTCTCTCATTATCAGTATCATACAACCCAAATAACTAGGTAGGCTGGACAACTACTAACTGAAATAGATTATCTGATCAGCTGTTGAATTCTGACATTGGTATTTCTATGATGGAAAATTACTCTAACTTTGTTCACTAATGTAATGGGATATTTTGACATGTCCTTGCTTCCTCTCTCACTCTTTTCGCTCTCAGCCTACCTCGTCCATCTATACCATTATAATAAACAATAAAAATAATTGTATTAATGCTGTTAATACTACTACTACTACTCGTAGTAGTAGTAGTAGTAGTAGTAGTAATAGCAGCAGTAATACTATATTGATAATGGAGAGGGGGTTTTCTTATTTTACCATATTGGTCACTTTTAAATAAGAGAGACAGACTCAGATATTTGTGTTTATCTATATTTATGTAGGTATGTTTACGCGTTTGTAAGTGGATGAATATGATTTCGTATAAATACAATGTTTTACACACATTGTTTTTTTGCCATTTGGTGTCCACATTCTTTCCACACATAGGATATTGTTATTCATCTAATTTCTCTGCTAACTCATCTTCTAAGCCTAATATCATACTACCTAATAAAAGGAAACTATAAGCAGTAACATTTAATAAATTACATATTTATTTATTTATTTATTCATTGAATATCACAAATATAATAATGACAGTTCCGATATAGAGTTACTTTAATGCATATTTCAGTAATACTAATAATAATGATGTAAAAAAAAGAATTATCATTAATTTATTTATAATCTACATGAATATGAGGAGTTACTCATAACAACTTGCTTCTCTCATTATCAGTATCATACACCCAAATAACTAGGTAAGTTATAATTAATACTAAATTCTCTATGATTATTAACATTTTCTTGAGTAATCAAATGAAATTACTAACTTATAACATTAAGTAGTTTCAGTTAATTCTTTCTAGTGTCTCCATGAATGATGATACTTTGTTTCTATGTATGTGTTTCAATACTATGTGTATGTAAACAGATTTAAAAATTGGTCTGGAATTCCAAATCCCCATTTGGTTACCCACAATTGAGTAATGTATAGTAGGTTTTACATATTTTAGCATGTATAATGATAATAATAATTCTAAAGGGATTTTCTGTTATTTCATAATCAGAAGTCGATTATAATTAGAATTATTGAATAGGGCATTTAAAATGTAGATCGGTAAATTTGTTCAGAATATTTTGACTGAATGATAATATTTTCTCAAAGAATGTAAGTTATATATATACACTCATTTAATGTAGAGATAAATGTACATTTGCCCGGGTTGTTATATCACACCATCAAAGTGAGATAACATTGACAAAGGTTGACAGAAAAACAGCTGAAATAACTGACATAAGTGAGAGTGTGAAATATAGTGAAAGAAGATAAAGTAGAAAGATATATACGAACAAATACTGGAGCTTGAGAAGGAATATAAAGAGCGAATGAGCTTACTCTGCTTGCATGATTCAGATTAATTGTCGATGATTTCATGGATTGGCGGAGTGACGAACTGGCCGTTTATAATATATACGTATATAATCAGGGGTGAGTAGTAACTAAATTGGGCAACAGAGTTAAGTTCTCCTAGCTGTTAATAAACTACATAAAATTAACGCAGAAAATAATAAAAGTTAAAAATATTGTCGAAAACCAGACTTTCTAACAGTGCTATATATAACCAGTATTTAGTACTGAGTTTCAAGGGTAACGAATGGTTAACATTATTAAGATATATACACTAATCTGTTAACGTTTTACTCAATTTCTCTGGACGGATTAATAAAAGAGTTGTTGCACTCTATACTAAGTAGTAAGTACTATCGAATGCTTCTCAGTTTTTAAGAGGTTCTCGGTTTACACCAGCCCTTGTATGTACGCAATGGTTATTTACAAATTTCGATTTTGCATAAGTATCCAGCATAAGGAGAAAATTTATTCTGCAAATTAAACTAATACAATAAAACTGGAGACTTTTTAGGTGTAGTATGCAAAATATGATCCGTTAGCATAGTTACTAAAATTCCGACCTTTACTAGTTAAATGTGTATATGTGGTAGAATTATCAGAAGATTTTTAGTTTTGCAGTTTACGATGCCTCTCTAACTTTCCTTTTTATAGCAATTTCAATTGATTTTTCGTAATATATTCGGAGATGCCTTTATTCTATATATCTAGCAGAACACTGATAAAGATATTGCGTAACTTATTGAAAAGTGGTGATTTCCGAAGTAATATGAAATGTGATGCAGGTACTACTTAACCAGTATTCGCATGAAATGAAAATATTTTTTTGATCTTTATCATATGAAGGGCAAGCTATGAATATCATCTCTCGTTAACTAAACTATCGGAATATTAACTACCTTGACACAGAGTTAGCATTTCACATTTTCACTTAATAACTTATGATGGTTCATTAAATTTACCTACAAGATGCACCCCAAAATGAAGTTCTTGAAGGAAATTTTAAACGCAATTAAAAATTACTCCATTAATATTGTTGTTTAGTTGATAATATTAGGATTAAATAGTCAAATATTGACACAGAAATTTTCTGAAGAACAATTTCATTTAATGAACTCATTTGTTAATCCTTGGCTATCTAATCGAACATTATGACAATTCTTAGTCTTAAAATGTAATGTATACTGCCATATTAACTGTGAGATATACAGATATGCATGCATCGTCATTATCGGGCAAATTTATTATCAGGAAATTACAACTTATATACTGTGAAGGTTGAGGTTAAGTGCTGATTTATGAGTTTCCCACTAGTCTATGGATATGATCTTAGTTATCAAAATACGTAGGACCAATAATACGTCTATGTTATCAACATAAGTTTTGTGTTTGATTTCTAAATAATTATATTCCTTGAGAGCTGAATTCCCCTACAACGTAATTATGCTAAGCCAAAAATAGCAACGTATTAATTCACTCACAAATCATTTCTGATTTTGGAATGATGCTAAACATATAAGTTCGATTATATCTATGTATACGATTTACCTGAATTGATATATAGTTCGGGCAGATGTGTTCGGTAACATTTAGTCATCATAACTGCATGGTTTAATTGTGAAACATTTTTGCCGTTCTGAGCAACATCAGTACTTACTTCAAGTAGAAGTTAGTTATTTCTAGTACTCTTGTTTTCTACTTGTTATCTTTATAAGTTTTATTGCATTCATGTCCTATATCTTTCATTTACTTTGGTTAGCCGACCACATATTATATGACATCATATTTGTGTCCATTTATCTATTGATTGGTAATTGATCTGATAACCAGCCTTAACAAAAACAATCAACTAAATTGTGTTGGTAAACATATGCATTCAGGAAGAACCTGAATTATGCTGAATAATAAGCGAAAAACACAATCTTGGTTGGAAAATAATAGTATATCTGGCTCAGAATGTATTTCACCACTAATTAATAACAAAATTTAGTGGAAATTAGATATTTGTGTGTAGACAGTAGTGTTGGTCACTGAATTCTTACTGAACGTTCAGACAGACCAATAGATACTCTATGGAGATAAAAAGATGTTTAGTCGTACTTAGTTTTCATTAGTTATATGTTTAACCGGGCTACTAAAATATAAGAATACCGTAGCCAGACTTTACTGAATTATTCCACCTCCCCCCCCCAATAAATTAAATAAGTTATGAATACAGAAGGCCGAAGTCAAAGATTGATCTAGTAAATAAAAACTTATGAATATAGCTTTATTGAATGTGGAAATACTACCAAATTTCGTGAACAGTTGATTTCAATACACACAATGATTTACGTATATAATGATCTCTTTAATTACACGGTGAACTGATCCATTCCTTACGACAGATGCGAAATTACGTATTAGAATTAATTCATCACTTCATCAATAAAACTAATTCCACATCCATTTATAGCAACTGAAGTCGATTAATATATGAATATATAGCTCTTGAATCACGAGTAGGCGAATAAAGCTATAACTCCATTTCATGTATTCGTTTCCATACAAACTTTCTAACGTATCAGTGTCAGCATTTATGTACCAGAGTCAAAAACAACAAACCGCTTAGTAGTTGATATTCAGAAAAGAAGATATATACTTTTGTTACTAGCAAGCAGGGAATATCTGTCTCCTAATATTCCAGTTTCGTATGAAATTTGACAAATGTAAATTGTAAAAAATAGTGAGATGTTAGTGAAAATTTCATAAGATAATTACATGTATTCTTATAAAACGCAGTAAAAACTTACAGATGCGATTCATATACAGAAAGAATTTACGAGACTTACCTCTGTGATTATGGATTTGTTACTGTAATTTAATAAAAGTGGGCTTCTGAACAGTGGGATTTAAGCATTTTCATTGTCGATATTAAGGACTGTTTTTACCCAATCTCTCTTGACATCCGTGATTTCTTAATGAATATTCACTACAGTGTGTCTTTATTAACAGTCTGTTAATAAAATTAGACTATATTTAGTAATGTAACAACAAGGAGATGAGTTTGAATCCCGTTTAGAATATCAGTGCTACACTCAATACACATTCAGTATAGGAGTTTGGAACAAGAGAAGGCAGGTACCTTATATCCCAATACTAGTGACAGTCTAACCTGACTAGTAAACTTATGTATGTTTATTAAATTAAAATTTGTAATAATCGTAATGTAATTCATGACTAACTGTAAGTAATGTTCTGATATATCAAATGATTTCAATAAATATAGATTCAAAACGTTGTATCCATTTTCAGTCATAATTTCATTTAGTTACTAAAAGTGTACATATCATGGATAATTAAAACAAATCCATAGATAACAGCCTTTCCGTCTATGAAACAAGATTACATTGAATCTGAAGTAGATACTGAAGAATTCACTTCATTAAATACTACATTGTAACACTATGCTTGTATGGTATGCAATTCAGTTAACTTTATTACAGGCTTTTTCATAGCTTGTTCAATGTAACTCACACAGACACAATTAATTGGAATACATTTTCATTGTTTCTATAGTAAATTACATATTGCAATTAATCACATTGAAATGAAATAAAATTTCACTTAACGATAATAGATATCATTAATTATGATTTTGTTTTCATTACAAAAAAAAATAGCATAAATGCCAACCTTCATATACACTCAGGTACATCAGTATATACAGTTACATGTAGGTATAATCAAGTTATCTGAATGCATTTATTCTTTAAAAACAAAAAAGAAATGAAAGGCAATTAGATGATTTACATTCCATCAAAATGTTATTGTCTTGTTTTGAAAGCTTTTTACTCAAATGAATTATTTTCTTTTATGAAAGTAAAGAAGTAGGAAGTAGACAAGTATTTCTCTCTTTCTCATCCACAGTTTATTATCATATATTTGAATTTTATTTGTGAGTCTAGTAAACTATTTATCAGGTTAATAGATGATGAATGTAATAGATGACAATCTAGGAGAATGAACTGACGGTAATTTGATACATACACAATAATCAATAAAAAGAATTAAAATATTTGAACATGTTCGCTCCTTTGTAAGATACTATTATAAATATATCAGTTTTTGAAACTTATAGGGACTTCATCGATACTCAGTTACTGTAAACATACGTTTCTATTAGCTTTTCATTTAAGAAATATTGATAACTTTGTTTCATTGGGAGGCTGAACAGCCTCGAACTAGGATAAAGTCATTAAAATAGTAACCTTTTGATTAAGATAGCACTTCAGTTAGCACCAGCTTGCAATTAATTGTATACTTAAATCAATTATGTATGAATAAATGACGGTAACATAACTTATGAAGATAGTGATTCACAAATATGGATATGAAGATAGAATTCATGAAACAACTCAAAAGTTCAATTCCTTATCAAGCAAACTTCTCTACTGATGTCCATAACGACAGTAAAATCTCATAAAAGATAGAAAAAAGAAAAAATCACCTATCATTCTAAATGTAGATGAAATATGTCATTGGTACTTGACATGTTTATCATTGTTCGGTATACAAATAAGAATCTTAGATTATGAAAATAGCACACCTGTCTTAAGGATATGAGAACAGGACGAGTAGGAGTAGATGGATTTCGCAATCAGTGGAAATGTGTAAATGACTACTAAAGTCTAGTGCAATATTCATACTAATTATGAAAAAAATTCCCATTTAGCCATTTAGAAAGAACTAGAGGTGCGAAGAAATTTCTTTTCAATTAGTCTTTCATCAAAGCTCTACACTAATATATATATATATATATATATATATATATATATATATATATTACGCCCATTACACCTCACTGAGGAGCATAGGCCGCTCGCAAGGATTCTCCATTCAACTCTGTCCTGAGCAATCGGAAGATCTGTAGACGCTGCTTCGATGTCCGGTGAGTTCTGTGAAGCTGGCCTATTTAAGATTCTTTGAAGCATTCTACCCATCCGTTCCTTTGTTCTTGACTCTCGGTGACTGGCTTGCATTCTTCGTTCTGGACCGGTCGCTGTGGTTTACTATATTTGCCTGCCAGTTTCTTTGTTGTGACCCCTAGCTGTCGCAGCTCTTTCCGCTGTCGTTGCAAGGCCTTTGATGTACTTCCGTTTGTCGGCTCAAATGCTCTTCTTTACTTGCCTATTTGCTACTGTCTATTCAGTTTGTGCCTTAATTTTCTCTGCTCTTGCTCGGCTGTTGTTGATTTCTATCTTCTTGTTCCTCCTTTGTTGAATTTTTGCTCAATGTCTCAGTGGAGATCCATTCCTTATAATGGTGCTTCTTGCGGCCTAGAACCTCCTGACACTTTGACGTTAGTGCTTCTTTGATTCCTTTCCAGTTATCCTCCATAGTGGTTTCTTCTTCTTTCGGTAGATCTTGTAAGGCTTGGAACCTGTTGTTGAGAGATATTTTGAATTCGTTGAGTTTGTCAGTGTCTCGGGGAAAGCCTGTATTGAGCCGTTGTACTGCTGCCACTCCACTGCTGTCCACTGCTTCTTTACCTTCAGTTTCATTTTAGAAACCACCAGTTGGTGGTCTAAAGCTATGTCAGCTCCTCTCCTGGTTCTTACATCTTCCATTGATCTTCTAAATTTTTTATTGATACATATATGATCGATTTGATTCTCAGTAGTATGATCCGGTGAGACCCATGTAGCCTTGTGTATGCGTTTGTGGGCGAATATTGTACCACCTATAACCAATTTGTTGAGGGCACATAGGTTTGTAAATCTTTCACCATTGTCATTTCTATCTCCCAGTCCCTGTCGTCCCATGATTTCTTCATATCCAGTGCTTACACTCCGACTTTGGCGTTTAGGTCCCCCATCAGGATTGTCAGATCCTTCCCTCGACACTTTGCTATAATTGATTGCAGTCTATCGTAAAACTGATCTTTGTCTTCGTCGTTGCAATCGTTGGTTGGTGCATAACATTTGATAATATTCATTGTAATCCCTCTCTTCATTGTTTTGAAGGATGCTTTGATGATCCTGGGTCCATGTGGTTCCCATCCCACAAGTGCATTACGTGCTATTTTGGACAGCATCAGAGCAACTCCTTGGGTGTGAGGAGCATTTTCCTCTTCGTGGCCGGAGTATAGCAGCATCTCAACAGTAGCCAACGTTTTCTGTCCAGCTTGAGTCCAATGGGTTTCGCTGATTCCGAGTATTGTCAAGTTATATCTCTTCATTTCTGCAGCTATTTGATTTGTCTTTCCGCTCTCCCACATTGTTCGAACATTCCATATACCTATAAAAATATTTGCTCTGGTTGTTAGAAGGGGGAGGGCATCGGCCTCATGACTTCCGAAGAATTTCGGCCTACATCATGAGGCGTCATATATCCTTCCACTCCCAGGTCAGAGTTTAAATGGTTTAGCTTGTTTAATCTGGTTAGAGTTTTTCAGCAAGCTTGGGTTTTATGGGATGGGGATGCTAGCCCCATGCCCAACCCTGTTCCTTTACCCGGGCTTGGGACCGGCAGTAACCCTAGGAGAGCTACAGGCGGAGCTATATATATATATATATATATATATATATATATATATATATATATAAGTTTACCATAGGTTTGAAATTACTGCCAAATAATTGGTGGTGTGTTACATAATGATTTTACAGGTCCAAAGGTGTTTGTAAAATAATTACAACTAATTAACAAAGACATGAAGGTGAATAAGGTAATTATCGTTTTGAAAGTGTGCAAAAATGATAAGTGAATGAGTTGGCACACTGTTGATTACATAATATCTATTGGGAAAAAATTGGTAAAGTAATTATAAGAAGTCTGATGGTCAAGACAATTACGTAAGAGTTACGTTGCAATTAAGAAGCCACACCTTTATTTTGAAGTTATCAAGAGATTTGCATAACGTGGTAATAATAATAATAAAAATAATAATAAGAATAATGGGAGAACTGAGTGTAATAAGTTATTAGTAATCCATCCGGGCATTGGCTATTATGACGGCCAAGACAAGGAAAGAGGCTATGAAAATTTCTTATGTATACAGGTCCGGTTTGAGAATGTGGATACCAATGACTTCTGCTATATGTAGAAGACATCTGCGTAAAATACATGGCAGATTAGATGGGACTCGATAGATGATTTTTAAAGCTCTCTTGATGTCTACTTGATGTTCCGTACCAACCAGATGTGCAAGTACAGAACTTTTTACTCGCTGCAATTGACCTTTGCTCAGCCAGGCCTTGTGATATTCTGAAATTCTATGACGTACTTGCCGAATCGTGCACCGAATGTAACTGGCTCCACAGCAGCAGTTGGATTGGTATATACACATAGATGAGGCGAATTTTAGTGAGTCTGTCTTTAGTACCTGTTCGTATAATAGGGTGGTTGTGGAATATAGTATGCAGTTTGGCTGTGGTAAACGTCATTTGCAACACTTTTATAATTCGTTGCCTTGTGATTTCACTAGTGTTGCCATCTAAGAATCGTAACTTAAGAAAAATGGGTTTTTTATGGACAGTTACATTTTTTGATTTCGTTTTTGTAGGCGTCATGTGTTTATGTGTGAATTTCAGTGGGTAAGAATTCATGCTGAGGATGTTGCAAGTGGTGGTTAATTCTTCTTCTACAGTATCCTCAGAGCATATGCATCACGTGTGATGTGTTAGACTTTTCATTAGATTCCTTTTGTATTTTAGTGATATGGAACTGAAGAAATGAGTATACTGGCAAACTGACGTTAATTTCCTGAATATGTTTCTTTTTAATATACCATTTCTTCTTCGAGTTAATAAGATGTATAAGAACGAAATATTATCATTAAGTTCTTTTTCTAAGATAAAAGTAATTGATGGATGGACGTTGCTAAATCTTTCAAGTATTCCAATCTTATCTATTTCATCTGTGAGGACCATGAATGTATCATCTACATAGGTAGAATAGAATGTTAATTGGCTGATCTCATTTTTGAGAGGGCTGTTTTCTAATTTTGATAAAAAGAAATCTACGAGAATTGAACCTAATCGTAATCCCATTGCAATACTATCTGATTGTCTGTGGAACTCATCATTAAATTAAAAGTTTACGTTCATTGTGCACCAGAGGATTAATTCTGTTAGTGTGGATACTGTAACTTCAGTTTCTATACTTTTTTAAATAAGTTCGCTGCATATATTATGTATCACACCACCAATTATTTGGTAATGATTTTAAAGCAATTGTAAATTTATATATATATATATATATATATATATATATATAATAGTGAAGAGCTTGGATAAAAAAACTAAATGGAATGGAATTTCCTTGTTCCTCTGATACTAATTATATTTTGGGTACTACGTAACAATCATAGCAGTTCAGAATGACATAAAGATTTAATAAATAGTGTAAAGATGTAGAACCTTATTAGCTATAACAAATATACAAGATTAAAACGGCATTTGGACTGAATATATCTGTTTGTTAATACCACTGAAATAAACGTTCATTATTTATTAATCACAATAATGATGAACAAGAGGACGACCTACTAATATATTTTGTCGAAACAACTGAGATTTGTTCATCCAAGCATCATTGTTATGATTAATGAAGAATTTACTGCTTATCTGGCATTTATTTGGTGAATTATCATTTATTACTTTTGACCCAAGTTTGCAATTGGAGTTTTTGATCTGTAGTCTAGGCATTCTTCTTCACCCAACCATTGCACTTCATTAATTTACATCTAAATCTTCATCATTAGTCATAACTGAAAATAATTTTTTATTATGTAATTATAATTATAAGCAATTTTATTGTTTATGTGACTATTTAAAAAGAATATTTGACGCCCTATAGTCTTAGCTAATCAGTTTCTTCATTTTGCATGATAGTATTATCAACTACTTTAGTGATTGTTTAGTGTTCAGGGTTACCTGCTGACTAATTCCAGTGGCTTAACACTAAAACACAGTATAGAATAGCAAGTCACTTAGATCACTGTAGCACGTTCCATACAGCTTAGTCAGTACTAAGGAATAAGTGAACACGACACTGCTGAGTGATCAATCAACATGATGAATATAATGTAGCTTATCGACTCATTGTGACTTCAATCAAACTGTATAAACACTAAACAATTTCAACGCATTTACAAACATGTTGACAGTTGTACTGCAACTCATTACAATTGCTCTAAGGTGATACAATCAATTGAATTCTTAGAATAAGAGATGATACAAAAATCACATCTAATGATTTGGGGAAAAGTTCAGATTTAATGTAAAACGTATATATTGTTTATTTAACCTAAAGTGCTACAAAAATCAAAACAAAATTAAATTAATAACGTAGTCATTTTGGTGAGATTTCAAAGATTTTGACTAAAAGGAGGGTACTTTAATGAAGAACTAACATAAGTAACGATGTTTTCAAATGCAGAGACCACTTGAACTTTTCCATTCTAGTTTAAGACCATTAACTACTGCACACCATGATATTACATAGGAAGAAGTTGGTTTCGGATAGTTAGTACTCAGTTAAAGAATGAGTCCAGATCTAGCAATTTATACTTTCCATTTTGGATGGTTTACGCTTTATCATCATTTTCATTCATAATTACCTCAGTTTTTGATCTCGTAGTACGAGCGAGAACAGTCACGTTGAAAAGTATTCAAGTAGGAATCCACACAGTTAATTAGAATGTAACTAAATTTAAGATCATAGATGAATATATAACTCATGTGTTCTTCAAAATAATTGGATTTATAAGACATTCATAACAACGTAAAACTGTGGTAATTTGATAATACAAATTGGTCTGAATTAGACAACCAATGACGATTTGGAAGCAATGGATAGTCGTTTCTTGTTAGCATGGGACTCTTCAACACTACGCATCCACAACCCCATCAGGGATCAAGTTTAGGATCTGTTGGCTCCGCGACAAATGTTTTACTATTAGACGAATTCGTTATACTAAATTAACATTCGACAATCTTTTCAGCATTCAGTTATAAATAAAACTTAATTTCACAAATGACGAAGGAAGTAATGACATTATTATTATTTCTTTGATCTTTTCATATCTGCCACATTGAAATACAGCTATTCATACTTGTAATTACAAATTTATCTGATCGACGGCAGCCTACATAAAATCTTAGGCTACCATTTTTTTCAAATACCTTCACAAGTTTCTTTTTTGTTTTGTTTTAATTGGTTAATCATGTCACAAAATCGCATCATACACTCACGCGCCTCTATGAAATACATACGACCCATTGTAAGTAATACAGTAAGATCTAAGTAAAGACATCACAGTGGTAAGCAACATGTGTTAAGAACGGCCAATATTTGTCAGCTGTCTTAACTTCAGATCTCTTATTAGAAAAGTGGACAACCTACAATTTTACCCTAGTCTCAATACATACCGTAGTTGCGGTTTAATCACAGTTCGCAAATTTTGGCTACATGACCTGCATAAGGATAGTTTGCTATCGCTGAAATCTTTGCAAATTTTTCGTAAGAATCGTTCTATCATCAATAAAGTATGTGGTGGTGTTGATACTCTAGTTTACATAGAAAAGAATATCTTGTAGAGATACTGAATGCCGAAAATTCTTATTGCACTAAACATACTATTGAATAAAGCTATTATTATTATTACTACCACTATTATTATTAAAACAAGTTTCCAAACACTAATTTCAGATCGTGATTTACTTACTTACGTCCGTCACTCCTCACTGAGGAACATAGGCCGCTCACTAGTATTCCTCATTGAACTCTTTCCTGAGTAATCCTTTCCAGCTGTTTTCAGTTGCCGTTCATTCTTTTAATATCTATCTCCAATTCTCGACAGAGTATGCTCTTTGATCTTCCTCTTTTCCGTTTCCCAACAGTATGCAGTTCGATGATTTCCACAACGTATGTCCCATCCATTTCCAACGTCTTTTCCTAATTTCCTCTTCGGCTGGAAGTTGGTTTGTTCTCTCCCATAGTAAGCTGTTGCTGATGGTTTCCAGCTAACGAACATTCAGTATCTTACGTAGGCGGTTGTTTATAAATACTTCTACCCTTCTGATGATGTTTGCAGTAATCTCCAAGTTTCAGCTCCATACAGCAGAACTGTCTTGACGTTTCAATTGAATAATCTGACTTTGAGATTGGTTGTTTTGAGTTCCTTATGTTTTTGAACTGTAGGAATGCTGCCCTAGCTTTGCCAATCCTTGCCTTTACATTTGCACCGGATCCTCCTTGTTCATAGGTGGCGCTTCCCAGGTACGTGAAAGTATCCACTTCTTTCAGAGTTTCTACATCAAGTCCAATTGGGTTGGTGCACCCTGTATTGTATTTGAGGATCCTACTCTTTTCCTTATGTATGTTCAGGCCTACTGGTGCTGAGGTTTCTGCTACGTTGGTTGTCTTCACTTGCATTTGTTGGTGTTTATGGGCTAAAAGAGATAGATCATCCGCAAAGTTCAAATCACCGAATCGTATTCTACTTGTCCATTGAATTCCGTGCATCCCCTCAGATGTGGAGGTCTTCATGATCCAGTCAGCCACTAGAAGGAAAAGAAACGTCGATAGTAAGCAGCCATTGTCTGACTTCGATCCTCATTAGAAATGCATTCCTCAGATGTCCTCCATGCACGATTTTGCACTGTAGTCCGTCGAAAGAGTTACAAACGATGATCAACACGAAATAATAAGAAATTCATTTAGGTTAGAATATTTGATATGTAAATCGAATAATTGGCCTACATATAATCATTGTAATAAACCTTACCTATATACATATGAAAAAATAAGTAACAGAAGTTGTTCATTTGATTTACGCAAATGATCAATTGTCCAATCAACTATATCAAATAAATAAATAAATTGGGATGGTTATTTTTGTGGAGATTGGTCATTTATTTGATTGAATATGTTACAGATTGATGTTGGCAGGGTGTCATTGAAAACCAGGGAGCACTGGACAGCTTTTTTGTTCTACTACAGAACTCCTCAGCAGTGCGCACCCCAGATTCCGCACCAGGGGCTTAAGGGTGACAGTGGACGCCAAACCATTTGCACCACTGGGTGAGCATCTAATGGTAGAATTCCCGCTTCCATCAATTTGTGATATATATAGCTCGATTATCATCCATTGTGATTGGTAATAACTGTCTCACTCCCGACAGGTCTGAACTCCACCAGTCACGACTTCTCAGGAACATTCTGGAGTTAGTCACTAATGAACTCATCATTATAGTTCAATTGGGATAATTATTTTTGTGGAGATTGGCTCCACACTAAAACGAAACAGCTGTCCAGTGCTCCCTGGTTTTCAATAGTACCCTACCAACATCAATCTATGACATATTCTACCAAATAAATAAATAAATAAATCTAGTAATTAGTACATGTTTTTAATTTACATGAAACTTTTAAGTTATCATTATTTTACTTGTGTTAATTGTAACGAAATACATAAATGTTAGGACAACAAGCAGAATGTATAAATGATATGCTAATTGTCATAGCATTAACTCAGTTGAATAAATTGTTTACTATAAACATAAACACTTCTATTTATTCTCTTTAACAAAAATTAAATGAATTAACTTTAATCAGATACATTTCTATTAACACTAGCTATATGTAAATGTATATACATCATGTTATTGTTATGTCAATAAACTAATCAAATCACTTATAACAACAACAACAACAACAATACTTAACATTATCACATTTTATTGTAATAATAAAACAAATGTCTCTAATGATAATGCTTTGTAGAAATTGTCATTTTGATTGTTCCCATCTTCTCATCCCTCCATCACCCCTCCCCTCTATATAAATTGTCTATTTTCCTTTTTTTTTTCTTCCTAAGATTTGTTATTCACATAAAGTGTATATTGAATTTATGCCAGAATGAATGACTCATAAACATAAACATTTACCTCAACTATCTATTGACATTATTTTTATATTATGTTGGCAACATGAGAAAACAACATATTAAGAAAAGACTAATGTTCTCTTACATAGGCATTTGCACGTACTTTCTATAATAAAAACAATTATTGCTATACATTGTATGTCTGTGAATTGACTTTTTTTCATCAGCATCACATTGAGAAAATGAAACAGGAATGTATTAATAAATAAATAAGTACATTCTCGTTTTTTTTATAACATCATTTTTATATTTACTTGACTCCTCTATACAATATACATTGATATGTATGTGAAGGGGAAGGGGAATGAGGCTAGTTGACTAAAAATGACTTCAAGTTATTTCCTGTTACCATAGTAATATTTCAGATTTATTTTGACTTTGTCTATTTCCCTTTCTTTAATTTACGGTATACATTAAGAATATAATCCGTTATATTATGATACAGTACAAATAAATAATAATATGTAGAAGCTACAAAGATGACGACATTACTGATAAATATAAATGATTAAAGGTTTGATTGCGTGTTTAATGCTATTTACATTTATACATTTTGTGGTATATTTGTTTTATTAAATTCGATTAAGTTTATGTTAGTTAACATTGCCTTGTACATAAAATTGGTGATTAAACGATTTTAATGTTTAAGTTGGATTGTGACTGGCAACCGAAATCTAGGAGGAGCATTTCGTTCTGTTTGGGACTCATCGACTGAATCTACCTGCATCCCAATGTTGATGTTAACACTGTTATTCAAATTCAGCCCGCTTGTGCCAAACGTCACGTCGTTCACCACTAGGCTACTGTTCCCAGACAGTCACACTTGTGCAACGAGTATATATGTAATTAGAATAAGTTTATATCTTCCGGTTGATTTGTAATGAACTGAAACTGGTCAGCCTCCGTTGCCATATGTGCATCCATTACAAATCAACGACAAGATAGAAGCTTACTCTAATTAATATATTTTAGTTGTATAAGATTTCATTTAGATAAATATGTACAGTGTATATGTTCCCAGAAAGAATTTCACATATATATACATCAAATCATAATTTTACTAAGAATAATCTAATTAGTTAAAGAATTATAAATAAACAACAAATACCTGTTGTATCATGAAGTATCATGTTGTATCAGTGAAGAGTTCTCTTTTCGGTGAGTCCAGTTTAGATGCTGTACAATCGTGGACGTATATATATGTTTCATATTGATAATCAATAATATGTGTTAACGATAATAAGCGAGTTAACATAGGAACAGTCAAAGTAACATTGTTCACATGAAACTAAAAATATAGTTAAGTATTCATTAAAAAATTCAAGTGTTATGTTAAGATGAAATTTCTCATGAAATTATGATGAGATATAATCAAAAATGAAATGAGACAGTTCAGAGTATGGGGTCACCATGAAGAGGAAAGGATGTAGTAGTGGCGTATGGAGAATCGTTTTCTTCTTTTCGTTGAGTTTATGACCAAGATAAAGGTAGTGGTTGAACAAGTTTTTTTTTGGATACAGAATTCTGACTTCGTTAAATATAAAGCCAAGGCTTCAGCAATTAAAATTAGACGAAAGACTACTGTTTTAAGTAGGCCTTTGTTAATATCATAAATAATTTTAATGAAGAATCTATATTGACCAGGTAGCTTATATTTATAAGATGTAATCGAACGTTTTATTGATCCACAACCACCTCTTCTCGACCATGCTCGATGGTATTCATGAACCCTTTTAGATAGGATCCTTATCAAACGACCTATATAACGAGCTTTAGAGGAACAAGTGAGTTGATAAGCGCACATGGAATTGATCAGATATGGTATTTTATTCTTCGTGTTATATTTTGATGAATACTCAACTACATTTTTGATTTCATATGAACAACTTTTATTTTATTAAAACAAAGTAACGATGAAAAAAGAATATTCTTTTCTATAAATTTTCATCAGGTTCTACATAATGATGAATTCAAAGAATTAATCCAAAATGAATAGCCAAGTTTAAGGCAAAAATATCGTTTAAATTAGATTAGAGTCTATGAATTTAGGGTTGTTAGTGCCAATATGAGTAGTTTATGCCTCGACTGAAATTGCCAAGGCGATCATGATTATCACCAAATTAAATATATATTGACGAGGTTAAATATACACCAGCAATATGATTTCAGCTTATAACGAAACAAATGATTAGACGAAGGAAGTTTAAGTGTAGAGCATATCATATGATGTGAAGTAATAAAATGGAATGTGTCCAGTAAAGTTGTTTGTATGATAACAGATCGAATAATAGTAGTAATACAGAGATAAGGACAGTACTAACAACAATATTTGAAAAAGAGAACACATTAAGTAGGCTGAGTTAGCTTCCAGGTACTGATTTCCTCGTTGTGGTGCTAACCATAGTTTTATCGAAAAGAATATTATTCGCTCATCATCGCTTCGTTTTAATGCAAATGGGAACTTTTAGATAATTAAAATATTGCTTTTATTGTTGCTATGCTAGTTTACTTATTATTGTCAACATATATTATTGACTATTACTATGAAAAATGTGTACTTTCTCAATTGTACAACCTTGAAATCGGATTTTTGGAAAAGTGAACTCTTCGCTGAAACAATCATATTTTTCAAAATAGAAATGAATTACTAAATTATTGATATCGATAGTCTATGCAGAGCTCTCTAATGTTAAGGTAACAAACAGAAAGGGAACAGAAACTCAGAGTCATTGAACAGCTAATATTACTATACACAATGTTACTTGAGGTTTTGTGTTCTTATTTTTAATCATGAATAGTCATCACTATAGAAATACATGATTAAATGAAACAGTTACTCGGTGCAGTATGATAATTTCTGATTCGTAACATTATAGGCTTCTGATTCGTGTTCACCCACCATCACAAATTTCCTGTAACATTCATAATGCCAATAAATAATTAAAAGATAAGACACATCGGGATAAATGTAATTATCTATATGTATATAATATAGCTGCTGATTTCAATAATAGTCCAAGCATATTTTTACGTGATGTTTCATGATAAATTCAACAAATCTTCGTCATCTTATCTAGTTTCTAAGGCAGTTAGATATGGCATTAGTATTACATTTTATGATTCGGAAATAAAATTGTCAAGTCAATAAAGAAATCTTAAATGGAGATCATATAACCGTTCCAAATATAAAATGATAACAAATGCTGAGATGATGAGAAAATGCAAAATCACTATTGCAGTATAACAGTTGACATTGTTACTTTTAAAATGAAGTAAACAAATCAAGTTAAATCGAATGCAGAAATGATTTAGATGTTCGATGAATTTTGTTGTATTACCAATAAAATTGTTTGATTTAAATTGATAGTAATAGCTTGTAATGTAAAGATGAATAATACTTATGCAATCCTGATTTAGCATGCTTCCACCCAACATATGTACCCTTGGAATGCTCAGATAACTATCAAAACTTTAATTTCAGTGTATTTTACCCCGAAGGTATTAATTATAAAACCTCACATACCGAAATGGATGTTCGGTTTGTTAGTGAAAATATGATACCTCAAAGATTCTCATTAGAAACAAATAACCAAGATATACGGAGAATAGCATCATTATACATAGTTTAGTGAGATATTTAAGTTAGATAAACTGAAATTTATATTCCATATGAGACAAGAGATAAAAGCACAAACTATCACATTATTAAATGAAACTTTTACTCGGTGCAGTATGATAATTTCTGATTCGTAACATTATAGGCTTCTGATTCGTGTTCACCCACCATCACAAATTTCCTGTAACATTCATAATGCCAATAATAATTAAAAGATAAGGACACATCGGGATAAATGTAATTATCTATATGTATATAATATAGCTGCTGATTTCCAATAATAGTCCAAGCATATTTTTACGTGATGTTTCATGATAAATTCAACAAATCTTCGTCATCTTATCTAGTTTCTAAGGCCAGTTAGATATGGCATTAGTATTACATTTTATGATTCGGAAATAAAATTGTCAAGTCAATAAAGAAATCTTAAATGGAGATCATATAACCGTTCCAAATATAAAATGATAACAAATGCTGAGATGATGAGAAAATGCAAAATCACTATTGCAGTATAACAGTTGACATTGTTACTTTTAAAATGAAGTAAACAAATCAAGTTAAATCGAATGCAGAAATGATTTAGATGTTCGATGAATTTTGTTGTATTACCAATAAAATTGTTTGATTTAAATTGATAGTAATAGCTTGTAATGTAAAGATGAATAATACTTATGCAATCCTGATTTAGCATGCTTCCACCCAACATATGTACCCTTGGAATGCTCAGATAACTATCAAAACTTTAATTTCAGTGTATTTTACCCCGAAGGTATTAATTATAAAACCTCACATACCGAAATGGATGTTCGGTTTGTTAGTGAAAATATGATACCTCAAAGATTCTCATTAGAAACAAATAACCAAGATATACGGAGAATAGCATCATTATACATAGTTTAGTGAGATATTTAAGTTAGATAAACTGAAATTTATATTCCATATGAGACAAGAGATAAAAGCACAAACTATCACATTTTTACATAAAATTCGCGATTGTTAGAAGCTGTTATCAATATTAAGATAATTAGGCTAAATGGTCAGCTGGTATGTAATAAATAGTATTATTTCACCCCACTTCTCTTTATTAGTCCAAAAAGATATTTTATACAATACCAGATAGGAAACACATATGGTAAGGCGCTCACTAAAGCAATACAAAGGCTTTGAAAATATTCACTAAGTCCCTGCTGACCACTGCATATCTACTGACAGCATGCGTTGAGATTCCATACCCTGCCGATCATTACGGTAGTTTCATTAGTTACGCAAAGTATATATTATCATTCAGTGAAAAAACAATATACCATTTTTCTCGTTGGCACTGCTCTTATTCCTTAATCTGTGCATAACAGAGTGGTTATTTTACAATGAAAGGTAAGATCATGAATCCATTTTGTTCATTTACTAACTTGGAACACACAGGGCCAAAAGAGGAAGATCAGAAAGCATAATGCTCAGGAATTTGGAGGTAGACATGAAAATAATAAATAGGACTTGGGAAGAACTGGAAAGAAAGTACTGAAAAAGAGTTTGCTGAAGAATGCTAGTCGGTGGCATCTGCTCCACGTGTGTGTGTGTGGGGAGGGAGTGACAGGCATTGATTGATTGAGTGACTGACGTTACACCTGAGTACGTCAATAGTGAGTTTCACCAGGATACGGGAATTAATTTGGTTGTAAGCATTCACTAACATTATTGCATAATTTTGATGACGAGGAAATGAATGCAAAATAATTTCGTTAAGTACTCAGCATTTTGTCATTTGACAAATACAAAATATGCAGTACATTGAATTTATGTCATCTTGAGAATTCGTTCTTGTTTTTCATAAATATCCAATAATGCAAAATTATAATGATCGCTGCAAGTAACATTACACTTATTTAGTAACTTACTGAAAAGAATTGCATATTCATCATAAAAGGTTTCCCGAAACATTCTGATGATGGTTATTTTAGTCTTATTTCAAATGAAATTTCAACAATTCAGCGTACACTTACGATAAGACATACAACACCAGAAAGTATGAAAATGAAATGCAAACAAAAATGAAGCTAGAGCTCTTTCTGTGTCGTACTTGATTTGCATCTCTACTCCTATTTATTTTGTATATATCATGAGGCAACAGAACATTCCCTGTAATTTCATTGATGCTTATTTTGTGTTTTATATTATGCCATTGTATCTCATTTCCATCTGCTACATCCTGTCGATAAAAAATATGTTCCTTCGAAAATTTGTAATTTCAAGTTAGATTTTCTTATTGTTAGTATAAATGTATAGATCACTAAAGGGTATTTTATTTTATCAAGTTTATATTCACAGTTAGTTACCAGTTTAAAATACATAGTATAACTTTACATTTTTCATTTTATAGGTTTTATTCAATTCAATGCTGTTGGCAATTTTATTATATATATCATGTTCAAATTCTATTGAATCTATATCCAATTCAGCTATAATTAATGTTATGGAAGACTCTGGATCTGGGTCTATAATCATAGAAAATTTAGAACATAGATTTCCTCCACTTAATAGTGATGAATTTAAATCACATTATTTTGCAATTGGTAATCCATTAAGTCCTGGAATAAATCACTTGGAAATACGTCGACATAGATTTGATAATTCTATTCAACTTGTTGTTAAAGAAGGACATAGTGGACCGGACCGTGAAGAACTTTGTGGAACAAGAGAATCTCAGTCTGACTCTCAAATGCCATTCTGTGATATATCTTTGATAATTTTGCATGGAAAACGTCATGAACCGTCATATGGAAAGTTGACTCTCCGTATACTGGATAGAAATGATAATAGTCCTATCTTCACTAAAAAAGGTACAACGGAGCTAAGAATACCAGAGAGTATAGAGAGTTCTGAGATGATAGGAAGTGGTTTAGTTGGTCATTCTCAAATTTTACATTCCAACAGTAAAATGAATTCAGGGAACCCAACAACTCTCGAACTTCCCAAAGCTCATGATATGGATTTACCAGAGAATGGAGTTAAAACATACAGACTAACAACTGTTTCAGGTCACGAAATAGATAAGTCATTATTCAACTTGGTTGTGAAGAATGATAATGAAAACAAAATAGGTAGCAGTCTCCCGGTCCCATTTTTACGTATAGTTGGTCTGCTTGATAGGGAGAAACAAGATGAATACTGGTTTCACTTATTAGCCATTGACGGAGGTAATCCAAAACGAACAGGTACACAGACTGTTCATTTAGTGGTGACGGATATTAATGACAATATTCCAAAATTCAGAAAACCAGTTTTTCATTTTCCAACATTTATATCATCTACAGATTTGTATGACAATAGTGTTACTCAGGAATTTTTGAAGATCCCAGAAACTCAGACACAAGGGACCCCAGTCGTAACAATAATAGCAGATGATCCAGATCGGGATTTAAATGGTCAGATTACATATCGTCTCAAAGAGCCATCAAGTAGTGAACAGACTACAATGTCATTACAATGGTTTGATCTAGAAACTAAAAATGGATCAGCAGTTTTAAAAGTTGCTAAGAAAATGGATGCAGATGATCGCCACGGACTTAGTTGGTCCGATTTAAACAGAGAACACAGTGGTCGCCTAATAAAACTAGTCGTAGAAGCTGTGGATGCTGGATCTCCTTCACTAACGGGAAGCATTGAATTCTTAGTTTTGGTTGAAAATATTAATGATAATGAGCCTGTAATATCTATACAATACACTCAGCCATTTCAAACTGGATTAGATTTTCACAGTACTGTTGTAGGAAAGGTTGTAGGTAGTTTACAAGAAAACCAGAATGAACCGTTAACAATTGCACATTTAACTGTAGAAGACGGTGATTTTATTGAAAGCAACAGTGGAGCAAGCTCAACTGTATTAGAAGTTCATTGTGAAACCAATGATACACGGTTTCTGTTGGAAAAGGTATCTAACATTAACTATGCCGATCGTTCAGATACTTATGGATTATCCACTGCTCATTTCGGCTCCCCATTGCTATTTTATAAAATGTCATCATTAAAATCAATCGACCGTGAAACAGAACCCTGGTTATTTGTTAAAGTGATATGCATTGATCAGGTACAAGTTAGTTATGGATTAAGTGGGTACCAAAATATTGGTAAAATGGTTCAACCCAACAGGTTAACAGGAAGCACTACGGTAACTATCAAAGTATTAGACGTGAATGACAACGTGCCTACATTTACCAACCGTAATTATCATTTTAGCGTGTTTGAGACACCTTCAATACCAATGAATTCCATCAAAAATATGTTTGATGAACAGCCAAAAACCGAAATTGGTCGAGTTAGTGTAAATGATCAAGATGAAGGGGTAAATAGTAAAGTTAGTTACCATTTTCTAGCCAGTGAAAATGATGCATTCAAGATTGATGACAAAACAGGAATAATATGGAGAGTAGGTTTTATAGATAGAGAAAAAGTTACTCAAATAGAACTTGTAGTTGAGGCTAGAGATCATGGGGAACCGAGTTTAAGTAGCACCGCAATGATAAAAATTGATGTGCTTGATTTAAACGATAATCCACCCTACTGGATAATGTCTTCTTCAAATGACAAGGAAAGAGAAATTCGTCGAAGTGGTCCTGAAGATGGTGTTTACTACTTTTCTATAAATGAGGATGCACCTATAGGTAGTATAGTTGGGACTATAACTGCTGTGGATACTGATGGTATAGCTGAAAGTGAAATGATTGAACAGATCATTGAAAAACAGAACCCTATAAAGTTACAAAGAATCAACCTTGGAAATTCTCTTGCAGCATCATCTATAACATATCAATTAGAAGATGAAGGTGACGGTATGATATTTTCAGTAAACGCACGTAATGGAGATATACGTCTTAATAAGCATCTTGATCGTGAAGTTCGTGCTCATTATGAATTTCGGGTATTTGCAATTGATGATACATCGAAATCAATAAAAATTTCACAAAACAGTCCATATTTAGTCAATAAGTGGCAGCATCAATATACAGCTACAGCCACTATAATAATTACAATATTAGATGTTAATGATAATCCACCAATATTTGAAACCCCATTAAATGGCCAAGAATTTCACATTGAACCTGGTTCATCAATGACTACAGCTGGTACTACGTTATTCACTGCTAAAGCTCATGATCCTGATATTGGTGATAATTCATTAGTTAGATATTCATTAGATAATAATGGTTATGGATTAGTAGAAATTGATTCAGTAACTGGTGTTTGTTATTTTCGTGAAACAGTACAACATTCTTTAATGACTAAATTAATTGCATCAAATCAATATCCAATTCATGGTAGAACAACAAATCATTTAATTGATACCACCAATTTAATTTCATCTGATAATTTAATTACAAATCGTGCACATGAATTACATTCATTCAGTTTAAGTCTTACTATTATTGCACGTGATTTAGGCAAACCATATTCATTAAATAATTCACGTATTGTAAAACTTGTATGGACTACTGAATCACAATTAAAATCACTTAGTATAACAAATAATGAATTATTAAATAGTAATATATTTAGTTCAACTAAATTTTTATTTAATAATCGTTTATCTATAGATAAATTAATTATTCCATTAATTATTGGTACTATTCTATTATTATTTATTATTTTCTTAATACTATTTGGTATATTTCATTGTCGTAAACATTCAACAAAATTATTACGTAATAATAAACAACTATTTATTAATTCAACATATTCATCATCAAAATTTATGAAAGTATTTCATCATAATCAAAAAATGTCACCTAGTAACACTTCATTACATAAACATACAAATCAATATCATTGGTGGCAATGTATTAAGAAATATTCTAGAAAATTAACTAAAGATGAACAAATTGAAGAGTTAAAGAAATCTATACAAATTCTAGAAAATACTACTAATATTACTACTGCCACTAATAATAATAATAATACAATAATGAATAAAATGAATAGTAATAATACTCATAATAAACATAATGATTTTATTATAAACAGTTATGATGGATTCAATACAGGGAATAGAGATAATACAGAGAAAGGACTAATTCAAGGTAGAAACACACAAGCTGAAGTATTTCTTAAAGCATGTCTACCAGGTAAGTAATATACGTTTACAGTGATGTTTTCACTGTTGTATGATAAAACATATTTATTCATCAAAGGAAACCTTTTCTGAAGAAAGACGCAACAAACACTTGAGAAAAATATAATGTACTCATTTTATTTCATTAGGTTCTTATCAGCTTAGTACATTTTAAAATGTTTCATAATCATGCATAAGCAATAACATGCTTTATAAAGGACACTGATTACGTATTATAATGTATATTCATTGTAGAATAATGATTCAAGTAGACTTAATCAGACTGACGATGTGATACATATAAATGTAATGTGTAATTAAAAATTCCGGAACGTCAAGTTAGTAACGAAGGCTCATACAGACAATGAATCGATTTCTTACAAAATAAATTAGATGAATTCGAAGTAAATTACAGGTAATTAACATTAATTAATGTTATATCTCGTGCTTGATGACTTTGACTAGCCGCAACGCAATCTTAGCACTTGAACGCCTTGAACCCTCTTAGTCGCAAAATCAGAAGTCAGAAGACGAGAAAACAGGAAACTTTATTCCAGTGAAAAGGGAAGTGAGTCGTGTACAAAATATTCGTATATTTATAGTGACTATTCATCAAAAATTGCAATCATAAACATTTTATTAATACAATGAAATATTGTCAAATATACTCTGTGAATATAACTTACATTGACTCACATTAAAATGTGATGAAAGTTTATAAATCAAGTTTACAAAAATCAATACAACTTGATAAAATGAACAATTGTATTTTTAGGGATATCGAATCCCTAACACCTCCCCCTTTTTTTTTAAAAAAAAAAAAGAAAACGGCTGATAGGTTTCTCGAGACCAGTTCAGCTTTGTGGTAGTCCGGTAAAAACACTAGGCACCTCCAAGCGTTCTGGAGGCTTCGTTGAGGTTTCTGGGAGCCAATTCATCACCTTCCCTCTTCACGGTTTTTGTATGTATGATTTTCTACTTGGGTCAACTTGCAACCTTGTTACCGTGTTCCGCTTGCGGTCCATTACTCGGGGTGGTTTGATTGTTTTGGCGTTGAATCTTCTGCGTTCCTTCTTACTGGGGCTCTTTGGAAATGTGTCCACCAGCATTTGAAATGGAAGTCGTCCATGCGTTTTCACTGTTCCCCCGTTCTTTCGCATTTGATTGACATGTCTTGTGCACGTACCGAAATTTCCCCGAACTAAGTATAATACTTTTCCGATCCTGCGTTCAACGACACACGGCTCCCAGTTTCTATCACCTCGAAATGATCTGATAAGCACTTTTTCACCCACCTGAAAACTACGGATAGTCGTCTGTTGACTTTCACCGTTGGATTTATTCGTTCTTTGCTGAGGCAGCATACTGTTAAAAATAGTCCGCACCTTCCTTCCGAACATGCACTCTGCCGGTGACTTTCCCTCTGGTACGGCTGGGTTTGGCGTAACACGATAAGACATTAGGAATTTGTCAACAACTTGTATCGGCACACTATCTCCTCCTTCTTTTTTCAGAGCTCTTTTCAATGTATCAACGAATCTTTCAGCTTGGCCATTGGATTGAGGATGGTACGGTGGAGATTGCATGTGTGTAATTCCGTTTTCGCTGCAAAAACGCTTGAATGCGGACGACATAAACTGGGTTCCATTATCGGTCACCAGGACCTCTGGGACGCCGAAACAGGAAAAAAGTCTGGACAGTTTGCGAATTGTGGCCTCTGACGTCAAACTTTGCATGTGGTATACTTCCGGCCACTTTGTGAAAGCGTCCACAACAACTAAGTAATTTCTGCCTTGTATTGGACCAGCGAAATCAGCATGTATTCTACTCCAAGGGGCGTCTGGTTTCGGCCAAGGTTGAGGTTCGGCTTTGGCTGGACTCTTTGAAGCTTGTAGGCAGGACCAACAGCTGCGGCACTTCGTTTCTATATCCCGATCCATTGACGGCCAGTAGGCGTAACTTCGAGCTAGTGACTTCATTTTGCTAATACCTGGGTGGCCGCTGTGAAATTGGTTTAGGACCTGCTGACGGAGGATTTCAGGGATAACAATACGGTGGCCAAACATGATACATGAATCGACAATTGTTAGGGCGTCTCGCCGACGGAAGTACTGTAAAAGTTCGCCCTGGAGTCGCGATGTGGGCCACTGATTGAGTATATAATAACGTATGATCTTGATTGTTCTGTCTCTTTCGCTAGCCTCCTTGATGGCTTGGAAAGTAACCGGTAGTCCAGAAACCGCGTCTGTCAACACTGTGTGGACATCTGCTTCGGCTTCTATGTTAGCCACAAGTACATCCTCTTCTTGTTTTGTATGGGAGCCGATTAATCTTGAGAGGGCATCTGCTTGACCAAAATACTTCGTCGGTTGGTATTTTATCTTAAAATCGTAACCAAGCAGAGTAGTGGCACATCGTTGCAGACGATTTGCTGTATAAACTGGAATGCCCTTTTTGGATCCGAAAACTGCAAGTAGTGGTTTGTGGTCTGTCAATAATGTGAACGGTCGGCCAAATAGCATTTTGTGAAACTTTTTTACCGCAAAGATAATAGAAAGGGCTTCCTTCTCTATTTGACTATAGTTCCTCTCCGTTGCTGTTAATGATCGTGCAGCATGGGAAATCGCCTTTTCTGATCCATCTGGGTAAACATGTGAAATCACCGCACCAATTCCGTAGTTCGAAGCATCTGCTGCAACCATAATGGGTAGGGTTGGGTTATAGTGCGTTAGAAGTAAGTTCGATGATAGAAGTTGTTTGATTTCCGTAAACGCTTCCTGGCATTTTTCTGACCAGATCCATTTGGCATTTTTCGACAGTAGACAGTTCAGCGGAGCTCGCAGGCGGTGCAGGTCTGGAAGAAATACACCATAATGACTGACCATCCCTAAGAAGGATCGTAGGGTTGGAACGTCTGTCGGCGGTGGCATCGTCTTAATAGCTTCAATGTTATCCGGGTCAGGTCTTCTTCCATCCTTATCCACTATAAATCCCAAGTAACGTACTTGCTGCAGATGGAAATCACATTTTTCGGCACGCAGTCGGAACCCAAAATCTCCAATTCGCGTGAGCACTAAATCCAGTTTCTTTTCTAAATCGGCTTGATCTACACCCATTATGAGTATATCATCCAAATAAGCAGCAGTACCAGGAATGTCTTGTAGCATAGCGTCCATGATTTGTTGGAAGATTGATGGAGCTGTCTTTACGCCAAATGGAAGTCTGTTATACCGAAACAATCCCTTGTGCGTATTTATAGTTAGATATTGTTTGCATTCTTCAGCTACTGGAATTTGTAGATAAGCATCTGATAAATCCAATTTTGCGAAGTATCTTCCTCCATTCAACTTTGCAAATAAGTCTTCTGGTAACGGCAACGGGTACTGATGGGATTCTAATGCTTCATTAAGGCCTGTAGAATAATCTGCACATAGTCGGATGTTTCCATTGGGCTTCTTAACGATCACAATTGGAGCTGCCCATTCGGAAAAGTTTACCGGCTCGATGACTCCACTTTCTTGAAGGCGTGCTAACTCATGCTCAACAATAGGTAAAGCCGCATACGGCACTGGACGTTTGGGTCAGAATACTGGTGTGGCACCATGCTTGAGGACTAGCCGTGCTTTTGCTTTATTACATTCTCCCAGTTCTTCTGCAAACACTCTGTGGTGTCTTTCTAAAACAGTGTTCATCCTTTTTACCGACATCTCAGACGTCCTGACACGGCTGCAGACATGATTAATCGAGTGGTCGGCCAGTTTCAGAGTTTCTATGAGGTCGAGTCCCAACAAATCTAATCCTGGACTCTCTGTGAGGTATACAGTTGCATTTGACTTTGCATTTCCCTTCGCAACTTCACAGCATACCTCTCCAACAATATTTAATTTACCTCCTGATGCACTGTGGGCTAGCTGAATTGTTGGGCACACTGGGGGTTTGCCAATTTGCTTCCAAGTTGCTCGGCTAATAAGCGTTATGTCGGAGGCAGTGTCAAGCTGTAGACGAGTACGATGGCCATTGACCTCTAAGGTAACATATTTTCTTCGGCTGGAAAGCTGTGTGCTAGTGTGAGCCACCATTATTTTGTTGGTTACTGCACGGGCTTTGTATTTTCTGGAATAAAGTCTTGGTGGACGACGACGATGTGACTTCCCTGTACAGTAAGTCTCTTTGTGTCCTTTACGATGACACTTAATGCAACGATGGTCTTTGTATGGACAAAACTTCTTATAGTGCCATTCTCCACATAACCAGCATGGGGAAGGAGGTTGTAAGCCACATTGCTTTTGCACACTAGAATCTTTTCGCTCAGTTATTGCGTGAACGTACGGAGGACGACTACCAATCTCGACCATAGAAGTATCATGCTTCAAGTTCACCAACCTCTGACATTCACTGGTAACTTCTTGGAGAGTGATGCTTGGACACTGTTCAATTTTACTCAGAATTCTGGTTCTGATGTCAGCATCTTCAGGTGATTGCAGGCTGCATACAAATACCAAACATTTAAACTGGTCTTCTGTCATTGATGATAGTTTGAATCGTTCACACTCACGATTCACTAAGCCTGCATGTTTCACCCAGTCGTCATCGCCTGCTTTTGATAGTTTAAGGCACTGGTAGCGAATGTTGAATAAGGATGATTGTTCACCAAAGATTTGCGACAGAATCTTTATTGTTGCTTCGAAACTAAAATCTCTTGGGTTCTTTGGTAGGATGTAGTTAGTGTAGCGTTCATGTTCAGCCGTGCCAAGTTTTCGAAGTAGCATTCTGACTCTTGCGGCATCATCAATTTTTTCCAGGTCGACTGTGAATAAGTCTTCGTACTTCTTGAACCACGAATCAAATGTAATACCAGCTAACCCATCGAAGTGGAAATCATTTATGGAGTTCATGATTGAATCGGCGTGAGATGTGCATGAGTTTTCTGATAGCCCCTTCTGGGTAAGATTCATTTGCTGGGTTAAAGTTTCTAGCATACGTATCTGGAACTGTTCATAGCGTTTTTCTTGGCGTTCCAGCAAGGCGTCAAGTTGTTCGAAGGTAAATGACATTTTGATGAGTTCACCCCGTCGCCAGTTGTTATATCTCGTGCTTGATGACTTTGACTAGCCGCAACGCAATCTTAGCACTTGAACGCCTTGAACCCTCTTAGTCGCAAAATCAGAAGTCAGAAGACGAGAAAACAGGAAACTTTATTCCAGTGAAAAGGGAAGTGAGTCGTGTACAAAATATTCGTATATTTATAGTGACTATTCATCAAAAATTGCAATCATAAACATTTTATTAATACAATGAAATATTGTCAAATATACTCTGTGAATATAACTTACATTGACTCACATTAAAATGTGATGAAAGTTTATAAATCAAGTTTACAAAAATCAATACAACTTGATAAAATGAACAATTGTATTTTTAGGGATATCGAATCCCTAACAATTAACAATAACGACAATAGCATGAGTTGTGATAGGTTGATGAAAAAATAACGATTAACAAATTGAAAGAAGTAAAATGATGTAGTCAAATAAAGAGAGGGAGCGAAAATGAAGTAGTTTGTGAAACGTTACCAGAACAAGAGAAAATTAAGTAAAAAATTTCCATGGTAATTAGAGATTCACCAATGTTTTGCATTGAATGGATAAAGCTGGTATGTATAGTTTGATTGCTATTTTTTTCGACTAATTTAGGGAAACTTTCGTTGGAATGTCTGCTGACTACCTTGAAAGATTTCAAGGTATCAGCTACTTGTCTTGTGTCGACTACATGTCTCACTGTTAGTGCTACTTAGGGTTTTTGATCCGTTTGAATGAAGACTTTTAGGAGCGTGTGCACTTGAAACCAGACGTAGGTCCTTCTTTTTATTCTAACAATGTAATTTTTATGGCAGATACATGTAAATTTATATATACAGCTGACAGTAACGTAAAATCAGTACTTATCGATAGTTCATGACATTAAAAAGCCTATTATTTTGTGCAAGATGACAGGTTTGACAGACAGATACGTTCGTCTTAATGTAGATAATAGTCCTTTGTTAATTGTTCTTGAATTGTCGTTAGCCCTGGATGGAACTTGAATAAAAATAGGTTTTTTGGTACATGTAGTTTCCTTTGACTTTTTATCTCCACTCTTCTCACATTTACTGTTCCTTAAGCATTTTTAACACCTCCTAGTTTTTCATCTAGTTCATCTTTACTACATATACTTCTGTTCTACAAAACAATGACCTTAGTAACTGATCGAGGATAAACTACTAAAATGTAGATTAGCTCTATTCTTTTCAAACGAATTAATTTTCAGCTCTGTCCAATCAAATATATATATATATATATATATATATATATATATATATAATGAGAAATTATGAAACAATAATTATAGAAGTGTGATTAGTCCATATGTAGTGGTCCTTATGTTGTGATGCTGAAATAGACGGAATGCATAACTGTTGATCATAATCAGAGGAAAGTGCAAATAGACAAGTGTATTTACTGTGATAAAAACAATAGAAACGGCTTCAATAAATATTTCAATACACAAAGTATATTAAAACATGAGAAAAAAAACTTAGTAAAATAAACCTACTAAAATTAACAGTATAATATTACAACAATACAATATAATATATAATATTATAATAATATGTCACAAATTGATGTAGTGGGAATTCTACCATTGGATGCCAACCCAGTGGTTCAAAGAGTTTAGTGTTCGCCAACCTAGAGCCCCTCGTTTAAAATCTGGGGTGTGCACTGCTGAGGAGTTCTATACTAGAACGCACCAGCCGTCCGATGCTCCCTAGTTCCCACTAATACTCTGCCAACATCAATCTGTCATATATTAAATAAATTAAAATAATGATAGTTAAAATTAATTGCGAAACAGGAAGGTGTGAATCGGTAGTTCTATCATAAACAGGTTAGGGGGGATGATGTTAAAACAAAGGGAGAGGTGAGTGAGAAAAACGTTTACAGTATTTCGTGGAATTATTTTTATTTAGCCAACGAAGATAGAGGTATGCCACATATTTTTTTCTGAACACTTAAACCAGAGTTGTTTGTTTTAATCCTTATAACTTCTGATACGTGTAATAAGCGAATATGAGCCCCATTTAGAAGGTGCGGTGGTATATAGCATGTTATTTTAAGCGTCCTAATCTCCTTAATTACGTGGTCTATATCTGTTGCATGTGATAAAAGAGAGCTACGTGTCCAGTTTGTTTGACTTTTTTGAACTGTGATAGGTGTTTGCTCATTCGCTTGTCAAGTTGTCTGATGGGGCGCCCAAGGGAGTTTGCTTCACAGTAACAGTTAAAGCGAACTGGGTATATGGAAAAGGTAAATTCTAGTAACTTATCCCTAATTCGAATGAACACTTTTGTTGAATCGAAAGTAATAGGCAAAGTTTTGCTGTAAAAAAGTCCTTTATACCACCACCATTCTATCGTGACAGTGTATAGCCTGCAATTACTTTTTCTAACGAGAAAAAAAGTGATAGCAAATGCACTTCCTTGATATTTCTACAAAAATGAAGGAAGATGGATCGGTAGGCAGGAGTATATACAGAAAGAATTTCAATGTAATTCTGTGCACTCACTTTTATACTTTCACACCCATTCGGCACATAAGAAATCATGTTTGGTGTCTAACTAACTGGGCAAAATAGATCTACTCAGACAACACCACAAAGTAGGAATTAGAATTCATCAATAATACTCCGAGTGAA
This sequence comes from Schistosoma mekongi, assembly GCA_034768735.1. Classification (NCBI taxonomy): domain Eukaryota; kingdom Metazoa; phylum Platyhelminthes; class Trematoda; order Strigeidida; family Schistosomatidae; genus Schistosoma; species Schistosoma mekongi. The sequence continues at coordinate 35,145,595 of CM068307.1, read as the reverse complement.
ATACAGTATGTAAAAGCATATGTATATATAAGAGATACATATGTTAGGAATAAAAAGTAAGTGATATGAACTTCCAGCAACAAACTCTTATTATTGAAGTCACAATTCAACAGGGATGCTGCTAATGATATCCTATACGACAGAATAAATAAATAAGTAAATAATTAATTAGCAACTGAAGAAGCAGAAATTGTGACACATGAGAAATAAGTAATCAGTAGAATGATGATACAATAACTATATCTGTCGTTATATTAGGATGATAATGTAACTGGAAATCCAAATATATGGGTGGAAACCGTTTTTTCGTAATAATCAAATAACAATGAGGGTATGAATAATAATTTTTATGATAATGTATATAGTAGTGGAAGTAAATGGTAAAATTAGATACACGAATGAGATACGGAAATAAAGAACAGTAAAAATAAGTAAATTAGATAAAGTAATTATAAACTAAGGCTGTAGTAATGAAACAGATCTAAGAGATTGCCATTTGTAAGTACAACTCAGGATTAAAGTTGAAAGTATCAAAATCTTCTGAAATGTAACGCTATTCAGACATTTTTCTCTTGGAATATTTGAGCGGATTCTGTAAATTGTGCCTAATGACGAATCTGAGACTGAGTACACTGAATTCATTTTGAGGTGCAGATCAGTGGTTCAATGATATGATTCCCACAAGAGTCATGAATCCTATAGTAGTATGGAACATGAACTCACTGCTTGCTAGTTTTCTTTGATAATTCAATTTGAGCTAATTAGTGATAAATCTCTTTAATAGAATAAAAGAGCAGTGAGATGGTACTAAACGATTGTATGTATAATACAACCGTAAGCTTAAATACTACTTTATTCTACTTCGCAGTATGTAAAGTACTTCAATGAGTGAACATCGATTATTGACATCTAACAAAACTGTAATGTAAAATGAGAGTTAACTTATTATCTACTGATAGTCATATCATAAGAAAATTATTGTTATATTCATGAGTTAAAGCATCTTTTAGCACCAAAATTAGAAAGTTATTCATTCAGATTTCGGCAGAAAAATTGTTGATTTCATCAGGAAAATATCTGTGAACTGCATTTAGTAGAAGTGCAAGTATTTGTCTTGATTAGTAAAAGTGTTTTACAAAGTAACATATATGAGAAACAAACATCTCAGTGTCATAGGTAGCTTAAAATACGGTTATTATTTATGCACACACCTTTCTTAGCATACACGTTCTAATGTCCTTTGGCAATAATCTTATGTATTGGTCTCTAACAGTTTAATAAAGTGATGATAAAATATTCCTTGGCTATCATTCAAATAACAAGTAAATTTATGGTGTTATGGCCTTCACTGACAGTATTTTCTCTAGGAACACATATACAGATGGTTATTTCCAGTACTAAATAGAGGTGCTAGTGTGGTGACTGGTATTTACTACTGTAGTTTGCATCCGTGAGAGATTTCTCTCCTTTGAGGTAACATTGGAAACCAGGGAATAATGGATAGATATTTCGTTTTAATGTGGAAATTCTTAATTGCGCATCCCATTCACCCACCAGGGAATCGAACAGGAGACTATTAGGTGCCGGTGAGAACGTTTAAACGTCAGCACTATTAAGGTTATGTTCAGTAGTAGAATTTCAACTTCAGTCACTTCGTGATATAGCGTAACACGACTAAAAGATTCAAGGTCTAACTTCAGAACAATTAATGTGCGTACCCTGATAACAATGGATACACGGGAGATTTTAACATATATATAATCAAATTCATGACCAATACTTGTTAACATTGAAGTGAATAAAATCGACTAAATAATTCAACTATGAAGACGGTAAATTTTGTGTTGAAAATATTACGCCTTCAGTTTCTGATTGAGTTAGTGTTTTTCCATATGTATCAATATTAGGTTCACAGAATAATAGGTTACTTAGTTATGAATGATTAACTAATTTACCTGTCAATGTAAACTACTCTCAAGTTTAAAGTGAATCAATTATCAACGAAATCTACAATAGATTTAGAAGATAATAAAAAATAAAAGTTTTAAAACGTCTATTTTATTTTAACCTTTCATTTACGAACATTGCAGTTGTTCGGCTGTTTTCCCGATTATATTAAGTCACAAGTTACATATGTCCTAATTGTCTTGTTTCTTCACTTTTAGATTGTGTTCCATCGGTTACTGGAGGACAAGTCGATCAAACATACACCTGTAGTGATGATAAAACACATTTCAAATGGGTAAGTTTTAAATTAAAATAAAAAGATTGCCAACTTACACATTTGTAAATCAGATGATTATTTAACTGAATATGATATTTTATCAGTTTTGTGTTTTACCTGTACATAAGCACATAATGACTACTTATCACTAACAGACTATTTGTATCAACCATTGGTAAGAATACTAACCCAATAATGTATGATAATGGCAATGCAATATTCTTTGATACCATGACTAGTAAAGAAGATCTCTAAATCCATTTCAATTGGGTTGTCATATAAGGATTAATTATAATTAACAGGGATGAAAGCATCCTATTCTTAAACATGCCAAAAAACTGAAATGAATAACTGATCAACGTTTCATTCGTTCAAATTACATTGTTAGATTGTATTGCAATGAATAACCTTAACATAAAGAAGTCAATGAATACAATAATGTGAATTTTTTTGAAAATACACATAAAATGTCGGCATCAAGTATCTAAGACTGTAAACTTAATTTCATCAGCTGGTATATCACAATAACTTTCTAACAGACTCATCATCTAACCATCATTTCAAACATGTTACGTTTAATTATGCTAGTAAAATTGTTCTGAGAAACAAGATAATGACAAATGTTGCCTGTGAAATCACGATATGACGTCATATAAAGAATTAGTAAAAATAACAAAGTATTAAACAATGATTATAATTGAACAGTCGCACTCAACTAAGACTTCACATACAGTTAAAATTAGTACTTTTTGGTTAGTTATTTAATTAGATATACGTATTATAAGGGGACAGAGATTTTGGTTGACATTTTCAACTTGAGCTAATTTCTAATACAACACAATCTTCACTTAGTGATTGACTATGTTATTCCGTACTTGGTTTACTATTAATGTGATAGTTTCCTACATGACATCAGGCAATTCGTCTAAAATATAGTTCACCAACTGATAGTAATTTGTGCTTATATTTAACTTTTAAAAATATATAAAATACTATCATGGCTATTGTTGTAGGTAGATGGAGCATTGAAACGGAAGGACTACCACTCATTCCGACTGCTTTACAAATACAGTACTTACTAATGTATAGGTTGAAATGAGCTGTTTTGCATTAGTCGGGGCTAAATAGTGATATATCATTCGGTAAACGTAATTACAGGACTAATATAAGGATCACTTATAAATAAGCTACATGATTTTTGGTATATTAAAAACTCCACTTACTCCAAAAAGGATGAATATAATGTATATACTTTTAGATCGAAGAATTACATGATATGCGCATTAAATACTGTTAAAACTATTTCTGATGATTTGTAGAACGAAATACAATCCTATCGTCCAGATTGTCGACAGAAACAACATTCATCGAATAAATCCATGACCCGTGTATTTTCAGATGACTCATCAGTTAATATTCGTCAATTTGATGGTAAGTAATGTGTTTGTTGTAACATTTTCAGTGACACTGTAATAAATTGACAGATATATCAATAATTTAAATCACGAGCAGAACATAGATAAATAACTATTGAAAATGAGAATGGACTTTATAAATGCTTCGTCCCACTGCAGATTTCGTCAGCAGCGCATAATTATGATCATATCTAGGATCAAAATTGGAAATGTAAGCCTTTATGAGGAGCTCTTAATCTTTAAACCAGTTGGTTGCTGTCCGTTAATTTAAATTTCTAACTTGCAAAATTATCGTTCACTGCAACTCGCAAGTGATTGCCACACAGTTGACATGAGTGAATTCTAATAGTTATAGATTATTACTTACCACAAATTGACTAAAGTCTGAGAATGCTTGTAGAATTAGGTTCAAAGTAAACATGACTCCGTTAAAATTTAAACTCTGATGATATACTCCATCATACATCCACAAACTCCTCGCAGTCAGTATATTTACAAATAACTATAGTAAGTGCGTATATATGTGGATGCATCCATGTTATTTTATACAGAAGTACCCATTCATGTTTTTTTTAAAAGCGTTTAATTATCTATGAAAGGTTGTACCTACTACTTTATTGTAATTATCTTTCCAGTTGGTGAGGAATAATTAAAGTAAACACGTAAAAGATATAAAGTTTAAGGGATTTTAATGATAGTATTACGTACTACCATTGTATAAAAAAAGTTGCATGATAACAATATAATGTTTTTATAGAAAAAGTATGTCAATTGCTCATCAATTATAGTGGCTAGGTATGCCAATTACAGTAATATAAAAGCTTGGCATTAGGGTTACTTTAATAACTGTAAATCAGAAGAGAAAACCATCAATATTTGGATGTTATATAACATAACATTAACATTTACTAAAGCAAGCGTATTTTCTTAGAACAACTGACTAGGTAAATGGTCACCTACATAGTACGAAAAGTCTTGAATTTCTTATTAAGATGATACAATCAATTTATAATAATAATTGTAATGAAAAATCATACCACTTCATTAAGTTATTTGATAATAAACTTATCCAGTACAAATCACTTTGTTCATCTGGAGATTAAATAACTTCTTTAAGTTAGCGTCCTTTATTTAGTCTAACATTGATTAGAAACTTCTGTGAATACTCCCAATTCACATACATATAAATTGCTGTGTAAATTATTATATTAACTATTTCTAAAAATTTTCCCATTAATTGATATGTGTAGAGAAAATCTTTATGAAATAAACAGATGACCAACTTCTATAGTTGAGTCCCAATAATGAAATATTTTAAAGTTATAGACTCACAATTAATTACATAATTGAATTTCTAACATTCATTATAGAGATGATAGTTTTCTGAAAGACTAAAAAGTGAATTGGAAACAAGTTATTTAATCAATAATAAAATGTTATTTCATGGTCATATGATTGAAGTATTATGTAATAATGTAAATAAATTCAAAATTGGACATTGGAATGAAACGTTAACTCTGTAACTAAGGCGAATGTAACAATAAGAAAATTTATTTTACTACATAAGTAAACATTATAGAGGTCACTATTTGAAATTCCATTTATTTATAGTTCGTATGTATATTTTTTACATTATAGACATAAAATGGGTTAAGCTAAAATTATATTTCTATTCAGAACAATTAACATATAAAATCCTTTCATCTATAGAACTATACTTTTTAGTTTGTTACGTAACTATTGTTATCTATTGTATTAATAATAAGAGTGCCACGTGGTCAGTTGTCAGATGAATTCATGAAAATACATTGATATATAAAAGAATATATTAATCAAGAATGCCTTTTATTTAAACTGATTATTTCTTGAAATACAAATTCATGATTTTTGTTTATCACGAAAATTTACAAAAATTTTCTTAGATATTTTATATTCTGAAGTAAATTGTAATTTATTCCATACTGAACAGTGCTTTTTTCTGGGAGGAATTCGTCATTAGAAGGAATAGGTCTGTACCTTCATACTATTTCAATGAACTTAATGAATGGATTATAAATGTAGAGTTACACTCATCGACTATTGACTACTCAAAAGCATTTTTGGTTTTGTATTCCTAGAAATAAATTCATATAATTTGCAATGTACATCTATTCCACAAGCACTTTCAGTAACAAGTAACATAATAGACAACGGTGATTAGTATTTATAATACCATATGTAATAATATGGAAAGGTAATTTGGTGCTGTGAAGAATGTTGAGTTTGAGTTTATTATCACAAAATGGTCTGAATTAGACAATCAATGGAGACTAGGAAGCCAAGAAACTCGACATATCCGGGCTCGATTCTCCAATGGGTCCAGGAATGCATACTTCTGAGGTGTCTCAGACTAGAACAAATAAGCTATCTAGTGGTTTCCAATAGTTGTCAAACTCAAGATAATTTGTGATATGGAATTTAATTATGCATTCATTTATTCAGCGAAAGTATTAAAGAATTCAGAAATGAATGTTGCATTATTAAATAATAATGAGTGATTGACACTGAAAAATCTTTATATATGACGAGTTATATCTCATATAGTGCGTGTGATAGTAAAACATTTCTCAAACACATTCACCTAAGGCCATACTACCATACTACGAATTTATCCTCATGAATGTTACCTATAAACTAAAAGATCAATTCTTAGTTCATATTATGAAAAAGAAATCGAGAAGATTAAACAACATAAAACAATACAGCAGACTATTAGATGGATGTTATACTCAACGCTTAAAATGACCACTTAATGTGCTGTGTTAATCAGTTTTGGACACTTCCAGTTTCATCAGTGAAATAGTGTTGAAGATAAGAATGTAAATATGATTAAAGATTTCATTTTACCATATGGATTTATACACAATTGACTTTTACGGAGATATCAGAGTAAGGCAATTGATATATTGTATGACAAGCATAGAAAATGACGAATGTTAGAGATAATAAAAAAATCTTTCATGATAACTACACTTTAATTTACAATATTCACCCACGAAATGAATTGGAAATTAACTAAAATATTTTGATTCAATATACTTATGATGTATCAAAAACGTTGTAAATAACCTAAACAGTTATATGAATGAAATAAATTCATCCACACAATGTTGAAGTTCACCAATAAAACTAATTCATGATATCAGTATGAAAGAAATTTATATGTTGCAAAGTGGAACTTTATTGGTTTCTAATGAATAAACTTACGCCAATAACTAACCTCACTTAATTTTATGAAAATTGATAAGGTTTTAAGAATTTTAGCAAACTGTTTGTTTCTATGTAGCTAACTTAAATAAGTATTAGTGTGAGACTGAGCTTAATTTATTAAATTGATGTTTACATTTAAGAAGTTGGCTGATGTCTTTACCGGCTACCATCTAGTATGATAACGAAGTCTATTATCTACCTTCAGTAATTCTCTTCCCATCTCACTTAACTAAGTGAAACTACTTTAAAATGTGTCTTTATTTGTATTTACTAATAAGTAGTATCAGCTGTTCACAATTCATTTTGATTTTCATAAAGTTAGTAATTGAAAGGTGAGTTTATTGAACAGATATTTCATTTAAATTATCTATCATCAATACTTACAAAAATATGATCAACTTAGCTATTAATCTACACTCTAAATTCCCTCCATAATGTTTATGTTACATGGGAAATCAGTAATAAAGCGAAAATTGCGAAACTATCAAAACAAAGATCTTGTTGTAGAAATAAAAGTCATTACAAATTCAGTAACCTTCCTTACGTTAAATGAATACATCAACAAAAGTCTTTAAACATAAATGTTATATCCTGGTAATAATCAACACTAGAGTACGAATGCATTTATTTGATAAGTACCGAATAGAACAAAATGCGGATCCTGTACCCCCACTTGCAGCCAAAAACCATCGTTTATCACCCTTGCAAATTATCGATACTTCAAGTTAATCTGCCTAGGATGTAGATATATATTAACGGAGACTGATCAATTTCAGTCTATAACTGCACTGACATGAAGATATAAACACCTTTAAGTTAAATCATGTATGCTAAAGTACGATTTTGAATATCAATCGCAATCTACCACCTTCGTTTTCCTTTATTTGGATATTTGGATGTACCTGCATCCTACTGTTTGCGTTCACGCCGAGACCAAGACTTAGTTCATTAATTTCAAACCCTACTGAGGGTGGTCAATTTCAGCATTTTGCAACATCAATGCTAAGATTCAAACATTTTTCAACTACATATACATGCGAATTGCGCAAATATAACTGTTTGAGGTTAGTAGCTTATTAGAAAATGCCGTTATATTCGGTACGATTTGACTTATTTTGAGTTCTAAGGTAAACATCAACATAATTATACAGTTGCATACAGTTAACGAATCCTATATAGGAAGTAACGCGCAATGTACATTTCTATTGACAGCCATGATTCAGTTTTGATCATGCCCGTGTATTAAGTCTGTGTTCATTGAATTCTCTGTGGATCCGTATATATCAACGAAGATAATCAATTTCAGTCTCTATTAATATCAAATTTAAGATACAAATAGATCTCATTTACAATATTGTTCACTGATGAAAAGACATTTCATTAGTTTCGTTGCAGCATACTATACCTCTCTCTCTCTCTCTCTCTCTCTATATATATATATATATATATATATATATACATATATATATATATATATATGAATGTGATTAACCAATGACCCGGAATGTTTGAACCATCATTAGCTAAGGTCATAAAATTCATTCTTACGAGAAGGTAAATTTCTATCAACATGATTAAGAAACTTGACTAAAGTCATCAATGATCATAAAGTTATTATAAATCCAGTATACAGTTTATTTATGAATTTACAGTTGTTTTCACTTCAGAAAAGAAACATATTAAGTCCCAGACTAAGATCATTTTTCTGAGGTAGTGGCATCAAAAGAAAGCAAATCAATTTGGTCCTTTTGGTACATTATCAAATAATGTATTGAGAAAATAAAACATGAGAATAAAAACTATATAGTATAGATAGTGAGAAACCTAAGGAACCTAACATGAGGATACTACATCCTTACCAGTAGCAACCTAACATTAGTTTTTATTTCATTGATGTAGTCTACTAACCAGAATGGTTCTTTATTGATACAATTGACTTAAGTGTCTAAGATATGTAATAATTCGCTGTCATGACAGAAACTGGAGTTTCTAATTGATAGTTAGTTTACATGCAAACCTAGTTATCTTCCTTATCTCTTAAAAATATCCATCATACTACAATAAATGATCAAGTGTTCAAGAACTAATTTCCTCCAGCTTACCTTCAAAAATGCAGATAGTAGAACAATTAGCTAAAATTGATGTTTAAGTAGTTCTTAACAATTGGATTCCAACTAAAGTAATGTACTTAACGAAACACCTAAAGTTCTTTGCTTCTAGCTTATGTGTTGAGAATGAGTGGTATTTTTGAGTTTTCGATAGGAACCAGATACTTATTCCACGTTTATATGTTTTGACAACTGACGGTGGCAAGCGATTTCTAAATATACGTGTTTACACATAAAATTTTGGGTCAAAATGAGGTTAATCATGTTGGAATTATTGGATTTACCACGTAATAAACTCTATTTGATAGGTGACATTAACTAAGAAAATGAGTAATATATATATTTTTAATTAGTTCTTCATTACAGCTTTGCACTGATGCACAATAATTGTACCATTTGTAAAGTGCTTATAAAAATTATACCGATTGGCTAATCAAGTAATTAGGAGAAGAATGGAGAACAGAATCCATGTACTACTTAGAAGTAGAAGCATACAGTTTAATAATTAATAAATTTTATGAATTTCCAAATCATTCTGATATCGTCATTTATTAGCAGTAGTTAAGTATGAATAAAGTGATGGATATTACGAATTTTAAAAAAATTACACAGATGATTAAAGACACGAAGAAAGACTAATAATTACTTTGAAAATGACAGTTAGACTAATAGACTGATAGGTATGATTACCAATAAACTTAGAACTACGAGAAAAACGTATCCACAAACAGTTTCGTTTGTTTGTTAAGATACAATGGACAACTTGATAAGGTTTATTTAAATATGTATTTGTTGTTTAATGTCAATCAAATGAACATGAATTGACCTTATGATCATTCTCGATGACCTTTTGCCAAACCAATCAGACTGAGGTTTAAAGGTACAATTCTTTACCAAAATATGCGCCATGTGGGACTAGTAGAGCTGTCGTTAACTCACAGATATTACGGATTCCGGAAGTCTATTTTGACTTGAAGTTGAGATTACTGGAAAATTTTGACATACATTATTTTGTTGTAGTTGCATTAAACGTTTCCGATAATGTCCTCCTTAATTGTTCTTTTGAAAGCTCACATTCCTTTCTGTCATTTCTATTTTTAGTTGGATACACCGCATTGTGTGCCTATCCAAGTTCACCACATAATCATTCCCAATTTATACCAATTCAACAAGATATAAATTTTGATTCATATTATGATGAACAGAAAACAACCAATAATCTTTTGTTTAGTCCATATTTCAATAGGAAATCACAAGTATCAAATACTGGAGGCAGTATTTTTAATAATTCAAAAATTGCAATTCATTCAACAGTCCCAATGTCTTTTACGTCAACTGGTTTGTCAAATAGGAACAGACCTGTTGAGACAGTTACTTCATACTACGGTCCAATAGGTTTAACCGATACTTGTCAAAAATCATATCCATCTATGCAAACAATTCCATCATCATATGATATTGGACAAAATTCCAATGGATGGACTGAAAAATATGAAGAATTTGAAAGTGATAAAGAATTGGCAGCATTATCGAAATTAACAGAAAATATACATAGTGGCTGGAAACCAAAATTGGCTGATGCTTATGCAGAGAATTCTTTTGTTTAATTTCTACACATCAGGAAAAGTTTGATTGTTTGTAATCAATTTGTATATCAGACACTGAATCATTTTCCCATTTACTTTTCACTGAATACCTTCCAGGTCATATATATATATATATGACTTTGTGACTAATGAACATTAAACTTGAGATCTTATTCAGTAACATGATGCTTAAAACAAGCGTATTATGAGTGCAAGCGATGCCTCCAATAACTATGTGATGTCACTTTTTTTCTTTTGTATTTATTTCAACTATTTATTGTATGTACAGAAAACTAAAATGAATAATATAACAAAGCCTAATTTATTGTGGAACATCAGTGTTCACTTCATATATTATCTTGTTTAGTATTACTGGCAAATTAATTTTATGTGATGTTCGACACTATACGTATCTTCATCGGAAGATGAAATTTTGCACATGTTATTTAAGATATGTACATAATGGTTAGGTACAAGTGAAAACCAGGAAAAACTGGACAACTGTTTCACCCTGGCACGGAGCTCGTCAACAGTAAAACCCAAGGTTCGATTTTCTGGCTGAATCAAGGGTGGGCATTAATGAGTTATTCTATACAGCAGTTTGGCGCTTCCTGCTTTTCGTATTTCCTAACCAACATCATTCTGTAGCAAATATAAGCAACCAAACCTAATAAACATTTTTACAAGACTACCTCAATTCAATACGAAAATATGCTAAACTATGTTTTGTGGTGAACTATTTCGTAAGTGTTTAGAAGAATTTTTTATGAAATAGATCAAAATCGAAAGTGTTTAGTTTACTATATTAAATCAATTTACTTCGTAACAAAATAGATACAATTTTAAGTTAATTAGATCAGCAGTTACACTGTGACTTAATTGACTACATAAAATCAGAAGTAAACGGATTAGATAAATGTGACACTGCTCATTAACTAAGCATCAAATAATTTAAACAGTTAATTATTAATCAATTTAATATACCCACCTACTAATCAATTCCACTTTTCTCAGTGTCGTTTCTACATTCTCAAAAGACTGCCTTTAATGCGTTATGTGTTTCTACTGTATACGCAAGCTTATAAGAATATTTATAAGTCAATGATATGAATTAGATATATTACTTTGACATTTGAGCACACAAACGAGTTGCCATCATTGCTAGTTTTATTCGTTATTGTATATGCCTGAAGTTATCTACAACATTTTCAATGTTCTTTGCGTTACACTTAACACTTTGAGTCATTTTTCGTTTGATTCATTCACTTGATGAATATGATTTTCATGAAGGTCAAACCATAATGTTTATATTCGTTCACTTTTTTCTTTCCTGTACATAAACTGAGCTATAGAGATATATCAAAAAGCGATAACTTTAGATAACTTGTTTCTTTCAATGAAATCTTTCATAAAAATTACACTTTAAATTATAACAATCACCAAGTGGATCAAACAATAATGAAAATTTTCAAGTACTGCATAATGAAAAATTGAAGATATTTCAGTTACTACCAGATATGAAGGTATATTTATTTCTTGGAAATGTGTAAGCCATAATGGAACTTATGAAAGATGGGTGAAATATGAAGTGTCATTATGCATATGTACTAAATAAGAATGCATTTTTAAACATGAACAGTATCCTTAATTAAGAAGTTGAATTACTTGAAGGAATATGGTCGTTTGTAGTCATTAAAAAACATAATTCTTAAATATATATGTAACAATTGATTTGATACCTAAAACTGTCGATAAAGTTTGAGTAAAGGAAGTTAAATAAATGAGTCAGATTCATTAAATCAATGGTAGACAAATATTTTCTTGTACTGAGAATCAAGATTTAGGTTGTTTACAGTGAACTACTGACCAAAAAACTGTTAACAGTGTTTAGACATAGTTTGCTTATGTACTAGTTGTCATTTAAATATCTGGAATTTAACTTCATCTTGTCAACATACAAGTGAAGACTGTTACACATCGTTATTATAGGTTTCTCAGGTTTACACTTATCGACAGTGAGCAATTTCATAAATATGGAAGTAGCGAGCATTATGAACTATATCACAACCATTGAAACAAAGGTGACAGACCAAGCTATTTTCATTTAGCTCATACCAATCTTGTTTATGATGTGAATACCGTGTGAACGTTCAGCAGAATGGGAATTACAATGTGTCTATGAATAGAATACATTAAACAGTAATTGAATTATAAAATCCAGCTGCATGATTTACACTATACTGACTAGAACAAAAAGTTCACGCATACTGTTTGAACTGAGTTTCACTTAACTAAGTTACCGTATAACATTTTAAAATCAATACATTCTAATAGGATGATATTTTATGTCACGAACTAAAATCAACTAGTAATCTATTGAAAGTCAATATGCACTGGATGACTTCTCCATTCTAATTTGAAGCTTTAAATCATTCCACACCTATGCTTCTATTCTGAATAGTAAATTTTTGTAATGAAAACAAGATCAATAAATTGATTTTCCAAGGTTCTCAAATCTAGCCTCAGAGTTGTTGATTGAGACATAATCATCAAATTACCTATTGGTCACTATATCAAACATCTATAACGGAACATTCGGACGTTTTGTCATGTTGAAATATATGACGTTTCAATTACTTTTACCTCTGCAACCACAATCGACAGACTAATAAAAATTAATCAGTCGACTATATAGTCCCATATAATTTACTTTATAAAATCCAGCTGCATGATTTACACTATACTGACTAGAACAAAAAGTTCACGCATACTGTTTGAACTGAGTTTCACTTAACTAAGTTACCGTATAACATTTTAAAATCAATACATTCTAATAGGATGATATTTTATGTCACGAACTAAAATCAACTAGTAATCTATTGAAAGTCAATATGCACTGGATGACTTCTCCATTCTAATTTGAAGCTTTAAATCATTCCACACCTATGCTTCTATTCTGAATAGTAAATTTTTGTAATGAAAACAAGATCAATAAATTGATTTTCCAAGGTTCTCAAATCTAGCCTCAGAGTTGTTGATTGAGACATAATCATCAAATTACCTATTGGTCACTATATCAAACATCTATAACGGAACATTCGGACGTTTTGTCATGTTGAAATATATGACGTTTCAATTACTTTTACCTCTGCAACCACAATCGACAGGTGTTTAGTTTACTATATTAAATCAATTTACTTCGTAACAAAATAGATACAATTTTAAGTTAATTAGATCAGCAGTTACACTGTGACTTAATTGACTACATAAAATCAGAAGTAAACGGATTAGATAAATGTGACACTGCTCATTAACTAAGCATCAAATAATTTAAACAGTTAATTATTAATCAATTTAATATACCCACCTACTAATCAATTCCACTTTTCTCAGTGTCGTTTCTACATTCTCAAAAGACTGCCTTTAATGCGTTATGTGTTTCTACTGTATACGCAAGCTTATAAGAATATTTATAAGTCAATGATATGAATTAGATATATTACTTTGACATTTGAGCACACAAACGAGTTGCCATCATTGCTAGTTTTATTCGTTATTGTATATGCCTGAAGTTATCTACAACATTTTCAATGTTCTTTGCGTTACACTTAACACTTTGAGTCATTTTTCGTTTGATTCATTCACTTGATGAATATGATTTTCATGAAGGTCAAACCATAATGTTTATATTCGTTCACTTTTTTCTTTCCTGTACATAAACTGAGCTATAGAGATATATCAAAAAGCGATAACTTTAGATAACTTGTTTCTTTCAATGAAATCTTTCATAAAAATTACACTTTAAATTATAACAATCACCAAGTGGATCAAACAATAATGAAAATTTTCAAGTACTGCATAATGAAAAATTGAAGATATTTCAGTTACTACCAGATATGAAGGTATATTTATTTCTTGGAAATGTGTAAGCCATAATGGAACTTATGAAAGATGGGTGAAATATGAAGTGTCATTATGCATATGTACTAAATAAGAATGCATTTTTAAACATGAACAGTATCCTTAATTAAGAAGTTGAATTACTTGAAGGAATATGGTCGTTTGTAGTCATTAAAAAACATAATTCTTAAATATATATGTAACAATTGATTTGATACCTAAAACTGTCGATAAAGTTTGAGTAAAGGAAGTTAAATAAATGAGTCAGATTCATTAAATCAATGGTAGACAAATATTTTCTTGTACTGAGAATCAAGATTTAGGTTGTTTACAGTGAACTACTGACCAAAAAACTGTTAACAGTGTTTAGACATAGTTTGCTTATGTACTAGTTGTCATTTAAATATCTGGAATTTAACTTCATCTTGTCAACATACAAGTGAAGACTGTTACACATCGTTATTATAGGTTTCTCAGGTTTACACTTATCGACAGTGAGCAATTTCATAAATATGGAAGTAGCGAGCATTATGAACTATATCACAACCATTGAAACAAAGGTGACAGACCAAGCTATTTTCATTTAGCTCATACCAATCTTGTTTATGATGTGAATACCGTGTGAACGTTCAGCAGAATGGGAATTACAATGTGTCTATGAATAGAATACATTAAACAGTAATTGAATTTATAAAATCCAGCTGCATGATTTACACTATACTGACTAGAACAAAAAGTTCACGCATACTGTTTGAACTGAGTTTCACTTAACTAAGTTACCGTATAACATTTTAAAATCAATACATTCTAATAGGATGATATTTTATGTCACGAACTAAAATCAACTAGTAATCTATTGAAAGTCAATATGCACTGGATGACTTCTCCATTCTAATTTGAAGCTTTAAATCATTCCACACCTATGCTTCTATTCTGAATAGTAAATTTTTGTAATGAAAACAAGATCAATAAATTGATTTTCCAAGGTTCTCAAATCTAGCCTCAGAGTTGTTGATTGAGACATAATCATCAAATTACCTATTGGTCACTATATCAAACATCTATAACGGAACATTCGGACGTTTTGTCATGTTGAAATATATGACGTTTCAATTACTTTTACCTCTGCAACCACAATCGACAGACTAATAAAAATTAATCAGTCGACTATATAGTCCCATATAATTTACTTTATGTCTTTGGTAGTCTCAGCTCAATAAATGTTATATTAAGTTATTTTATTGTCACCGGATCTTTATAGGTCTTATTTCTAGTAACCTATGGAAACCTTAAACGTGATCGTTTCGTACATACTTATATATATTTTTAGAAAAGAGGTCTTACTAACTAAAAGACAAACTATTAACATTAGAATTATCTCCTACAGCAAAGTACTTAATATTTAAAAAAATGCAAAAATACCCCCCCCCTAACATATTAATCATATATTTTAACAAACATGCAATAAAGTAAATCAGTATATTACATTAGATAATTAACTACAAAGAACTAATTGCCTTTTAAAACAAAAATATTTTCCCATTCATTTTAATGACCTCATTTACAAATGCCTATTTATAGTTGATCATAATTTTATAACTTTTTCGCATAAATTAATGATTATTCGATATTCAATAATCTCATCTATCTGTTTGCATTTACTAAATTGACAGAGGTAACAATTGATTGAATGATAATGAATAATTTCAATTTAGTTATAATTTATTGCTCTCTTGGGATAGTGAATCAATTAAACAAAATATGGGATAAATTTTTTAATGGATCTTCTAATCTATTTGTTTGTATACTCTTGGAACCTTCAAGTAAATTACATTTAAAATATCATAAATACAATCCATAAGTATGTGTTTAAAGTTGGATTGTGACTCGCAAGCGGAATCCATAACTATATGATTTGTTAAAACAACAAAATCAATCTGAAGTAATCGAATACAATATATGTTTGAGCGATTTCTGACATTTTATGCATAGATTAAGGTGATTGATTATAAAGTGTACGACAGTAAAATTGTGTTACAGTGCAATATATAATTGAAGTGATCATCAATTCACCATCAACAAGTTCACTCGATAGAAATGTATTCATATTGGTAGAATACGATTATAATTAGAGATGGAATCTAAAATTTCTCCTTCCTACTATTTACAAATCACCTTTTAGATATACTTGCCTCCGAGTGTTGATTATTAAGCCTGAACCCTAACCTACTAACTTCAGATTTAAATATAGGTACATTTTCCAATCAGATACCATAGTCAGACAGCTACGATGTAAAATAACACTGAATTGGAGACACATCCTTACATCAGTCTCTATACAGGATTCCACAGATAGCCACATGATGAAATTGATTTAACAAGTAAAGAAAACTTTCTCCGAAGCAATGCCGCCAGTAAATGTTAATTATGAAAATCAGTGACAACATAGGGACTAAATTTTAACAACTGTAAAACTCACCACCTTACGCGTACATGTATATTTTGCCTATTTTATCTATAGGATAATATCCATTTTATGCAAAGTGAACTACAGTATGATATTTGAGTTGATTAACAATTGGTTCAACTGAAGGCTTACATGCTACTCTGACTAATAAGTCATCATTTTCATTAATCACGTCAATTTATGTATTTAATGCAATTAAGTATCTCTCTTTCAGTAAATTCTTCTTATCACCAACTTACTGTTAAAAAAATTAGCTCGTCTGCTAAAAATTAAAATTTTTAGATGTTTTGTTACCTAGTCAACGTTAAACAAGGCTTTATTTTACACATTCTAAAGATTGAATTCCTTTCAATTTGTTCATTAAATTAATATAATCACTAATAAATTATGACGATTGATAGAAATTGGCATTAAGTTTTAGTTGATTGAATTCATCACACAGTGATGTTAGTAGGATGCCAGTAAAAACGATAGAGCATTCGAAGGATATTTCTTCTTTGTATAGAACTCATCAGCGGTGTACACCCTTGGTTCCGTTAGGGAAATCGAACCCGGGTCCATCAGGTTGAATAACGCTTAACATTTTACAGCAGTGGGCCAGCATTTAATGATATAACTCCTACTTCCATCAGTTTGTGGTGTAGCCTGGAGAACATTCTCTGCCACCGGTGATGACTATCTAAATTCCGTTAGGTCTGAACTCCACCAGACAGGACTTTTTACTAGAACTTCAGAAACACCCTAAAGTTAACTACTAGTAAACTGATTATTTCGATTAAAGTGGAAATTCCACCATTGGATGCCATTCCAGTGGTGCCGAGGAGTAAGCATTCTCCAACCTGAAGGCCCTGGATTCAATTTGCCTGGAGTAATCGAGGGTACACACAGCTGATGAGTCTCTTACTAGGACGATGCGACCGTCCATTTCTCCTTGGTGTTCCATGGTGCCAGCTGACATCAACGTGCAACAAATTTAATAAAAGAATCACTTTTAGTTATTTCTATAACCAGTAACGTACTGATACACAAAATATACCAGAAATGTTATTGACATTATGCCTATTCACAAATAAAGTCAATCAAACAAAGAAAGAATACAATAAACGGGTATGTTAATGAGTACGTGTACAATGAATTAAATGAATATTGAAAATACTTTTTGTTGTTGCTTATTTTGGAAAGGCGAACAGTTTTGTAAAGGTTTCCAAAGAAAAATAACCGGAAGCATAATGATGAATAAAAAGTTCGTATATAGGAAATTTATATAAATGCCAGTAATTGATAAGTTATAATAGAATTGATAATTGCATTTGATTCGATGTTATATCACTGTGCACAGTAGAAATCTATGTAATTCTTAAGTGAAACTTTATCAAAATATTTACTAATATTGAATTCCAATTGCATTTGATATAATAATATACAGTATGATAAAGTGGGGTGAAGTAGTTTTATGCAGATTGGTGTTTAATGTTGTCATGGAGTGAAGTTTTGGTGAGAATTCATGACTATTAGAGAACAGATGTGTTAGTAGTGTTATAATTATCCCCACTGGCAATGAATAATCCATAGGCTTCATTATAAATTAATATAATCGAGAATTTTACGATTGGAGGTCAGTCAGATCAGTGGAACTTATAACGTAGCAGTTCCTGCGAGACCCAAGTGAATTAGCTAGATCTCCGCTAGGGTTCAAGGTATGCGCCAATGAGAAGCCTTATACTGAGACAAAATAACTATCTAGTTTCACTACGTTTATATTGGCACTCAGCTTAGATGAATTTATTACAAATGATAACAAGAAAGTCAAATTGTGTTGAAATTTCTAAAACAGTTTTGATGATTCATTCACTTATGCTTAGTTAATGGGTAAGAATATTAAAACAGACGATCGAAGATTATGTACGTTTACGTTACGTTTACTATTATATAATATGGGGCCAAGCCCAATTATTTCATTTTACTCAGTAAGAGCTAAGTCATAATTACCACTAGGCAGATCGGCACCAAGTAGTAGAATTCTTACTTCAATTGCCACAGGTGATAAATTTATCACTTTCAATATGTCGGTGCTCCAATGGGTGAGACTTTGTACCAGCTTTTCAGGTATATCTTGAATTTAGTCACTAACATATCAATTATTGTAGGTGATATGAGGTGGTCGTGTAAAGATCGGTATTTAATTTCTGTTTTCTATCTTTTACGAGCCATTCTTTCGGTAAGAAATCTGTAATTATCGTAATTATCTGTAATTCAGTGACTTACTAAATAGAGTATACAATAATACAGAAATCAGCTTTGAAACATACCACCTCAAACTCTCACAACGGATATAATTGTGAAGAAAGCCTTCTAGTTAAGATCTCGTTTCTGCTTGTTCTCTGCTGAATGAAGCTAGTATTACATTTCATAAATGACTACACTTTAAATTGGACAATCTATATCATCACCATAACTGCATCTGGTCACTTAAGGATTATTTATGTTGTAACAATGTCCATTATCAAATATTTGTTTTAACCAACATGTACATAGTTCATGTTAGGACTAATAAAATTATCTACCATACTAATTTTTCTTATTGATTGTTACTTTGAATAGTAGTTTTGTGAGTAGTCACAAATAACATTTTTATAACCACACAATTCATGTCTATTCTAAACTAGTTGGATATGTATCCAATGCATTACTGTACATGAAAAATATTTCACTCAATTATAAACAACCGTAAACATGATCAAGCAAGGACGATTGAATTAGTTTTCTGTGATTATAAAAAAGAACTATAACTGAGAAGAAAGTCTTTGGGGAGTACTAATCTATGTGAACTTACTTGTTCTCATTATCTTTCTATACAACACTTCAAAAAATGTATTGGCCTATCAACAAATATTTAGCATAACAGATTAACAGAAGCAAAACTTATTAATTAAATAGTAAAACATAGATAAATGTAGAATAAAAATAAAGTGAACTTTCGATTTCCGGTTTAAAAATGAAGACACTGATTCATGACACTTATACAATCAGTGATTGGAATATATAGATTATTGACAATAAAATCGATAAACAATTCTCAACGAAGATGAATCTTAACTAATCATCACTGAAAAGTGGATAACAATCGTCGTGCCATATCGTAAGTTTATGAAAATAGAAATTTTACAATTAGACCCAGCTCTAATGATGTAGAGGGTTAAGCGTTTGCCAACATGAAGGTCCTAGGTTCGATTCCCCTATGAGAATAGAGGGTTCGCACTGCTAGTGAGTTCCGTACTAGGACGGAACAGCTGTCCAGTACTCTCTGGTTTTCACTGGTACCCTACCAACACCAGTTTGTAATAATTCTATCCTACCAAATTAAGTTTGTGAAGTTAGTGTCATCAACTAACATCTCATATATCATCACCCTATTACGTAACAGAGTTAAACTTTAAATAATTCCCCCCATACGTACTATGTAATTAAATGACTTTGCATAAATATGAAAATACCAATGGAAATCATACAGATATAGACATAGATTCATATTAAGTAACAGAGATCATGGTAAACATTTTCAGCTTACTTGTTTAAAAATGTTCAACTGTTGATATTTCTTGCCTATACTTTGGCTATTGAACTATGATTAACATGTATGTATGCTGCATCACGATAGTCGGAAAAAATAATGAAAAAACAGATTTCTTAATCGTTTTTAATGTTCAGTAAGTTAAAATGCATGCGTTATGCATGAATAAGCACAAAATGTATGTTAGTTTTAGAAGGACTTGATCATATCTGATCATTTTGAAGTAAATGAAACGTGACATCCAGT
The DNA here is from genome assembly GCA_034768735.1 of Schistosoma mekongi. Classification (NCBI taxonomy): domain Eukaryota; kingdom Metazoa; phylum Platyhelminthes; class Trematoda; order Strigeidida; family Schistosomatidae; genus Schistosoma; species Schistosoma mekongi. Next base: position 35,124,829 of record CM068307.1, on the reverse strand, counting down.
GAAATTCATCTCTCATGTTTAAGGGTCAATAATGGTTTAGATGCAACAGATTCATGAATAATATACTAGCCATTTCAAGTAAAAGGCATTAAATTTTAATCTTAATATGAATATCGTAGATGATACGTAAGTATATCCATCAGACGAATCCTAAAGTGAACTAGAAGTACCTATTAAATTTCGACGTTAGTAAGAAATTACTTATATTAAAGTATTATGACAGAACGTCTAGCTTGAATCAGTCTGGTTACGATGCAAATATGTCAACGAAGACTGCACAAGATTCAGTACAGATCAAGAACGGGATAATGCAATAGTTTACTAGTATAAATCTTCCTGTATTCAATGATTTTCTAGTGTCAATTTGAAGAAAAACGATGAATTTTAAAAAAATACACACATGATATCCTTTTAGATTGTGTTGTTGACCAACAGTTACATGAAAAATGATGCTTGTGAAGAACACATAATTGTGTAATCAACGTTGGCAATATAGGGTCAAAAAATACTGACAATGAAAAGTAGATGACTGAATTACATATGTATTAAATATAGTAATAACTTTACTCTAACCTTAAAATTGGTGTAGAACGAAAGACTGGACTGATGACAGGTCGTCTACATCATGAAGTATAGTTATATTTTATTTTTATGACATATTTGATAATCGGTTACGTGTAGATAAAGTACCTGCAGCTTAGTAACTAGTAAATGAAATAATAATGAATGCTATTCATATTACATTATATGTTAATAGTTATAAATATAAAAATAATTTGTATTTCAAAGGAACATATCTATCATTTGAACTGATTCATGGCTATCAGTTTGTAAATAGTGAAAATAAGTTTCACTAACAAGTGTCAATTATCATGGGACTTGATTCAAGGCTTTTGTGCTAATTATATCCAATCACTTAACATCAAATAACTTTCACCTCTAAAGTCACTATCAAGTAATTCATGTATGATCGACAGAATTTTATCACTACTAACGATTACACAACATGATGTAAACTCCTACACAACAATCGATATGTGTAAATTTATACTGATATTATACAGCAGTAACAATATAACAGTATAAGAGTGTAATAGGATAGAAAATGGAGCATTATTAACTATCTGTTATTGACCGGTCATTCTTCATATTATTCTTAAAATAATAGTATTAATAACGCCAGCAAGATTATATGTACAAACAAACCATCAGATGCGGAAGTTGACACGCCCTTGTAGTACAACATGATATGACCATTAAAAGATTTTTTTTCTGTATGTTTAATTTACAATAACTGGTATTAAAGGTTTATATTTTTCATCTTTATATACTTGTTAGACAAAAATAGTATTCACTTTAGAAAACGTTTACTTTGAAACTATTCTCTGCATATCCTGCCTTCTTAATTTATCCATTTCATTAGACACCATAATATGATGTTTATCTTATTAATTAGAAATGTATAAACCATATTGTTACTGAAATAACCGGAAGTTTGACAACAAAGTATTTCAGAAGTTGTTATCCTTTACTGATTTTAGAATTATATACGTGAGATGTCACTTCGATTGAATATACAAACAAAGCTAACAACTATATTTCTTTCATTGTACATTTTTGTATTTAGCAGACAATTTACTAAGAAAGTTGTATAACCACGATGCAATAAAAGAAGGTCTCTGACACAAAAAAACTATCATCTGGGACCATGTAAAAATCATATTTCAGTGGTTCTTTGTTATTGGTGTTTTATCACTATTCAGTAGTCTCTGATATGTATTCTCAATACATCAGTTTCTTCTAGAATAGATTTAGTAATATTGTGTATTCAATTATTATAAAGACGAATAGAAATAAATATCATTAGTCCACTTATTAACAATTTCCTTGGTGAGTAAATAATCTGAAATGAATTCAATTGCTACAGTTTCATACTGAACTAGGTATTTAAGGGCTTTCATACGTAAGGGAGGAGGTTGAAGAACAACTGTGCACCAAATAAAACCATACTATAAAGCTTCAGCCACTAGTATTACTTAGTAGCTGGAAAAGTCTAATTAAATTACAATGGCATTTGTAATATTAGTCTTATAGTTGTTGAAAGTATCATGTACCTATATAAGTTGGATTTATATGTAAAATTTTAGGATCTTGTTCTACTGGATCATTAAGTGGCACTTTTATGTGGCTTAGATGTTTTTTTGTACAAGTTAGAATTTGATGAGAAAACTTTCTAACATGGAATATACTATAATCGACATAATCGATACAGTCTGGTGTAGAGCTATGAGGAATCTTTGCTTCTACTATAATTAAAGCAATTTTAAGAGTGTTGTTTTGTTATGTAGAATGATCATGTTTTCTATGGTCTGAAAACTTATTGTAATTCTTAATTTGTTTCACAGCAGTAGGAACTACTAAGACATAAACAGGAAGGAATGAATTTCTGTACTAAAGAATATTGAAACTGTATATCTGAAAAAACACAAACAGTGAATATATTTGCTCCACGCTGAGTTATTCTGAGCCCTGTCACCTAATGTCTCCAGTCACTTATATGTATCATTCTAGTAAGCGTATAATTGAATAATAAAACAAGATATATTTGTTGTGACTTATTAGGATGGTCACGAACCCTGTTCCACATGAAATCTTGATTTCAGATAATTATATTTTGTAGGATAAAATGAAAGTTTTCATTTTTAACTTATTAACTAATACTTATTTCTTGAATGGACAATTATGGACTTACTGTTCAAAGAATAAAAATATGTATTGACTAAAGTACAGCAGGACAGCACCAAAAACCTGGTACCGAACCGTTAGCTTTAGGAAGCGAGAACCAAGAAGCCGGTAGATTTACACCAGCTTGTTACAATGATATTTAATATAAAATCTATTTTCACTAGACCTGTTTAATACATAATATTAAGGAGAAGAACTCTTCGGCGTACTGTATAGAGTTGTACAAAACACGAATTATAAACGTAACGCATTAGAAATATCAAATAAAGCATACCTTCATGACAGTATCCCATCTCTAGACGTCCTAATACAGGATGATAATGAGTCAATAAAATAAATGCTTAACACTAACTGACTATGCTAAGCCATTATGCTCATTTTTAAACTCTGTTCTACTTTAATACAATCGGGATTTAGTCGAAAGATTTCTTCGCACAGTTAAAATTATTTTCTAGATGATCAGACAAAACGAGGCCATAATTTAATAAATTTCACTGGATATCTGTCAAAGTTCATAACTGAACATATATCTATAATAAAAACGAAAGTAAAGTCTTTAATAGAGTCATAAAGTTTGCATTTCAGAACCAACAGTTTATAGGCAACATAGTCAATGAAATAGATATAAGTCGTATGCAAAAATGTTAGCAATGCATGTTTATCTCAGTATGATTATGTTTTCTTTCTTCAGCTATCGAATAGTGATTTCATAAAACAAAATACATGGCCTTATTATTCATTCATCAATTCAGTTGTCAAAGTGGATATAGCTGTCAATCAGATATTTAAGATTATTCTCTAGAACTATCATTTCTACATAACCAATGTATTTGATCTTGCTTAATTTACAATGAATCTTCTCCATGTTAAGTAAACAAATTTCTAAAATCATTATTTAATTTATTTATAGACAGCATAAGTTCAACTTCCTTGTAACTTCACCTTCCAAATTACTTAATGTTAATTACTGAATACTGTGATTTGTAATGTAAATGTATATTCTTATTTTAAATTAAAGACAATAATCCGTGTACATATAGCTGATGAGAATACTACAAAATGTCTGGTGAATCCTGCAAATATTACCATCCTTTATGTTAAAATGTCATTTTATTTTTGTGTTATATTACTACCTTGATTTAAAAAAAATGACTCATCGCCATTAATTTGGCATTGACTGTATATTTACTTACTTACTTATGCCCGTTACTCCTCTCTGAGGAGCATAGGCCGCTCACCAGGATTCTCCATTCAACTCTGTCCTGAGCAATCCTTTCCAATTGTTTCCAGTTGTTATTCACCCTTTTAATATCTGCTTCCAATTCTCGACGCAGCGTTTTCCTTAGCCTTCCTCCTTTCCGTTTCCCAATAGGATTCCATGTTAATGCTTGCCTCGTGATGCAGTCTGATGGTTTGCGTAATGTATGTCCTATCCATTTCCAACGTCTTTTCCTAATTTCCTCTTCGGCTGGAAGTTGGTTTGTCCTCTCCCATAGTAAGCTGTTGCTGATGGTTTCCGGCCAGCGGACATTCAGTATCTTTCGCAGGCAGTTGTTTATAAATACTTCTACCCTTCTGATGATGTTTGCAGTAATTCTCCAAGTTTCAGCTCCATACAGCAGAACTGTCTTCACGTTCGAATTGAAGAGTCTGACTTTGAGGTTAGTTGATATTTGTTTTGAGTCCCATATGTTTTTCAACTGTAGGAATGCTGACCCTGCTTTGACAATCCTTGTCTTTACATCTGCATCAGACCCTCCTTTTTCATCGATGATGCTCCCCAGATATGTGAAAGTATACACTTTTTCCAGAGTTTCTCCATCAAGTTGAATTGGGTTAGTGCTCCCTGTGTTGTATTTAAGAATCTTGCTCTTTCCCTTATGTATGTTTAGGCCTACTGATGCTGAAGTTGCTGCTACACTGGTTGTCTTCGTTTGCATCTGTTGGTGTGTATGTGCTAAGAGGGCTAGATCATCTGCGAAGTCCAAATCATCGAGTTGCATCCTACTTGTCCATTGAATCCCATACATTCCCTCAAATGTGGAGGTCTTCATGATCCAGTCAACTGCTAGGAGGAAGAGAAAAGATGAGAGTAGGCAACCTTGTCTGACTCCGGTCCTCAATGGGAATGCATTTGTCAGTTGTCCTCCATGCACAATTTTGCACTGTAAACCGTCGTATTTACTGTATACTCAAGTAAAAAGAGTATATTGTAGTGTATAGCCTGAATAAGGAACTAATCTAAAAGAAATATTTCGGCATTTCCAGCTTTGATTGTTGTATTCATTATTCATAATTTTAGCGAGAATTTGTCTCTGTCATATTTTTTTTACTAGGACAGGATTTTCGTATTGTTCCACGAAATAATTATACGATCATACATCAACTATTCCAAACAAGTAGTATGTACAATTAGACAGTGTAAACTAAAGTGATATCCGTTTTTGCCAATCAGCACAGATTGACCTCAATTGAATACCATTTAAAGCCAAGAAGCAATTGATAGTTTTTATCGACCTAGTTTAGGACTCATTTGACACCATTAACTAGTTCACCCTGATCTCAAGTCCTACCCAAAAGAGACCAATTTATGACAAATACAAATGGTAATTTATAACAATATCCACTAAACCATATAACCACGAATTGATATTTTAAGAAAAAGCTTAACAGACTTGCATAACGTGTAAATATAAAACTAACAATTGTCCTCTACCTAATAAACCATTTTATAATGTATTGTTAAAAGCCAGTTACAATATCACCTCTTTACAAATGTACATGTACTTTTGACATACATGATTAATTAATGAATGGATCATCTTTTTATCATTTCGAAATAACAATGAAAATATAAAATCATGTTATTTGTTAAAGACATATGTAACAAGCCTATTAATAGTATGTATTATAATAGTAATATTACTAACGAAGAATTCATTTTCCTTTTTTTTTCATTTAGCTTAACTATTACAATGTTAATGAAAGAAAAAAAGATATTTGAGAATGATATATTATCATTTCAATAAATTGTCATACAGATTACAATAAGATGCATTATGTAATTAATGTAACATGTATCTTTCTTAAATTATAAAATATGTACTCATTTCATAGATATATGTCTAGTTGCTAATGGAATTTTTAATGTATATTAAATGTTCTAGGCAAGATATGAAATTTATGTTATTCATTTCAGGCAATGTACTTTATTTAAAAAAAATAATAGATTAAAAATTGATAGTACGTTGGGTATGCAGTAATTTATTGTCTTTGAGGTTATTGATTCACGATAAACCCCCCCCCCCCAACCAAATAGTCAGCAAATGAAAGCCAGAAAGTACTGGAAATCGATTTTGTCCAAGTTGTCATATATTAACCAAGGATCATATCCATGACTTTCAGTGCAGTGAATCGCCATTCCATCTTCACAGAACTTAATAATGCTATTTACTAGATTCTTCCTGGTGACCAACTACACAGTGTTTTCGTAGGATGACTTGACCATCGAAAATCAATCAACCAGAAATATCCGCTAGTGAGCATTGGATAGAGTCGGGCATTATAGATAAATGACTGAAATTATAAATTGAAGTGGTTGTATGTAGACTAGCTGCTCTAAAGATTATAAAATCGCGATGTAGTCAAGATATCCCAAGTTCGATCCCTGGCTTGATGAATACATGTTCTTTAGGTATCTCGTACTAGGAAAGGGAGGGGAAACAGATATACAGTAATGATTAGAAACTTAAAATTCAACAACCCTCAGAACACCCAACTAATTACATTCGTTTCTACTATATTTTTATGAAATACGCCACTGATACACAGAAATATCAAGTTTAAATATGGTTAAATAAATCATCTCATGTGGAAATTTGTTAATTTGACAAATTATATAATTAATGCATACTGACATATTTGTCATTTGATTTGCATTTATAAGTAATATATAACTGAATGTTTAGAAAGAGAAATTTGTTCTGAAATAAACTTTTGATTTTAAAGTTAACATGGTTTTGTAATGATTGGTTTCCATTTACTGTCTTTATTCGTCACAAACTAATTTCAGCGAGACTTCCAAAGAAAACTAAGGAGCGCTAGATAGATAATTCGTTTTAATATAAGACTCTTCGGCATTGCTCCCTCTGACGAGCTAGGGATCTAGCTCAAATATCAAAGGTCTGGTATTTAATGCTTAACTATCTGCTCCACATGCTTGGACCATATTCTATGGTAAGATTCCTACTTTATTTAATTCATGAAAAATGATAGTAATCATTCAACTCCATTGGTAATAACTATCATCATGCTGATAGTCGTGACGTCTCTCTCAAACTCCAGGAGCATTATGCAGTTAATTACTAATCAGATGGTTATTCATGCTAAGTTGATGTAGTTCCGTGAGTATCGGCAATCTGTTTTAAAGCATTCTCAATATTTTTAATTTCTCAACTAGGAGGTAATTAGTGAGTATTTTCAATTTCATTTATTTTGTTAAACATTTACTCATCGAAACCATAAAGATATCTGCAGGTACCACATTACAAAATTATCACCATATATTTACCAGTTATCGGATTTCAGAGGTGGATTTGTAAACGTTTTAGCCATACGATATGAACTGTGAAGTTATCTACACGCCGGTTACTGATAGCTTATATATGTTGTCAATAAAATTATGGAGAAAACTGAGCAGAACTAGGATGCATAGTATTTTGATCCGATCTAGTTTTATGAAAAAACTTCAATAAATGTCTTAAGTACTGTTCTGTAAAATATCATTGATGTACATTGTTGAGAAGTATGAAGGCTCTCAACGGTTTCTACATTATTTCATCTTGTACTAACTGCAATCCTTAAAATTTATGTGATCTATATAAAATACTAAAGCAATAATTTGATTTACCACACTAGCTTCTAAAGTTTTGATGATATATGCTATGTTACCACTCACAAATTTCATTACTTCTTCATTAAAATATGTCAAAGCCCGTTAAACAAATGACCACGTAAATAAGATGAATATATATCATTAATGTTACCTTCCAGTTACAAGATTCGATAAACGACTTATTTAATTCTTTAGTAATTTTAATTATGAATTTATGTTATTTCCAGAACCTTCGAAAGAATCTGTTTCAGCGTATTCTTGAAGTCTTTGATATCATGTACTAATGAAACTATATAGAACAGAAATCATCGCATCCATGCTTTGTGAAAATAATCATACTCCAGATACCGATAAATTTTCATGTTGTGCTATAATCATCTATTACAGCCAATCGCCTTGGAGCCATCGAAAATATATATTTTTGCAAAAGTCTCCAGAAATTACAAAAAACTTGAAAATAGTTTAACCAGTCAGCATTCTTTAGAAAATTTCACGAGAATTTTGAAAGCTATGGGTTGTGCTTTCATAGTCTACCTAATCAATTACCAGTTTAACCTATATTAAGAATTTTTTTCATATTTCCAACTTCCGTTTTTTTGTTTTAGTATGAAAAGTAAAAGTTTTCTGAGGGCTTAGAAGCGGTCAGGAATTACATGATGTAAAACCGTCTCACTCTTAAATTGAATGGTCTCATATCACAACTGCTTAATAATGCATCAAGAAATCTATTTTACGGCTGTTCAACAGTAAACATAATTTCCATTTACTGATATGATACTGTAAATTGATTGTTTCCGAAAGATCTTGTTGTAGAACAAAATAGTTTACTAGGCTTCATGATCAAACGCCACTCTCAGTGAAAATTACTTGTAAATCATTCAAAAGAACTTCAACGTAATAAATGCATTTACGTTCATGATTTCCATCATAATGATAACTGCTCTTAATCTACATCTAAATATTTAATGAATAAAACAATCATACAACTTTGTATGTACTCGTGAATACTTATTTGATATGTTCAATATGATAATTTTTTTTATGCTACAGAAATAAAAGATCAAATGAGAATTATTTATCTTGACCTTAACAGAAAATCGTTTAAATGAATAAATTACCGATTTATTTCTCATTTTTCTAGTTATTATATATGACCTAATTATTTTATGTCTTTATCTCTATTGTGAGTAATTCGTTGGTGAATAGAATCTTACAACATATTCACTTAATTCCCTTTCCTTCATTTATTTACTTATTATGTCTTTCTTTATGGGTCACAAGGTCAGTGACACTTATGTAATTTTGACAGTTTAATGAAGCATCTCTTGAGATAAGAAATAAATCTTTCTTACTATTGGATTTTGAGTTCGTTTTTAATTGTATTTATTGATGAATAGACAATTTGACCTGAGATTAAGATTTAATGGAATGAAATGATGAGGATTTGTTTATTGATAAGATTACGTGACTAATTTCTATTTTTTTCCGAAAATAGTACTAAAACCATAATGCGATATAACTTTGGGCTCAAAAAGTACATTGTATGTTAATCATCGCTGATATTGACAATTCATGAGAATACGGAATAGTTGTTAACTTCATATAGGATAAAGTAAAGCCAGTCTTCATGAAATTACCCAGACGTAATTTTGGTGTAACTTAATTTTAGAAGTGAAATACTTTCCAGTGTTATTTTTTAGATTCAAAATATTAATCTAGTAAGACTAGTCCTTTGTGCAGATCGTATTTTATCGCATCATCTGCTTAGATATTAGGTAGTTTGAGATAATCGGCAGGAAAATTCGCTCAACGTAAGTATTGCATTACTTGCTACACGTCAGTAAGACGTACATAAACTCACGAAATGATTGATGCCTCCCTCCTTTTTGGATTGTAAAGCATGTAACCTAGTAAATTTCTCTTCTACATATTTCGATCAAACTTGTGAGCTAAACATATTTATCATAAACAATAATACAGTATTAAAATGGATAAAATCAACGAAGTATGTGAATTTAGGAGGTTCCGCGATTTCTAAATTATACCTTTTTTTTATTTGATAAATTATATTGGCCCGATTCATACATAGTTAATCACGTATTTAGCTACGTTTACTGTAATCTATGAACCAGAACAACTGAGAAATTTGACGTATAATTAGAAACACATATGTGTAGATTAAACACACTGAATTATGTGATCACCAGCAATGGGATAGTATGTAACAATATTAAATAAATCTAATAATTGGCTAATTGGATATGTTTTTATCACCGTCACTAGTATAATCGGTTATATAAATGAGGTTGATGCTAATCACTGAGGGTTTTTTTTCAATTTACAGTTGCTAAGTTGTTCTATTCAAACTGTTCGAGTTTACCTAAATATTCCTCAATTTACATATTAATTGTTCTTTATATTAGATGAAACGTTTTCTTTGAATCATTTCAGTCCTCTCTAAGTTACTTTGCTGTCCTGATTTTAATAAATGCAGTTCAATCGTCGATCTATTTTCAGGCTTTCAAAGATCTAGGAACATACTTAAGACACAGATTAAAATCCTTTATCTTAGCATCCAACTATCTTGATATTTCACATACATAAACAGAATTATACATACTATGCCTAATTTCATTAATACAATTTTGCTGCTCTTCATTAGATATCGTATATGTGACTTCCATTAATTCCCATCTGTTGGTGTCAACTATAATCGAAACGTTATTTCTACTTCTAATATCTCCTACGTACTGGGTACCCACTTTATGCTGGAATATTAGTTCGAATCCTTAAGAATACTATATAACGTCTACATTTTTAAACTTTTTGTAATTAGGCAACTATAATCCACAAAAGTTTACTATTCGATTACCTATTCTAAGCTAATTAGTCTACAATAATTCATAAATTATCAGTAGCGTAATTTTAGTAAGTGATGAATTTAGTTTGTGGAGATTTAAAACTACCTATTGTCTTATTGAATAGTAAATATAAATGGTAAATAAATCAACTTGTTCACAAAATGTTTACCTTCTTAATATCCAATCCTTAATGTTCATTGATGATGACGATCCAAATTGTATGAAAGTTAAATTGGATCAGTATATGTAACGGAGTTCATTTTTATTAGGATAAATCTGTATATTCCCGTTGATTTGTTATAGACTGAAGCTGGTCAGTCATTGTTGCTATATGTGCATCGTAAGCGGATTGCCTCGATATAGCAAATTTTTTCACAAGTATTAAATAAGTTGGATTGTGACTGGCAAGTGGAATCCAGGACGCGCGTTTCGTCCTATTTGGGACCCATTGGCTGGATGTACCTGAACATCAACATTGGGATGCAGGTACATCCAGCCGATGAGTCTTAAATAGAAGTTCATTTTTATTCTGGGCTTAAAAGTCTAATTAACATATTTTTAGACAGTGCGTTTTAATAACGTTCACAATAGTCTATACTACATGTAAGCCTTGGTGTTTTAAATTACTTTGAAACATGACCATTGAATATGTATTATTCGTCAGTATTGATGCCATTCTATCATTCAGCCTCATGTTGAGCTGCTTGTCTAAATTGTCTTAGGTATAATATATTATACGTAATGTAAGGTAATTGTAAACGATCAACAAGAAGACCTAATTAATCGATAATTAGAATTTGTTAGCATTATTAAACAAGGTTTGTTTGAGTTTACTAAGAAGTTATCAGAGATGTTAAGACTAAACTTGTCAGTTTGTTTTAGGAAAAAATAATTTTATTCAAACACACTTTACTGTCTAATAGAACTACTAAGTAAATTAGTGCCACAACATTCAATTAATACATTTTTGAGGTGTTGTATTCTCTGAGGTAGATGATTTAATTGATCAATCCTTGTAAAAATCATCGGGACTTGCTTTAGAACACGTCTTTCAGATCAAGCCATTTAGCTTAAAAACACAACGTCATTCAATTCTTCCTCTCGAGATAAAGATTTACTCCATTAATATAAATAATATAATATACAGTAAATATCTATTATTATTAGAATTTTAATGCGTTATATTAAGATGGAGTCATGATGTCAGATAATTCAAGACTTTACAGTTTTTATGATACTAATCTTTACCTTAACATCGTTTTGAAACACTTTGGATATGATCATAGCTACTTTATCGTAGTATATTCTATTCAGTCAGAATCCTACAAAATTCCCAACATTCGATAAGTGGGTTATACTCGGCAATGTCAGCCACTGTTTGATTATGATGTGAACAACGTATTAAAGTGAAATTCTCATTACTGATTACAAATAAGTTCAGTGATATATAAATAGTTTTTCCAGATCAATGTACAACAGCTTGACAAATTAGTTGAAAAACATAGTAAACAGTAAAATTTAGAGTTAAATAAAATGTATACCCCAGAGTGACGTATTCATTCACCAAATAAATGAAAATATAACTGAAAATTATGACAATTGGAGATTATTTCATTTACTTCTCAAAGTAACTTCAGCCAATTCTTATTTCTTAGTTTAGTGACAACAATGATAACAAATAATTTGGGTAAATCATAACATTAAGTTATTTTATTTTTTTTTTCCTATAGAGATAAATACAATGAATAATGAAACCGCGTATTTTCTAAAAGGGAAAAAAATCATTCTAATCATTATTTAACTATCCTCACTTTGTTTTCTTAGTTCTCTACTATTCTTTTATCGATTCTTAACTTTATTTGTATACAAAATATAAATAATTTAAATATCCCATGAGAAATGTAAATTGACAATTGGTACTTTCATTTTTCTTTTACTTTCTACAATTAAGAATAGATGATAACAAATGTAGAAGAAGTGAACAATAATGAGGAAAAGAAACATATTGAATTGTCCTTTAATTATACACGTATACAGAATAATCCCCTTCTGTTAGTTTACAAAATTAAAAGAATATAGCCAATAAAAACATTTAGAATGTATTGTATCTTCAGTTAGTTATTCATGCATATACACATATGAAGAAAAACGTCAGGGACAAGAATAATCCTTGTTATAATTGATGGTATTTATTAGTTACTAAGAATGTATTCATTAAAAAGGAAACACAGTGATAAACTTTTATTTATAAATACTCTTCTAAACGATTCGGTTTTTAGTTGACGTAACTAATATACTGAGGTTATTTTCAACGTATTCAATGTCCACCTAACATTTTATTTAATCACATTATTTTCATTTAATGTAACGGGGTGTTAAATGTTGCTGGTTGTCTTAACTGAGATTTCATTTTAATTTCTGTAAGTTACTTGTCAAAGACTTCTGTGAATATTTCAGTGCACTGAAGGTAATATACTGGATCGGTGAAAATGAATACAGCATTAATTAGAATTTGAAGTGATGTTTATATTGACACTTACACAGTAACGTTTAGCTTCCACTCACTATATGAATAGAAAAACGACTTTTATATGTTGAATAGCTGACATTTATTAAACAATGAAAAAGTAGCAGATAACCCTAGCTTCAAATGTAGGTGAATGAATTAAATTTTATAAATGCAACACAGTTAAAATTCATTATAAAAATGAGTATGTCCACACGTTATTATGAACCAGAATGTGGAGTGCTACGTATCTAATGAGTACTTAACAGCAGCTCACTAGTAAAGCGTGAGATTCTAGTTCGAATTCCACAGATAGCGATGCTTCTCTTAGGATTGGTGACGTATGCTAATTAGGACAAAACGTAAGTTTAGTGTTTCCTGTAGTCTACCTCTAGTCACAAAACATTGACAATAAGACAATAATATCATCCACCAATGTTAACGTCGTAGACGAAAATTCAAGAAATTATTTTCTATTTTTGTGCAAAATGTAGTTATGAATCATTTTCATTTCCCACAGTTATTCTCAAAAGACATTGATTTATTAATAGTTCTCTACATAAGAGAGAAGTTGGTGTACTGAGAATGTCAAAATAAGTTGCGATTTCCAGAAATGACATCCCATATCAACATGACGACATTGAACATTATCTTTAATACTATCTTTTTAACTAGTTAGCAAATATATGATTAAAGAATGAGTAGATAGTGACAAAGTCTCTATAAAACTCTTTATGGCTACATGAAATATTCATTTAAAAAAGCCGTTAATGTATAGGGGTTCAGATTAAAAAAATTATACACTTTAGTTTCCAGATCATCAACATCAAAAAGTTGCTAATAAACATTGAGAAACCAAAACACCGTTAAACCACTACACTTATTCAGGTTTCATTACTGTAAATTTATGCAGACTTCATGCTTTTACGCTGAGACATGGCTATCAAATTACCTTGATATTTTATCAATCTCACACCACACCACAAATAATGAATCTATTAACACGATTATTTTAGATTTTTGCACTTGTTGTAGCAACTTATAACTAATTTATCCAAGAATCAATCCAATGTTAATAACCGTAACTTCAATTCATTTCATAAACTGATAGATTCATACAGAAGCACTCTTCAGATGCAATATGGACTATACATAATGGAATCAACCAAGTACTGATGACTGTCAGTATTAATTATATTCAGTAAGTTTTTTTTATAAAGAACAATAACAACAGTTTCGCATAAATTCGAAGTATAAGTTAAAATGCAAAACAATTAGTCCTTTTGATAACTTCTGACTATACAGTAAGAAGATAAAGTTTATCGGAGCTATGTCATATACTCGTGCAATACACTTCGAACAATCTGCTCACACATCTGTGTATGAAAGTAATGGTCAACTAGACAAATTAGAGTATAAGGTAAGAAAACAAAGATAATAAAGCGTATAGTGGGAAAGATACTCTACCAGAACAGGTTGAGTGTAAGTACACATTGTTTTTGTGTACTAAAGAAGGGGGGAGGTTGAACTTCCAGTTAGTAACAGCTTCAACAAACCTCAATAGTCGTTGACGTTTATTTTACACATATAAGTGCGTAAATATATGAAATCGATTAAAAGTTGAAATAATTTTTTCAGTAACGACGTATTTACTGGAAAGTAACACAACATGCCTTCAATAACAAAGATGCATAGAACAGTCATTTTAATGAATTCCTCTGAGTTACTAACAGTGATTGTAAACGTCTACGTAATATATCAATCATTCTAGTAATGAACAATATAATATATACTTTATCTAATGATTAACCACATGACCCAAGTAAAACAGTGCTTAATTGTTTATATGCTGATGCAAATGAAATAAATTAGAAATTATTTAAGTACAAATCTATCAAACACAACCAAAATTACCTACAAATTTCAAAGATTAATTCAATATCCAATCACAATCTGATATCACTTACTTACTTACGCCCGTTAATCCTTACAGTGGAGCATAGGCCGTTCACCAGTATTCTCCATTTAACTCTGTTCTTTCCAGGTGTTTCCAGTTGCTGTTCATCCTTTTAATATCTGCTTTCGATTCTCGACGCAGTTCGTCCTTTGACCTTCCTCTTTTCCATTTCCCAACAGGATTCCATGTTAATGCTTGCCTAGTGATGCAGTTTGATGACTTCCACAATCTATGTCCTATCCATTTCCAACGTCTTTTCTTAATTTCCTCTTCGGCTGGAAGAGGGTTTGTTCTCTCCCATAGTAGGCTGTTGCTGATGGTTTCTGGCCAACGGACATTTAGTATCTTGCGTTGGTAGTTGTTTCTGAATTCTTGCACCCATTTGATGATGTTTGAAGTAGTTCTTCACGTTTCAGCTCCATACAGTATAACTATCTTGATGTACGAATTAAATAGTCTCACTTTGAGGTTTGTTGACAGTTGTTTTGAGTCCCATTTGTTTTCCAACTTTAGGAATGTTGCCCTTGCTTTGACAATCCTTGCCTTTACATCTGCATCGGATCCTCCTTGCTCATCGACAATGCCTCCGAGGTATGTAAAAGTATCCACCTTTTCCAGAGATTTTCCATCTAATATTAGATGCATTGTAAACATCAATAATAGGATTAAAACACAATAGAAAAACTGGCTTTCCTGAAAACAAGTAATGACTTTCCTAATGACTAATCAAAAATCCACATATGAGTACAAAAATTCTCTGCAACTGACACTTTTATATTCTTCATGTATCAGAGTTGACTAATTACTGATCTTACATTTTGCCTATCTTGTTTATTCTAATAATAAAGAGACATGGACTTAATGTTCTTCGTATCATTTTGATTGCTTGAAACATTTCTATTACTTATCCAAATGAGTTTCTGTTAAATTGCATAAATGTTTTACACAATTACTCAAACCTGTTAGTTTGCCTGGATTAACTTAAATACTTCTGAATTGTGTCATATTACTTCCACATCAGTCCATACTGCTTGGAGCGGTAATTCAGGTTACGTATATGCAAACCTTCTCTACCTACAGAAGGAAACTGGAACTGTGTACAAAAGAAAATTGTTCATTCACCTAATTATTAAGTCTCCATATTATATTATTATGTATTTGCTATTCTGATGCTATTTACACTTACCACTTAATTTTACGAATTTCCAGTATTCGTTCTTTCTCCCTCTCTCCCAACGATATGTACCGGATCGATTTAATCTTGCTTTCATGCTTATCCGAACTCAGTTATCTTTCACAATTCGTTTGATCACACTGAATACATTTCATCTTACAAGTGTTGTACTGACCCGACTTAATTTTTTATTTCTTATCTATTTCTATGACATTTATTGTCGAACTCCCATTAGAACTCTACCGAAAAATGGCAATTTTATATACACATCTTTTTGTTACCAAGTTTAACCAATGATAATTATTTTAATTAATTGTTGTGTGTTAAGTGATAATTTAATATTACATAATAGTCTGAATTAAATAATCATTCACAACCAATAAATAGTGAGTAGCCGACTCGTCCTAGTATGTGACCCTTCTGCAGTGTATATCAACAACCTCACCAGGAATTGAACCCAAGACCTTCTAGTCCTACAATGAATGCATTACCATTAAACCATTGAGCTAAACCACAACGGTTACTATTTCTGACTTCAGTCAATCAACGATATCAGCATACTGGTAACTAACTACACAAGATAAATCTTGGAGTTCGAATGAGAATGTGTTACTAGCAAAGTTCATTCATGTAGGGTGTAAGAGAGGTACCCATCGATGGGAATGTATGAGTGAATTGAGATATTAACCGATCGGAGACTGCTCAGTGGTGTAGTTTTTATGATTTATATATATATATATATATATATATATATATATATATATGCGATTATTCAGCATTGAAAGTGAAATGGCCGTAAAGCGATCTCTTCACTAAACCGTATTATTGATTTTACGTTTCATTTAATGTTTTCAGTTTTTTTCTAAACATTGAAATGACTTTTAAGTGATTAAATTGAAAAAAGTTAAAAGTAATAAATACTAGTGAATTCATTATAAAAATCTTTAAGATATTCATTGTAAACTTTATGATTTACATAGTGCACATTTTCTCATTGTATATAGAATGCTAAATTGAAATTTACATATTCTTCAAAAATTGTAATTGATAAGTCGAACTATCCCACTATCACTCTTCTGATATAGTCTCTTTAGTTCCTAGGAAAAGATCATTTATTTCGTGTAATCTTAAATGTAAACATTTAAACAATTAGTTATTATGTCATTTGGAAAGTAAATTTCATCATACTGATGTAATATCCACTTCATTGCTACATTAACTAGTGTTTTGTATGTAAGTCTACATAAATGTTGAGTGAGTAAATTAGGTGAACAGTATCTGAAGACAATATTAACCTTCCACAGAAAACAAATGAAAGTGTACGTAAAAATAATATGAAAATCTTTGTGTATTCCGCTGAATAGTCTTGAAAAGTGACAATATAATTGTACAGGATTTCGAATATCAGATTATCAAATCCATCTCCAAAATTTCATTCACTTAAAAAAATTGGCTACAATTATTATATAGTTAAATAATACATATAGTCAGCTTTAGGATATTTACTAACTCGTTGTATTCAATGAAGTCTGACAAATATATCGCGAATTGAAGGAGGTTTAGAATATCGTTCATTAAATGACAGACATAAACTCTCTAGGTAACCTGCTAAACTGTTTCTTCTTTGTATATCGACCATATTTAGTGAGATAGTAGCTCAGAAGTGTGGTTTTGGTTAGATAACCCTCTCTATGCTCAAAGTAGGTAATTTACTCAGAAGTACTTATAATCATATACAATCAACAAATGAAAGACTGAGTGTAGTTGAAATACAACTACATCCACAGACAATTTATCACTGTTCGACTAAACTGAAATATTATGATTTCCTGATAATTATCTGCTCAATTGTTTCTATTTTAAGATTACATCCAAATTTCATATGAAACATTTGCGGTGACAATAAGAATGTAATATGTCATAATAACTTTTGTGTCGTGCCTAAATGATGCAAGAAAATTGTAGATAATCCCTAAAACATTGCAGTGCACATCTTAATGACTAGACTTATTCTCATTTCTGCTCATCATATCATATACACATGATATATATATACATGGCATTTATACTTAAACATAAATGCTAGTTGTACTATCGTCGAAGAACACATGAAATTCAAAGCACAACACATCTCACAAAAATACTGTAAGTAAAAATAACGTGAAATGCTAAAATCCACAACAAAATCATTAAATCAACATAAAACTGAGAAATACCAAGCGTTTTGTTTATTGATTACTAGGATAGAAGAGTCTATACACGCACCTCACGATTAGTGCATGATACTGCTTAGTTGTTGTTGTGGATTCAGAAAAATTTAACTAGCAGTTAAGGACAATTTATCTTAAAAATTGTTTAGAGTGTATATAACATCTAACATTGAAAATGTTATCTGACTAACTAATTGACTAATTCATTTATTTATTATTATTAAAATGTAAAAATATAAAAGCCAAAGATTTCTAAAATCAATACAGTATAATAGAAATTTCTTGAAATTCATTTCCATATTCAATTTGTTCAGTTTTCTTTTATTGTCAATATATAAATGTTAATGTAAACTTATAATTCACACTATATGGCCTTTATTCATTTTATTGTCTTATTTACCAAATTGTATAATAGAATGAAACAAAACAATTTTACAAGATTCACTTAACTACCTCTAATGTATATAAAAGATAATGTAGAAAACAATTTTAAAAATAAGTCATATATAATGAATGTTATGCCATTTTTTATTTAACAATATTAAACAATCGGGGAGGGGGGGATGATTGAGTAAATGAGATTATGAAGCTTTAAATGATTAACTAAGTTTACTATGGAAACCAATGAAAATTAGGTAGCTGTGAACATTTTCTTATGAACTCTTTAATAGTCGACACTCATTTTACTCCACGTGTGACAGAGCCCAAGACTTTTAGATCTAGTGGTGAATATTTAACCTTTGCATTACTTAGCTAGTATTCGATGGTTTAGATATCTAATTTTATTCATATATTGCATTTACCTGAACACAATCATATCAGGTAGAAAACCGTGTAATTCTTAGTATTAGACAAATGAAATATGTTAATTTTTCACAATTTGTAAATCAACTTGTAATTTTAATGTTATCAAATATGATATATATTTTAACCTGACAAGACAGTTGTTTGATTGGGTTCATCATGGACTGATATTAGTAGAGTGCTATTGAAAAATAAGGAGCACTGGACAATTGTTCCGTCCTCGTATGAGACTTTTCAGAAGTGCAAACACTTGATCCCACCAGAGAAATCGAATCCACAGCCTTCAGTCTTGTGAGTTTGATCAACTATAACTAATAACAACAACTCAATTTAAAAAAATCCCTCGTTTTACTGAGACAGAAATAAAAATCAAATCAATATTCAAAACTTTCTGCCAAAATGAAACATTATTTTAAAAGTGGATTTTCGCATATTATAAAGTCACATATAAAAATGGTTATTCCGAATAACATAAGTCTTACAACTGCTGCTGCTGCTGCTACTACTACTAGTACTACTACTATTTTGGGAGGGCTTGAAGACAGTCAGCAGGAAAAATTTGTCTACATAGGTTCCGTTCTATTTAACACTCATAAGCAAGAATTAACTTCATTATAACTAGAAGTGATTCACTCTGTGAGACTTGAACCTAGATTAACCATCTTCACAATCTGAGATGTCAACACTTATTTGGTCATATGTAGGGCTGGAATACTTTCATTGATTTTCCATTGAGTTGTGATTGACTTCGTGTTTGTCTACAGTTTTTCATCAATTAATGTCAGCTACTAAGCATCATGATGCCGTTCATGTGTTGCCGAATCAGTTAGAATGGTGCCTTAACTGTGACTTGAGTGAGCGAATTTCATCAGTAGTAAGGATGTGACAAACATAATACTAAACATCATGAAGTGGTTGACCAATATAAATATCTCAGTCCTACATAAGATCGATCGCTGTCAGAATATACCTTCTCAGAATGTTATCATTTTAGATTGTAAGGGTGGATAATACACGTTTGAGTATCCCAGGGCGCATCACTCCCACCCAGATCATAAACAAACCATGTTGAACTATCATTAACTCTACTCATCACTGAAAAACTAAGAAGTGTAAAGTATTCAAATATTTGAATCATCAACACTTGATAATCTTAGTTTACATGGTTTTACTAGATTTTTTATTTAAAGACATACTACATTTTGAACTGAATGCATTGGGTCAATAGCTAATTAGTATAAATTATCATTCAATTTGATTTTGTAATGGTTATAATTTCTTGTTTGCGTTGTTCCAATACGTCTTAACACACTAAATAATGGAGGCGAAAGTTCTACTGAACTTTCAGTGCAAATGAAAGGGTAGCTGAGGTTTATCAGACACGTAATAGATGATCAAAGTATCTTCTGACTATGTTTGCAACATTTAAATCATTGTAATGAAGTAGTATATCAGAAAAGTAGATAATTTTTTGTATAACTTGATCATTTAAATTTATATTTTAAATTTTAATGTTCCTTATAACTACTATTAACTCGTTCCATGAATAATAACATTGTTGCTAACAAGATTAGAAACTGCGTCTATACATTATTTAATCCAATCTTATCCAGGTTAGTAATAACCTCAAAATTGTTAAACAAGATGAACTTAATTAGGATGAACTTGTATCTTCCCGTCGATTAGTCATGAACTGAAACTGGTCAGTCTCTGTTGCTAAATGTGCATCCTGAGCGGATTGCCTAGATGTAGCAATTATTCATAAGTATTATTTAAGTTGGATTGTGACTGGCAAATGGGATCCAGGAAGCTAGTTTCCTTCCATTAGGGATTCGTCGGCCGGATGTACCTACATCCCAACGTTGATGTTCACAGTGGGAATTTACGAAAGATTATTTAACTTTCAGAACTACATTTTTTAGAAGATTATTCCATATATTTTAAATACACAGTTAGCCAATATTTTGTTCACTTCAATTCCATATTCTCAATGTCTTTAGCTTTTATGCAAACTATTAACTGTTATTGTATTAGCTTACAAGCTAGAACTAATCGCTTATGTACACGCTACTTTGACTATCAATTATTAATGTATTTGTTTTATTGAATTGAGGTGATTTGTGGAGATTGGTATCAAGTTTAGTCGATTCAATTCATCACGGATTGATGTTGATAGGGTACCTGTAAAAACCAGGGAGCTTTGGATAGTCTTTTCGTCGTAATATAGAAACCTTCAGCAGTGCTAACCCTAGATTCAGCTCTAGAGGTTCATGCTGGTGAATGCCCAACCTGCACGATTGGGTTCCACATTTCTGGCATTACTCTAATTGGACTGCTGTCTAATGTGAGTATGTTTGCATATGTTCAAATGTGAAATAAATGTGAATATAAAAAATAAATCTGAGCTGGTTAGTTTAAATTGAAATGTTCTCTGTTTTCCCACCCGGAGGACGAAGGAAAGTGGAAAGATCAGTTATAGACGTTAGGAATACCTGGTCAAAATTTGAATGCTGTGTTATCTCTCAGTTACTAAGGACTAGTTCATTAGTTAAGAAGACTCAGTATCTATCTTTATTCGAAAAACTGTTATATCAGAATTATAAATTTTCGAGCGCTATCTGCATAGTTGCATTCACAACATATTAAATTATGGCTACTAAAATAATGATTTGCCCTCTGATTATCTACTAAACAATTGCTTAAATCACAAAGAATACTATGTTATAAGGCTTGCAACAAAACTGAAATAAGCCATAGATACATTTGTATATTCAATCCAAAATATTACTTAACGTCAATTATTCGTATCCAAGTTATAAATCAATCATTCAACCGGTTTGTAACATATAAACAGTTGTTTCTATGAATTAAAGTAACATGAATTTTATTATTTGGCTGAAACCAAGTCAACAGAGGACAACTTTAATGGTGTTATTAGAATAATAATTAGTATGTTATTTTTACAAAAATCAGTTGTCAATCAATAAATAAAATAGAAAATCTGTTGTCATGCGATTAACAACTCAGGCAAAATATCCACAAGAATAAACGTATACAACACTAACATAAAAATTATACAAAATGTTATTTTTCTTTAAGAAATGAATATGATTGACATGGATTCTTTTATTTTAAGAGAAAATTTTTAGGGTATTATTCTGAAGAAATGTACTTATGAATCAATTAATTAAAGTGGTTCCATGTATACGAAGTTTTGTTTAAAATTACCATTTGAATTTAGATATAGCTGAACTACCCTGCTGTGTAATCACTTATACATTGGCCAGTAAATTAGGACAGGCTAAATGTCAAGTTTATTATGATTATATTGATATTATATTTTATAATACTAACAGAACTTCTGGTAAATTTATATTCTGTAACTTTATATATATTGTGGCAAATATGTGTGATGTTCATCAGTTCATTACAAACAATCAGAGCTCCACTGATGTCACATGTTGGATTTATATCTTGTATACAAGGGAGAAAATTTTGCCTTATTCTCATATTATAGAATAAGCTTTATAACTCAGGTTCGGATATCAGTCAACAGTAATTTTGTAACTTGTAATCTGTTTATCATTTCATTTGGTCACTGTGTATATTCATTATATAATTTGTCAGTTTAGAATAGCTTAGTGGTAACTTGTGTGATTTATAATTTTAGATTAAAGTTTATTATCATTCTGGTTTGGTGACTGTGATTGTTATCATCACCGTCGATATTAACACCTCTTGAATCATCCTATTAATGTGAATAAAACAACTCAGGTATTTAATCAAATGGAAGGATAAATCTTCTTGAGTTATTGTTATTTTTGTGCAGTCTTGAAAAAGAGACAACCATTTTGAAGTTCGTAGTTGCATGTAGCTGACAAGTGATTTGTTCATGACGAAGTCTCTTCAAAATTCATGGGTTTTGATTTCTTGTAATACGCATGAATGTTAGGCATACTGGTGTCGATAAACTAATTTATTTAGGTGACACTTCATTAATCTTTCACCAATTACCTTCCTGAAAATAGTCGATACTTTGACGAGGTAGTTGGGCTTTCCTATGATGATAAGCCAGTCAAAATAAAACTAGAAGGACAATTGTTCCTGTAGACCTTACTAGTGTTACTACTTTGTCATAAAGGAAAATAGATGTAGAAAGCGGTCTACTCTTAATATACACCTAACTTTATTCTACAAATTACCATCTTCTTACGTCACTTAATTAAACAGTCCTATCGTATTCATCTGGGACTAGATAGGAGATAGATTCGGAATGTTCTAGTTAGAAGTTACATGTTGTCGAATCAACCATACAATGAGTGAGACAGCTATCGTAGATAGCGATTTTCGAGTTATATATCGACTAAAGTCGAAAATATAAACGACAGAATCTTAACTTGGCAATACGAAACTATGGTACTCAAGAGCATACACTACTGAAATCCTAAACCAAAACAGAATAAACTCTTAGTGGTCGTTTGTTTTTAATAGTTATTTAGTTGACGTCAAATTCAACTGTTCCATAAAAACTACTTAATATTTTTAGAATTGGGTGTTCTAGAGGTTGCTAAATTCGATTTTTCCATAACAAACCGAATTATATTTAGCAAATACTGAAAACCATGAAGCACCCGGAGGCTATTTAACTCTAGTAAAGGATACTTCAGAAGTGCACACCTACGATCCTACTGAAGTTAGGATCAGAATCTTAAGATATCGTGGCCAATTCGTAATTCTCAGACTACTGAGCTGATATATGTTGGTTTGTGCTTCTAGCTACAAACAATTAAGGATATATTACACGATTTCATAAACTGTCTTATGGCGGTAACTCACAGATTCTACATGGTTGAACTTCATTTGTCAAGTCTACTCACTACAGCTCTGAAATTACTTCCTAAAGTTAGTGGTTAATTCAGTCTAATATATATATCATCTTTCAAAAGAGATGCACAGTTTGGAGTGTAAAATTCTTATTATTTACTTCATATGAACTTTTAAATAGTTATTAGTTACGGAAATAAAACAAGTGGAAACTTCAATAAACCAACAACCCTTCATAGTCACCTAAAGCTGAAAAGTGTTAAGTACTTATTTTGAAATAGTTTGAAATCTTGTAACGACAAGGGAATCGAATCCAAGACTCTCTGGCTCCGCTGAGAACGCCTTACCATTGGACCACTGAGTCGGCTCCTAAGGGTTGATACTTCCAATTCAGTCAACTGGCGATACGTTGCGCTCCTCATCCATGCTACTGGTGGGTAACTGCCTCACACCCGACATGGTTGAACTCCATCGATCACGTCTTCAAACCAGAACTTTAGGAATCACCTCAAGGAGCTAGTCACTAGTGAGCTGATATTAGTTATAATTTGGGGGGGTGGTTAACTATCACCACAACTGCCCCCAATTGTTTCAGATTGTTAAACATAGTGAAATGCACGTAAATAGTAGCTCATTTAATAAATTTAAATCATAGTGTTTGGTTTATTTTATGTGACGATAAATAATACTATAAGTTTGTTTGTCGTTAATCTAATTCATGTATTTTACTAAATTATAACGTTTGTTACAGACTTAACAGTGGACTCTTATCAACATGTTATACTTTTCTTGACAAGAAAAATATGTTACTATATTAAAATAAACAATCCTCTAGTCTATTTACATATCAAACTCATCAAGAATGAACTTGATTAAAGGTTAGACATACATTGGGTCGATGTAGAATTGACAATGTTTATTACCATTTTAATGTATAATGGAGTAAAAATTAAGTTAGCTTAAACCAGAGAGTAGTATATATTCTTCAATAATTTAGAGTTATTAAGGTATAATTAAAAAGAATTTCATAATGTTAAAAAAATTAATTGGTTGAATATGTCATAGACTGATGTTGACAGGGTACCATTGAAAACCAGGCAGCAATGGACAGCTGTTTCGTTCTAGTATGAGACAATCATCATCAATCACAATGGATGATCATCACCTTATACATTACAAATTGATGGAAGTGAGAATTCTATTATTGAATGCCGACCCAGTGGTTCAGAGCGTTGGTTGTTCGTTGTATCTGAAGCCCTTGGTGCGGAATCTAGAGTGTGGACACCTGAGGAGTACCACTCTAAAAGGAAACAGCTGTCTAGTGCTCCCCAGTTTTCACTAGTACCCTACCGATATCAATCTGTAACATATTCAACTATTTGAAAGTGCCAATCTCCACAAAAGCCATCTAAATTGAATAGAAAATTGTAATTTACTGTAGTTAAACAGTTTATGAATAAGCGCTAACACTAACTGCTATCTGAAAAAACATAATACTGGTTCAGTGAAGTAAAATCTTTTCCAAGACTTCTTTTTCAAGCTATACATTGATAAGAACAACAGATGTACACAAAATTAGTAACATCTTCAATCAAAGTTTAAGAAAGAATATCATACAGTATATAAATATGACGGATTAAATGACAACATAAATGGAGTATATTCATGTTACGTATTACGATCCAACAAGTTATGAAACTGAATGGAATTTAAGAAGGACAAACAAATATAATTAAATCAGTTTGAATTAATAACGTAGAGTGGAGGACGAGAGACTGAGTTATGAAGATTCCGTAAGATTAGCAGAAAGATATGAAGAGAACAAAATTTAGAAAATATATGATGCTTAAATTGGAATTTTATCAGCTAGATCCATCGCAAAATAATCGTTGAACAAATTTATTCTTGTACACATGTTTCTGGTTTCTGTATGTGTACGGCGTCTGTTGTAGAGATGTATGATAGATATAAACATACTGCTTTTGTCAGGTTCCCGTTCACTTCTTAAATTACCTTGAAAGAAGTATCTCGTTCAGTTTATGGCTCACACAACCCTAAATAAACAAACAGCAAATACATCCTAATGGATGTACCCTACATTAATTTAATGATATTAGATTATACATATTTTCATTTATAAATGCAGTAGACTGAAACATTTCATGATTTTATAAAACTTGTCATGTAGTGTCATCATTCAACATTCTCAGTTATCTCACTGGTCCCAACCAGGCAGTCTACACCAACGTGTTTGTTTTAAACTAACAGTCAACGACTTCATAGACTGTTGTCGTATCTTTACCCAGCTATCCCTGTCTTTCAACCAACTCTTACACTTGCTATAACTGATTTAGGTCGTAGCTGTTGATACATAATACATGTCTTAGTTGTCACAGTTGATAAGTATTCAAAATTCCATTGGCCGACTTAAAATAGTTAAACGTTTATAATGAACGGGAAATTCAAATACTTGTTTCCCAGGTGGGATAGTTTTTTTTCATTGTGATTACAACCCAACACACTATTTTATTGTTTTTAATCATACTACTACAATGAATTTTGAGTAAACTAGATTTAAAGTGTTATAAAATGTTTTAATAATGATATTAATTTTATTGAATGTAAAATATAACAACATGTAAAATATTACATTTATGACTTTGTAATCATTAGTTTATTTAAAGGAGAATTTTGTGAAATCCACCACTTTCCAATCTATATGCTTCATTAGCCTAATTTCCACTTAAAGTTTCAGCATAAGTTATAAATATAGTATCACTTGAATTTCAATTGTAGGCTAAAGCAATAGAAAAGAAATTATGTAGGTACACTTATCATTATTTCATAGCAAAATCATATGCCTGAATAGGATCCCCCCAATCCTGTGTGTTGTTTCTGCACTATTCATGTACAAAGCAAAGTAAACTTGATAGCTAATATTTTGTTACTGTAGCTACAACAATTTGTGTTATCTGATTTCAATATTTTGACTGACACTGTCCTAGTTATAATGTGCTTGACAGTGAATCATGAAATATTTCTGAACAGCAATAACTAAAGCGCGTCTAAATTCCGTGTAATGTGTTTGGAAATATACCATAAAAGTTCAAGTTGAATTTAATGTGTTCGTGAGCTTCACTCATCATGTATTTCTACCTAGATTTTATTTGACGTCAAGTGAATTAACATGCTTTGTTAACAGACTAGAATGGGTTTTTTATTGTAGGTAACTTTCAGTGTAATTTTCCAGTGAACCAGTGCACCATACACTCCCTCTTAGTGATAAGAATTATTATATCATGAGCTAGTGTATGGATATCAACCCTAAGAAAGATTGGTTGTGGTTCGAGCTTCACAGTAGATATATTTAAAAGTAGCTTAGTTTAAGGAACTACGATGAGCATTAGTTAAGTGAACTACACTACTTATCAAATCGCTACAAATAATAGTCTCGTGAGTCTCTAAAATAATTCAGATAAAACCAAATTCTGTAAACACAGCATTAAAACCATGGATTCGCAACAAAACAGTTAGACAGTCAATCTTACCGTTCATGATTTATTTAAATTTATTAAACTGTCAGGTTCTGTGAATTACATATGTAATAGTGACAGCTTAGTTTGACTGCATTAAAACGATAAGACTCCAAAACAACCTGTAATGATTGCTAATCTGTACAAATGTCATCTACATTTTGTGGCATAGTGATTGAATTTTTAATCACTCATGTAAATATTCCACAATATTTCTCAATCACTAGCAAATAAATGAAATATACTGAAACATTTACTCAAGAATTTCACTTGTGTAGGGCCATTTCTATTGTTAAATGGTAGAATGAATGAAATTAATTGCGGTAACTAGGTAACTTTCGGCAGTGAGCAAAATGTATTTACGAAATCATTTAATAAACAAAGTTAGTATGAATTTCAACTCTTCCTTGATAGAAATATGAAGTACGAATCAAACCAATTGATAATAATTGGTCTAATAGTATTAATGGTCAAATGTTGACTGCAAGACCAGAAGATCTTGATTTCGATAACCTGACAGGGTCGATAGTGCCATATTAGGATGAAGTAAATGTTTAGGATTCCCTGCTTTTCAGTGGTACTCAGCCGAGATTAGTCTGTGTTGAATTTAAACAATAAATTAAGAACAGGAAGTGTCGAATATAGAATAAAACTATCTCTAAAAGCGTTTCGTCACATTGATTGATCACTGATTATTAATCATTACTATGTTTGTATTGTCATAAGTGCTAATTTAATCCTATCGATCATTTTGCAATGTGGTCATCAGTCTAATTAACTTGATATTGCCTACACTATGCTGTCGATGTTTGGCGGTTGGAGACTGTTAGCGGAAAAATCTATATCTAGATATAAGTTTCACTAATAGAATTTAATCAGAATCATCAAACATTAAATTCATCACTATTCATTGATTGGTCAATCCAAATATCTCAGTCCTAAAAATAGTCAGTCACACTCCCCACCAACAGTAATAACTTATCATTACATGAAGTTGAGTGTCGATTTCCTTAGAGAGTATTATTATCTTTGAGACTATAGGCAGCCCTTTGTGACAAGTATTAACTACCACGAAACCTAGATTAAGGGTTTATTATCGACAGCTATCACGTCAGAACTGAAATAACATGCATAAAATATTCTTATAGATGTAATGAAACATTAAAATGTGAAATAATCAGTGATGTTTACTGTTTTCCGTTTTTGAAGTCATGAATGTCTATTTATTTCAACTTAGAAACTCTACAAACAATGTTTGAGGTTGAAAAGTTGCCTTAAACTTTAATCCACCCCACGTATGTACTCTTACTTTTCTCTAGTTAGAAGTAATTTTACATAGAAATTATTCAGTTGTTGTAACGTCTTCAAACAATAGGCTTGTAAATAGTCAACCGCTTGGACATGTATGCACAAAAAAGACATCATTAAAGGAACAAAAACAATGAAGAAACTGTTTTCAGCCGTCATAAATTTTAAAGGTACATTTTAAGCTCTGTCGCTTGGATAGATTTTATCTATTCACCCACTAACACAATTCCAATTACCTGGAACTTTCTAATTTCCTCTTACTGTTTGAGTTGAATTGTGATTGTCAAGTGGAATTCAGGACAAGTGTTCCGTCCTGATTGGGGCTCGTCAGCTGGAGGTGACTGCATCTTAATGTTGATGTTCACACCGGGACTCGAACTCGTTTTTTGCCAAATGCCACCTCGTTCACCGCTAGGCTACTGAGCCCAAACAATACTTGTGAACTATCTATATATTAGGAAAATTCGCTCAAGATGTACATATGACAAAAGACTGATCAATTTCAGACTACAGCAGATCAATGAAAAGATCCAAATACATTCTAATTCAATTTCCTTTTACATATATTTGCATTATTTTTTCATACTTTCTATGACTGAGGTCATTCACAATCTATTCAATGTTTACTCAGTATTGCATACAGCATTTCTGATCAATCTTCCGTTACTTCGGTGAGAGATTGATATGTTTTACAGTGAAATCTTCATTTAAGATTACAAGGCAAACCCTAACTTCCATTAATTTCGTTTACTTACCATTTGTCACGTATATCTGCTCTAAATTAATTTCTCCATAAAAGTAGTCTCGAAAAACACGCTAGATACTTGAAACTAATTCTTTTGTGAGTGAAAAAAACAATCGAACATTATTGACAAAATACACTTATTGAACATTGAAAATGTTACATCCTCATTGTTGTGTGCAATCTTGCAAATTGACACTTTTTCTAAAGGGTATCTTTCTTCACAGTATGATACTAGATGAATAAACATTGAAAACCAAAGGACATTATACAGTTGATTTAGTTTTAGTTTAGGATATATCAGGTGCCTAAAGGTATCAATTACAACACCCTTAGAAGAATTTCGGTAAAAGATTTTATAAATTCATGTGATCACTTATGTCAATTTATACATTGACGTTTAGCAAAATTTACATTCAATACGTCGTACATAAAGTAATACCAGTGACCTTTATCAAACGATGGAATAGACCGGTAAAAGCAAGCGATAATGACCTGTGAAATAAACAATACACAATTAAGGTCAGGTCAAATCTACATTTAATATCGAAATAAATAATAAACATTTGTCTAAATACTAATACACTGGCAATAAAGGGATGTAAAGAAAAATCGATCAATAAGATGATGTATTTTTAATTAAGTCATACTAGAAACTATCCAAGAATGATGGACTTGAGCAACTGAGAAAATAACTTTGAAAACTATTTTGTTCCGGGATCGAAAACTATAACTTATGATGGATATATATATATATATATATATATATATGAATAGTAAATTTTTCGAAATTAGTGATTGGTCTCTCTGTAACATAATCGAAGTGACTTGTAGAAGAACTCACTGATGCCGCTAAAAAATTACTCCTTTCTTTTAAGAATTTATATCAGTGTAAATGCACTTTTTTGATGATCAGCTCTGTCATTCAAAATGATATCTATGAGTAAGCACTTTCTTGATGATATTCAAATGTGGAAAGGTACGTCACAATTATGCGTATAGACGACTGGTGTTACTCGATACTCTATAGTTGATAACAGAAATAAATATGTGAAATTATCGGTTAGAAACTTTGGTGTAACAGCCTTTTTAAAGTGTTCAATTCCACTGTTTGCAAATCTCTCACGTGCAAACGGATAAAGTACTTATTCATACAATTTGTGCATTCACTCTTTCCCGTCTTTTTCCTTCATCATTCACGAGTCATCTCATGTCACTTATCGAATATTGTCGTTTTCTCTAAACAATTCAATATCCAAAACGTACAGTCATAAAATCTGCATTGAAATAAGTCAAAATCTGGTCAGTAATCAGAACCAACCTTCAAATCGTTATCTCGAACCCAATTGGTTCATCTAGTTGCTCAAGAATTAAAAAGTAGATTTTTCTTAAACGATAATGAGATTCCATCAAAACAATATTCTAACGTATGAATTGTCTAAACGTTCTCATTATATACAATAAAGTACAATTATCAATACGTAATGTAAAACAAATTTGCTTAGCGTTTTTTGCATCTCCACTTGTCAATGTTGATGCGATTACGTTAGGAATGCATGCAAAAGGAACTAAATCCATTCAATTCAGTTTGCTTTAAAAATGAGAAATAATACTTTTAAAATAAATTTTGACAGATGATAATTAAACAGGAATTTATGATATTACTGCTTTGCTATTTGAAGTTTTTACATCCATTCTCAACCTTGATATCCATGATTAAATTGAACGAGTTCTGTTGGCAAACAGGATCGTTAGATGAATGCTTTTATTTTGCCTGCATTTATAAGTTAACTACATTCTTGTTGTTTAAATTTAAAGTGAAAGTCTTGCTTCATACGAAAGTAGTAGTATGGAGGCTGATAACACTTTCAAATTAACGGATTCAGAAAGTGAGTCCAGGTCCTAATGTGAACTCCAGTAGTATGATTTCAATAACTCTATTTGACAATTCCTTAAAAGGAGGAAAACGTATTCCCTTATTGTTCCTGTTCAATACACAGTGAACTTTGCACCGTTTATTCCAATTGTCAATGAACATCATCCATTTGTTTTTAGTAAATTTGTCCATCTTCCAAATTATTGGATTATTCTATCGGCTAAAGTCATCAGTGATTTCAATGTTCAATAGGTATATCGAATCCAGTACTTTTAATTCATTTTCCGTTCATTCATTGGATCAGCTCCGAGAATTGGAGTAGTTCATGTTAATGAATTAACTTCAGGCATTTAAAATTATACTCGAATGTCAGCCATGAGTATATGCAGTATTGTAGGCCAACCTAATATATAAGCGATCAAAGTTAAGACTTGAAATGAAAACTTTAATAAAAATTACGCTATCACATGTAAAACTCAATTAGTTGATAAATGGATATTGGCCAAGGATGCTAGATAAAACCTATTCATTAAACAATCAAAAGATCACCAATAACTTCGGTCATTATATCTCAATACGGAAAATTTAAATCTAAATTAATGGTTTAGGTTATCTAGCTTGTTGTCAGATAACATAAACAATTAAAATTCACATGAACTGGAATTCAAACACTCTCAACTCAATGTATTCGAATGTTATATCAGCGTGCCAGATAACTAAAACTAAATTATTTATACTATAGAGATTCACATTTAATGGTCTATATTCTTTATTAAAGAAGTTATTTTGGGAAATGAAAACATTTGAATGTAAATATTCATATCTAGAGTTAACTGCATGTATCATTTATCTTGATTGAATTTATTAATATAAAACAAATATCTATATTTATAATGTCAAGATCGAAATATTACTTAACATGTTACTTAAATCCTAATATTTAATTGTATTCTTGAACAGATTACTCTTTGATCCAATAACCTTTTTATTTAATAAAGTTTTAAAGCAAATTCATATTTCTAAAATTAGTTATCAAAAATTTCAAAGTACATTTATTTGATCACCAGTTGTAAAAAAAAAAAATTGGAAGATGAATAACAGTGTATGAATATAAACAAGTAGAATTGTATTCATAGATATGATGATGGATTTGATAAATTATGTAATTTAGATAATTGGATCCATGAACTACAACTGAAATTGGTAATTACATATGGATGTTGAAAAATTACGGAAGTCTTTTTGTAAAATTACACATATTCAGTGATGGCATAATAAGACAATTAGCTTAATTACATTACTACAGTCAAATGCATTTTTATATGGTTCATATGTTGACTGAAAAATTTGCAACGATATTCATTTCTTTTATTAAACCTAGGTGAACAAATTGTGATTAAGAACCTTATTATTATCCAACAAAATGACATGAGATATCAAATAGACCTCTGTATCACTTTCACAGCTATCTACCGTGTTCCATCTAACAACATGGTTTACGTATTCTTTTGTAGTATACTAATAAAGATATTCGCATCTATATTTATAAACCTTACGTTTGTGCAGGAAAGAAATTCATACAACCTCACTCCTTATTTTGGTCATTAAATATAATTTATATCCCCTTCACTTTTCCTGTATTTCATCTTGTATTCCAGTATAACTTGTCTATTCTAATATTCACTGTGTTACTCTTACACAACTGTTGTAAATAAGTAATTTACAACTACGGTACAGTACATATTTACTTATTATGTATTATGTTATGTTCTGTAGGCTGGATTGTGTTGATCGTGAAGGTTTTATCAACTATCTAGGCAACATCAATAGTTCCCATAGTTACAATTAGATTTCCTTTGACAAACTAGTCTGAGCTGATTACCGAAACTTAAAATTTGACGCACTTACTTCATTAAGACATCAATCAAATAGGATTTTACACAATAGTTAAATCATTCAAAACGTAATATGGGCTAGTTTACACTGAGATAAAAAGAGAATTCTATCACCATTTCATTTTCCTTCTAGCGATATTAGCAAAGATATAAATCGATTAACGTACACTTATTCATTCAGTAAGTTAAAATAGAGCTGTGGAAAAAATATGGATTGATCAACTTTGTTATATAGCATCGGGACAATGAAATGACCTTTTTGGTGTCACCAATCGATCTAAATTAGATAACCATTGATAGCCAGGAAAACTGGACATTTATTCCGTCCTATTATGGAACTCTTCTTCAGTGCCTAACCACAGCCCCACAAAGAATCCAAGCCAAGACATCCTGACTTTGCTGCAGATGTCTTACAAATAAACCATTAAGACGGATACAGACAGTTGATATTTCTGATTTGGTCGACTTACGATATGTTTAAGCAATATTATCCATTGTTGTCGGTGGATAGCTGCCTCACACCCGACATGGTTGAAATCTACTAGTCACGTCTTCTCACAGGCACTCTAGGAATTGCTACGAGAAGTTAGTCTCTAGTGAGCTGGTATCGAGAATTTACCAAAGTTAGAAGTATCAACCCTTAAAAGCCAGTTTAGTGGTTTAATGGTAAAGCGTTAGCAGCGAGCTTATAAGGTCCTGGGTTTTACCCCTGGTGGGGTTGTTGATGTACACTTCTGAAGGGTCCCATACTAGGACGGATCAGCTAATCAGTATTTCCTGGTTGTCATTGGTCGTCTAATTCAAGCCAATTCATGATATCAACAATCTCCACAGTACGCAATTACTATGAAGTGAAATTAACACAATAAATACTATGGAAGTTGGAATTAATGTAGTAACAGTGATATAATAAATAATTAAATAGTTCAATGAATGCTGAAACTAATGATCAGACGAAAAATACAGAATAAATTTATCTACAGTGGTACGTCAAGAATTACTGGTTTCGAATATCTCATGTAAACCAACACAGTAATCTACACTCACTAACATAGCTCAATCCGATAGTCTCTAGATTCCTACCAGTCAACTCTAACTCTAGTTAACACTACATCTTAATATAGGAAATGATTAAGTATAATATAACATATGTCCCAGCACCCTTAATCAATGATAATTTACTATTGAACAATAAATTAAATAAAACTGGATATATATATGTCATTAATGTGCAATTTTTCATTTAATCTCCATTAATCCATATTTATTATCTAATTTAATAGATTAAAGTTTTTACAGGTCAACTGTAACTTATTTTTGATTATGATGAATTGATAAAATTAAATCGAATTACTTTCGTCTAGGTAATAACACCTGAATTGTGTAGTGATCTAGGCCAACTACAAAGATACTTTATAACTACATAATATAATCATGTTAAATAGTTAATAAATTCATAAAATAGTTAATCTCCATTATTAACAATAATACTAACAATAGTAAAGTCTAGTAGTATATGAATTCTTTCTGTTACAGAAATCATGCATCATTTTTATCGTGAAATATTGTAAATACTCCATATTAACAATAGAATAATGTCGGTTTGATTAGATTGTTTTATTCGCTGGATTCTTACATATTATTATTCAAAAAAGAGAAAATTAGTATTCAGCCGAATATAGATCACATAGATGCATGAATTAAGTAATAACCTGGAATATAGTAATATACCAATTCAGTTATTTACATCATGAAATAGATTTTCAAACCTTCGTATTAAAACTTAATAAAATGAATATACATTGAATATGATCTGAGCATATGAATTCAGTTCTAACTAGACTGTTGATTAACACAAGTGAAAGGTTGATAAAAGTTCAAGTAGTTGTTTACAGGTTGTTTGTAGAAAATAAGTGAAATGTAGTAGAGATTATGGAATTTTAAGTAACAAGTGTAAATCATTGGATGTTAACTAAGTGGTTACAAGATTATTGTGTCGTTGACAAACGTGAAGGTTCTAAGGTCGATTTTTGTTGGAATAGATGATAAATACTACTAAGAAATTCCATACTAAGACAAAATAGGTGTTGATTGCAACTTAGTCTATGAAGGCTGTCTGGATAATGTCAATGATGTGATGCAAAACTTGAAATAATTTTAATAAATCACAAGACTAGATACGTTGTTCTTTAAAAACCTCATACAGACTATCTGAGAAATATATTATAATACTCGAAATAAAATATGCTATGAATTGTAATTTATTTACTGTGATTAATATATGCAACGAACAAGCCTCATGAAATATTAATCAACAGTATAGAACATTGTGTTAATGGTATAACGTCAGTCAGTAATGTACCATAGATACTTTGCTTAAATGATTATTTACGAGCATATGAAGTGTCTGAATTATTGATGCTATAAAATAAACGTTTTTACATGATATAGTTTGAATTCATTCTAAATAATTCAGCGGCGAATCCATACGGATATACTAGTCATGTAAAGTTAACTTATATAAGCAAGCATAAATAACGTCGCTCTGACTGATAGTTTACGGTTAAGGAAGTGCTCATAAATGTTACTCTTTGCGCTTACATGTAATTAATTTGATGTTACCAAAACAAGGGTTTCCTCAAATTCATTTTTTAAAAAGCCAAATAGGATTTATTATTTACAAAATGAATATTTAAATGCACATAACAAACTACTTATTTCATATATACAGGTATGCATACATGCTAATGAAAGGATGCTTAAAAATAAAATTACCTAATTTATTTAAGAGTTGTCTTCGTTTTTTTTATGAAACCTTTATGCTAAATCATGCAGATAGGTAGTCAATGATCAAGGTTGTATTTACTTCTATAGAATTGTATGAAGAATTCAGTTTTTATAGAACCTAAGATCATCTCAGAAACTTCGTATTACATACTTGACGTCAACGATGCTTCAACTTATAATAAGTGACAGAAGTATATAAGATATGGGAACAAAATATAAAACAAGTAAATTAAAATGTTAATAAAAATCGCGATCATATGTAAGTTAGAAAGGAAAGTGAACATTTGATAGATCATATACATAGTTATTGGTTGAAATAATAGAAATTAACATGCACAAACATAATGTGTATGCAATAACTAATCTTTAAAATTTATCCAACTGTTTACTCAAGATCATTTCCTTGAATCAAATTCATTTCAGTTCTTTACATATTTCGCTTATGCAAACTGCAACTACGTGTTGCGCATTTATTTGTAACATGGTAACTGTAACCCATGTAGATTTAGATGAGGTTACATACAACGCTCACAATGTTCAACAAATATGCTGCATATTTAGTACATTAATTACCTTTTTCGTTCTGTTAATGGGCAATCAACGTATACTGAGGTACAACTTAATTAAATATTGTATTTCAATCTCTAACATTAACATTTTTTGCCTTTTTTTAGCATATCGACATTTTATGTTTATATTATACAGCAACCAGCGACTCCTTGTACTTGAATTAAAATCTTTCTTCGAAACTACTCTCTAATGTTCAGTACTTGTTGATTAAATGGACATAACAAGAATATTAAACATGTAAATGATGTTGGTAAGCTCATCTACCATTGGTGCTTAGCACGTATGTGAACTGAACGTGAGACTTGAAGTGCGATGTAAATAATTTGGTGCCTTTCCTTGAATGAGTAGTTGTGTCTAAAAATTAGTGAACGATTTGATGTGATAATACGTGAAAAGTGGTCTAATTAAATTGATTATTGATTTATTAATTTAATTATGTAGTTTAAGCTGCTGACTCAAAAGGACGGTGGTTGCTGTAATGAAATAAGTAGGATGATTCGAGCCCATGTTAACTATCTAAGTTATTCACTCATTCACTTTTCATGAGTTAGAATTACTGTTAACGATCATAACAAAGATTAATAAATTCATTTAATCATCAGTTTATCATATGGCGAAACGTTATGAGAAAATTACTTTGCTTTATGCCTGTGTAATTTTATGGACATTGATATGGCCCATACATTTGCATGCTTTTAATCTGGAAGAGGAAACACATAAAATGAAATAACTCTAACTAAGCAACTTAGGGCAACTTCATTTATACCTGCTAATTTAAGCTGTTTTCTTAATCTTGCTGCAATTTATGAATTAAGATGACACCCCGTTACCAGCTAACGGACTTATGATCAGCGACACAATAACAAGTAGAACCAGCTATTCAACTGCACCCCAGCCAAGCTAATTAGAGGAAGAAATCCAACGTCAGCAAGAATCATTTAATTCTACAGGAAGCTCGTTAAGCGAATAACAAGCACGCGAATTATGAGTTTATATGCAAAAAACAAGAAATCCTTAAAAGCATCACAAGTAACGTAGTAAAACAAACAGCAAATCAATGAGAATTAATATCTAAGTAGGTGGGTAACACAAACTGAAGGTAAAATAGGCACATTTTGGCGCGAAAACGAGAAATTTAAATTTGCACGAATGAATCACGAAAATAATAGATTTACCAAACGAATTTTGGAGATCTAGCATTCCTAACAACTTCATACTCAGAGATAGTGATAAAAATAACCAAAGCACCAATATGCCACTCCCCAATAAACTATGAAAAATAAACAGTCAATCAGTTATTATCTAGTTACAAAATTATTACTAATGTGGATGGTTAAAAATGGGTAATGGAACT
This sequence comes from Schistosoma mekongi, assembly GCA_034768735.1. Classification (NCBI taxonomy): domain Eukaryota; kingdom Metazoa; phylum Platyhelminthes; class Trematoda; order Strigeidida; family Schistosomatidae; genus Schistosoma; species Schistosoma mekongi. The sequence goes on along the minus strand of CM068307.1, from coordinate 35,086,789 downwards.
TTAGTTGCAAGAAGGTGAAACATATTACTAGCTATTTTGAAACGTATTAATCAATAAATGGGTACAATATGTAAAGATACGGATGAAATCTGATAACATTTATACTAAGGAGCTGTAACAGATTATTGATCAGCTCGTTATTTTAATGAATCAATTATCATTAAATTCCAATTTACATATGGTAAAATTATCATCATTGTGCTGTACAGACTCGAATACTCAGCTACAGGCAGCACTTTAAGTATGAGGATTATGTGATAGCATACCACTGGTGCCCCTCCTCCCTATGAAAAAATAATTGGAACAAGATTGAAATTTAAGATGTATCCTTCAAAAGTTGAATGCTTTAAATAATAATCTACCAGAACATTAATAAATCTTATAACGCGGTGGCTTAATGATTTATACATTCGACTTCAGAAGTTAACCCGAAGATAACAGTCCCAATCTACCTTCATAAGTATGAACGACCTACTAGTATCATTAATCTTCACACTTACAGTGCAACCCAGAGCCAAGTACAAGTATTTGCCTAGGTAATTAAGTTCAGAAATATTATGTCGAAACATGAACATGAGAATTATTAATATACTACATGTACAAATTACAATACTTTTATTTATTATGACCTAGAGAAACTTTAAATAAAACAGGTTAACACATGATCACTAAAATAGACTGGATAAAAAAATTCATCCACAGCTAGATACATTACAGAGGCCATTTAATAGACATGTTTTAAATATATGTACGATACCAGACAAATAATACTAAGAATATGTTTGATTCTTTATGCGCAAATTACATCACTATTAACTACATTCACTATAGCTACTTATAAATAACTTCAGTTAGTGAGCATTAACGTTATGCACACCCGCCTATTTAGTATTAATTCATAATTGAATGTTTAATAAATTATCGACTATTATTTGAGTCTGTTTAACAGATTCACTCTAAATTATTTGTTCCTCATTAACTACACATTAGTTCTTCATTGTATCACAAACAAGACTATATATTTATGAAAAATTATAGAACCAATCAATTTTTTTTGTCGATTGATGTATAAACATTAATTACATTAATATTAATATGATTATAATGATGGGAAATGAATTAGCAATGTTTGAGTTATAGATTTAATAATGAAAAGTGATTATGGTTATTCACAACGCATTCTATGTTCACTTTCACTTTGTTTATCTAATAAATGAATATTCCGTATTTGTATATAATTTTTCTAGAAATATTTTATTTCTAGCATTTATTAGTATTTGAAACTGCTTCCGATGTATGTATATCATTGTAGCATAGACGATATGCTACATAAAAAGTATGAATGTATTGAAATCTAGAGGTTAAATGAAATCCTTTATAAAAATTACATTTTCATATTTAATACTTAATCATAACACCAATAGGAAAAAACTGGCTAAAACTGGTGGATACAAAGGAATATTGAAAAACTTACGGATAACTTTGAGTTCTGTAGAAAATGTTATATAAACCATACAAAATACAATATGATTGATATTTCACTTATATAACTAGTAGAATTATTATATAGATTTTCATATAAAAAGTCCAATATTAAATACATTTTAACTTACTCTCAACTTAGTACAGGGTAATATAAACAATACAGAATGTGAAGTAAACTGATGAAGGATTTACAGTTTGAATTTATTATTCCCCAAAAGCTACTTGATGAAATTTATATTTGGCAAGACTAAAGAACAAATAAGGCTGTTTGCAATTCATTGGTTGATTTTTGGTAAGCTGAACACAATTCAGCTAATCAAGTAAAAGATTATGAAATAGATTATATTTGCTACCTCTCTACATCTGAAGGTAGTTTCTAAACTTCGACTACCTCAGCGTTATTTGTTTAAGCTCTTGTAGTAGTGTCTATACAGTTTAGCTTGTTACATGTGCATACAGACTACTTGCCCGTAATCCAGTTACTCATGACCTTTCAGATTAGTCTCACAAACCACAATTCTGTCTATGTACATAACACTGAAATATATCGATATCACACCTTTCTCAGTGCATATGCAGCTGTAGTTGTTCAGTATTGTCGTATAAGGTCGTTCACGAGGTGACTATTATCACTGTGAAAAGCTGATTTTCATTTCGTGGCTAGCTTCAGACAATATTATTAGTCAAAATATGTGCAATGACCTTGAGACAGTAATTTGAAAACGATCAGTTTATCCTCCTATGGCATTATCTTGTTACCTCATAATATATTTGATGCATGAATTTCACTACAAGCTTTCCTTTCACAAAAAATAATATATGAAAATATACAAACCACTATGTTGCTTCCTCGCGAATTAACCACTGATTATTTTTATTATAAGTTGTAAGTAATTACTTGGATATAAAGTCAGTAAACATGAAGGCTCCAGTGGTGTAACATAAAATTCCTTAATAAACAGTAATTTTCGTGACTTATGTGAATAAGTATGCAGTGCTCGGTCAGTTATGAGTAAAATAGACGAGAGTCAAAATTGGCATAAAGATTTAACGAAATGTAAAATAGCTTCACAATGTTTATGATACCGAGATTAATTTGCAGAGGCATGCACAGGTTATCAGATGTTTCCTTTTTGATACACAAGTCAGATATTTGACGTCTGGTGGTAATAGCTTAAAACAATTTCAGAATATTGGAGTATTACGTTTTATTATTGACTTTGAAGGGCTTTAAAATATTAACCTGATGTCCTGTTTGTAAGGGATTCCTGGTAATTGTACTACTTAAAGTAACTTATTCTCTTCAACAAAGGTTTTCAGGAGTTGTTCAAAGAATCTGAGTTAGGCCCTCCTCTCTGTTTCATCAAGGTTATTCCTTTGGGATTTGGATGTGGATTAATTAACGTAGTTGGTGGTAACGTAATTGGAGTTCTCATCTACCTTTCCTTATAAAATTGAATATGTTGTTTTAAATATGATTAACAATTTAGCTGTGCGGTGAGCTTCGTTTACTTCGATGCGGTTTTCTGTTAACTGTCTCCTGGTACATCATCGCTTTTATAGTTAACTCTTATAGTTACTTTATTTTTATTGTCAATAGTTATTTTATACTTCTCACTAGGCTTTTCTGAATAACCATTTTCTCTTTGGCATTTTATATAATACTCATCATTTATTCTTTCAATATTTCATTAACAGTTATTCTAACTAATATTTATCCTAGTAACAGCTAGCGAATAAATTAACACTGATAAATATTATGTTGTAATATACTTTGATAAATTCAGTACATTCAATTATAACATGTATTTCCCAGTTTAGATAATACTCACCAAAATTCTAATCATTTAAATAACTATATACTTTAAATAAATTACAGTATCAATAACCTAATACTAACATATTTGAATAAGTTCAATTAATTATCCACCTTTTGATATTACATAATATATATTTTTTTTAAATTTTTTAATGAATATATTACATAATGTATTACAAGTTGTAGTCTTATGTCATTGAAATGAATCATAAACTGATTACATCATTTATGCTTTTATTATTTTTTTCTCTATCTATTAAATATCTTTTGTAATATTCTCAACACTTGACAATGAACTAATTGTAATAATAATAATAATAGTAATATATTATCATTTAACAAAATTTACAAATACAATACAATACCTACACAGTTAAATTTTCAATAAGTAACTGTAAATAACCCGTGACATGTTTAAACATTAATTTTTACTTTCTACTTATACTTTGGCATATATTTATTACTGTTAGAAAAAACAAGTTTAACACCTTTATAATATACTTGTATATATTATTACTATTACTATTAATAATGAGTTATGCTTCTTCTTCATAATTATATATCATCATTATTCATGTATATTGTAGACATGAGAATTAAAAGGTCATATATTTATCTGAAATAGGTTATTCGTAACTACAATTTAGAGTATGCTAATTAATCCTAGCAACCAATTAGGAAAATACGATCATGATGAGTTTTACTAATTGTGCTATCTTGTAAGCTATGAGAAGGTATTTTGTTTAAGCTGCATTTTTCACTTGTTTTTCAGTGTAAATGTAATGTATGATAGTTTAGTATGCGAAAGCTACACTATTTATTTAATGTTTCGCATGATGACTATGTTTTCTGAGACATGTTCAATGTCCTGTTAATGTTAAATAGAGAACTTTTGACCATATACCCTTTTAATCGGTAGGTAACAACTAAACATTGAACCGTAATCTTCCTTTAGGATTTCATATCAGGTCCCAACTGCCAATATATCTATATATTTCATTCAGAATATTGAGATACTGTGCAGTAACATGTTTGATACAGATGGCTGATAATGATTTCAGACGACTGAATTGAAATTTTAGATGAAAATTACACTCTAATATGCAATACTTACTAGTTAAACGAAAGAGAAAATAACTAAAAGTGCTGCATACAATCCGTTGTTGAGAGCTAATAGCATTACGAATATTTTCAGTCAATATCTGCTTTAATTCACTTGATACAATCACAGCATTTGCTGATTAATGTCTATTAACGTTTAGATTATCATAGATACAACTAAATATGTGAAATTTATCTTTAATATCGTAAAGATTATAAAAAAAATAAACATCAAATACAGGAAGAAAGATAAGATTGACAATGATACAGGAAATAAAATTGCAAATTTGAATAAGTACATATGAGTAATTAGATCTATATGTTTCGAATTTGACTCACTGATCTAAAGGTTTAAAATTGTACTTCATACCTAATGGTTTAATGCTGAATATAGTGTTTGGTGCGCAACTAATAATTTTCAAATTGAAAAAAGTTGATGTACATCATTTTCTGCAGATCACTGATATTTCATTCAGATTTAGCTAGCGACAGAAAGTTATATGAATACAAATATATCACTGGGTGCAGTTGAAAGTGTGTAAAAGTTCTATTTTATAACTAAGTTAACTGATTACTTTACTATCAACAATTACTAACAGTGAATTGTTTCCTCCGTTTCATTCTAGTACATAGTAGCAATATGAACTACAAATGTACTAAGAAGCACTGAAAAACTTTACGAACAGTATGACATTCCCCAACTGATTTGCGATACTATTATAATTAGTACTTCAGCAATATTAAATAACTTTTATCAACCATTTATGAACTTCTATGAATAATACTAATGATTATAACGGATGAAATTATATCTATAATTCAATAAGTGACTTTGTTTATTCTCTTGAAATTACTCAGTGTTATGAAGTAATCAGTATCTTAGTAGTTTTACCGTAAAATTGATTTAACTTAAAAACACCTACTCAAATATCATTTATAGCAGTTTTTACACATTCATAGTAATTATAAATTTTAGAATATTTTATAAAATCCTATGATTCCATTATTAGTTGTGTTTGTGATGCAAGTGTAAAATGACATGCATTTACAACCCTATGTTCATTTGCACGACATTTAACAAGTAATCAGTGATGATTTAATATGATATTCAAATCATGACGTACGGGGGGGGTTGGGACTTTAAATATCTATCATATTACCAATTAATTTGTACGTAATTAATATTCACTAAAAGTTTAATTCACATTTTCCCAACTCAACATAATCGAATAGCTTGGTAATAGTTTCGATAATCAAAACCTATACTGATTGGTTATTTGTAATCGGTCATGACTAATTCTATCTTTGCTTTGTGATTACATCTGACTGTACTTATGTATATCTATCTTATTACGCTAATTCACTGGTTTGTACTTGTTTGGGTAACAGATTTGTTTATTAACTCCTGATTTATTCCTGTTTCAAACTAGTTTAGATATTGTATTTAATTCTTATTTCGTTGGAACACTATGGTTTATTTCTAACTAACTTCACTTCCATCCCGAGCAAAATTACATCGACGTAGTATTTGAGAGATTGTATGAATTGTTATCACAATAACATTGAAAATAAAAACTAGTTACTACAGATAAACTGCCAGAGCTTAAGTACTATTATTATCAGTGTACGCATCTCAGTCCTACAGTGGGTGAGCTGCTGGTAGAATAGCTCGATGGTAGCAGTTGCGTCCAGGTGAAAGTGAGTAGCTAGGGATCGGATTTACTAAGAATCGTCAGTTACCCCAATATTACAGACAATTTTATCTGATGAGTGCCAGATATCACGAAATCTACGTCCACGGTTATTTGCCGACTACGCCGTAAGTAACCCCCCCCCTACTGCCTCGACATAGTGCAAGCGATGTCCAGTCACTTAGACTAATTGCCATATTGCAAATTGAGCGATGGAATTCGATTAACAGCCTTGCAGAACCAAACAAGCTTCACATCGGTCATTACTCAATGAACAATTAATGTATTATAAATTCGGAACAATGACTACTCAAAAGGTACAGTGATAATTAAGAGTAATTATGACACTAGCTATCAGTCCCATTTCTTTATATTAAACTAGTTTTACTGCTATTCACCTTTGTGTTGAATTATAAAATGTATATCATGATACTTAAAAAGTTTCCATTGATCAGAGAATAAATTATATTGGGTTTATTCAATTGACTTTTAAAAAAGATTACTACATACTACTAATATACATAGTTGTGAAGTCACCATAGTTTTAATAGTCAAAAAGTCATAACAATTAGTAGAATCGAAACAAGTGAACAAAAAAAGCAATCAATTGACTAGTGTCATAAAATCACTTACATTTTAATCTATGAGTCATTTATTGAATATGATAAACATTACGCTAACAATCGAGATATTATACTGTAAAACCAACTGTTACATTAATTACCCGTGACATCTAGTTTTTTATTGGTTGATGGGGAGATTGTTGAATTTAAAGTTCTGTAACATGAAATGACATCGGTTAGATAACCATCGAAAACTAGAAAGCAGTGGATACCTGTTTCATCCCAGTATAAAGCCTCTCGGTGGCATTGCTCACCTACAATCCTACTAGGAGCTGAACGTATGACCTTAAAGCTTCACAGAGTGTACTTAGCCTAGAATCTACTAAACCGGTATAGAGTGGCTTATATTTCCAAGTATCACCGATTCGCAAAATTGTACATCATCAAATACTACTGATGGGTGGCTGCTTCACACCCAAATGATAAAACTTCACTGACCATATCTTCATTATGAGTGATTAGGCAACTCCATTTGTTGATACTCATGTCATAGGGAAAACACCAACATTAGGATGGTGGCATATTTAACTGGTAATTCTAAGAGGGGACGAAATGCATACCCTGTTCTACTACTACCCACTATTGTATATTTTAGTGCTACCCATCATTTTTGAAGATAATTAATTCTAAAATATCACTTGTGATGTTGAGCATTTTTAATATTTATTCTAAAAATTTAAGAAAAGCCATGTTTAGATTGTTAAATTAACCAACACACCACATAAATTTATAAAGGATTTAGGCATAGAGCAATAGGTATTGAGTTCGCGTCTCATTGTGAAAATCACGACTAGGATAGAGGTACATCCAGCTGGTAATTCACAAATAGGATGGACGATGCATCCTGGACTCCACTGCTAAACGTAAGTCCAATGAGCACTAAAACGAAGTAAAATCATTCACAAAAGGCATGTAAACTAGAATGATCTATTGAATACTGGAAATAGTATTGATTTTTAATACATGAATTGCAATTACTTAATTCGTTTATGTGTGACGTAGATACAAGCGCACTACTAATATTAGAAAATGTAGTGTGGCATTATGGTGACGCATTTTATTTTCAATACCACGTAGATAAGCAAATCAAAAGCCCACTTTACTCATGCCAGCAGGTCTCCGTAGCCATAAAAAGTTACTTCTAAGAATAAACTAACTGCAGTTTAACGAATTCTTTAGTCATCTGATATAAGAGTACAGCGACACAAAAAACGAAAAATCTAGCCTAATTTTAGTGGGATATTAGTGAAAATATTATTATTTTTTTGTTTTAATATATAATCATCGCACCTTGGAAACTGACACGGGAACCAACAGTTTAACAAGTTACTTATCTACTAAAATTATATCAAAAGGTGTGTATGACTTCAAATTGTTCAGTTGCATATCAGAAAGCTTTTCATTTAGAACGATCCTCACTATATGTTGATAAGTTAGGTGTTTTTCTATATCATAACTCAATTAAAATCACTTAGTATTCGTTTGATAAAAAATGGTGAGAAATATGGAAAATTTTATCAACTGTCTCCAATCTTAAGGAAGTATAAAATGAAGGCATTTAATTATTTCTTTTGTTAATATCAATTACAGTTAGAATGAGACGAACAATCGAGAACCAATATTTACAGTCTACTTTTTGTTACCAGGACATGTTAAGTTGTATTTACTAAAGATTAAGTTCATAAGATACTTATATTCCATGAATTGTAAGCATTTCCTGGATCTATCAACGATTATAATGTTGTTCTCTGCCCCCCCCCCACAGAGTCATTTTAATTCTACCCTAAACCTATAAACTCTTAGATTGGTTTTTATTGTTCATATTTCATCTAACGAAATGGTCTGTAACTTGATACACAAAAACCGTCGACATTGCTCACTAAACGAACGATTCGCTACTTAGATGTGTAATGTCTTGTATTTCTCACTAAAAAAACTCTGGTCAAACGCTACTCGTGACAACCAGTGTTCGTGCAAGCTGATCATGGTTCACAGAAACTAGATTTATTATCAATATAAGGTTGTATCACCGCAACAAAAAGGTCATTCCATACACCAATAATTAGTTAACCCATCATGGGCAGAAGTGCACACCTTAACAAATTATCAATTTGAACAGTAAGAACCCGGTAGAGTAGTAGAAAGTACATATTATTGTTTTTCAAGGTATTTTATTCATTAGATTAAATAAATAAGACCATAACGTAACTCAATAAGTCTCCATATATATGCATAATAGTAGGACAATTTTATTACAAAGCAAGTAAACGTATGCACATTTGACTGTTACTGTTAATCAATAAAGTATAATAATAATTAAAAGGCTAATAAGCAATCGATGATTTCATAGACTGGTATCGCGTCATGATTCCATCGTCCTTACACTTCTTGAGATTTACTGCATTTGGCATTGCAATTCGTGGTAGGCAGTGGTTGGGTATATGTAGTTCATGTCCGAGCAATGTTAGTCAACTGTTGATAAATTTGTCTGCCAGTTTATCCTCTTTACTTAGTACCTTACCTGTAACCTGAGGAATTCTTCAGTCGGCTGATCCATACACGATCAGCAATTCAAATCCATTTAAAGTCAACCACTAGTAACCTTAACATGCCCTGTGATTTTATGGACTAAAAATCACCATTATAAACAAAAAGAGAGAGGATTTTTGCACAGCTTACTCAGCCGTCAGTAGAAAGATATCACGCCTGCATTACGTAGGTGATGTAAAGTTTAACATCAGTCACGAAAAGATAGACTAATTTAAGGTGACATGTGATATTGAGCAGAAAATAAACTGCACGTATTACTTCATAACTAAATAATAAAACCCATGAACACGCATTGTATGCACGAATATAATAATCCGATATAATTCCACCTTTTATTTATCATGAGTAACATGAGTTCTAAAATATCCGATTGTCTAGTCGAGAACCACATATCAACACAATATGATTGTATTAGCATTAAATACTAGCAATCAATTTAAATAGTAATGTCAACAATAGAATGTTAAAATGTATACATTATACTTTCTGCCTAATGTAGCCGAATGACTATCAACACTCAGTAAGCAGTCATATATTACACTAACCGACATATCACTTCCAGCCACCCGAAAAATCGTCGGGATTTTCCTCTCAGATGATCATCGGAGAAGTCAAATTACTGAAAATATAATAGTCTTTCAATATGACAAATAAGTCTTTAAAAACAAGGAAAGGACATGAGTGATCGCATAAAAAAACATGAAATATTACTGGAAAATGCCAAATGCCTGTAACTGACTACCTGCCTTTTTATAATTTCAGCACTCTTAAAGCACTCAACTCATGTATCCAATAACTCCATAACTAAGTAGAGCACCGGACATTAAAAGAGAAAAACAAACTTCTAGCTACGACCAATATTTATTTGACTTCATGTTTTTGTGAGCGGTCCTAAATGATTTTCAGGATTTCCTGTGGACTCTTAACGTAAATGCCTCTAACAGACTCGGCTTGAATTGTTCGAAGAGGGCTTTGTTGGAAATACGAGTTGAGATAAATAATGCACCCTAATATCCTAGTTAGTTGACTATGTACGACAAAGTGATATTGCAATTCTTGGTAATATGGTACTTTCTAGTGACCTGTTTATCACGAAGAATAAAACTCATATATATTTAGCATACGAAAATTATCTCTGTAATGTTATGAGTAGTATAGGAAGCATATATTTTGAACAAATGATACTATTGTGTGAATATAACCTCAGTCAGTCATAAACAAAGTAAAACCTGAAATATTGTCAACTGAAGTTCGAATAACAAATTAGCACAAGAGCAATGTTAAGAGATGAAAACCAGAACACAGTTCAACAAAAAGGGTATACATAAAGGAATAATGGAACGAAAATCTAGAAGATAAAGAGTAAGTGCATATGCATCATTGTGATCGAATCTCTCCGACCACAGACCGAGCAAACTCCAACCAGGTAGTCTGAATCCGGTATAACCAACTTCCGTTCGAAGTAAATACAGCCCTATCAATCTTTCAACAAGTCATGGACACCGTGTTGCAAAATATTCTTGGCACTGAGGCAGAAGTGGACTATGTACTCACCATAGGTACAGATCGAATGACTTAGAAGATAAGCTGGATATGGTCCTCCGATGCTTAGCATATTATAAATTCCGACTACATGATGAGAAATATGATTTCTACATAGAACAAGTGTACTATTTTGGATTAATAATCGGAAAAAATGAAAGCCTGACCCAGAAAAGACGTCGAGGCTACAAAGACCATGTCTCCACCAACAGATGTATCAACCTTACGTTTCTTCTTGGAACTGCTTAATCACTATGGTGCTTTACTTCCAGACGTGCATCGTCGGCGTACCCCGCTAAATTGTTTACTAACAGAGAATATTAAATGGATCTGGTCAGTAGACTGCCAAGAATCGTTCACATAAATAAAACAGCAACGATTGTCAAACCCTCTGCTTACACACTATGATCCAGCTCTTCCAATTGTGACAGCAGCAGACGCATCAAATTATGGAATGGGATCAGTGATTTCACATGTTTACCCAGATGAATTTAAAAAGACGATTGCCCACGACCATTAACAATGATGCAAAGTAACTATGGTCAGATAGCAAAGAAAGTCGTCTTCATTATCGCTGTCAAAAGTTCCACGAAATCCTAATTCGTAGACAGTTTACGCTATTAACAGATTACTAATGGCAGTCTTTGAATCCTCGTCTATACAGCGAACCGCCTATAATGATAGGCAACTATGTTGCTTGGCTACGATTCAAAATGACGTACCAACCAACAAAGGCTTATGGACAGGTAGACAACATCTCAATAAAAACTGGCTTTCAAACAAAACAAGGAGAGGTACTTGTAGCTGCCGTAGAAGCTGAGGTGAAAATTCAGTGTTGACAGGAACAGTATTCGGAATGCTCGCCATCTTCAAAGCTATTAAAAAAGCTAGTGAAAAGGACATTACGCTGAAAACCGTTCGCCGTCGTATGCTCGACAAGTAGCCTACACCACAATTCCAGGAAGAACTTTAACAGCATATTCGACGGCGAGAACCTGTGATGATTTTCGATGTCTGTCATGTTTGGCCACCACATTGTTATTCGCGAAATCCATCGGCACCAGATCCTACAGTTTTAAAGTGGGCATCCGGGAATAAGTAGGATAATATCACTGGCTCGAAGTTACGCATACTGGACGTCGACGGACTGTTATGTAGGAGAAAAGTGTCGAAGCTGTTGGCCCTGTCTACAAGCCTTAGAGAATCTGAACTCCAACTTTGGCAAAGAATACTCGCTGATTTTGCTAAACTGATACAAAGCAGAAATTACTTAGTTGTTGTAGATGCCTCCACGAAATGGCCGGGAGTATACGTTATGCTAAGCCTGATGTCAAAGGCCACAATAGAAAATTTGTCAGTATTGTTGCCTGTTTCGGTGTCCCAAAGATCCTAGTAATTGGAGACGGTACCCAGTTCGTGTTGTCCGCATTCAAACGGTCCTGCAGTGAGAACGTATGTATGTACCATCAATATAGAACTTGGCACATGTGTGCATCGGTTCAAGTTGCCATACCACCATGGCACCGCAAGATTAACACCACCATCACTAGTAGAAATCACTTCAATAAAATAAAATAATAATAGTAACAAGGAGTGTGAACATATAGAATATGGTTCAGGAAGCGTTGAAAGAAAGTAATGGAATAATTTAAAGCTCATGATTTAAGGGAGGACAATGAGTGAATACATCTGCGCCATTGTGACCGATTCTGGGCCATGTCACTAAGTGTTTCTAGCCACTGGTTACGGTAATCGCGAGGACCCCATCCAGGTAGTCTGCAGCTACCGACACGACCTAAACCGGCAGTCAGTGACTTCATGGACGCAGTGAGAACAGCATTACGTGCATACGACCTCCGCCGCGCTGTCTCCAGTCAAATGGTCAATATTCGTTGATACATTAAAAAGGACTCTGATCCAAGTGGAAGGAAAGGGTATTCCAACGGAAGTGACCAATAAGTTCTTAACGTTCTGCAGAGTTACACCTAACTTGGCAATGCCAGAAGGGAAATCCCTACCTAAGTGTGTTCGGAAGGAAATCTCGGACGATCTTGAACAATTTCTCATCCAGAAAGACAAATGAACCTGCAAATGAGTATTGGATGTTATTCACAGCTTTCAGGTAGGCGGAAGGGTACTTATCAAGTTGTCTCAAGGGAACAGAAAGTGGGAGTTAGGTATTGCCAAACAAAGAGTTGTCAGTACTGCACCTAATTTGAGAATGCTTTGGTAAACGCACAAGACATACCAACCAGATGCACGAGGACTGGGAAACAGTGACCATGAGAAGTCGGCTTCCACTTGAAATACTAGTGGACATCCCGCAGAGGAACCCTAACGATGACAACAGGAGACATAGACGCAAAACCAAGATGACAACATAGCTATCTCGAGTAACGGATAGCAGACGAAATGCGGCAACTAAGATCCAAGTAGAAAATCTTACACAAGAATCTTCAAAGAGAAGTGTTAGGACGGCTCCCAGAAAACTTGGAGAAGCTTTCAGAAGCCCCGAGGTATATTTTACCCAATCGCCACTTGAAAGAACCTTCCCGAATTTTAACGCGTAGTCGTCCGACTAGACAATATCTTAAAACCAATGCATGAGGCGATGAATGTAATGATTTCGTCTCTACCGAAAACTATAAATACCCGAGTGTTTCATACTATTTCACTTGATGTAACAAAGATTTTATTCCTACACGTTTACTAGGTTACGCCTAGGAGGGTTCAAGGCGTCCAAAAGAGCTGAAGTTGAACGTATTATAGCAGAATCAAGTGCAAGATATGACAGAGACCAACAATAATCTCAGACTGATGCTGCGCGCTGGCTTGACCACTCCAGGAGTTTTTATTGGCTAGGACTCTATGTCTAATGGGGCTGCATACTATATCGTTCTAGGATATGCAAGCGAAGACGTCAACGGTCAAACACCTAGGGCCTACACAAGTCCTCAACTTTCATAACAGCGTACTAAATCAACTACTAAACTAGTCTATTTACCCGTTATATCAACAGGTGATGAGCCATAGAGTCATTTATGGGATGAAATGCCCAAATTGTGTTGGTAATAACAAAAAATCTATGTCCAGTATGCTTATTTCTCAAAAAAGATTTTAATTATCTAGATTCAGATTTCCATTTGAAGGGAACTGACCTTATAATTAACTCATAAACAGTTACGTATTGTCAAATGACCAACTGATATGTTTAAGATTCAAACTTGATTAGTGTCAATACATATTGGAAAACAGTTCACTATTCACAAACATTTGAAGTTATCTTTATTGGAAATGCAGATGCTGTTCATATAAACTAAGTGACTGTACAGTTAAAACTGATAGAATCTAATAGCCTTCCTAGATAAATACAAAACAGGAAAACAGTGGTGAAGCTAGCGAAACGAATCCTGAATGTATATAAACGGTGATTTTGAATAAGCTCTTAAAACCATATAAGTAAAATAGCTAAGTCTATCACTCAACTGTTCATAGCAAAATGATCGCAAATTCAGAAATAAAGACCCATACTATGACACTTTTAATGAAGAATGTAATCCTCCTAAACCCAAACTCTATAGAGAAACACCACTTTAAAATTTATGACAATTAAACTGATGCCGTTATCCTACTATACGCTACAACACTGATGAAGCTGATGTATAATAATTGGTGACAGAAAGAAATCATAGTTCCATTCATTACAAGTATTCATAAATAAAAATATACTTCAAAATCTTCGAAAATAAACTAATAAATGAATAATATTTCGGATGTTCAAAAGACAGTCATGATTATTATATTTAATTATATATATATATATATATATATATATATATATATATAAACGAGCGCATGAAATCAAAAGAAAAAAAATTACAAGCCGACAAATTAATTTTTAGTTGTGCGACTTCCAATTTGGGAAAGTATGTATAATTTTGATTTGTAGAAGAAAAGTTAAAAAACGAATGAAGAAAACTATAAAAGCATTGACTGACAGATAAACAGGAAGATTAAACTGATATTTTTCGTCAAGCTCGACATATACATACAAATACTTGGACATATGTATCTTGAATTATCGCTAATGACTGACTGATATGCATATACTGATGAGGAAAACCGACGGAATCTACCTGTTTACCTATATACCAATGGTTTCATATTTATTTATTTGTCGATTTTTGTTCCATAACTCAATAATCATACATATTTTGCACAACCATACGTTACGTTATAAACAAGGACAAATGAAGTAACAGAAAAGTCGGTATATGTACACTCAGCGATTAAAAGATGATAATATTGATGCCATCAAGTAGAAATATGTAATGAGAAAGGAAAACGAAAAGGTCATAAAGTTTATAGTTGTGCAAAAATGCCATTATTATAAGTGTGTGCACAACTTGAATTAAACCAAAATCAAATAAGCCACACGATGATAATATTTACAAAACGCGATTAATTTGAAAGTGAAGTTCGTAGAAAAATTGTGGAAAGCATAATTATGTTCATTTAAATTGATTTCTAAAACTGTTATTAAATTACCATAAATCCGTATATCGGAGGAAATCAAAAAAATAAAATTCATACAAAAGTGCGAACAAATTAAACTGTAAAGCGTTTGTGTGCATGTGTACGTATGCACGACAAAATAATTTTAAGGAGAACATTGCTACAGATGAGGAATTATGCTAAATTAGACGAAAATATACGAAGACCGGACACTGGTGAAGGTCAGTTAACAAATATAGCTATTACCATCATCACTGAGAGGCTTTCGGAATTAAACTCCGGTAAATAAGTCAAGCCCACTGGTACCAAACATAAAACAGTTAGTCTACTGTATGCAGCATTTTCGTTTTCGTCTTTTGCGATCTTTTCCTTTCTTCTCTTCCTGTAAAATGTTTTCAATAGCCGTGTAAATTACAAATATCAAACTATAAATTTTCAAAATTATAAGAACTAGAAAATGATAGTAGTCAGTCTGTGCAATAGGAATTCATCACAAAGGACGTCACAAAGTCACCCATTGATGGATACGTGCTAACTAAGCCTATAAACACTGAGTCTTCTAACAATCCCAGCTCTTACACCTATTTTCATCAAAAAATTCCAATTGGAAGACACTAGCAGAATAATATAAATTCATATATATATATATATATATATCATCGCTTCTGTGTGGCTACCTACAACCTAAGCGTTGGAAACCTTTTTCACACAACTGGTAGTAAATTTATTACTGTTACAGGAAAGTAACGACAGAGGTTGACAACACCGAATTGGAATATTTTAAGGTAATAAGCCGGAGAGATGCAGTAATTATTTATTGAGCTGATTATTTGTAAGATTAGTGAAAATTCTAGAAGGTGATGAGGAAGCTAAGAGGCGCATGAAGATCCATCATCATCATTAGCAACGTAGAACCGGGCACAAACGCCTGTAGGTTCAAGTTGCCATACCACAATAGCACTACGAGAATGTTGAGGTAACGTAAAGACAGAATACAAGAGAGAAGAGTAAGTAAAGATGTCCAGAAAATGACAATAGAATTTAAGATCTAGATGAGGTTAAAGAGTGAATACACTTGCGCCACTGTGACCGGTTCTGAGCCATATCACCTAGTGTCTCCAGCCATTTGTTGCGATCATCACGCGGACCCCAACCAGGTAGTCTACATCTACCTACATGGCTTAGGCCAGTAGTCAAGGACTTCATGGACTGATGCCATGTTTTGGTTTGGCCGCCCCTAACCTTCTTCCATCCTACTTCAGCCCTAGCTAACATGGCGCGACGGGGTAGACGGTGGTCGGGCATGCGCAATACATGTCCTAGCCATCTCAGTCGATGAAGGTTAATGACCTCTTCGACTGATTTACCGTGTTTCCCAAGAACCTTTTGTCTAGCCTCACAATTACTAGTCCGGTTATTCCATGGTATACGAGCGATGTTCCGAAGATTCCTATGGTCAAATATCTGGAGACGACGCATATCTTGAGTTTTCATGGCACACGTTTCGCAGCCATATGTTAAGATGGGGCGGATTGCTGCGCAGTACACCCGGCCTTTCGTTGAGACACGGATATCTCGTCTGCGCCACAAGTGCTGTAGATTGGCAAATGCCAATCGAGCTTTCTGAATCCGCGCTGAGATTTCATCAGACACCGACCCACCAGGGGTAATGAGACTTCCGAGATAAGTGAAGCGATCAACGCATTCAATTACTTCACTCCCTATAAATAATTTGGGGGAAGAAGCAGACCAGTCCTGGAGTAACATTTTGCATTTGGGAGGGGAGAAGCGCATCCCAAATATGCCTGCATTGTTACTCAACGTGTTCAAGAGACCTTGAATGCTGTGTGCATCTTCACCAAATATGACTATATCATCTGCATATTCTAACTCGATAAGAGAGCCTCCTGGAAGGAGACTAATCCCAGAGGACTTAAAAGAAGTGAGAGAGATATCTAACAGTACGTCTATGATGAAATTAAATAAAAATGGGGATAAGGGGCAACCCTGACGGACTCCACTTGAGGATGAAGTTTCTCGTGACAATTCACCATAGGATCTGACTCGACCAGTGGTGACCGAGTAGAGGGCCTTTATAAGGTTAATGTACTTTTGAGGTACGCCTTTTAATGACAAACATTGCCACAAGACTTCACGGTCAACAGAGTCGAACGCTGCTTTTAAGTCAAGAAATACAACTATAGTTGGGCGTTGGTACATATGTCTGTGTTCGAGGACCTGGCGCAGGGTGAATATGTGATCAACGCAACCTCGGCCAGGTCTGAAACCAGCCTGGTTTTCTCGAGTCTGTTGTTCCCTAGTGTTAGTTAAACGTCGGATGATTATAGTGGCTAATATTTTAGATACTATATTAGTCAAACTGATTCCTCTGTGGTTATCACAAGAGGATTTCTGTCCCTTTTTGTAGACTGGATCAATCAGCGATCGAGACCAGTCAGATGACGTTTTCAACTTCACGGAGAGTTGGGGGACCTGTGTCAGTTTTCCATTCGGGTAGCTTGGAGATAAATACCTGTACTTTGAAAATCAACTAAACAGATTAAACGACATCAACGAAAATATTATGTTGACTGATGAAATGAGTGACGCCCAAATATGAAGAGGGAAATAAGAAAATAAGACAACAAAAACACGGAAGTGTAGCGCATAATTACAACGACCAAGTAAGCAGGTGAGTCTTTCGGTATACCAGAATCGCAAACAGACAAAGATGAGTGTTTACTGTGACACTACTCAGACAGCTGTTTATACTTAACAAACCCCAGCCTAAAGAAAAAGGCACTATCTGCAACATAGGTATGTTTACCAACATGACCATCATGGAAAGATTCGTAGGCTTCTAGTATTCGATCACTGAAGTCTTCGAAGCATTGTTAGTGTTCTGACTTCGAACGAGTAACAACAGATGGTATCACAAAAACTGGACATTCCAGTAGTACTACTTATAACTACGGTTTGATTAGTAGTTTGATTAGTCTGCGAACACAACACAACCTCCGATGAGAAATGGAGGATAATTCTTCTGCAGACAAATTGCATTCTTGAGACTGCTAATTGATGTAAATGAAATAAACACTTAATGAAATATGAAAAAAAATATGTCTGACGAGAAATATTTCGACTAGCCAGTGGAAACATAGAATTTGAATTCGTAAGGACAAAATGTATTTGCAGTCTTCCGACTTGACTGTTTTCTGGCGATAGTGACGCAATAAAGATAGCTCTTAATGTTTTTTTGATAATGGATATTTGATGAAGGATTATCACAAACATTGCTTCTGAAAAGTATACAAAAGGTTTAGGCTAGGTCTGTAGTCACTGAATATGAACATGTATCATTTAGAATTAAACAAGTTACTACTATTGGTATATACTTATTCATATATGATAACAACCGGTGGCTAATGTCCTCAAGGCAACTGGAAATAATGAAGCCAGTCTTTGAAATCACTGATATTAGTTTGAGATATGCAAAACAGCTGTTGACTTCTTTCACTACATCGTTGACTCACTAGATCGATGACTTAGGACTATAGGTGAAACTGATAGGATCAGTTAACCTATAGATAATTGTATATTTTTAGCTCACAAACTACACATATACTTTGGCGGGTCACATATCAAAGCAAACTACGTTAAATCCACTTACATACTTCCTAATCTCCCGAACAAGGGTATAAAACGCATCTTCGACTCCTTGTCTGGTTTTGGCAGACGTCTCAACATACGGGATATTACATAATTTTGAGAATTCTTGCACTTCATTTGCACTAAAACTTCGGCTTGGGAGATCAATCTTGTTTCCAACAACTATAACTAGGATGGAAAAAAAGCTGAGTTAACTTACGAACCATTGGGACTTCGTCTGCATCTTTGACTCGTTTAATCTGTTCACGATACTTATTTATATCTTCATAGCTCTTATCGTTATTCACAGCAAATACACATAGAAATCCCTGGCCAGTACGCATATACTGATCTCGCATTGCACTTTTCGAAGCATAAAATTACTTATAACATTACCTGTATTCCTCTTGCCCTGCAGTATCTAAAATATCCAACAAGCATATTTCCCCATCGATTACCACCTGTTTCCTATAAGAGTCCTCTACAAAAAGTTCAAATTGGTTGTTTTATGCTGATTATACCTATCGTTGGGTCATATTCTTCAACAAAACTATGGTACAATTATTTAAAAAATAGACCTACTGATTCTGAATGAGCTGGATTGTTAGAGCACTTTTACCAACCCCCCCAGCTAAGCAAATATGTAATAATAAGTACATAATAAATCTTACCCCCAACCACTACCAATTTATATTCAGTCATTAGACAATTCGATCACAAATGGATAAATAACGACAGGCAGCTGCCAGTTGAAAATTGAGCTAAATTGTAGGTCGCATCCCAATTGGTAGATGCGTTATGGCAAAAGGCGGCAATTAAAAAAAGGCAGATTATGGTGCAGTTTCGTATTCTTTACTTTTGTAGTAGAAATCGAGTACAGGAGTCGAAGTGATATCTCTGCAGCCAATGATTTTTAGTCCGCTTGACCATGCAAACACACGTGCATATATTTAAATCTGAACTATGTAGTCGTGATTGTGTATAGATATCATTGTCTGAACACAGCCTAATTTTAGCTAACCGCAGTTAGTCATGATGTTGTTGAATCCGTAATTATCCCTGAACATAACAACTTCTATATTATACATTTATATGTTAGTATGCATGTTTAACATGAGATTGGATATTCCTGACTTTTGGAGGCATGTTTGTTTTTCTGTCATTTGTCCATCATGATCTGTTCCAAATACATCCTAATATACACGTAATGTGGTTAGCCCGTTAGATGGAGGTGAAAGACCCACAATATCAAGGTGTATATGCTCAAATCTGTTATCTGGCTAGCATAATATACCTGGAGAGACCACTGTATGTGGGTGAATTTCGGACTTTTGGCATGCTCTACAGGACCGTTCCCAATGTCTGACGTTCCTATTGAAATTAGGCAAGATAAATCGTTCACTTACCAACTTGAATGTAGCCTTTATAACTGGAGGTGATGAATTGTGCATAGCTTCTCAAGGCTAATAGTATAAATGATTGATATTTTCCTTGAAACTTACCACGAATGATTATGATATTGTCCAAAGGTACTTCTACGAGGTCTAGTGAAGTGGTAGGGGAATTCATTAGCTTAGATAGTTCTGTGTCACCCGACCGCAATGCGGATAACTGTTGACAATTAATATTAACTGTCTGGAGCGTAGTTAATGCTATTCGTGATAACACATCGGCAGTAATCTTTTTCTTTATTTTAAAAATCGGTTGTGAATTGGGAAATAAACTCCAATTATCAAATTTCTCTTGGGCCATAATTATTTTGATTGAAAATTAACGCTTTTGTGTGCGGTTTATGATCTGTAAAAACTGTATACTCTAAAGCCTTTAACCATATGTCGGAAATGTCTAATCGCTAAATATGTAGCTACAGCCCTTTACCCAAAGTTCTTTGTCGAGTTTGTGTAGCACTTAATATTTTTGAGAAAAACGTTGGTGATTGCCACTGACCATTCACTTACTATTGTAACACTGTGCTGACTGACTTAAGGACATTATATTTTGTATAAGTTGATGAGTGTGACGTATGTAGTGAATTCTTGTACCAATATGTTACTAATACATTTTGTGCTGGAATTGTTTAAGCGTATCATTGATATAATTGTACACTTATACCCTTTGCCGTTGGCGCTTCGTACGTGCTGCTGTCTGAAGCGTAAATACACTGTAGCTGCATTGTTAATCGTTCTGAACTGAGTTTTCTCCACCGATTGCTTGGATTAATGAATGAATCCCTTTTATAGCATCGAAACTGAATACTCAACGTCACTATCGCTCTTCCCAGCTCAACTGACTAGAACAAACTTACAATGGAAGCTTGAAAAGATACATACGTGTGGTGGTCATCGGGAGCATACGGCATTCATCTCAAACTTTGCCGTCAATTCAAGTAAACTACATTCTGATTGACATTATACTAGTTATATATGCTTATATTAACTGTTAATATGGTATTTGTTCTCACTTGTGTCTATTTACAAGGCGTTGTTCTCACTTGTGTCTATTTACAAGGCGTTATTGACTCTATGGTGTTCCGTGGCCACTACAATAGCGCCAACGCAACATCCGAGGCATTCGTCATGATGGCAAGTGGGGAATTCTTAATTATGCATCTAAACAAAGCTCCAGAGCTTAAGTCATTCATGAGCACTCCAAATGCTTTTAATGATTCATGGGTAATATTCCTTTTAAAAGATCGGTTAGTGGTTGTGCAATTTCTGCACATCACGAGATGAATTACCGATAGGAATTTATGAGTCTGATGGATCTTTTGAGTTTAGTGAGTAGATCTAGTATTAGGCATCCTTTAATAGTTCGGACATACTCAGGAGTCGGTGTAATTCGTTCTCTGGTAATCTGGTGTCCTAAGAATTGCAAGGTTTGCTTACCAGACCCACATTTATTGAAATTCATAATTATTCCATGCTCTGACAGCTTTCTGAACAGACACTTAAGGTGTTCCACGTACTCCTGCTTGGTAGTACGGACATCTAAAATGCCGTCACTATACACATTCTTAAATGGAAGACTTCAAAGGACTTGGTTTAGTAATTTTTGAAACGTTTAGGCTACATTCCTTAAGCCGAATGGCATTCGTAAGAAGTTGATAGAAGTTTTGGAGCGTCCTATGGTTCTGATAGGATAGGATAATAAGCATGTACTAAATCAACTTTGAATACATTGTGGCTCTACACATATTACCAAGAAAATCACGAACGTGTGGAATTGGGTACCTGTCGGGAACGGTCTGACAATTTAAAGTCCTGTGATAGCAGCATCTCAGAAAAATTATTATTTTTATCACCATGGATCGTTTGGTGGGCATATGCTGCCCAACTTCAGCATTTCATCGAATTTCACTTGTGCCATAGCAAGACGCTTAGGGTCGATACGTCTGGGACGAGCAAACACAGGTGGGCCATTAGTCGCAATGTGGCGATAAACACTGCGTTTCAGGTCCTCCAGACAACATGTAGGTTGCAGTAACTCTGAAAAGTGATGCAGCAGCCTGGTATATTGGCATTTATCAGTTTGCGGTGTTCTTACTAAATTTATTGATGTTTCATATAATGCTATACCTCTGATTGACATGTTAGTAGTGAGGTACATTAACTTATGCCATTCGGTGTCCACTAACAGGTTATAAAACAGAAGAAAATTTATTCCGATTATAGCTGTATGCAGATCAGCGACTACAGAATTCTAGGAGAATTTGTTGCTGGGACCGAAATCTAATTTTAATTTTCAAATTCGACGTGTTTTGATGGCGATCTTGTTCGCGGTTTATAGACAATTAGGAATCAGAGTGTTGATTCCCACTCAGAGTGAATGGAACCATGCTCATCTCTATTCATGTGTCCACTGGGAAGTGAGTGTCTGCACGTTTATCGTTGGTGCAGAAAAGACGACTGGTTGTGCATTGGCTGGAGGCAGCAGTCGTCACTAATTGCCGGTGATGTCGTTTCCCTCCTGTTTTGCCAGTTAGTTCAGTATAATACACCACGTTGCATGTACGCAGAATTTCCCTCGGTATCGTCACACTGATCTAGAAACTCATCTAGTTTTAAGGTATCTGCGTTTGCTACAAGATCTACTTCAGGGTCCTTATGATGAATTGATATGCCGGGCACCTAACGAAGATTGTCTATCTTCGAGAACTGTGCTTTTGAACATCATTTCAATTATTATAACTATGGACAGTTCAAACATTTCATTTCTATGACTGTTATGTTCCCCTTGCACGGTTCTCTCGTTTGTATATTTACTCTTGGCGCATTGTTTATTTACTATGAACTATGCTTACTTAATTGTACACAAGTTGTAACATTCACTGCCACTCTTCCCTTTGTTCTGTACAAATGTTAGATTCTTGATTGGTTCACTGATAACCTATCGGTCTGGAGCCAGAAATGACAGCTACCATTCAACCACAGCAAGTGTTGGATTATACAATTCGGAAAATATGATGTTCAACAAGAACTCTGTTTGAATGAATATGAAATTCAAACGCTGAGATCCATATGTGACTTTGGTATATGCTACAGCAAGAGCCTTAAGTTTACTAAGCATGTATCGTCGACCATATCTAAACGAATTGGCTCTATTCTTCGAAATGTTTAGACCAGGGAAGCCAAGCGTGCAATATATAGGATGTGTGTATGTCCTACCCTAGAATACTGCTCACTTGTCCTCTCTGGTATGGACTACACAGATACCATACAAATTGAAACTCTCCAAAGAACTTTCACACGATGATTACTGGAATATAAGTGTAACATAACTTATATGGGAAGATGTACGTTGCTTTCTATGGAATCCCTATGGAGACGCCGTCTATAAACCAACTTTAAGTTTTTTTCGTAAAATAATTCACGGTCTAACTTTCTCAAGCTCTCCTCCCTTCTGGAAGATCGCACCCCAAAATAACCAATGGAATCTGGCTCAAACACTACATACTGAAAAATGCAAATACCAATCAAGAAATAACTTTTTTATAACACTCTACAGTTTACTATGAACTATGCTTACTTAATTGTACACAAGTTGTAACATTCACTGCCACTCTTCCCTTTGTTCTGTACAAATGTTAGATTCTTGATTGGTTCACTGATAACCTATCGGTCTGGAGCCAGAAATGACAGCTACCATTCAACCACAGCAAGTGTTGGATTATACAATTCGGAAAATATGATGTTCAACAAGAACTCTGTTTGAATGAATATGAAATTCAAACGCTGAGATCCATATGTGACTTTGGTATATGCTACAGCAAGAGCCTTAAGTTTACTAAGCATGTATCGTCGACCATATCTAAACGAATTGGCTCTATTCTTCGAAATGTTTAGACCAGGGAAGCCAAGCGTGCAATATATAGGATGTGTGTATGTCCTACCCTAGAATACTGCTCACTTGTCCTCTCTGGTATGGACTACACAGATACCATACAAATTGAAACTCTCCAAAGAACTTTCACACGATGATTACTGGAATATAAGTGTAACATAACTTATATGGGAAGATGTACGTTGCTTTCTATGGAATCCCTATGGAGACGCCGTCTATAAACCAACTTTAAGTTTTTTTCGTAAAATAATTCACGGTCTAACTTTCTCAAGCTCTCCTCCCTTCTGGAAGATCGCACCCCAAAATAACCAATGGAATCTGGCTCAAACACTACATACTGAAAAATGCAAATACCAATCAAGAAATAACTTTTTTATAACACTCTACAGTTTACTATGAACTATGCTTACTTAATTGTACACAAGTTGTAACATTCACTGCCACTCTTCCCTTTGTTCTGTACAAATGTTAGATTCTTGATTGGTTCACTGATAACCTATCGGTCTGGAGCCAGAAATGACAGCTACCATTCAACCACAGCAAGTGTTGGATTATACAATTCGGAAAATATGATGTTCAACAAGAACTCTGTTTGAATGAATATGAAATTCAAACGCTGAGATCCATATGTGACTTTGGTATATGCTACAGCAAGAGCCTTAAGTTTACTAAGCATGTATCGTCGACCATATCTAAACGAATTGGCTCTATTCTTCGAAATGTTTAGACCAGGGAAGCCAAGCGTGCAATATATAGGATGTGTGTATGTCCTACCCTAGAATACTGCTCACTTGTCCTCTCTGGTATGGACTACACAGATACCATACAAATTGAAACTCTCCAAAGAACTTTCACACGATGATTACTGGAATATAAGTGTAACATAACTTATATGGGAAGATGTACGTTGCTTTCTATGGAATCCCTATGGAGACGCCGTCTATAAACCAACTTTAAGTTTTTTTCGTAAAATAATTCACGGTCTAACTTTCTCAAGCTCTCCTCCCTTCTGGAAGATCGCACCCCAAAATAACCAATGGAATCTGGCTCAAACACTACATACTGAAAAATGCAAATACCAATCAAGAAATAACTTTTTTATAACACTCTACAGTTTACTATGAAATAGGTTACCACTTTCTATCCGCTCCTGTGACAATTTGCTAAAATTTAAATTCACGATAAACTTATTTTTATACCGATTTGAACAGGCAACTCTTTCCTGAACTATCTGAAAATCTTGATCTGATAAGTTGCTGACCACCTCATATATAGTATACAAGTTTACGGCTCATATAACAACCCTGTATATCGTTAACAACTTACGCTACCTTCCTTCCCTCATTAGCCCAAACAACCGACCATCCCTATGCCCGTACAATACACGTGAAAAGAAATCCCATTTTTCCTTTTTCCCTTTTTTCTGTTTATATGCTACGTAGTTATATTCTCTCGATCCAGCAGGTACGGCACAAACGAGTTTACCCCATGGTTGATGTCTGTAGAACCTAATATCTTACTACTAAGGTGCATCACTGACCAGGACCTACAACATATTTTCTCGATTCGGCATATATAAGACAGATACGTGTTTACCCGAATATCAACCTTGCAGACTACAATACTTCATGATGGATGTCCGCCGAACCGTATCTTACTACTAAGGTGCATCAGTGACTAGGACCTAGTGAGTTCACACATTTTGATCTCCACTCACTTTTAGTCAGTTTTCTATTTATTACTGTATTGTCAATAGATTGTTTGAACCTACTACTCTAATGGCTTACTA
Organism: Schistosoma mekongi; assembly: GCA_034768735.1. Taxonomy (NCBI): domain Eukaryota; kingdom Metazoa; phylum Platyhelminthes; class Trematoda; order Strigeidida; family Schistosomatidae; genus Schistosoma; species Schistosoma mekongi. The sequence continues at coordinate 35,060,686 of CM068307.1, read as the reverse complement.
GTCTCCTAATACCTAAATCACGGCTCCTGATATTCAGGAAATAAATTATTATTATTCTTACTAACACCAGGCTAGTTTCTAGTAACCACTAGTATAACCACCAGATACTACACCTCCCCACACCCGATACCACCTCATACTCCCCCTAACTGATCCTCGTCATACCAATGCATTAACAGTTAGGTATCCGGTTTCCAGTTAGTGGCCCTAGTAGTCTGTATGACCTGTAATAAGATGCCTGCTCAGATAAGGCTGACCAAAACAGAACTTTCATCGCTGAGCAACGAGTATGACAATATGATTTCAACCGAACCGGTAAACTCGCGAGCTTAGCATTATAAAAGGAGGGAGGGTGAAGTTTTCGACCAGCAGACACGATGGCATGGGAGATAACTTTAAATTCCCTTTGTCTGTAGGGTGGAACCTGTTTTATGTTTTACGGCTAAGTATTACGGTCTAACGTGAGCAAGCATCCAGTAGTGGTGTTTGAAATGCTCCAATATGTGCTACCCGGACTCACACATATAAAGTCTAATTAACACTACCTATCTATCAGGACGTCCTACTGCAAGAAAAACCAGACCCCCTATGCTACTGACTATGATGCTGATAAGTTAGAATGAATAAATATTGTCCACCTACATAAACATTTATTGCATCTATCGACATACTGTGAACTGAATCAACAGTCATCAGGTTCCCCTCGTAACTACTGCAACCACTAAAAATATGCCACTTATTAGACCCCACCATTCACAGAAACCTGGTCTAAACACTACTACTGTAACCTTCCGTAATAGCCAACCTAGTAAGTACCATGTTTGCGCACTGCATAATTTAAGAACGGAAGGCAAGTAGGAAAACAGCTTGAGTTAGGTTATCATTTTGTTGTTTCTGGTTGAATGTTTGGTTTTGCAAATAAAAGAACACTAGCCAAAGAATAGAAAAGTAAATTACCATTGTTAGTATTATTTTAAAATCCCTGTACAACAAAGTCTACTGGTTGTATGTATGTTGGGTTTCTCGTGAATAAAATTACACCTCGTTACCTGCTAACGAACGTATGACCAGCAACACAGCAACCAGGAAGCTAAGCTATTTGCAGCGCCCCAGCCCAGCTAACTAGAGAGAGAAGTCCAAAAGTCAGCAAGAAGCGTTTAATTCCACAGGCAGCCAGCAACGAACGAACATTCACACATCTCATGCGTATATATACAAAAAGAGAGAGCGTCCTTGAAATGTTACAAATAGCGTACTAAAATAAACAACGAACCAATAAGATTTAGCGTCTCACTAAGTGGGTAACACGAACTGAAGGTGAAAATGGGAATTTCTGGCGCGAAAATAAGAAATTTAAATTTACACAAATAAATCACAAAAATAACCGGTTTACTAAGAGAATTCTGGGGATCTAACATCCCCAACAATGTAAATGATTAAATTTAAATATCAGAGCAACGGTTTCATTTTACCGACGAATAGTAGTGTCTATTTATCTATGCACTAAAACTTGTTCGAGAAACGGTCAAGATGAAACATTGCACCAGTCCATGAAATCATTGAAAATTGGGCCTAGTCAAGTTAACAGGTTCAGACTCAATGGTTATGGTTTACGTGAAAATCTCAATCAGTGGTTAGAGATTCTGGGTACTAAAGGCATCACTTTCAGCCACGAACAGTCCCAATAAGCCGATACTCTACAATTAATTTCATTTGAAATTCGCAGCATTGTGAAAGCAGACGTTGGAAGCAGTGTTGCGAAATTGGTCTAAGAAGGGACACTTCGACTCCCAGGTGAAGTCATAGAAACCGCTTCACCTCAACTAATCTGGATCTCATCTTCATCGTAAACCAGCTTACAGAGGCCATACGTTCAGTTAAGCCAGTCCGAACTCAACAGCAATCAGCAGACGTCTCAATCCAATGTGGTCTAGAATATAGAACACATATTGTAGTGCGTCGCGATGCTCTACTCTAACCTCTCGACGTCACCAAAAAAGGGCCACACAAGGTTTTGAAGGAACAATCAAAGTACCGTACTATCGATAAAACATCCATAAAAAGAACGCCATCATTGGTAGCCTCTAAGCAGCTTATCTAGAAGGTGGACTCTTCAAATTTAAATTCCCTACATCACCTCTTAAACTTGGCTTTAACAGAGTCACCACTCCTCAATCACCGAGCAACAGGTCAAAAAATCTTGTAGGAGCCCAAAAACGCCCTAAGCTACACGTTTCGGTAGAAATCTGATATTCTCAGGTCACCTGAAAGGATATCTATTAATTTTTCTCTGATTCCCCATTCAATGCATCATAATATTTTTTCAGAAAAGTTACCATAGAATGTTTGAATTTATGGTTCGCATTTTACATATTTTTGCGTACTCTAAAAATGGCGAAAAATGTCTTATTTATGTGTGTGTTATTCAGATTTTGTGAGTTTTTCTTTCTAAATTGCGCTCCCGCATTCATATTTTTCAACAGGAAAATGTTCAGACCTAATATTTTTAGGCCTCTCAAGCCATCTTTACGCAAAAACAGGAACACTGGGGAAAGGAATTATATTTTGTACAAAAATTTTATACGGCGCCACGCGAAACCACAGACTCTTAAATGCTACACAAAATTGCAAGCTATTAAAGGAGTATTTAATAATGCCTAACAGATCGGGTGACACATATTGGATGATACATATTAGAGCCCTCACGAAACCATCAGGTGAAGAGTCAGTTGTAATGGTAAATAATTTCTTAAATAAATAGCTGAAAAGACACTCGTCAGTGGTGATGAACGCACTCGGTTAGACATCACAACTAGATCATGACGTGACGTCGGATGCAATTCGTCCTCAAGCTAGCTAAGCTAGACGCTGCCGTCCTGCTGATGCCCTACTCACAATCAAATATACCTTCCTTTCCATCCATTTCTGTCTTCTGATTTGTTCTTATTCGTGTATTTGAGTTTAATTGTTGAAGGCTACTCTGGTTGTACGCAACTTCATCATGCACTGGGTACACCTTCACACTTCCAGGATATGCATTGGGTTCATGTTACATCAAAGATATAGATTGTTCATACAGAATGTGGAAAACATTATTTTAATATTGTGAAAGTATCTGAGGTAGATATGTAACGAACCAAAGCATCGAAACCACTTTTTGAACTGTTTATAATTTTAGTTAACTGGCATTACCCATGCCAGCATCTGCGCTCGAGTATCCTTCTAAAGCATCATATAAAATCTCTGTTCACTCGTAAATACGGCTTGCAATCAATATTAGTCACAGTTTACAAACGAAACCATCCCTTTTATTTTACCTTAATACAAACAACTTACATTAAACATTTCGGTGCCTATGACGATACACGTCACGTAGCGCTTTCCAACATGTGATACAAGATCATAAATATCATAAGACATAATGATTAAATTGAGAACTTTGTTGAAAATAATTTCTAAAAATTTCCCAAATGACCACTAAATTGGCACGAATTTATAAAGGTAGTAATTAATGTTTACAGGTCAGCAAGATCGCCAACTTTTAGTATATTTCCAGCCTATAAACTTCATGATTTTATGGTGGCCTTTTCTTGGTGTTCCCAGTACCAGATCTCTAGTTTAGCCCTGTGAATGTCTGACTGCACGACTGAACCGGCCACAATGAAGCTGACACTTGAGGCCGTTGTTATTTTCATTTATTTTTTCACGTTAATTTATGCGTTTGCGTATACATAACTTTTTAACTGTTTACTTCATCCCAACGTCGCTGTTGTTTTCCTTTTCCTTTGGTACCATCAATATTTTATGAATTATTTTAAGTCATCCCGTTTCGTTATTATTATACTTTATGCGATAGTCTCTGGGTGGTTAAATATACACCTTCAGACACGACCCATGGCGATTTCAGTTAGTCCGGAAATCTGAAAAAATATTGATTGGGTGGTCGGGAAGTGAATAGTATTTAGAAAAACAGGTGGAATAACACTGAGGTGACGTGTAAAAGTACTTGAGATGTTGGAGAACACTAGGGATTGATTCGCATAGACGAGGGTCTGAGCAATGTCTTGGTCAGCTGCCATTCCGGATGACGGCGGATGACAATAGCCTGTAGAGGCTCGTATTGATGTGTAGCTCTTAGTCGAGTCACTCGATCTTTGGGACTTGAGATACATCTACTTGAAGTGCATTCCAGGCCAAGCAAACATTAAGTTATCAATGGACCTCTAGGCATTTAATTCTTCTTATAACACTACTAAAAATAAAACGTACCTGTAGACTATGAAAGCTTCTTGATTATTCACCTACAGGCAATAGAACTTTTTCCTACCTAGCAGAGAGTGCTTTGGAATCACGTAATGTCTATGCATTTCTTAGAGGTGATGCAGCATGTCTTTATTTCCCCATACTTTATCTCATAGGATAAAGTAGATCTAAAATTTACCATTGTTATCTCTAGTATCAATCGACGTTTCTCAGAATAAAAATGTCGAATAACAAATGAGATTTACTTAATCCAATATGTACACTTTAGGTCTCACTGGAATCAGATGTGCTTAATTGGTTATGAGTCCTCTCGCCCTGCTGCTTGTTCCTTTTCTTTATCTTTTCAGTTCCCAACTATTGTATCACGTTGAAAATATCACCCAGAATCCACGCTGAAAAGGAAATTGCATCTTTGTGATCTACTCATGATAACTTAATATAGTACCTCCGATCTCCATCGTCCACCTGCAAGGTGCTGTCCCACACAAGGTCATGTTCATACTTGACGCCACAATTGACTATTTCAAACAACCGTGTAGTATCTAAATATTCATTGTGTCGCGTTTTTGACACTCCTTTTCTTGAACTGATTACATGTATTAATAAGTGTTCTCTACTGACGCATCCCTGGACAATTAAGACCGAAAAGTATCTCCCAGTTGTTGGTTGACGGTTTTCTTGTTTACATTTAATCTTCCTGCACATAAATCTAGTGTCTTGTAAATGGTATTATTAGTCAAGCACTCATTTCGGTAAAACTTTGTGTTCCATTGTACAAGAGTTAACATTTCTGTATCAAAATGATCATGCCTGTAAACTGGCGTGAATTCTGTACTAAATTTCAGAATAATAAATAATAATAAAAAGAAACGTGACTAAATCTGTATAGTCGTTCATTAGTGGGAGTATTTAGGAGGAGGAGGTTCCCTCACTAAGTTTTGCAGTTGGTGAGAGAGAGAATGGTTCTGTTAAGGTGTCTTGGAGTATTTGCAATATTGCAAACTGTTATCAAGTCACCTAGAAGTCTCCTATGCCTTAGCCAGAAAATGTCTGGCTATCTGACCCTACTTTTAAATGACTGATCTCCTAAACCCGGAACCCGTTAAGTTGACCGTCAATGAACTTCTTATAATTGAATAGTACATTTTTTGAAAAGTAGGAGGTACAAGGATGTCGCAAACTTTTAAGTCTGAATACAGTCAAGAGCAGTTCTGATATCACTTTGCGAGCTGCTTGTGTATAAGTTGGAAAGTAGTAGAAAACTTTGAGATAGGTCCTAAAAAATTGGTGCTGGTGACTAAGCCTTTTGTAAGTAGACCATGGTAGCGTTTCGCGGGAATGCCAAGTACAGTTTGTTCATATAGTTTGCAGACAACGTGGCTCTCTCCAGAAGTTCTAAATTGCAAGATACAGTGATTCTTAAAACCTAACTCAAGACTATTTTTTAGAGTTTAGTCTTCTAGTGTCTGCATATCTCTTTGTAGCCTGCGCACATCGGCATCACATCTGATGAGCCCCCAAAATTTCACATCGTCATTATGGTAGACTCCAGAGGTGCCTGTATTTATGGGTAGGTTACTTATGAAAATGGGAAACAATAAAGAACTGATTATTAGGCATTGTGAAACCTAAGGATATAATGTCCTCAAAGCAGTATAAATTTCGTCCACCTCCCAACATAGCCTACTCTTAAAGGGCGCCTTATCAATGATCCATGTATTAGGCTCCTGCGAATTGTTAAGGCAAGTTTAAAATGTGATACATTACCGCTGAGCTTCCTGTCACACTTTGACATCCCTCATGCATAACGACAGTTGAGGTTTACCTGCTTGTCATTTACATCAAATCTTCCATTAGTAGATCTACCAAGGCAATCGGATTTCTTGCAATTTTCGTCATTAGTAACAACTGACATATTTTCGGGGTTGTGAACCCACTGGGGTTTTCCAATATTCCCTGTTCAAACATCACACTTTTTTTACAATCTTTACCATGTGTATAACCCAACATATTGGTCAGTGTATTAATATCCAGAGCAACTCTCTTAAAGTGACAACTAATGGCGTTTACTGCAGTATTAACTTAGGGACTGATATCAGCAACAGCAATCAGTGTATGTATTGAGGATTCCAAATCACAAAAATACAAAAATCTTAGAATGATCACGCAGGAGGACCTGAAATGATTTCCGTGTGCTTCATTTGCAAGCTTTCACCCCACCAACTTCATCCAATTTGGGTTATACTCAAGAGTATATGCTACATCATTCAATAGTACTATCAAGGCTAATATAATGTTGCACTGTTTTGTAGAATAATCACTCATGTTGGCTGCATAAAAGTCATTTCGGTTGGCGATTTTGCTAACTTATAATGATTTTAAACTTACTCATATAGAAGTAGATTCACTCAGATGAATGTTATTCGTTAGTCCCGTTTCACTTTGCAATAATGCAATCTTTCAACACGCTTTGCTCTTTGGAACGGCTCTAGATGTGGGGGAGGAACAAGTAATGGCATTTAGTCTGAAGTGCGATTACAAGGCATAAACTATTGTAGGACCCATATAGAGTGTTTCATGCACCAATACATATAATCGGGCCACTGTAAATCTTTTAGATGTAATAGTATCGCAAACCACACTAAACCTTATGAACTCACAAGTTTCTAAAAGAACGTGTCGGCATGTCTATTACTAGCCCTCCGATTAGACTATCCGTGTAAAGACTGGGACCATCAGACCTTAATCCTAAGAGGAAATGAACTGTTTAGCTGTCACAGGTGATTTCGGGAGAGTAACTACATTGAGTTATAGGAGACAAGATATGCCATTGCCTGGTGGCTCATCCCACTCCCTGACACATGACATTTTGATAGATACGAAAAGAGAAAAATAACTTACATATAGGGACGACATGAGGACGGTAGAATGAACCGGATGAAAACCAATACTGCAGTGATGGCAACTATGAGTGTCTAATATAACCCTTACTCCTCAATAGTCTTAAGTGTATCAATGATTAGAGAAGCGCAACTAAAGGCTTCGTCGTATTTAGATGAAAATCACTATAAACAGCATGGCATAAGGCACAATACCAGTCAAAATGCTCAAACCACTTCGTTTGCAAAGGTTAGAGAATTTCATGTTAACAGTGTTCTTCGGTTACATTATAACAACCAAGAAGACTTTCAGACTATCGCAAAAGTCAACATTTGTGTAATTCCTAAACGATAGGATGAAGTCAAACAAACCATTCTCAGTGGGTGAGGCTGTTAGAACAGACCATGATTGACCTAGCAAGTATGGTTGTTTATGGGATCAGAAACCTTCTTGAAGGAATCCGGAGGTAAATTACTTGTATGACATGTATTGATAATAATTAATGATTCATCCAAATGAGTGGGGTCCCACGGTAGTCAGTGTACAAAGGCTACCTCCAACCAAGCACCTAATGGCCGTAAAGTTATCTCTTATAATAGCGTAGTTAATTGAAGCAAGAAGAACAAAAAATCCATGTAACGTGGTGGCCTGTGCACAGTTCACTGAGACAGTTGACGTTGGTGGAAACAGCCCTTACTATCGTCTCGGTAACTTTCAATAAGCATCAAACGTTACATTGAATAACATGTACATCCCCACAGAGGTAAAGCAATTGATCCTACTGATAACCTGACTAACCTGTGTCTTCACAATTTTCCACCGATTACAAGTGCACACACAAATCTAGCATTACACAAACCCTGTGTGGCAAGATAAACGTCTGAGCATTAGGGGTTCGTACACTTATCTACTTAAAGAGATCAAAAACCATAGTCTTGACTATAACTTGGACAACTTCAGATGTCACCAAAAACGAAGGGTGGGTCCAAGATATGGCGCCTCTAAGAAGAGACAGAGAATGTTGAGTAAAATGTGGGGTGACTACATATAGTAGTGGCTATCCAAATGCTTACACTACCCCATCTTGTCGAGCACGTGGAACTAACCAAATCGCGTTGGTATTGCGTCGGAACAAGTAGCACAAGGTACTGGGTGATGGCGACAAATTATCTTCCTTCTAACAAACGATTACTGATAAATGGAGGTCTGCTCCATCTGATAATAACACCATTGGACACGGTCCATGATAAACATTCGTGCGAGTTTGCCTCTCAGTGGAACTTTGTCAATCAAGAGCATGTGATGCTAAAAAACTGAACAAAGTGAATCTAATCAGTTGTGGGGGGGAGATTTCAGTTCCCTAAGCCCTGATATCGCCCCAAAATAAAATCATTCAAATGAAGAAAAATATAGTGGTTACTCCTTTTCCAGACATAGGATTGATTACATTAACCCATGGACTTTACTACGGTAGAGAATGTCCTTGAAGTCTGTCAAATTACTTGGTTTCGGCAACATTAGTCAAATTGTCCTAGAGGGATATGCAGAAACTACCCACAAACAATCGTTTCCATTTTCCAGGCACTCGCTGGAACACCAGTGATTCCTGATGGAATGGAAAATATATTTCATTTCCTATGTTTAAAGCAGATAGAATGGATATAATCCGCTGTAGACCGGGTTCTTATCTCAATCGATGTCATGAAAGGCCTAGTTAATTATCTAGTGAGAAAATACATTTAAAGAATCACAATCTTACGCGAAGTCCAACGTCTCTAAAATGCAGATAATGGGTGTCGAGACTTTGCAAGTCTGGGAAACATATACAACCTATTGGTAACGTAGGATGCCGATATATGGCATAATCCTCGACCTCGTGAAGACGTGCACTGAATACACCTTCAATAAGAGCATTAATATGAGTCTTACGAGCCTACTACTATCTCAGTTGGAAAACTATATAAAAAATTACATGTGTTTTAGTAAAACCAACCAAATTTTTTGAAAGTGCATCGATATCAGATGTTTTGCAAGATATAACCCATGGCCTCCACTTATTCATCATCTTCATAATTGACCTCCCTTACAAACTAAACTCACCAGCCCTCATGCACGCCGATGGCTTCAAGCTACAGTGAGCTGGGGAAACCCATTTTAACAATTGAATATATGCTCCTTCGATAAAACCCAATAGAGGTTTGTCACGACGCATTCTATATAGGTTGCTTGTGATCAAAATAAAATATTCACTAAAACATTTAGTACATGCAGGGGACAACACTTTGGAAAGAGCCCTTATATCATATTTCCTACAAACCTTAGGAAGAATATTGCCACTTTGGAATATGTTCAAAGAAGAGAAACTGAAAAGGTAGTGGAACTAAAATATTACCCCTCCCCTCCGACCTATATCCTGACTCGAGGTGCTAAACTTGAGTCTGGTGCAGTACAGGAGTGTTAGGGGGGGATATGGTTTATAGAATCATACGGCCAGTAACCCACTTCACCCTAATCGATTACTCGTATGTCTCAGTCCTATATTAAGCCCGAAAAACACCCTTAACGTGTGTAACATTAAAAGTTTCACATACAATTTGTGCTAACTTATTTTTATTTGGAATAAACAAACTTCGGAAATGTATACCTGAATAGGTAGTGCTGGTATTTTTTTAAAAGGAGGCCTGATGTATACTTGCCTTCTGTAGACAATGATGGACAGTGCTGTAGGTGCACTTTCTTTGGTCACTCCTATCCTTAACTTTTAATTTGGTCTTTTCTTCTAAGTTTCAGTAGGAATACGTGCACTGTGGTCTCCATAACTTAAAGCCCTTTGAAGTGTATCGTGTATATGTTCAAGCTGAAATTATTGCATAACCAGAGCAGCTTTTAATGATTAAACACACACGTATGAATAGAAGCAAACCAAAAGGCATTGACGAATGCAGAGGAAGATATATTTGGTAGCAAGTAGAGCGCAAAGTGAGTAGCAATATCTATACCGGCTGACTATAGGATGGAGCTGCCTCCCACGGTGTGTCGTGCTGGGATTTGATGGTAATACTGGACCGAGTGATTTTAGCTGATCGTGTTTACCAAAGCAAACATAGTTAGCATCAGTGGCGGGAGCCCATATAACTATTTATTTTAGAGATTTACTTACTACTACAACTGCCAACAAGATACAGATCACAACTAACAACAGTTCGCTAATCCTGCCACCAAAGTCTCGAAAGTTTCGAGTTATTTCTTTCTAGATCAGGTCGAGCTACTTTTCACCGTTAGTTCATCGGATCTAAAATGCTGTTCTGACCTCAGCTAACTCATTAAGCAACTTTATGAAGAGGTCGTAAGAATATATTTGCACACATAGAATTCCGTTTTCTTCTTAGAGTAGTAGCTAACCACTTATTATTAGTTTTGCTGACATGAAGTACCTAACACTATTACATATACCATCACCATCAATTCATCTAATTCATCTGCCCATATTATTAATATTATCTTTTTACCTTTCATTTAATTATTTTATTAACTACCCGTGATTATGTCGCTATGCCTTCGGATTCTAATCCTGCAACATGTGTCTCATAACCAATGAACTGACTATCCAACAACGTAGTAGCATCTGGCCCTCACATACTCACCAACTCTCAAGTGGCATCAGCCCACAAATCACCTGCAGTGACAGGAGAGTATTGAGTATTAGTGTGGTTGTAATTCAAAGACTAAATACCAAAAACAAAAACCTTACCTAAACATTAAGACAGTAGAGCGATGAAATTAAGTGGTTCAAACCAACTAACCACAATAAAACTGAATAATGGGTGTCTGATTGTTTGTTTTTCCGGACTGATGTGTTGCTTTCTAGACTCTGGTGGTATTTTAACAAAATAGTAACAAGAATCCAGATGGCATTCAAAGATGATGAACTTATGGTTGTCTGCTTTTTAAAATACTCTAACCAAAATAGGCCAATGTCTTTTATTATATAAGAGAAGAATATCTCTATCATGCCTTTATTGCCTTAGGTATCGCTCAAAAGAAATATCCAAACGACACATTCATTAAGTTACTAACTGGTGTTCTGCTTGTATTGGAAGGTTAAAAAATTTCCCCGTCACTAGAATTTCTTAGGTTCCTTTCAGGAAGCTATGAAATATTTTGATGAACTTAAGAACAAGGAAGATTTTTCACTTGCTTCTTTATTATCTATTGCATATATGCAAAAACGATTGCCCAAAACGAGTAATTTTGGTCGCAAATATCAGTGATCTCCAACACATTTTAGATAAAGACATATTAGAGGAGTGTGAAACTAAAGTACGGGGGTTGCGAAGTCGTGCTTATGATAAAGTTATCTGTATACATTTCATTTATTAGCATTTTCCATTCTTTAGTCACTTTATCTTGCTGCTTTAGTACTATTTTTTTTTAAAAGATACGAGAAAGCCAGAGAATATGCCGAAAAGGCACTTAAAATTAGTCCACATTTCAAAGAAGTTAGTTAATTAACAAGAATTTAGGCTACTAATATGTACTTTATGAATTTTTAGGTGTTATGGTTGATCGGGTGGATTGTATTGATGGATAAAAGTGAAGACGTTCAAAAAATGGCTGCTAAGTATTTCTGTGAATTTGAGTGGTATGAATTGGACTAATCTGTAACTTATTATTAATTAGCATTGATGAAGAAATGTCTATTGAGTTTTTAATGGGTAGAATAAAATATTTGGAAGTTTCCAGGTCATTCTCGTCTGCCATAGACGTAGTAAATATTTTGGTAGTGAAGTTTTCAAACTACGTTCCTGCTTTGATTGAAAAAATGAGGCTTCAACTTGTATTCCAAGATTGGGAACAAGCTTTAGACACAGCTAATAGGTATGCAGTTATTCTTAGTTTTACTGCCAAGATTTAGATGCCTCTCAATTGATTCTACGTGTATAGAAGCCTTAAAATTTCAGCTTTTGTGTTCATTCTGTTATGAAGGAAATACCAGTACAGTAAGCTTGATACATGACTAGTTTAGTTATTTTAAAGGCACTGAGAAGGCTAGAGGAACTTATAAAAGCACTTAAAGTATCAGAGTCAAAGTTGTTAAATCAATGCTCTTCAGCTTTTAAACTGACAGCTTTAATTGTAAGTTAAATTCTGTTTGAAGTGTTTTATTATTCACTACCCAAGTCAGTCTTTTGTTTCCACTATTAGGTTTTAGATTTAATTTGTATGCAGATGAGTTTAAATGACTCTGTAGGAAGGTCTAGTAACTCGAACCGTTCCGCCTTACAACAATGATAATCCAGAGTGTCAACTAAATAAGCATCATATTTACGTGAGCAAGAAAAGATATAAGTTGATAATAGGTAAATTAATGTAGCTTTTCGAAGTGTCAAAACATGATAGATTTATATATACGTTAATAAATGAACTTATTATGTAGACTACATTTATGAAACTTTGTCTGTAAGTATTAATGCACAGATGCTACTTATAATACTACTTGACGAGTAATGCAATCTAAAATATCTTCAAAATTATGTATTGTGATGAGATATGTGATGGAACTTTGTTTCCTTAGAATTCCAACTTATTTAGGCTGAAGATTTTCTCACAACAGTGTCTTCTAGTCAACAAAAATGGAATTTAAAGAACATATTTTGTCCGTTGTTTATTGACGATAAAAAAACTGCTGTATATGTCTCAGAGATGTTAACATTTGTAATGGAAACAAATATTAGATATCCTGTATTCAGGTCCGGTTGTTAAGAGCCTACTTTCATATTATTTTCAAGCTTTTTAATGGTCTGGGGGGGGGGAGGAGTTTCTATGTTTTCCACTTGAAATGCGGAATTTCGCTCATAGTATTGTACTATAGAACAATCATTCACTTACCATGTTACAACACTTTAAGATATCAGTCTAAGTAGAAAATGTTTCTTCAGACTATCTGAAACAAATAGATGCACTGTACAAGTTTGTTTTTAATGTTTATAAGTTAATTAATAAGTGGGGTTTCATAAGATATTAAGCAAAACATCAGGCAAAAATTCCGCTATTTTATTTTATGATTGTCCTAACATTTATGATTGCCATGTACTTTAATAGTAGAATTATACTTCTATTTACGACTAAGGATTAGTTTTAGTATTTATTTTTGAGCGGACATTTAGTTACATCTTTAGGGGACAAGGAGAATCATGTTTCTAGAGACAATAATTTTACTATATAAGGTCTGTCAACTTTAAGCTAAATTCTTTTTATATAACACTAAATTTAACAGTTTCATCTAATCATTTCAGTGTGGTCGTGATCCTGCAATTTTATCAAAAATACAAGAACTATGTGAAAAAGCAGTCGAAATTGCACCTAGAAATCTATGTTACTTGATTAACTTGGGTCACATTGTTCTTATGCAGGGTAAACTGAAAGAAGCAGTTCGCCACTTCCGCAACGCATTGACTTTGTGCGAAACTGATTCTGATGCTCTGAAAGGTAATAAACAATTTTACTACACTGATATTCTAGTGATTTCAAAACCGTGGCTTTCAGCGGCGTAACCCTCTTCGGAGGACTATAATATGCAGACGAAAACATTTAAAGACTTAAAGACTTATGGCTACTTAACTACAATTTACCTAAACATTTAGACTGATGACTAACTGCCTACTTTTCGGAAGGTATACTTTTACAGCAATAAAATATTAGGTTTTCACACTTTTTGGAAAGACACAATCAAGTTACCTGAAGATTTTAGTCATAGCATTAAAGATATTCAAACCAATATTGTCATTTCACATTTCGATTGCCTATCATTTACACCAATTACATTTATAGTCGCCTAAAGTTTAATTTTTGAGTACTAATCCACATTTCATTCTTACAGGTTGCTTCCAATGAAAATGTGCTTTTTGACGAATGTAATCGGTTTGGTGAAACTAAAACTGGTTTTAATTATTTATCAATTGCATCTCATAAGATTGCCAAAGACCATTTTATATCTATCAGCTAAAATTGTAAAATGTGTGTTGCACATTAGAATAACCAAACCACACACAGTGTAACAATTTATGCAACATTTGATGATGCAACTTACAAAGACCTCTTTATTCGTCGAAAAAACGAATAACCAGACTATAGGTTAACTAGAAAATACATTATTTTCTTGTGATTAACTGGTGATAACTAAAAAGGGATACCCATGAATAATATTTTCATTTTTGGATACAAAGGGAATTCGTATTGTTAATCTTGAAAAAGTTTACTCAGCGATTTGCATTCCGTGCCTGAAACTGTGTTACACTGCATACATAGCAATCTATTGTTTTGAGCACTGTTTCTAAAAAGTCGATGAGCCTTAAGTAAACCCATTTAGATAGGCTTCACTAATTTTTGTTATTGCTTTACATTTGTTGAATAGGGAGTAAATTATATGATCTCTGTGCTTAGACGTAAACAAGGTTTACCAATATCACAAATATTAACACCTTTAAATGAAGCCATGGAATTACATCTTTGTAAACTCCGAGTAAGTAATACATTAAGTTCATATTCTCTTCATATTTGTCATCCCAATATCTATTTTTCATGTAGAAAGCCACCAACTGACTTGTATTGCAGCCCCGAAGATGATGTTTTAAAACAGTTTGAGCAAGTTTGATGTAGAGCCTTACATGGAATCTTTAGTACTTCCACAATATTTTCTGCTGATCTATGTCTACATGAACTAAAGGATACCCATGAATAATATTTTCATTTTTAATTGGATCACATTACTTGATAGTGTTGTCCATTTACTCACTTCTTTCTTTCCTTAGCTATCGTTAAGTGTCAACTTCTTCAAAACAATATCCACGATGCTTCAACACAACTAGAATTTTTGAGTGAGCTGCAGCCAACAATTGGAAAGTCTGCAGTAAGTGGATCCTTAGAGAATAGTGTTTTTGCAGAAAGTTTTTAGATAAAATAGGGACTTGTTAATCTAAACAAATAATAAAAATATCACTGTTTTGGCCTTATTTTACAATGATGCCAAAATGTTTCCGTATTAAGATGAAAAACCACATATATGTTTCTATATTCTAAGCTAGCAATATATTTTTGGTGGTGTTTTATAGGTGATTATGTTTGGTAAAATGAATTGGCAAACAAATGAAAAGCTTTACTAGAAGGTATAGGCAAAAGCAGATTCATTAATCAAAATCAAATCGTCTCTAGGTTGTTCTTAGATAAAAACAATTACATTATCAAGGATAAATAAAACATTAAAGAAAACAGAATGTCTAAAAATACAGACATACAATAATCAAATACCGATCCACTATCTAGAATCAGTGTTGACCAATGATAACGATGGTCTGCATCCAGTAATACCTGTTAATAATTTCCTTAGCTCTGTGTAGAGGTTACATTAACTGTTTGCAACCTGAGAGACTAACGTTTCCCAATCTATTCACAATGTTAGTTAATACTTTACACAGGTTAGAACTTAACAAAGGGAATTCGTATTGTTAATCTTGAAAAAGTTTACTCAGCGATTTGCATTCCGTGCCTGAAACTGTGTTACACTGCATACATAGCAATCTATTGTTTTGAGCACTGTTTCTAAAAAGTCGATGAGCCTTAAGTAAACCCATTTAGATAGGCTTCACTAATTTTTGTTATTGCTTTACATTTGTTGAATAGGGAGTAAATTATATGATCTCTGTGCTTAGACGTAAACAAGGTTTACCAATATCACAAATATTAACACCTTTAAATGAAGCCATGGAATTACATCTTTGTAAACTCCGAGTAAGTAATACATTAAGTTCATATTCTCTTCATATTTGTCATCCCAATATCTATTTTTCATGTAGAAAGCCACCAACTGACTTGTATTGCAGCCCCGAAGATGATGTTTTAAAACAGTTTGAGCAAGTTTGATGTAGAGCCTTACATGGAATCTTTAGTACTTCCACAATATTTTCTGCTGATCTATGTCTACATGAAGCCAAACTACAGCCAATTTATTGTGATTAAGTTATGCTGCTTTTATAGCGAAAATGTTTTCTAGATAATCTACTTTTGATAACTGAAGAATTACAATGAATCAATAGAGTAAATGTTTGCCGTAAAACAAATTTTGAGCGTAGGTATACTGGTTACATTACTGAGATTGAATGCTGATATCTTTTATGTAACTGTCACTTAAATATTCATTATTGAATAAAATATAGGTGTTATTCACTTGATTATTCTACAGCTGAATCATTTAAAATGTAATGACTAAATGACTGTTTTTAGTTGAGAATCATACATAATACAGACAATAGTTTAATGAATAAAAGGGGTTCCTCAATGTTAAAATGAATAGATAGAATTTCGATCTATATATGAGCACAATGATATGACACGACAGTGTGATAACTACTAATAGTACCGATTATCGACTCAATCCATCTAGTGAGTTGTTAGTAAACCCGAAACCATTAACCAGGAGAATAGGCTCACATATATGTTTGCATACAATTCACTAACAGAATAATCATCTTAATTAGATGTCATAAACGATTCAACGGAATCAGTTTATTATGAATGAAGACCTAATTATTGGGTGTAATTATTGCTTAACATTTCATTATAGTAGTTATAACTCACAGTGAAAAAGTAGAACGACGACCCAAAGCATAGAAGAAACATAGGCGAAATAGAGCACAGTAGAGTAGAGTGTTTTCGAGAAACAAACAATCATTTCTCATATTTCACATACAGCATTTATCACTCACATTAGTCAGCATAGTTCAAATTAGTGGCCAGCTAATAAATGAACGAATCAGCTCCAAGTAATTGGCTGACTACTTTCCAGTCGACTTCTTAAGAGGCGCTGAATAGGTTTGTTGTTTACAGTTTATGTGACGTGTATATGGAATATTAAAGTTTTTAGTGAACTCAAAATCCTTATTTAATGGTGTCGTACAAATTAGGTTAATCTTTCAATCTTTTTTATTCTACATTGCTGTAATTTATGTTGATAATAAGAATTCCTAATGGAGGGATTCCCAACTGATATTTGGGGATTTGACTGTACTATAGTTCATTTTCCTTAGTTGAATTTTCACTCCAAGTAGTATCTAATCTGAATTCACTATTAAAATCCAAGCTACTCATAAGTAGTCCAAACGTAAGGTTTATTAGATGTAAAACGTGTATACCTCACATTACTTAAATTGTTAAAATTACATATTGTATACTTTCCTGTGGTTTCAGAATATCGATTTGAGCCTTCAATATTACGAACATCTAAATCCAGACTTTATCATTCAAATTGTCAGTGAATATCTAATTCATGCACCACTTCAACCTCTAAATATCGGTAGTACTTTCAGAATATCAAATGATGGAGCATATTTAAATCATCAAGATGACTCAATTCTTATGCGGTGTTTACGTATTTTAGAACCATTAACACTTGCAGCTCCTGGTTTTCTAAAAGGGATTTACTTAAAAGCATATGTTCATTATTTGTTAGGAAATACTACTGTTGCAATGATGAATATAAAAAGATGTTTAGAAGTAAATTCATCACTTTTAGAAGGTTATATTTTGATGGCACAAGTAAGTTGAGTTAAGTATTCTTATTTTTATGTTGTGGTAAATACTAATTGTTTTGAAAACATTTACATAGTCGTAGTTTTATTACTTCAATATATATGTAAAGAATATCTAGATTATATGAAAATATATCTATTAGTATAAAATAAATGTATAGTTGTTTGCAAAACACAAAGTATTAGTTATTATACTTGACTAATTACGATGTATTTCTATGTGGAGTGTTAACTGGTGTATAAGTAAGTTGGAGGAAAACTAAGGTGGCTGGACAAAAAACATGACATCATTCCATTAACGCACTGGTTGTTGATTTGAACGATATTGGTAGATAAAGCCTACTGTATTTGCGGTCGTGCCATTATCATAGCCACTGTCTGGAGACGTAGTATAAAATGACTCGGAATCGGCTACAGTTGTTTGAGTGTATTTACTTTTTATCTTCCTTTAGATAATAAGTTGGAAGATTACTTTTTTCTTCTTAAATCATACTATTTATACTTATACCTTTTCTACTATCACTAATATTGGTACTGCTAATTCTACTTTAGTATTCACCCTGATAATTTCATTTAACTATGTTGATATGGTGCAATTATCTGAACACATGTACATTTGTACCATGTTCAAATTTTCCTACTAGCCAATACTTTTATACCACCAAGTAGATTGTATTTATTGTCACATTATATTTCATTGAGAAATTTTTCAGTGATAAACGTAAACTATACAACTGGCTTAATGACAATTCTTTTTCATTCAGTCTAATTCTGTGATTTGATCATAATGTTAATAGGTAATTAAAAATCACTAGTCCTTAGAATTAAATGTTTATTAATTTTAAAAATGAACCGATTTAATAGTGACATAGCATTTTATATCATTAAGATGATGGTTATATTTATATCTCAAAAGGCATATTTCATAGAAAAAACAGCGTGAAATGAGTAGGAAAATCATGAATACAAGAAGGCTCAGTGAAGATGGGTTGGGGAAGGTTGGAAACTATTTATATACCTTTTGGAAATATCATCTATACGATAAATGAATCTTTACTAAGCATGAAATTTATCCAATTCATAGTTTTTGTTAATATTTCGTATCTTTTTTCATTAGAAGCATGTTTTCACTTAACTACCTATTTTAGCCACTTCTTGTGATGTATTTTAGATTATTTAAACTAGTATTAAACTTTAAATTGGCTTGTCATTCACAAATAGTCCGATTTCGTTTTCATATGAATATGAAAACTGTTAAATGATGACTAACTGAAACATAGATATTTTCATGGAGGTGAAATATCACAAACATCTATCATATGCTAGGTGGTTGGAGACTATGGAGTACTAGACTATTATATTATTGTAATCTGATGTTTCTAAATCATGTCCCTGTAAGAGTTTCAAAGTGGCAAATTTATTAATAGGTTAATTTGTAGGCATCAGCTGATCGACAAATGTAACTAATTAAATAAATCTAATTTTTGTGAAGTTAGGTTCTCTGTGCTCAGTGGTTCCAAAGTGAAGTTTTCATCATTACCCTGGACTATTCATCTGCATACAGTCCTGATAGAACGGCTTATCATACCTATTTTTTTAAGTTCTAATCTCTTGTCAATCGATTTCTGAAAGAATACTTTAGTTAAAGTACTGATATAGTACTGTTATACTACTAACAAGTCTTATCGTCGACAATCAGGAATGTCGTTGTTAAACAATTATAAACATTTCCTCACTATTTATTCTGTAGTTCTTACTTTAACTGAAATTATAACATTCGTCAGCCACAAGAAATGTATAACTTGGTACATATGCATGTCAACTCAAGTTGCCATATGTTTTTAGCACGACAAAATCAAATTAAGAAGATTAAATTCAGAATATACCACAATGAAAAGGAGTAAAGCAAATGAATGCTTGAAATATTAATTGAATGAATTTACAACATGCATCCTATCAGGTCAAATTGTAGTATATAGATGTAGTTAGTATATAAAATCAGTTGAAGTTTTAAAGAAAAACAGCCTACTTTTTGGATAATACAATTTCATTATCAATTAATCTACCATAAATTGTAAACTTGTGAATGCTCGTTTAGAAGTGTTTATACACGATCCCTGTGCATACAATCCATTCCTTATCTGATATACATACATCTTTATCTCGGAAAAAAAAAGATGATTATTACCGTTTGAAATAACTTTCACTCGTATCTCATTTTTAAAGTTCTCATCACTCCTCAACACTTTTGTACATCGAACAAAGAACTTAGAAATTAATGATATATCGAGTATCAAAGTGATAATAGATGCAAGCTTTACTCACTTAACAAGTTGAGATTTACGTATTTGGCCTTGAGACACACTTTAAATGTGTAGACCAACGATACTACCAAGCTGACATAACCAAATTAGGAGGAGTGAGTTTCGAATTTCTTGCGACATCGGATGTATTGAGTTATGTAATCAAAGGCTTATTCAATTATATAATTAACAAAAAATGTTTATTATCATTTTTATGAAAAAATGCTTTATACGTACCTTTCGCAATTATGGATTCCACCCCCTCCTCCAATATTTATTTATTAATGAAGACTAATTCTTAGATAACAATAAATGCGATCAGCTGATTTTCAGGCTACAATTCTAAATTAATATAGAAAATATCTTTATTATACCATATATTTTTCAAATAAAAATTACTTAACCACCAATGAGAGCA
The DNA here is from genome assembly GCA_034768735.1 of Schistosoma mekongi. NCBI lineage: Eukaryota > Metazoa > Platyhelminthes > Trematoda > Strigeidida > Schistosomatidae > Schistosoma > Schistosoma mekongi. The sequence continues at coordinate 35,040,239 of CM068307.1, read as the reverse complement.
TCTTATTTTTTCATAAATAATCGAATATTTGTGTGAAATAATTCCTGGCAGTATATGGGTATTCCGAAATTTATTTATATATTTACTTGATGTTAGGTGGTTAGACTTAGTTTCGACCTAACTTTAGTGATAGTCGGCATTTATCAGCAAGCTATATCTGCAATCTTTTAATCGGTGATGCCTACAGTGGCATACAAACTGGTGTCACCTGATTTCCCAGATTCTGACATTTAGGTATTTAAGTAACGACTAGCCTTCTGTATAGCTGAGGTTTATACATCATCATATAGTGACCGGTGTCATGCTTGTGTTATTCTTAGCACTGAAGAAGTTCAATGTACTAAAATACACGAAGTAGATAGCTAAAAATTGGTTTTTCAATAGTTTGAAAGTATTCCTCACTTGTTTTGTCATTTATATAATTTACCAAGTGTATACAACGCTGTATTTGTTGAGATCAGATCACGTAATTTCAGTAAGTCTGTACTACGTTCTACACGAATAACGTAAAGATTTGAGATTAATTGTAGAAATAGTCTGAATGTGAAGTAATGATATGTAGTAAAATCACCGCAAATGACCTCGAAATATATATACAGCAAGCCAAAAAATACTGGACTATGGAGCAAGATCTTTCAAAAGATACTTTTCGCAAGATGGTAAATCTTTCAAAACGTTCTCCATTATATAAAGTTTACCATTAATCAAAGGATATAAATAATAAAAGAGCAATAAATATAACAGAGTAAGATAAATTCATTTGTTTAGTGATTTTACTTCAGCTGATTTAAGTCTTAGAGACATTAGTATCACTCATTATTCAAAGTCACTGAATATACTTTAGATCATGTTAATCATGAAGAATTAAAAGAAAGACAATAATTATGGGAGAGGTATAAAATGTATTCATATCAACTGCATACTTTCATATGTCAATTAATATGAACATCGTAGAGCAATACTTTAAAAATACATTGTGGAAAATGCTATCGTGAGACGACTGGAAGACCACATGTGACTCCTGATAAAAGAACTGACGGTGTTGGGTTCGGAGTTATCAAAGTTCCGATTACTAAATATGCTAAGGGCACTTACTCTCACTTATATCACTTTGACTTCATACACGTGCCAGTGATTAGATGCACGTAAAATATAAAAGTCAATACGCCAGATGTATGAACCTATATTTGGAACCAGTAAAACTTCACGAGCATAGCAAGTTCAAGTAAATCGGTAGAGATATGAAGTCCAGTCATACACTGAACATGCGCACACAAAGAAATGTGCAATCTAAAAGTTGATGCATCCATGGCAGTTATCTCGGTCTCAACAACGTACACACAAGATTTTAGATAATGGAGATTGAGTTAACAGTTATGTAATCACTATTGTGAAATAAATCGATTTATAGAATAACAATGTGTTATGATCACAAAATTATTGGAAACATGACGAAAAGTAATTTATAACTAAATTCATGAATAAAGATGTTACCCAATTAAACATTTGGAACTGAAGTTACCAGGGTGAAAATGCTAAACTGATCATTGTATCATTCCTCAATACATAAGTTTGCCTTTGGCTTATTAATGATAACAACTTAATCAGAAGTTAACAAACCAGACGTTTTTTGAGTATTGATTATTTTGAAAGAATTTAAGGTATCGCCTTCATGTCCACTATCAAAATGACGAGCAAGGGAATTGAAACATGTTAGTCCTTTAGCTTTAACCGTACGACTCACTTAATATCATGTTAGACTTTCTAGAATAACGCACCCGCGATAGATAAATTTAAAGGGTTATTTTACGTTTACGGAATATTTATATTTTGAGATAAATGTATAAATAATTGAACGTACAATTCATTCTACAACAAATAATTATTAATTCAACTTATCACTTACATTCGTTCATTTATTAAACAACAGAAATAATGTCAGAAGTCTACACATGTACACAATCGTAAAAGTTTCAGAACCAAAATAGCTGACAAGACAATGTTCCAGTCAATATGTAATATTGCACGACTATCACCAACTGTTGTCGGTGATAACTGTCTCACTCCCGACTAGTCGGAACTCCACCTGTCAAAAACCCAAGCAGCTAAACTGGTATCAATATCCACAAGACCAATCCAGTTATATTACACTAATCAGCTCACTAATGACTAACTTTGAGATTTTTCTGAAGTTATAGTTAGAAATAGTGACTGGTGGAGTTCAGTCTTTTTGGGAGTGTGATAGTTATCATTGATGGACAATGGATGGCTGTCACACTATACCACAAATTGGTGGAAATGGGAATTCCACCATTGGACGCTGACTTATTGGTGTAATGGGCTAGGTGTTCTTCAACCTAGGGGTCGTGGATTCGACTCCTATCAATTTACTGTTCCAATCAGTAAAAACATCTAGAAAGTTCTGTAATACTTAGCCAATAGCATAAATGGGACAAAATTGTGTAACAAACACTTAGCTACTCATGAGTAGTATAATAATTTAACCTAAATCTAACGCCAACTATTAGAAGTGTAGATGTTTACCTACCTTTCAGTTCTGTCAGTGTAAATGCTTTTGACACGAACAGGTAACTTGGCAAACACAAGTGGATCAAACATGAGGTGGGAATTATCCAATTACTACTGCCTTAACGAACAATTTATTTCATACTTATTCTTTTCAATGCAGTTATCAGTCTTAATTTAATCCTATTAGCTATTTCATCACCACTGAATTTAATTCTTAGTAGGACTTGTTTTGTTTCCACTATACACTTTACTCCTTTAGTTCTTATGTTTACACTGGCTGATGAAGTTAGTGGGTAATTATTATCTTTAAGACAATTTGTAACTATGAGCAGCTCCTATTTAGTATTCTCTTTCAAACATAAGTTTCGTACACAGCTGGTGTTTACGCCAAATCTCGTTTTTGGTCCATTGAATATAAACAAATGAAATTCAAATATAATCTACTCTAAATGTCTTTTCGGCAAGTAGGCCTTTGAAGTCGATTGTATTATGTAACATCAAGTGTTAATATCAAGAGAGCGAAACTCGTTATTCCGTTTATGTTTATTGTAAAACTTTTGCTAGGGTAAATTATATTGAGATGATTTATTAGATAAGATATATGCTTGTAATTGTTACAAGCAGCAAAATAATCATCCTCTTGTGTGTTCAGGAATGATACAATGATCAGTTTAGCATTTTCACCCTGGTAACTTCAGTTCCAAATGTTTAATTGGGTAACATCTTTATTCATGAATTTAGTTATAAATTACTTTTCGTCATGTTTCCAATAATTTTGTGATCATAACACATTGTTATTCTATAAATCGATTTATTTCACAATAGTGATTACTTAACTGTTAACTCAATCTCCATTAACTAAAAGCCGGACATCTGTTTCGTCCTAGTATGGGACGACGAAGCACCACGCATCCACGACCCTATTTGGGATCCAACCCAGGACCATCTGGCAGCGAGGCGATACCATTAGGCCACTAAACTAGCTTACAGTGGTTGATATTTCAATTTAGATCAATTTGCGATACGTTTGCGCGGCCTCATCCATTGCCATCGGTAGGTAACTGCCTCACACCCGACGCGGTTGAACCCCACTGGTCACGTTTTCTCACTAGTACTCCAGGAATTATCACGATAATTTAGTCACTAGTGAGTTGATATTAAATGTTATGAAGATTAATATTTAACAGTCTCCACAACGCCTAATTACAATCAGATATTGTTTTGACTAATGAAAATTAAATTAAACGAAGTTAAAATTTGTTACAACCCAAGAATTTGTTAAGACTTTACTTTGCAAATCATGTTGACTTTTTCCATTTTCTAAGTAATATATTAGTAGAGGAGTACCAACTATGAATCTTACTAATTGATTCGCACACATTCGAATGTACAAAATAAGTATGATAACTGTGTGTGGTATAATGTACTGGTTGAAAAATACAAAAAACCACTGTACTATTTCTGTAATTAGAAAATAGTTTTATTACTGATTAATAAATTGAAATGAGGAATTTTATCTTAGTCTGTCAATCAGCAAGAATAAGAGATAACTTTCTAATTGTGTTAAATATTCTATTTTTCTTTCTTTTCACTTTTGTTTTAAATTCTAATTTACGAAAACCGATCTACGTTTGGAAATCATATTGCTTGACTGTTTGTTTCACTAGATATAATGTAATTGAATATATAGCGATAGGATGATATTTGGTGATACCTATTAGACGCTATGATAAAAAGTTATGTTATGATATGACCTTTTATAAAAAAACACCTATTGATTTGTTTTGTTATGGTCCGATGGTTTCCATTTAACCCAGATTTAAAGTTTATACCACCATAGTAGCCAAGGGTATCATGAGTGGTGTTGTAGGTATGAGGGTTATTTTCAAATCTCGAGGAACTTGAAAGGAAAACACTTCTAAGGTAACCTTGGAGACCTAAAAAACTGACCTTAGTGCTCAAGGGATAATTTCTTGAGGATGGTCAAACCCAATTTTATAAGCAGTTTTAAGTGTTTCAGCTTTTCATTATCAGGGAATCACTGACAGAGATAAAAGTCCGCTAGGTGAAGCGAGTTGTACTGGTTTAGAACTTTTTCCAAACTCCTTTTTGTAATTTTGGGAAAATGTCCACCTATCTTAAGAGTTCTGCCTGTCTTCTTTACTAAAGCGTTTATTCTCTAGAATTATATCGTGTTAAGAGAGTAACGTTTATTTCCACAATGCATTTGATTATAACTGTAATAAGTGTCTGAGTGAAGTAGAAATAACTACCATACACTTACCCAATAACAATTATCTTTTTACATCAAATAAGCAGCAATGAAATTATGCTGCCCCAGCAGTTTCAGAATAGGAAGTAAGTAAATCTTTTCCTTGTCACTCGGAAGACTTTTTACGCAAATGACAATACTTCTTAACTACCAAATACTCCTGGAAATGTTATACATGTTTCTTAGTTTTCCTCACTGTGGAACACTTTGCTTTATGATTACTATAGGAAAATTTCATTTCATTCCTTCATACTTCAGATAATTAACCAGTTCATCTAATTTACCAAAAACCCTGTCGATTTTGTTCATATCCTGTGTATTTAGTTTATTCTGTTGAATTATGTCTTTCCTACACTTTACTTGACTTCTTACTAACCATACAAATATCATTCACGTTTGTCAGAAACCATGCTGTTAGCAGCATATATCATTCTACCAGAATGTCACACTTAACACTAGATATTATTATCATATAAAGACTTTTTTTAAACGTGTCGAATTTTCAAGTCGCATATAATTATCCAAATGTTGTTGCCCAGTAAGTTTTATTTGGTTGAAATAATGAACCCTGACAGTTTATTCTGTTAGTGTCTCCGTTGTTTTTAGATAACTCCTAGTGATGGGATCGAGTATAATTTTGGGAAACAAACTACATCTTCCAACTTAATCTCAGCTAACATTCTTCAATACATTGTGCACAACTCCGAAATAATTGTTACTTACAATCATTATTTAAGTAGCTACTATATATGTTTTCTCAGCGATGTTACAAGTAAATCTTGCTAACATCCACCAGTATTACTTCGGAAATCGTGGCTGACATATAGAATTATATTATGAAATCACTTGAACTTGAAAGTAGTATGAATGAGCTGGCTGAGAAGGTCCTTTTAGTTGTTTGTCTGGTTTCATTTAGTTTAACGATTATATTTCTTTTATCTACTTTTTCACATTAATCATTAACTCCAAACTTTAGTAAGAACACTAGTGTACATTCAAAGATAAGTATATGCAGGTCATGTTTCTAACGATTATCGTACTTGTGAAGTTTTTATTTCGACACTGATCATAAAATGACTCGACTTCTTATGTGTATAGTTTTATAATAATAGCTGGAAAATGTATTCATACTTGGTTTAACGATGAAGGAGAAATCAATTGTATCTCTATGAGGTTACTTAATCTTGGTCAATTGTCAATATTAAGGAATTTAAAACTAATCCATTGTTTACAATCTACGCAAAATATATCCAAAATATATTTAATAGGAAAAGGAATTACATAAATTTTTTAGGAATTGCAAAAAAAAAGAAATAATGATAGTTCATAGACAGTGATAGATAGTAAGTTTTATTTTTGATAGAATAGAAAAATGCATAATAAACGACTGTATACTATAGTGATTTTTTATCTACTATCTTTCGTTATAGGTTCATGTCTTGTTCCCAAGTTCTATGATCTATTAGGCATTATTTCTTTCTTTTTCTTTATTTAAGTATGTACGTCTATGGATACTTAAATAACTGATTATATACATAGATATATAATGCATTAAATTTTTTCATTGATATGATGAATATTACTGATAGGATAACTTGGACTTTAGAAAATAATGCACTTTTAAGTTTATTTTTAAAGTTTTATACACTAATGACAGACTATAACTTCTTTGACATCATTCACACTGATTAGGATTAGGCACATTTGGATATTTTTTTTCTTTTAAATTCCCATTATTCAACTACAGACAAAGCATTGTATTCAAGATTTTAAAGAAAGTAAGTATTTATGACATTACAACCAACTTTGAATCATACTACTTGAAGTTACCTACAACCGATTTTAGTTATTTAATGAGCTTTAGTTAAGAGGCACTAAACTTGTCGCACTGATGAGAATAAGGTTCAAATACTATCATTGATTTTGGCAGACTTAAATTTTTCCCATGGCTTATTTTTGTGTCACTAAGCATTATTCCATGAGACGAACAGGAATCCTAGTATATATGGCGTTTCATTTTATCACTCAGGCGTATTACTATTAGTAGTAGAACTTTTACCCACATGGATTGATCTGTCTTCAAATAAAATGCCGTATTTACAAGAAACTAAAGAATACTTCTTCATTTTATGGATCGTATGTTTGTTTCTGAAAACTCGAATTGTGCAGAATTCTGTTAGATAACTATGCTAATGAAACATAAACATTTTTAAGCTAGTCAACAATTTTTGCCAAGGTGTATACGCTTCGAAGTATAAATTAGTGTTCACTTAGTCTGAAGTGAGTAATTGTTATAGAGCAGATGCTTAGTAACCTTAGTATTTGCATAATCTTCTATGCACCTCTCTTTTGGTTAGACATCTTTGTAAAAAACTTCAGACTAATCAGAATAATTTCTAGCAAACAACAGTGAAGTTAATTAATTTTTTTCATTTAAATACTTCATGCATTGTAAACCTTTCATCTTAAATTTTAAAATATTTGAGAGTAAAAATTTATACTATTGAATTTCTGCCTACTGAATTTGTTGGCTCAGTATTTAACGTATTAGTATGTAGAGTTAATTGATTAAGTTAGAGTTCCTATGTAAGCACTAACATTGGGATTTAGATCCGTTCAACCAACGAGTCTCAGCTAGCAAGAAATGTGATTTTACTATAATTCAGAATCCTTGTATTCGGAATATCTCTCCACTGTTTTTATCATTGAAACTTATATTGAAGTTCTGAATTTTCTCCTTTTTAATTGATGGAAGGAAGGTCTGTGTATATTGAGCATCTATGAATGTTGAAATGATTATATTTTACTTCCTCTACCCTTATATCATAATTAGTATTCTATTGGCCAAATTATCCACACAATGAAAGACTAGGAAAATGAGCATAATAACTTAAAAACATGGATGATTGAACATTACCACTGACACATCTATGCTACACATTGAGATTATTACTAGACGATTTATTTGATTTGAGCTTTACTGTACATCTGGCTTATCGAATCAGCAACTAAGCATTATACAATGCATTTATTGACACAATTTCATCTGTAGAAATTAAGGTTAAATGCAATCGTTGTTCTAACCAATCAGGATCGAGAATGCAACATCAAGGTTGTAGAGCACATACTAAAACTGCATGTTAAGCGTATGATGATTAATTTTGAATACTTACAAAATGTTGAATTACTGAGGAAAAACACTGATCCTGAACTGACTGAAAACAAAAACGAGACGTTTATTTAAATTTTTGTCAAGATCATGGTTCACAATTGGGTAAGGGAATTCAAATAGGGTTAGATTTTAAAATCATACATGTAAAGGCTTGTTACCCTATGTGGAGCATAGGCCGACGACCACCTTTCACTAACCAACTCTCTCCTGGACATTCCTTTCAAGCTCTTCCCAAGCGCTCTTCATTCCCTTCATGTCTGTCTCCAATTCCCGACGCAATGTGATCTTGGATCCTTCCCCACCCCATTCGTTTGACCTTAAGCATTCCAAGTTAGTAATTGTCTTGTAATACAGTTTGATGATTTCCTCAATGTGTATCTCATCCACCTCCAACGTCTTTTCCTAATTTCTTCCTCCGCTCCAAGTTGATTTATTATCTGCCATAGATAGATGTTTCTGATGTTATCTAACCAACGGATCCGAATTATCTTACACAAACAGCTGTTTATAAATACTTGCATCATTTGAATGATGCTTTTCATAGTTCTCCAAGTTTCAGCTCCATACAGTGGAAACTTTGTTGACGTTCGTATTGAAAATTGTGACTTTGATGTTGGCTAACAGCTAGTTTGATTTCCAGATGTTATTCAATTATAGAAATGCTACCCCTGCCTTACTAATTCGTGCGTTCATATCTGCATCAGATCCTCCTTGTTCATCAACGTTGGTTTCAAGGTACGTAAATGTTCCCACATCCTGCAGAACTTCTTTCTCAAGTCAATTGTAGTATAGTTAGTGCTCGGTGTTTCGTATTTAAAGATCTTGTTTTTCTCTTCGTGTATGTTGAGGTATGCTGTAAGCTGCAGAGGTCGCTGCTGCACTGTCCGTCTTCATCAGCATTTGTTGCTGTGTGTGTGGGATAGAAGAGCTGGGTCACTTGCAAAGTCCAAGTCGTCTAGTTGCATCAATGTTGTTCACTGTATTACGCACTTCACACGAGATGTTTCAGTTTTCACTATCCCATCAACCACCAGCAGAAAGAGGATGGGCAAGAGTAAGCAGCCTTGTCTGACACCTGTCTTTACTTCGGATGAATTTATGAGCAGCCCTCCATACACGGCTTTGCAGCGTAGTCAATCAAAAAACAACAACAATAGAAGAACTTTAAGCCAGATGTATACTAATCAGTGCACTGATTGTGAATTCCTTGATATTTCATGATATGTTATTCATTCTTATTTCCTCTGTTTTTCGTTTGGTGAAACAGTCATTCTAAAGTTCAGTGAATCTCGGAACTATAATTAAACATTTTCAAGTTTTTCGATTTAATCGATTCCTAGTTGACTAGAAATTATGATCCATTGAATATGCAATGTAAAACACTGATACTGAATTGGTATTATGAAATTGCAAAATTGATCTCTACGAAGGAGGTCTATTTATTCATAAATGTTTGACATGGGAACCTCTTGTCCCTGAATACGATGAAGCGATTTATTTACAACATCCATTAGTTAATGTTGATTTAAAATAATTAATAATCAAGAATCATTGTAAAAGCTACTATTTTTTTAAATTCTTATAAAACCCTTTATATTGTATTACATGATAATCACAAGTAAATTCAATTGGGTAGTAAGGATAACTATCAGATAGGATAACTTAAAATGTCACACCATCATGTGTATCACTTTAGTTAGAAACATTTGATATTAATAATAAAAATTTTAGTCATGTGAACCAATATTGAGTGTATTTTAATTTTTCAGTGCTAGAAAATCGGAAAATTCTGTTTTCCGTATGCGAATATACGTGCCATTGCAGGTGATAGAAACTGAGTAGAACAGTACCAATCAGGATAATATAGATACAGAAGAACACTAGTTTCGATGTTTCTTTTATATATCATCATATAAATCATCATATCATTGTATTATTAGGGAAAGTCGAAAAAGTTACTAACCTTTTCATTTTAAAAGTAGTAACCCAATTGGTTTGTTTTAATCTTGATCTAATTATCGCTCTTTATGTTTGAAATGTGTACATTAAACGTTTGTACAAAAAAATGTTCAAATGTTGATTTTATGTTTAACGAAGTGTGTATCTAAATCTTTTTTATTGTAAACTTTGTGAATAAGCAAAGCCCTGTACTACACCTAAGATCGTATTGATTACACTAGTTAATATAAAACCAGAAGTACATTTGAGCAAACCTCATCAGATTGTGTGTTGATAGGACCTAGTCGGAACTGTATGTATTGATTTATTAATTTATTACTTATGGTTCAGGAAGTAGTTCATTGGACGATTACAACTACTTTTTCAGTTAATGAGGCATACACCTAACTAGATGACAGGCAGAGTGAAGTAGTACAAAAGTACACTTAACAAATGAATTATTTACTTAGGAAACAGGCTACTCAACAATGTAAATGTTGAAGATAATATTAATCTGATAGTTTCTGTAGTACGAAATATAATTTAGTCTGATATTTATTAGTATGAAATTCATTGATTTGAATGTTTATTATTTCATAATCTCAGTGAATCATGACGCATTGATATTGTTACAACAGATTATTTTTTTCCATATATGGTCGTATACATAATACACATATGAGATTAAAGAATCTTCACATTTACATTTACACACTATATGTATGTATATACAAGCATAGACAGGGCCATACCTCATATGTGTAAGATGTTCTGCACTGTGTAACAACAGGAATGAATGCCAATTTGCGTAGGTGTTAGTATAAAGGGATGGCGTTTTTATAGTAATTTTATTTTGGACTTTCAAGATTAGTGATTTTCCGTAATTACAATTTGCCATTTAAAGGATTACCAGTTTATGGTATAAACAACAAGATGCATATGGTTTGAAAACACTTAATTGAATCATATAAAATATCTACTAAACGTAAACTTTTATTTTCACTAAATCCCAATCAGTTTCTTTAATATAAGTTCAGATTTATGTGACAAATGAATAAGTCATGTTTATGGCAAATATATTTCAGTAGTCGCGTGCATTAATACCTTTAGTATGAATATGATTATAGAATGTAATTAAACAACTTGGGGTGGGGGGTGCGGATATGACGTAATATTTCATTAAATTGAACTGTATAGGCCAAGTTAAATTATGAGATTATTAATTGAAGTAAATTTATTTAGTATGAGGTGAGAATTAGTGATAAAGCATTAACCTAACATCAACACATTAGTACGTAATATAAAATATTTCAAACTAGTAACATTTCAACTTGGTGGATAGTATTTTGATCGACACTGAAAGGTTAGACAAACGGTGACACTTAGCAATTAATCATGATAAATATCTCATACGTACACGGAGTTAGGCGCCGTTCGAATAAGTGGTTGGTAGGGTCTCTAAGTGAGAAACTCAGTGACTTCGGTTTAAATCATCTATGAAGCATTAATTTCCTTAGGCTGAGCCTTGCATATGACTGACTACTGTTTGATTAGATATTATACAATGTATTAAACAATATGAATTTAAAAAATAGGATGAATATCAAATGAGTTTTTTAACTATACAGTGACAAAGGAATTAAACGAGATAAACTGAAGTTAAAAAAATTTGTTAAGATAATGAAAAATGTATGCAGTGGATTTAATGCATCCCACTGTAATTGATAGAGGTTAGAGGCTAGTTAAGTAAGGAAAACTGGTTACACTTACTCCTTTTGGGTACAAGTAAATCTCCGACTTTTACTATTGCTTCTACAACTCTTCACTTATAGCTAGTTTTCAATAGTACTCACTAAGTGATCACAATCGTTGGCTAACTACCTACTAATTAAATGAATCTATGCAGAATTAATCCCTGTGTCGAGGGTTTATGGGTCTGAAGCATTTTAAGACATTATTTTGCAACTCAGTAGACTATTGTGTGTTTAACTGTTCTTTTAGATTAAGAATGAAATCTGTAGGTCTTATCTACACAATTCCTTATCAACATTGTAAATTGTCGATAAACTAAACTCCAAAGGTATCAAAGAGTATGCCCTGTGTTAAAGAATATATAAATTTTGAATTAAATATCGTGTGTTTGTCTTCACCTTTACTGCTGAAATACAAATATCTGAGCATTTTAGAGGTCTATGACCAATGTATGATTTTCAGTGCTTAACTGTTGTGAATCAGTACGTACGAGTTGAGGTTAATGTGGTTGAAGTTGAGCCCAAAGTACTAACTAAATCACAGTTTCTGATAGTTTACTTTGAAAAGGTGATTAATATCACCTACTAGATTACATAAAATTTAAGATAATCATATTTGATATTGGAGTAAGATATTAAAGTGATTTTTATACATTGATAATATCGATACATAAACTGTCAGTTGGATATGTATTATACCGTTAAATTGAAAATTATGTTTTAAAGATACTTGAACAAGTGTCCAATTAATTGGCTAACGTAAGTACACCAAAACAAACCTCCAAACATACTAAATTTTAAAAAATGACCTACTGTTTCAAATAAATCATGTTTACCAATAAATACCAGGCTTTATTACAACATAAGAAAATCAGTCATGTAAAATGGATGATGGTCATAACACAACACAAATTGATTATAGTTGGAAATGTCAACCATTGAATGTTCACCCAATGGTCGGAAAGTCACGTGTTCATAATGAGGCCTAAATGTTTTGGAGTCGATTACTGATGTGGTTGTACCTGTATATTGTTGATGAGTGGCATATTAGAAAGTCTGTCCAATGATTCCTGGTTTTCAGTGGTTGCTAAACTAATATCATTCTATGGTGTAAAGGTTCACAGCTCATGTAGACAGGCAATTTCGTGTTCAATAGATATAAGTTTTCACAAGTTCTGTTGTATATCAGGATGTATATATATATATATATATATATGTACGCTTCTTGACGAGTACTTGAAATTACGAAACCTACATCTAGAGTTTCTTACAGACCGATTTTAACTATATCACAGCTTTATATATCGCCCTTCATAATAAAAATAAATCTTATTGGTTTGTCATGGTTTGAGAAAGCATATATATATATATATATATATATTTATATATATATATATATATGCTTTCTCAAACCATGACAAACCAATAAGATTTATTTTTATTATGAAGGGCGATATATAAAGCTGTGATATAGTTAAAATCGGTCTGTAAGAAACTCTAGATGTAGGTTTCGTAATTTCAAGTACTCGTCAAGAAGCGTACATGGTGTAAGAGGTAAGTTTGAACTCAGGATACCTAGTTTCAATCTTCTTCCTACTTAACTGACATACTGTAGAACTCAGGTACATACATTAATTGTTCATTGAATAGTGATTAATGTCATGTTTTTTATAGTTATTTTAATGTTGAATGACTAACAGATCAGTTTGTATTGTTGTCATTAGCCTAAACGACTCAAAATCGAGTCCACTTTGTTGTTGATGTTAGGTAGGTGAATATAGAAAGTAGGTTTCTTGCTAGTTAACGCTCGTCACCAAGGCGTACGTGCGATATTGAAGAAATGCAGGTTTCGTGTTAATATCAGCAAAGTATTGCACTCGTTGCTATGACACTCTGGTTGATGGACTGATTGCAATTTAATGGACAGAATTCAATCAGCTTCAAATGAATTACACAAACATTGTATTAGTCATTACTTAGTGACCGATTCGTGTGTTAGATATTTTGGGCACTGTAGTTTGTTTAGCTGATCTTCGTAAGAATAGTAAGCGGTAGTTGTTTGCTTTATTAATTATTAAAAAGAATCTGTCACTTTCTATTGAACACCACATTTAACATGAATACAGTGAATACCTAAATTAGTTAACTTCATAAGTATACTTTAACATCGTTTAATTTCAATAAATTACCTTTTTCCCATAGATCCATCTTTACATGTCAAATTTAAAGGCTGCAGAACAAACTTTAGAAACTGGTGTAGGAAACAATTTTGAAGTACGTAATCATCCATTATATCAGCTTGTTCAAGCACGTTTAATGATTGAACAAGGTTCAACTAAAATAGCAGTACAAATATTGAAACAAGCAATTACAAATCTTTCACAATCTTTGAAATCTAATAAGTTTAATTATTCATTTAGTGAATTAACGCCAATTGATAAACTTTCATTGTATATTGAACTTGCAGATGCACACATAACTCTAGGAGAGCAAGTAAGATTGTAGATCTTATTCATTTAAAATGGTGATGTCTAATAAATGTCTAATTTGTTTATTTCCGTTCTAATTTATTTTGCATGGAGTTTTATCATCATAAGGAATTCTATACATGTTATAATGGGCGAATAAAGACGAATGAGCAAACTTGTAGAACTATTTTCAGATGAATATACGTATTTTGATTGCATGCATATTAGACATATTTTCATTAGTGTTTTCACATCTCCTTGTCCTAAGCTTTTATTTAAACCAACAATATTATTTTCAGCCCATGGGATAGGACTACTTATTTATGAACTTATTACCTAAATTTCATATTGTTAATACCTCTTTACTAATATTATTTTTCTCATTGTGTTGCTCTGTAGCATGGGATTGTATTTAAATGGTTGTGTGTAACGAAAACCCTAATTGTGTAATACTCACCCCTCCAGCAATGAGTGCTAGACAGTATAGTGGCTGGGAGAAAATCTTAAAGATATCTAGCCATTGTTAAACACTGTTTCAGTACAACATCGCCCAATAAGGGTAATTTTTTTATCGTTTTTAATTCGTAGTTTGTGCTCGTCACAGACTGATCTCTCAGGACTCCTCATCAGTTCTCCTACTCTGCCTTACCAGGAAGTCGAACCTTAGACCTTCATGTCTTTCAAGGAATACACAATCTTCGATACCATTGCGTTGGCTAGCTGTGTCAGTGCTAACATTTTCGAACTCAACCAGACGCGAGTTCTCACTAGAACTTCAGTCAAATCTTGAAGTTTGACACTAGTGAACTAGTCATTACAGTCGAGTAGAGATGGTTTTGGGAAATATCATTATGTAATACTTTGACTAATGAGAGTACTAATAAAATTCAAAGAACGACTAACAGATATTTCCTTTTTATCCAAACCAACACCGATGATCGTACCTAGTTTAACCGATGCATTGAGATCCATTGGTTCACGCTCTCAACTTCAGTTGGTTCGTGAGATAAAATAACATTATCTAATACCTTTCTACTGGAATTAAATCAGATGACATATTAATTTTGAAATATTTCGACAAATATAATGAATCGACATCCTCAGCTTCATAATTCTGAAATCCTCATTTTTCCGTCTAGAATCCAGTTTGTGAAAAAAATAGTGTAGTTAAAAACAATTGATAATTAGACGTGTGAGAATTTATGGTAATATTTCAGATAAAAGTGCATACCTTTTGACTAGAACCAATCGTGAAAAGAATGTTACTAGCCGATTACCAAGGATATTTAAATGTGGTCTCATCTTAAATAGAAATGAGAGCAATACGATTTGACAATTATCAGGTTATGATGTAACTTTAGTCCAGTAGCATTTTATTTAAACAATGTGCAGATTTTTTTGTCATGAAGTGATCGTTCGATAATTTACTTGTTTCGACCTTATAGACCCCAATACAGTAAGCAGTGCAAACAAGAGTGTTTATTCGATGCTGACTCAGTCGCAATCCTATATAGGAGAAACATATGATTGATGAGCAATCAGACAGAATCAAATTATGTTTCAACAATTTTTTATATATACATAAAACCTGACCACTCAGTCAACTAATTAGCATTAATACATAGAGTAACCGTGACTGTGAACTACAGTAACGTATACACAACTGATTAATCATAGTTAATCAATGGAAAATGATATACTAACAGTTAACTTGACTAACGAGAGGATAAAGCAAGAGGAATGTAATAATACTTGGACTAAAATATACACTTCGTATACAACCAAAATGAATGAAACAGACTTCCGTAAGTTAGGCAAACTTTTCTAGGTGCCCGATGTATCAGTTTTTGTTTGTCTATCGATTATAAGGTGAAAGAAACCGGTAGTAAGATACTGTAATTAAATAGTTCATTTTATAAGCCTATGTGCAGATGTATTCTTTCAACTTTCTGTACTCACGTTGCTGGTTCTTCTTCCAAATGTCTATTTATACACTTTTATTCTTTTTGTTGAAGAATATTCAGTAATCCTATAGATGGTTCTATTAATTGGAAGAGTATAAATATAATTTAGGAATTATTTTTTTTAATTCGTTGGAATTGTACTGAAACGCCCACTTCTTACTTATGATTACAGCATGAGGCCAAAAAAGTTCTACAAGATGCATATTTAACATTCGCTGGAACAATTGAAGTTGCACGAGTTACAATAGCTATGGCTTATTTAGCTTTATCACAAAATGATTATGAAACAGCGTTGAATATTTTACGACAAATTGAACTTGATCATCCATACTACATAACTGCACGACAACATATGGCTGATATTTATTTACACCATAGAAAAAAGAAGAAATTGTATATTGCTTGTTACAGGTAATGTAAAATGTAATCTTTATTCCTTCTTGTGTAATATTTCAAACAATTCCTTTGAATAGTGAATATATTCATGTTCACTGTAAGGTATAAATCTTCATGATGTATCTGAAAAACTTTTTTAAACAGTGGTTTTTTCTCTTATGATTAATCAACTCACTTTAGTTAGATAAATTCATAAGTTAGGACATCATAATTAGAGTCGGTAATAATATCACAGTTACATCCATTCTTCATCTTTGTTATGTAGTGCGGAAAATTACGAAGTGACCTTGATGATTGCCAATCAGAATATGGACACGTCAGCCCCACGACTACCAGTCCCCAAAACCAGAATAGAGAAATCAACGATTTATGAGCCAAACAGACACAATCCAATCCAATTCAGTCGTATTGTATTTCAATCATGCTTTTATATATACATAAAATCAGACCACACAACAA
Organism: Schistosoma mekongi; assembly: GCA_034768735.1. Classification (NCBI taxonomy): domain Eukaryota; kingdom Metazoa; phylum Platyhelminthes; class Trematoda; order Strigeidida; family Schistosomatidae; genus Schistosoma; species Schistosoma mekongi. The sequence goes on along the minus strand of CM068307.1, from coordinate 35,023,290 downwards.
ACAAATTAGGGATTTTACACTAATACGAAACAGAAGAGATTGTGGCAGTGAATGGAGATAACTTGTACACAACTAATTAACTGTAGTCCATAGTAAGAGATAATATAATAACAGCAAATATACTAAACGGGAGGATAGGGTAGGAAGAACGTAACAATAATAGCAATGTAACGCTTACATTACTCACTACCAGAATGAATGTATTAGTCTTCTAAAACACAGTTCTGTAAGTTTTTTCACTCTTCTTTAGTGGTCCGACATAACAATCTTGGTTCTTGATCAGTAGTATTCCTTCATCTGTTTATTGGCTCATTGTAAAGCTATATTCACATTGATTATTCATTCACATTGTGACGAACTATACGTTAGTCATGAACAATCTCAAACAGTTAATCAGATAAAGTAATTTTTATTACCACATGATGTACTCTAGAATATTTAGTGGTAACCTAATAGCTCCTAATAAATTCCAATTCATAATAAGCAATTCTTAAATTTATCAGTCGTTCGTTTTATTGATAAAAGATAACAGAAATACAGGGATAACTTGAATGCATAGTTTACGAATGGAATACACTATAGTGTAATTAATATCTGTCAAGTTTATCTGTATGATGTTCTTAATGAATAGCAATTTGAAATCCACAGTATTTTATTACATTAGTAGATAGTTTAGTATTTCGAACATTAAATCTTCATTGTTCGAATCCAGGTATTAATCATGAACGGCACGGTGAAGATCTTTGTGTGTGCTTTTACAGAAATAGTATTGATATTAGAAATTATTTGACAGTTTTTATCTCCATGACTACGCCACTTATTTGCTTCTCTCTCTTTAGCTTAGTGATAATGCATCAAATTAAACTATGCATGCTTCACTCGGGTCAACATATTTTCTTTGTCGAGCATTTAATGTAGTGAATACTAGCTATTAGTTTTAGCTAACGTAGGAGTGAGTATAATTAAACCTATGTGTGTATGTGTGGGGGGGGATGATCAAACCAAAAGGCACCACCAGACAATGAATTCATCTCCTGTTATGACGCAAAGAAAATTGGTTGGGTTGTCGAATGCCAATAAAGTGTGCCTAGTTGGTAAATGCCCATCTGCCCTACGCCCATTCTGTCTCAAGCCGGAGATAGAAGAACTAACCAGACAGAACCAGAATCGGAATCATATTATATTTCACACATTTCTTTATATATACATAAAACCTGACCATACTGTAAACCAATTAGAAAACTAACATTTCTACAAAATAGAAGTAATAGTGAGTGTGGACCGGAGTACGTATACACAATTGACTAACCATAGCTCATCAATGGGAAATTATATAATAACAGTTAAAGTGTCAAATGGTAGGATAGAGCCGAAGGAACTGAGTAGTAATAGGAATAAAATGTTCACTTTGAATGCAAACAAAAATAATGAGATAATCTACAGAACAACAGCTCTCAAAGATAATCAACCTTCCTTAGGTGCCCGGCATAAAATCTTCCGATGGTCTGAGTAGTTTTTATGTGTAATCTATTTGTTTATGGTGTGCACGATTATCATGACTACTGATTACAGATGTTATTAAGACTTAAATCTCAGCTAACGTAAATAGATCTGGACCAAGTAGGTTATTAAACAACGTGTTGGAGGTTACGGAACACAGTACTGGGCATAAGTCAGAATGTGTATATTAACTCTGAAATGCAAGTACATCTATCTGATGTATCCTAAACAGGACGAAATGCTCATCATGAATTTCGGTTCTATTCACACTCCAACTCTATTTAAGTTTTGTAACAAAACAGTAATATAATGATAATCTACTCATGATCTATGTAAACTATTCGAGTCTGTTTAAATGCAGTTCATAATATCCTCAGTTGGAAGATTTCGGTCACAATGTATATATTGAACATTCCAAATATGTGGATTATAACTTCGAGAAATACGGTTTAAAAGTAGAAAAATCTGAAAATAAAAGTGACAAATTCAAAATTTAGAAGATTTGTAAGAATTATTACATTTAACTCTGTTTATATAGTATGTTACTGAGCTGGTCAAATAAACTAGGTCACGAGTGTCTAATTTCTATTTTAAGTTTATTCGCTTTATGTCTACATTAAATGAAAGTACGTCATATAACTCGAAATTTACTCGAAACTTGGCTGTAAACAACCATGTCTCATTTCACAATTACGATGGACGTATTACTACTAAAGTCTTCAATTGAAATTCCAATTGAAGTGCACTCAAATATATTTGATGGAAAACACAACGATAAGTAACTTAATAGCTATGATAAAGATATTTACCAAATATTGCTTTTCATTATGCAAAGTAGTCTATAAACGAATGGAGAAAATAATTGAAAGTGAGCTGAACTAAATTCATAGTTTATGTTGTATATACTAAAGTTTAACACAGCCCTTATCCGGGATACTAACAAACGCAACGAATTCAAAATATCTCTCAACAATAAGTTTCAGGCATTTCACGATTTACTAGAAGAAGATGGAAATACTATTCAGGACGACTGGAAGGCGATTAAGGAAACAGTAATTACAACATGTGAGGAGGTTTCGGGTAGCAAGGAGCACCATCATTAAAAATGGATTTCCGTTGTTATCCTGGATAAGATCCAAGAAAGAAGGAGCAGAATGATAGTGACTAATAACAGCCGGACAAGAACAGAGAAAACTAAGGCACAGAACGAATACACCGTAATCAACAAGCAAGTGACGGGAAGCATTAGGTCGGATAAACGGAACTATGTGGAGGACCTAGCAATGACAGCGGAACAAGTTGCACGAGAAGGAAACATGAGAGACTTATATGATACAAGGAAGAAACTATCTGGAAAACTAAGTAAACCAGAACGGCCAATCACGAACTAGTATGACATATCATTCAATGAGATGCAAGAACAACAAAACGGGTGGGTAGAACACTTCGAAGAACTCTTGAACAGACCAGTCATCGAAACAGTATCTACGGATCTCCCTGTAAATATCGACCCACCAACAATCAAAGAAATCAAAATGGTCACCCGACAAATCAAGAGTGGAAAGTTAGCAGGGCCAGACAACATACCAGCTTAGCAAGGCACTGAAGTCAGATATAAAAGCAACTGCAAAGATGCTGTACATTCTCTTCAGGAAAATTTGGGAGGAAGAACAGGTGCCAACAGACTGTAAAGAAGGGTACTTCATCAAGCTACCAAAGAAAGGAGATCTTAGCAATTTCGGGAATTAAATAGGCATCACTCTACCTTCATTAGCAGGAAAAGTCTTCAACAGAGTGTTATTGATCCGAATGGAATATCTAGTCGACGCTCAACTTCGAGATCAACAGGCTAGATTCCTTAAAGACCGATCGTGTACCGACCAAATCGCGACTCTACGGTTCATTGTTGAACAATCAATTGAATGAAATTCACCATTTACGTCAACTTTCTCGATTACGAAAAATCATTTAATAGCGTGGATACGAGAACATTATGGATCCTTCTCCGCAATTATGGCATACTCAAAAGGATAGTCAACGTCATACGAAATTATTACGACGGATTACACTGTAAAATCGTGCATAGATGTCAGCTTACGGATTCATTCGAAGTAAAGACAGGTGTCAGACAAGGCTGCTTACTCTTGCCCATCCTCTTTCTGCTGGTGGTTGATGGGATAGTGAAAACTTAAACATCTCATGTGAAGTGCGTAATACAGTGAACAACATTGATGCAACTAGACGACTTGGACTTTGCAAGTGACCCAGCTCTTCTATCCCACACACACAGCAACAAATGCTGATGAAGACGGACAGTGCAGCAGCGACCTCTGCAGCTTACAGCATACCTCAACATACACGAAGAGAAAAACAAGATCTTTAAATACGAAACACCGAGCACTAACTAAACCACAATTGACTTGAGAAAGAAGTTCTGCAGGATGTGGGAGCATATACGTACCTTGATGCCAACATTGATGAACAAGGAGGATCTGATGCAGATATGAACGCACGAATTAGTAAGGCAGGGGTAGCATTTCTATAATTGAATAACATCTGGAAATCAAACTAGCTGTTAGCCAACATCAAAGTCATAATTTTCAATGCGAACGTCAACAAAGTTTCCACTGTATGGAGCTGAAACTTGGAGAACTATGAAAAGCATCATTCAAATGATGCAAGTATTTATAAACAGCTGTTTGTGTAAGATAATTCGGATCCGTTGGTTAGATAACATCAGAAACATCTATCTATGGCAGATAATAAATCAACTTGGAGCGGAGGAAGAAATTAGGAAAAGACGTTGGAGGTGGATGAGATACACATTGAGGAAATCATCAAACTGTATTACAAGACAATTACTAACTTGGAATGCTTAAGGTCAAACGAATGGGGTGGGGAAGGATCCAAGATCACATTGCGTCGGGAATTGGAGACAGATATGAAGAGAATGAAGAGCACCTGGGAAGAGCTTGAAAAGAAAACCCAGGAGAGAGTTGATTGGTGAAAGGTGGTCGTCGGCCTATGCTCCACATAGGGTAACGTGCGTTGATTGATTGAAACTAAAGTGCTGCATAATTAAACTTTCTAATCATTTGGTCAGGTTATTAGTACATATATTGTTGATTTAGCTGTATTATAAATCACACATTTATGTAGCTATGAATCTAGTAATCATGAAGTGTACGGTCTGACTGACTGGTTGTCAAGATTATTTGGTGAATTACAAATATAATTCGAAAATGACTCATCGTTTATTTAAATACGACATACCTTAAACAATTGTTTATACCTTTTGTTTTCATTGTTTCATTTTTCAATCATTTCTGTTCAATAGAGAATTAACCGAAAATTTGGGTACAAACGAAGCTTATTTACTACTAGGTGAAGCTTATATGACTATTCAGGAACCAGAACATGCTATTGAAATTTATGAGTCAATCCTACGTAAAAATCCTAATGATTTACGTTTAGCCAGTAAAATTGGTCATGCATTGGTAAAAATACATCATTACGCTAAAGCTGTATCTTATTATGAAGCTGCAGTGAAAACAGGACAAAATGGTTTAAGATTAGATTTAGCAGATTTACTGATTAACATAAAACAGTTCAAAAAAGCTAGACGATTACTTAATTCAATGTTAACTGATGAAATTATAGAATCTGGTAAGATGAACTTAAACTAATTCCAATCTATAACTTGTGTATTGTCTACAGTTAATAATTAACACTAATGTTGGATATTAAGATCAATTTGTATCTTCCCGTTGATTAGTCATAGACTGAAAGTGGTCAGTCTCTGTTGTCATATGCACATTCTTAGCAGATTGCCTTGATATAACGATAAATCACAAGTATTATTTAAGTTGGATTGTGACTGACAAGCGCAATCCAGTAGGCGCGTTTCGTCCGATTTGGGACTCGTCAGCTGTACCCCATCGTTGACGTTTATACCGAGTGAAGGCAATTGTGTTTGACACAGAACAAACTAAGTTCGAATCCTAGCGTGAACATCAACACTGGGATGCAGGTACATCCAACTGACAAGTCTGAAACTGGACAAAACACGTGTCCTAGATTCCACTTGCCAGTCACAGTCCAACTTAAAAATGTTGCATATGTTATGTGGCCACTTATAATCAATATAGGTCATTAATAAGCCAAACTTTCAATTTACCTTTAGTTCTAATTTTTCTTTTATGTGTAGAATTTTAAATTACGAAATATTGCTAATGTAAACTGGGTATTACTAGGATGTTGTTCTGCGTTAGCAAGAAACTACTCAGTGGTTCCCATCCATGAACCCAGTAGCGACTGAATTCAAGACTTTTAGGCTTTGCAGTGATCGTTTAACTTTTAAACCAATGAGCTTACATACGATGGTTTTCATTTCTAACTTTACTCAATTTATAGTATTGTTAGACTTTCAGTGTTATTTGTCCCACTACCAGAAATAATAAACTTAGCTGTTCAAGACATTTTTTTCTTAGAGTTCTAGAATTGCATTTTAAAGTCAGTCAACGTTAGTCACATGATTATTGTTTTTATTGAGTGCTACATAGTTTGTTAAATTTGAGGTTCCTAATCGCAGACTGATTTTACTTAGTCAACTAATGAAGACCAGTAATGTTTGATAGTTAGATTTAACTAGTCCTTGATATAAGTTTCATAATGATTGATACTTGTCAGTATGGTGTATTCTCAATCTTCGAAGAACTGATACTGATAGATTTCTGTTAAACACTCCGTAACTGGTCTATTTTGACTGTAACTAGCTCCGTCACGATTCTGTGGTGCTTATACTAAATTTTTTAAGCTTTTGTTGATACTTATTCTGTTGATTGACACTAACCACTAGGCAACGTAACACATTATACAAATTCGTGTATATCAGTTTGTTTTTGCCTTCATATCGAATTATGAATGCTATTATGTATTTACTATGTCAATCCTACAAATAAACGGTTATTTTGTATTCATGTTTTGAATATTTTCTTGAGAAATATAGTTTGGAGATAAATAATGTATCATATCACTAAAAATGCATATAACATTTAGAATTGTATTTCTATGACATTCTAGATCACTGTTCACACTGTTATGAATTTTGGCTTTGATATTCAGGGAGGTATAATTGTATGGATGAATGATCGGTATAGTGCTTGAACTTATCCATGACCCGAGTATAATTAATCACACATAACTGTGACTGATTGATCCGAAAGCCCCTCCCCCTAAAAGAAAGGATTTCAGAAGACAGAATAACTTGTTAACAAGTGTCAGTCATTGAATGTAACAAAATAACATGCTTATATGCAAATTATTTTGTACAAAATAAACGATCAAAAACCATTAAAATAACAAATGATCTTGTCGATCACTCGTAAACTTATTACCTGCGTTACTAGGCAGTTGTTCGAAGGTACTGATTCACGAATGCCTGAATTCGTCTTCCTAAGATTTACAGTATATTTAAATTACCCGACAATGTACGGTAAAGCAAAAGGCTCAAGTGATTTAAGTGTTCCTTAATCTTTAGTTTGATTATTACAACAACTGCTATGTACTATTATTCTTGAACTCATTTATATATAAGATTAACACGTATATTGGTTATCTTTTTTCATGACTAGATTGTCTTAGTGTTCCATGTTAATGTGACCTTCATATTTCGTATTTACCATTCTTTAATTGATTTAAGGCAGCCTTATTCAGACATATGGTATATTCCCAGTGTGGTTTTGATATTGCACAGATGGTCATCATTACTAATTCAATGCGATTTTCACATTACAAATAGTGTTTCTATTACGTTATTCCTATTGCAAAAGTCTTAGTATTTCAATTGCAGTACAGTGCTGTACAATTAGAACAGTACAAAAACAGAATAAAATTTATAAAAACAAATTAGTTCAAGACTGAAAATTGATTACACAGTCTATAGTTTATTATGATTATAAATAGTAAAATTATACTTTTATCTAAGAAGATAGAATACATACTACAGACAGAACGTCAGTTGTATACCTCCAATACTTCCAGGTTTCGAAGTGTTTTATGCTTAAAGGTATTTCTAGATACTATGTAATTTTTGTTTTGTTAATGTGACAAATTAGGTTTATCCTCTGGCTTTTAGAAAGAACAACTAGAAATAGTACATTTCCATTCATACACATTAATTTATTCTGATGAGAATTTACATTGCATTATATACTTAAAATTATTAACTGCTTAAATTATGATTTTGTGGAGATTGGTTCTTAATTATTGTTAGTAATCATCACAGATTGATCTCGATAAGGTACCATTGAAAAATAATAAGCTGATCCATCCTAGTATGGAACTATTCAGCGGCAGTATACACCCACGACACAACTAGAGATAGAACTTAAAACCTGTAGGTTTTATGGAGAATAATTATCCATCATCGTCACACTGTATGGCAAAGCGACTGAAATATGGATCATACAGTTGGAATTCAGTCCAGTGATGTTGATAGTTAATCGTTTACTACGACACATTGGTTAGATCTCTAGTCGTGAATTGTCAAGAATGTCCATTACTAGGATAGTGCAGATGTCTAACACTCCCTTGTTTTCAACCTTAACTGACCTATATCAATTCGTGATGTACATAAACATTTTATTAATTAACTTTTATTTTTTTACAACTCATACTAAAGACCATATCTTGACTAAACGAATTAAATCAGTATGAAAATTTTCTTGCTTTAAAATACCTTAGTTGTTTTCAACTTCATTTAACAATAACAAAATGCTGTGTTATGTAAGTCAGAAGTTCGTTTTATAAAGCAGCATTCCTTAAAGTTAAGCTTTATTGCATTTAATATTGAACTTAATCCATTCATAACAGTTAACATTTTCTATTTATGAGTATTTTGATCTTTATGATTTATTTATCTAAATACATAGTGTATTATGTATTACAATTGTACGTGATTATGCAAGTATGTTTCCTGTCACATGCTACGTAATGTAGGTTACTTTTACATTGTAATTATGTATAGTAGACTTTTAAAAATCATTTAGAAAGCATATAGAGTGTGATATTCAATCTTTTTTTAAATTTACTTACTAGTGAATAAGTATCATACTCAGATGACTTATGTATCTTGTTGCATATTATAACGATTTTAGTTATATTCGGGTTTCAGATCATATTCATTTACGTTTCAATATAAGTCTTTTATTAATAATTATTAGTAATTTAGATGGAATACAGTTATTTTGTTTCCAGTTAGTTCGTATAATATTGTGTGTAGAGTTTGATGAGCTAACGTATGTGATATCAACCTTGGAGTGTTGATGTTGGTTGAATGTCTACATGAACTAAATTCAAGTAGGACACCTAATTATAGAATTGTCAATGTTGAATCGTTGTTGCATCAGGTTTGCTTAAATATATATTCTTTATGCAAATAAACCTTTGTTTATTAATTTGACTTCATGCACATTCATACGGATGATCGGATGCATGTATATTAAGTAGTTGGTACAGAGAATTAAGTAGGAATATGTTTGTAACGTAATTAGTGATACAAACAGTCAATGTTTAAACTTCGTTTTAAGAATTGTATTTCTCAAGAAATTTTATAATACTTATGACATACATACTAATATAGAAGTATGCAATATAAAATTTGTTATGCTTAAAAGGTAACCATGGATTCTACAGGACTTTAAGATTACTGTATACTAATCAGAATGAAACCTATCACTTTTACATGTTGTTTTAGCTGTAGATCTCAAAAACTCGTACATGAGACGAGTTAAATTTTACGAGACAATTAAAGGCAGACTGGTGAACGCAATAATCGAATTGTATTGAGATTAACTTCGTTGATATGAATATTGTTATTTGTTAACTGTAATTTAAAATGTTCTTAACAAGTAACTATTCGTGTTCAGCTATAGTCTTTTAATTCTTCTGACAAAATGTTCAATCTGTAAATATAATCATGAGTTTGAAGTAAATTTCCATGATAAATAACTAACCAAGTGGTCTGTAAGTCAATCATATGCCATGACATATGAAAATCCTGAAATCAATCTTTATTTAGACTGTCGATACGCACAGCTAAAAGCCCTATGCTATGTTGTAAAAGCCGTTTAATGTGTTCTTGATTTCACTGCTCGTCTATAAGATCAAAAACAATCTCCAGAACACTCAATCAAAATCAACATGAGCCTACTAGTGACTAGCTCAGGGTGTTTATTTCGTAATGTGGACATGTGATCAGTTGAGTTCCACTATATAAGTTGTGAAACAGTTATCTACTAATTGTAATAAATGTGATTGGGAAATATATAGCGGAATGATTTACTCCAAAAATGTAAATTACTCGACGCCGAACAAAATTTCAAACGCTTGCCACATAGTCTTAGAGCTCCAGGTCCGACACTCTGGTGGGAAGTGTATGTACACCTCTGAACATTTGCATGCAAGGAGCATCTATCAAATAGATTCTGGTTTCTAACAGAGTCCTAATTAAAATCACTTCATGTTAATAAACTTCAAATAGCTATATATTTACATTATGATTTAAGCTGGATCGTGGCTGCCAACTGGAACCCAGGATGCACGTTGCATCCTATTTGGGACTCGTCAGCTGGATGTACTTGAATCCCAGAGATGTTTACTCCGGGACTCAAACTCAGTTCCTTTAGCATCACCAATGCGTTCACCACTTGCCTAGTGAGTTCAAACATCCACACTTATGCAACTGGTGTGTATATGTAATATAGATGAGTTTAAATCTTCCTGTTGATTCGAAGTGGATTGAAGTTGGAGTGTCTTTGTTGCTATATGTTCATTCTGAGGGGATTGCCTCGATGCAACGATAGTTTACAAGTATGATTTGAGTTACATTGTAATAACAATAAAAGCATACGCCCTGGATTCTATTTACAAGTTACAACCCAACTCAAATCATATTCGTGAACTATCGTTGTATCGAAGCAATCCCTTCAGGATGCTCATATAACAACAAATACAATTCAATTCCAGTCCATATAAAATCAACAGGAAGATTTAAACTCTATCAAATTACATATTTGTGCTATATTTAAGGCATTTCTTTAAACGGATATAAAATATGTTCTATGTGTTAGGGTTCTCGCGAAATAAATTGCACCTCGATACCTGCTAGCGAATGTATGACCAACAACACAACAACCAGTAAGCTAAGCTATTCGCAGCGCCCCAGCCCAGCTAACTAGAGAGAAAAGTCCAAAGTCAGCAGAAGCTTTTAATTCCACAGGCAGCCCGGTAAAAGGTACGAAAATCACACATCTCATGCGTATATATACAAAAAAAGAAAGCGTCCTTGAAATTCTACAAATAGCGTACTAAAATAAACAACGAAGCAATAAGATTTAGCGTCTCACTAAGTGGGTAACACGAACTGAAGGTGAAAAGGGAAATTTCTGGCGCAAAAACGAGAAATTTAAATTTACACAAATAAATCACAAAAATAACAGGTTTACCAAAAGAATTCTGGGGATCTGACATTCCCAACACTATGCTACTAATTAATTGAAATTTAAATATGATCAAGTATTATATCAACATTATGTATAATTAATTTTTATATTATCCAAACATTTATCTCTATCAAAATATGTATCTTTTTCTTTTATTTAGTCTTAAATACTCATAAATATTAAATGACATTTCAACATTAAATTACAATAATGAACTAATACATGATGATAGATTTTAATATGTTAATTTGAAATTATTCTATTTACTTTTCCAGTTGTTGTTATTTCTTTTAATGAATTATATCAACAACACATGAAATTGTTTAAGTAAACTGATGTACATGTAGCATAGTTTTACATTTTACTAATCACAATGCATTTTAAACGTGAATAAATACTGAGTTGTAAGCGATGTCGTGTTTATTATATACATAGCACAAATCAAATTCTATCAATCAGATTGTAGTATATCAACTAATCTAAGCAACTTAATATTATGAACACTGTGTTTTGGATGTTAAGCGATGACGTTACCAGTCAGCTGTTCAAACATTTTCAGACTGCATAACTGGGTGAATGAGTTTCAAAGTTACCAAGTAGCGTCAATTTGTTGAACACTACTGATTCGCTATAATGTCTGTTATCAGTGATTGAACTCCACTGGTCACCTAGAGTGTGAGACGGTTACCCAACGATGGCAATGGAAGAAGTAAAGTAAACTAATCTCAAATTCACTGAATTATAAATATCAACTATTGGGAGCCGACTTAATGGTTTAATAGTAAGGCGTTTGCGGCAGCGTCAGAGGGTCCTGGGTTTGATTCCTGGTAGGGCCGTGGGTGCGTACAGCCGAAGAGTTCCATACTTGGACGAAATAGTCGTCCAGTATCTTATGGTAACCAGTGGTTGTCTAGTTCAAATTAATTCGTGATATCAAACCAACATTCAACATTCTCCACAATACCGAATTAAAATTTGTTTTATTTATATTCACTCCATTGATGATAATTAAATCACACATTTCTCCTATTCCATTTGTATTGTACTCATTCTTTTATAAGCTTCCGATGTAAGTGAATTAAAAGAGGTATGCCATGGATTAAAACTATTGGTAAAATTGCAATCAATTGAAGATGATAAACTCACTGAAAGAATGACTACTTTAAACAATTTAAAGTCGATCCAAACAAAACTACTTAAGCGAATACAAACTACTGAAGTTAAAGATGTAGTGAATGAGCAAAAGATCAGTTTATCAGAGTAAGTTAGCTTATGCAACAATAAAATGTTTAACTCTAATAAATTATCTACAGATGCTTAAATTTACTTATTCTGTCCAGATAAATACATTAGCCATATTTTTTCAGTATTTACTTTTACATAACTTGATGGGAGCTTGCCAGTCCGATACCTGAACCAGAGGCGCTCAATGTTTTGTTTAAATTGATTTCATACAAGCGATAAGTTGGAAAGTTTAAATGATAATCATAGACTGTGATAACTAGACAGAGTTAATTTAATAATTGGAGATGTTCTAAGCTTAGATGCATGGTTCGTTAAACTTACACTCGGGTTAATACAACGTTGAGAGTCAAGTGAATTAATTGATGGCCGTGTCTCTATTGATATTTTATGTGTATTATACAGGAGTAAAATATGCAACAAAATGTTTGTTTATTTTATTTTATCATTTTAATATCTTAAAGTTCTACAAATTAACACCCACAATATATACACCATGGAATTAGTAATATAATATAATCAAGAAATAAAGACGAAAGATAATCACAGAAAAAGTAAAAAAAGTAACCGATGGTAGGACATCACGAAAACTGCTAGATATGTGATACAATTTGGATAGAAATTAAAGATTTCATTACATTGTGAAAAATCACTACACTTATAAATATTTTAGTAGAAAACTACAGCAGGTTATTTACTGGCTTCTAATCTCAGCTTCGTCTGTAATATCCCTAGCTATTGAGTTGTACTATCATAATGACTCCCCCCTACACACACCATTAGGGAGGTGGGATCGACAGACTTTAATCCTATACGGAGTTTTTCATGCTTCGGATCCATGTCATAAACTGACTACCCAATCGCAGCACCTTAAATAATGCACTGCATAGAAGCCGCCCAGACCAGTGATAACATTAATTGAGTTGTCATCACTGTACCCAAATTTCAGCATTACTAACACTGTAGTGTTACTGGATGTTTGTAATCCTTCAAAGACAACCATAGTCAAACACAGAGAGACATCGAACATTTTCGGCTTGGGGTTACCAGGCTTTACAAGCATAAAGTATGAATGTTCTCACAAATTCGTTGTTAACCTGATTTTTTATAGCCAGACAACCATATCAAAGGCATCGATGATGGCCAGGATTGACTTAAGTCGATCTGGCTTTCTTTATACGTAGCTTGATTTCATCTGTCACACTAACACCATAACTGTCACAACTACCCAGAAACACGAAACGTTAGACTATTTAAAATGATTCTCCATGAAGAGTGAGAGCATGTACTGACTGAAGTCACTCTTTGAGAAGTTCTTTACATTTGGATGATCCATTGTACATGTAACACTTATAAACACTAACTGCCAACGGATTAAGTAAAATTTGCATGGCTTCTGGATTATCACGCGGTAGGATAATATCATCTGCGCATTCAAAATAGAAACGTTTTTCTCTAGGTAACAAATTCACACAACCAGAGCTCCTTCCAGAATTCTAGTGATATAAAAGTTGAAACGGGATATTGTATCTAGATAACCTTAACTAGCCTTGAGACTAACTCGATGTGATATTTGGTTGCAACAGAAACTGCAGCCAATTTGATTGTATTAATCCGTTTGGCTCAAGATGTCTCCTAACCACTGAAGCACCAGACAGGTATAGCGTAAATTAAACGATGATCAGACTCCAGATAAGCGTTTCATAAAAAACGACAGTCCTGAACTCAACTTCACTAGCAGTCACTGGTCGTAGTGTGATCAGTTTGTGCCTCCTCTTGGGATGTAAGGGGCATCAAATAAAACATTATTAATGGCTATAATGAAAGTCTGTAATGAACAGAAGCAGGTTATCGTTTGCACGAAACTGTAAAAAACGATCACTATCATCTGACCTGAGACCATCAAATTCCGTTGGTCACTTAAGCTACCCTCCTTCGCGTCTAATCACCTAACCTAAAAATTTAAATCTCAATTTAGTAATACAATGACTGTTCAATGTGCTTTCTTGAATAAAAAATGAGTGACGAATTTTAATATGTATCTGTAATTGAAATACCGTCATCGATGGATAAGTAAGAGAGAAGGTTGTCAGTCAGTTAGATAAATGTAGTAACATAGAATATTTGGTAAAATTACTCATTGTATCTTTTTTTTAAGGGAGCAGGACAGGGGAAATAGTGTATATTTGATTTACACTGGTAGTCGTGAAATATTTCAGAATTTTATTGACTGTAATAATGGAAGTTGATTTGGATTCTCAAAAATAATTGATAGTATCGAATGTATTTATCAAAACAGTAACTTATGTACTCTAATACTAATAAGCTGCATTTAGTAAAATATGAAATTTTCAACATGGAGCATTTCAATAATTCCATCATTTTCTTCATAAATATTTGATATTAGGACATATAAATAAAAGAACCATTACACTATCTAGGGGCTTGTATTTTAGTAGCATTTATTTCTCTTCATATTAACTCTTACAACTTTTGCATCGTATAGTATGTGTACTAGATGCGAAATTATATTACTTTTATCCTTCTCTCTGCGTACATAAATTATAATATAGCTACGTGTCATTCTCAAAGAAAACATACAATAAGAAAGATTTGAATAAAGTAGGTAGCTTATTTATGCTAGAATAACATTTCTGTCAGTTGTATAAAGGATTTTGAATGTTCACTCACCACCACATTAATAATGTCGAATAATCAGCTATATATGTTACCAAAAGTTGTCAATATTCTGTACAAAACCACTCAACCGTTCTGTGAAAATCCCGGATAAACTAATTGGGAGTAGTATAGAATAATAACTAATACACAGAATTGATAGATTATGGTAGTAAGTGTTTAGTGATACCGAGACTATGTAGACTTACTACACAATTAATAGAACGAAAAGCTTTTCATTTCGACATTGACAAAACATGTGATGACCGAGATGAAACAGAAGTAAAAATTACACTAAGATATGCCATTATCTGCGCATTTTTCACTACATGATCTTCAATAGTACAAACCTTGTCAGATTCCATAACATTGTTCAGATACTTTAGACTAAAACTAATAGTTTCCTACATAAGATGAATTAGTGCAATCTGAGTACAGTAGGTCATACTTGAAAAAAGGAAGGAAAAAGGAAAAGTACATCAACTCGAGGTATACTAACTTTCTTCAGCAGATAATTGTAGCACTTTTCTTTATCTACGATAAATTGTTCTATTTCAGAAAAATAAATTAAAGTCTGTTAGTTATCCTGCTTTCTATGTTAGCACTAACAAATCTCCCCAACAACATGGGTCTTGAAATAGAACCAAATTAGTAAGTGTCGTAGAGAAACGTACTTCGGAAATACTTTTGCCCATTCTTTAAACTAAACACTAGATTGGGTCTTAAGACAACTACTGTATCCAAAGTGCTTTCATAGCATCTGTGAGTAAAATGACGTGGGTTTATGTGCTCCTCTAGTTTGAGTTAAAATGTACGTACTAATAGTTTATTCACAGTTATGACAAAAGTTGTTGCTATGGCTTTAGACTCAGCATTTATTACTAGATGTGTTCTTTAGTACCAATATCACTTCTAATTTTTCCAAGCTACTTCTACAAGATTTATTGAAGGTACTAGGTAGTGGAAGACATAAAACTCTACCTCATTTCTTAAAAAGGGAACAATGGAATGTAATGTAATCTAATACACCATAATGGGTTAGGTACCTTCATATAACCTCCTCTTAAACTCGGAGAACCCGAAACCAACAAATCAGATCCAGGAAGTTGGAAAGACTCGTTTACATAGCAGGCATCTTAAGTGATCGTCATAACAAGTAGTAAATCAGGGCTTACTCCATTTGAATATAAATCAAATGGATAATTTAGTATAAAGAACCATTATATCACATATATCGATAAATATTATGATACACTTAGTAAGTTATCCTTTTGCTGTAAAGGCCAAGTTAAGAAAGATGATTGAACTTCTAGAATTAATTTTCAGAAGATTATTTTGTATACTTTGACTGAATATTTATTAATCATTCTGTTTCTATTAATTTAATATTGCCCTAACCCTAACCTTCCATTTGACCCATTAACTGTTATTAAAGCATTCTCTGTTCATGAACTAGGATTAATCATTTATGCACCTACTGCCCCATTTTTCTACTACTAATGTCTTTATTTAAGGTCGATATTATTAATATTGATCTATTGTGTGGTACATAAATTTAAACGAGTGCATGAAATATAATTCTGGATTCTGAATCTTGAACTGGTTGACTTACTCTGGTGATCATCTCCTACCAGCTCGGGTTTAGTTTAGTCTCAAGGCAGACCTGCAGGCTCTTGAATATCAAGTTATTTAATAATTGTTGTACTGCTTTCAGTGAAGTTATTATCCGTAGTTGGATAAATTAAAAGGCGTAACAACTTTCAATACATTTTGGTTTCAAGCATCATTTGATAGAACATAATAACAAACCAACTTCAAATCGTTTTGTACTATAGTTACGTAATAAATAATCTATTCATGTCATATTTAAATAATGAATTGACTCTGCACTAAGTCATAAGTATACCGTCGTAAATATGTCATCTAGCATCAAATGACACGTCTTAACATTTGTTAAAAACGGTATTTCAATTAACGTGTTACTATCTTTGATTACACACCAAAACGACTAATATTTCTCAATTTGTTTCAATATTTAAGGACTCTTTTGCAATTAGCGTCTACATATATGTTAGATATTCAAACTCAATGTGGTGATTATTTCAATATGAATCGTTTTGCCAAAAATGATTATATGAAGACAACAACAGCAACAACAATTGATCCGAACAACAATTTATCACAGAATTTAACTTTAATTGTCAATTATTGTGAAGAAGCTATCAAACATACGTCATCTATTAGTGGTCTAGAAATATCCTCTTCTCTTCAACGGAACAAGACAAATCTAAACTTAATAAATTCAACATATGGTAGTGAATTAGATCATAATATAATGGCAGCTATAAATATTGAAGCTAGTTCTATGGTCCAATTAATCAATTTCTACATGTATACAATGCAATATGTAAATTGTGAGCAAGAAATATTGAAATTAGCACAGCTACAGGTAAAGCCAAAAAACGAAGCCAACATATATTCTCTCTCTGTTTTTTGATATGCATTCCATATTTTTCTTACATTTTCAAATTGATATTAAGAAGTATACAATATATGTGTGACATTCAATCTTAGATACCAATGTATTCAATATTCATTTTCATGTCATAAAAGGTGGATTAGGATAGTACACATTTATCGCTTACGTGAACGTTACATATATATATATATATATATATATATATATATATATATATATATATATATATATATATATATATATATATATATATATATATATATATATATATATATATATATATATATATATATATATATATATATATATATATATATATATATATATATATATATATATATATATATATATATATATATATATATATATATATATATATATATATATATATATATATATATATATATATATATATATATATATATATATATATATATATATATATATATATATATATATATATATATATATATATATATATATATATATATA
This sequence comes from Schistosoma mekongi, assembly GCA_034768735.1. Taxonomy (NCBI): domain Eukaryota; kingdom Metazoa; phylum Platyhelminthes; class Trematoda; order Strigeidida; family Schistosomatidae; genus Schistosoma; species Schistosoma mekongi. The sequence continues at coordinate 35,005,398 of CM068307.1, read as the reverse complement.
TATATATATATATATATATATATATATATATATATATATATATATATATATATATATATATATATATATATATATATATATATATATATATATATATATATATATATATATATATATATATATATATATATATATATATATATATATATATATATATATATATATATATATATATATATATATATATATATATATATATATATATATATATATATATATATATATATATATATATATATATATATATATATATATATATATATATATATATATATATATATATATATATATATATATATATATATATATATATATATATATATATATATATATATATATATATATATATATATATATATATATATATATATATATATATATATATATATATATATATATATATATATATATATATATATATATATATATATATATATATATATATATATATATATATATATATATATATATATATATATATATATATATATATATATATATATATATATATATATATATATATATATATATATATATATATATATATATATATATATATATATATATATATATATATATATATATATATATATATATATATATATATATATATATATATATATATATATATATATATATATATATATATAGATATATATATATATAATATATATATATAATATATATATATATATCTATATATATAGAGGGTTATTGATATTAAAAAGAGAACTCTATCTTGCGTTTCAATTTCTAATATTGTAGAAATACTTTAGTCGTATTTTAATAAATGATTTTATAGTCTTTTGCTTAACAATGATAGCAGTTTGCGTTGATGATGTTTAGTGTAAAAATATATTTGAAATTATTGGGTTGGAGAGATGTCATCATCAAAGAATCCTGCTTGACGATTGTCATTTTGAAGGAACTTTTAATTCTAGTGGGATTCAAACGCGGATCACTCACTCCCAAAGTTTAAGATATTCCCATTGAAACAGATATTTGAGCCATAAATGACTGTTGAGTAATTACAAATGTCACGTCTGTTTAATGCTGATAGAATTCTATGAGTTAATTTGCAATATGACGGCAATAATACTTAAATCATTATAATTCAATAATCTTTCTATTTCATTTTGGTAGATAATGTTCTATTACTAGGTCTTGAACACTAAATGTATATCTCTATATTGGGTTTATGAATTAATGCTTCATTACTGAACGGTATTTTACTCATTCATCGATTATATAAATAGATGATATTTGCATAAATATTCTCTTACTAGTGAGTTTTACTGATCCATTTTTATCTGATATATGATCTAGTATTATTGAATGAAGCCTATAAGAAGAATCATTACGTTGATTACATTCTAGTTAAGGTTTACATACATCCAGATAGGTGCGATAAGGCGTTCATATTTGAAGTTCTTCTTTGTGGTATGTCAATACATTTTAAACTGTTTACCATGATAATCATGAAACTAATCTGTGAGTATTTATTGGAGTTCTAGTTTTTAAACTGTAATCTAACACTAACTAATGCTTTTGTATGTTGTTGAACGCTTAAATAACCGAGTAATCTTCAGCACAATACCTAATGCATAATCACTATTTTACCTTTGTTTCATTAAGCATAAATTAACATATTTCTAAGAAAAACTATCTAAAATAATCTACTATGTAAAAAAATCATGAACCTACATACAATTCATGCTGTAAATGCAAACATAAATGTGTTAACGCCAATTGATAGAATTCCCGCTTCAGTCAATTTGATAGTGTAGTACAACGATCAGTGATCCTTGGTTTTCACTGGTATCAAACTGAGATCAGTGTTGGTGACAAGCAATGGTATTAAATACCAATTTGCATAAAACAACTACAGTCGACATATATATATATATATATATATATATATATATATATATATATATATATATATATATATATATATATATATGAAGTTAAGGTAAACAGATTCAGAAAGGGCTTTATTTGTAATTGAAAAAAACGTATCACAATACGCCATTACACAATATAATTAGCTGGTTGCTGATAATTAGTTTTTTGTTATGTCATTTATGTGATGTAAGCTTTACAGCTTACATCACATAAATATACTTCAATTATATTCATCAAAATAATGTTTATCTTAATTACATTTAAAGTTGATCATTTATTTATATGAAATCTAGAAATTGCTATTAAACTGTTCTTCATCAAACTACCTGTTAATATTCAGTTCGTAATACCTATGTATGTATAGTAGATTTTAATAATACAGTAACCTAGTAAAATCATTGACGTTTAAAAGGGAAAATTTTGGGTTCTTGTCTTAGCACTGGAATATGAGTATTTTAATGTGATTTGCATAAGACTATACATTAGTCATGAACTCTATTCGTAACCACATGATAAATATATTAAGATCATTTTCTTTGCATTTGATTTGATAAATTTAATTATTTCCTTTACTTGTTATATTTGCAAAACATTCCTGTCAGTAATTATTTCAATAACTAAAAAGAAGAAAATAAAGAGATAATGTGTTCTTCTATTGGTTAGAAGTTAACTGACTATACATTTGTGATACGACAGCAACAATATAAGTTGTTAACCTATTTGAATCCATAATTATTTGCTTTAATTTGAGGTGGTTCATGGAGATCGGTATTAAGTTTTAGTTGTTTGAATTTGTCACAGGCTGATGAACGCCCAACCCTCTGCACAACTGCACCGGAATCTAGGGTGCACAGTGGTGGGGAGTCCCAAACTAGGAAGAAACAGCTGTCTACTGCTCCATGGTTTTCAATGGTACCCTGAAAACAATAATCTGCAAAAAATTCAATCAGTCGTTTGCTTTTGTTGAATAAGATGAGATGAAACTATGTAAAAGTTTCCAGACATCTTCTGTGTACAATCTGTACGCTACTATAGTTTACTACAATTTTATTAATTAAACAAATCTCATATAGTATGTGTGATAGTAATATTGAATGACAAACTTCTATTGAGTGTAAAATGTTCAATGTTACTTTAAAATCAGCGAGAATTGAAAAGAATCGTATCATTAGTTTAGAAGTAGTTAAGGTATCATATTAACACATCAGTTTTCCTTTTTTTTTCCACTGGATCTTAATTAAATAAAATACGAAAAGTTTACAACAATACTAAAAATTTACCTTATATCCTGTTGTTTGTTTTACTTTAATTGTATAAACACATTAATTAAATCATAGGTCCACAGTACTGTATCTAATTATATTGAACAAAATATCTTTTAAAAAATATGATAAAGTATACAGATTATACATATGGTAGTCAGTCAGTAGCAACGTAGAACTTGGTATAAATATTGTAGAATGGATACATATGAGTTTGTGTTTCTGGGCATATGTATATGGTTATGCTTCAAATTGAATTATCTGTGTTCAAGCCTTCTGTAACTAAAAAATTTGTGTCATTTTCAAAAAGTTATTTCTGTGGATTTTTCCAGAATTGGTTATATAGGTAATACTCAGAAGTTCTTATATATGAAATCATATAAGCATGCTCCGAGTTGGTTATCCAAGGGTCTAACAAAGTCTACTACCAGCGTAGTTTTGTTTACCTAATAGACTATGATCATGAAATAAAAATTGATGAAGCCTATTATATTGTATCTAAAGTACCAAATAATTTGCTCAAAGTTGTTAAATATGCGTTTGCATATCAAAAGTACTAGACGTTAACTCAAAGAAAGATAATTTATGTACACAGAAGAAACATATTCGACCCCTCTGTTTACCTTGGCCTACAATAAGGCCTGGTCCCTAAGAATTTTTTTGGCTATCTTTCCTGTTTTTCGTTTCCCTTATTTTCTGTCCTTTCTCTTTGCATGATATTCATACTCCTTTTTTGTCAGAGTTATTCCAATTTTGTTTTATTTTCTATTCATCACTGCATTACAATAACTGACTTATCGCTAACTTTATAGTCGTTACTATTATTACCATGATTTTAACCCTGCGATTTTGACATTATTAATTAAAGATCATCATCTATTAACATGACGCACTCAATCTTACTAATACCATATAACCTTTTTAATGCATTTTAGCACTATCTTTCGTATTTGTCTAAGGCCATTTTTAGGCATTTAAAGATCGAATCGACATTTAATTTGCTAATTTCAATCCAGGATTTATGACATATTCAATCACAATGCTTATCCTATTACACTGTCAAGTTATAGAAATGATATTTATGTATTTGTAAATGTAGAGTCTGAAGAAGAATTTATCGTAAACAATTATTTGCTCAAATTTCTTGACTTTTGATCAATATATCATCGTTTCAAATAAAACTGACTCTCGAAAATGAATACGTAATCAGTGAGTTATTCTTTCAAAACTGTCTTGTAAAAGGAGATCCGAACGTAGCTTTCAATCTAACCATATATCTCTAAACAATACATTCTAATTGTTACATTAATTTCAATTCAGCACAACGATTCAGCGTGGAGATTTCTTTAACTTGGCATCTTTCTATTCATTGGAATATTACAAATATATTACTTAATTCGACAAATTTTGTATGTTGTTTTATGATTAATTGTTAACCACTTATGAGCTATTTAATTGAGTCTTCCTCTTTTTCTCTTCTAAACATACCCAGGATTACTATCTCGAATAAGTTTGCATTCTTGATGATCTATATCATTTTCAAGAATATGTTTTAAGCATTTAACACGATATTTACGAGGACCATAATCCGCTATATTTCGTTTTGAACGCCATTACACTATCTGTTGATCTACTGAGCTCATATAGCCACTAATTCGTTTAATGGGTTTTAGTGTGAGCAAGAAAAGCAAGCTCTACTTTTCACTGTTAGCTAAATTTCATGTATACTTAAACCTGTTATATATCTTGATTTAATCTGTTCAGGACGGAAATAGTAAGGAGGTTAGTCAGTTGCAGTTCTCAGTTTTATCAAAGGGATATTACATAACTTTTTTACACTAGAATTTTTAATTTGCCATATATGCATGCCATTTCAGTTTAGCATACTAACATATGATGACGGTTTGGCTCTACGGTTGTCATTTTCCTCAGATGAGTCAGCTACATTCAAAAAATTTGAAATTCATGACTGAATTTCTATACCTCAATCTCTAACTTGACCTTATACCCCAAAATAGAGCTGTCTAGTATGTGGATAATGTTGATTTGATTAATATGAAACACCTATGCATGTTAATTCTATGATTTTGGTTTCTGGAAACTATCATTTTATGTTATCTACTTATAGCAGCATCATAATTCACATCAGCAGAATAATCAATGACCTGCATAATTGACAGCAATATGTAGACAAGTCTACACCCTTTTTTTGTATCACAGTTTGTTTTCTTAAATCATTATTATTATTACAATTATAATTACTATAAGTGGGTAGATTAAACTTACTAAACTTATTTGTATGTTGTTGTTTTCCCTTTAATCTTTACAGGAAGAAATTGAAATGGCTTTCACTAATGAAAACATGAAGAATATCAGTTGTGATTTGAATCAGTCTAAAAACACATTTATGTCATTAAAAAATGAGCAGTATCTACACAAAATAGACAAAATGATAAATAATTCATTTTCGTTATCAACGTATATGCCAAATATACCTTTGGCTGGAGTTTTAATGTCGAAACTATTGATAGTAAAGGGAGATTTTGAAACAGCAAGTAAACACTTGGAATATGTATTACATAAGAATCCATGTAAGTTATAATAGTTGTATGTAAATTATATTAAAACTCAACTCAAGCCGACAGGAATATTTAAAAAGTTCTAAAAGCCTTATGGTATTTTTTATCATAGTTTTTTCAAAATAATCATGAGCTCATTAATTTCAAGAGATCATATCAAAAGTACTAATTAATAGAAATTACCAGTAGAATTCTATCTCACTATAGGTCAGATATTTACTTACTAATGTTAGTTGGTTGGTGGGTCTGCATTACAGAGAATTTATTGAATCTCTAAATGTATAATAATGAATGATATTTGTATGAGGTTTGTTCACTCGTTGGGTCGTGGTTTCCCACCGATAAGAAGTTTCGTACTATAATATGTGTACATTTGCTTAAGCTGGTACAAATTATTATACTTCACCGAAATCATTCTATATTAATAAAACCTTTAAATCTCCAAGTCCGAATACTTGTAAAATGTCGATATAATATCTAGTATAAGTTTAATTCACTTCATTTAAGTTCGTTGCTTTGAATAAAGTTTAGTTAGATGTATTTATTATTTGGAAGCCTCGTTTACTTCTAAAATGCGCTTTCTTAGGATTTTCTTTTTAAGCGTTAGCATTTATTAATGACAACATTTAAACCAAAATATATATTACTTCAGTAGTATAAATAATCATAGTTCTCCTTCAGTAATAATCAGTAGTGTGATGGTCTTTGTTTTCAAACTAAGAATGTAAATCGGTTGGGTGCAAATGTTTTATATAACTTGAAGTTACATTTGTTATTCAGCTTCAATATAACTTAATAACTGATTGGAGGCTTCTGTAACAGCATAATATATTATATCTCTCACACGTTACTTCTCTCTACTTGGTGTGAAACCAGAAAATGATTCGAGCAGAAAACAAATACAAACATCTTCGAAAACTGTGACCAACCAAAGATATGGTAGTGAAAACACTAGTTAATATGGTATATACATGTAGAATTTTGCTGATTCGTCAATTAGAACTGATTATTTGAAATATAAGGTAATCATGATTATCCGATTAAAGCACTCTAATTATTGGTATCCTACATTTTATCCTAACATATAATGCTTTACAATAGTAGTAAATGTTATTTATATTAACGAATTCATTAGTACATTATTGAAGGATATCGATGTATTTATTCCTATAGAATGTAAATATTTGATATTTTGTACTATTTTACTAATTATTGTATATTATCATTTGTTTAGGTCATTATGAAGCTCTTTCAAGTTTGATTGATACTTATCGAAGATGTGGTTTATTGTCATCCATTCCAGAATATCTAGAAAAAGCTAAATTACATAATTCTCAGGCTGAAAACACAAGTGGTTTAAATTATTGTTGTGGAGTTTATCATTTGTAAGTAAAATAATCTCCACGGAATAAACCTTCATTTTATCAAATGAATTCATTCCATATCAAGCAATGTATTATATGTTTACATAGGATGTTGAGGAGTTTTATATGATGGAATAGTCTCAGTAAGAATATTATTGAAAATCAGTAAATAATCGACAACTGATTCCACTAGCCCATTAGTGACATCGAGACTGGATAATAAATTACTTAAGCTTGTCATCACTTCACATACCTATCATTTAACTACTTATTTGGAGCAAGTTACGTTAGCAGATCATTTAACAATTTATTCTATTTTACTTGTGAGCACTTCCCAGCATAGTTAAGCAGGGGCGTTATCAAAAACATTAGCAGTTCGGTATTAGCTTACTTAGTTCAAACGGGACAAACAGAATATGAACCAATCATTTACTACAATCCTCAATCCTACTGGCTGTTTACGAAGACTAGTTATAGTCATCGTCCTTCAAATATTAGAAGCAATAATTATACTAGTGAAGAGACCAGAGGTTTATATGATAAAGAAATACATTCTATTTCTTCTCTTACCTTGACCACCCCAAATTCAGGTAAGTTAATTATCACCCTAATTATACTATGACTTGATAGGAGTAGTGTACAATTAGCATTCTCTTCCGTGCAATTTTACAACTTGAGTTTATCCAATACAAATTATATATTCTTAATTCTCATCATTTACAATTCCCTATACTATTACTACTACTATGATTACTACTGTTATTATTAATCGTTGTTACGATATAGTGAGTCTGAATTTCACTCAACCCACTCTTCTATTTTTAACTTAATTCATCAGATCAATCAATTATTGTCTGTTACATATACCGCCGATTCGAATTCTTCAAACAATTCTCTCCTACGTTCTCTTTTCCAGTTCCTCCCAAGTAATATTCAATCTTTTTATATCTGTCTCCGACTCCAGGCTCAGTGTATTCATTAGTCCTCCTCCTTTCCTTTGACCTTGGGGATTTCAATTTAGGGCTTGTCTTATGACGTAGTTTGATGATTTCTTCAATGTCGTTGAAAACGTTCAGTAATGTTCTCTTGTCTATGATATAAATTGCCTTCTCATATTTAAGGAAGTTCACACAAAATGATGAGTTCCATTTAATTGGCTTTTCAAAAATGATCCATGGTGTCTCGGTTTGGTCGATACACGATCGTTTCATACGGAATCTGGTATGTTGATCTCGAAGTTGTGTGTCAACTGGATTTTTCATTAGGTTTAACAACACCATACTGTAGGCTTTTTCTCTAAATGATAATATAGTGATGCCAGTATTGTTCTCACTTTGTTGGTACTTGTCCATACTCCCAAATCTTTTTTAATACTTGGCATATCTTCGCAGTTCTTTTTCTATGTTTGATTTCAATGCCTAAGACGGTATATTGTCCTCCCTGCTGATTTGGAACTCTTGGTTTGTCCAATGGTCAATATAATTCCTCTCATTTTATATACGCCTTCATTTCTAAACGAAGAATATGATTTGACTATAGTTTTTTTTCTATCATGACTATTGTTAGACACGCACAAATATAACAGTTTTTAATTATCACTCACCCCCCATTTTATAACTTACTATTTAATTGATACCAGTTACCGTATTCCTGAGTCTTTGAATAAACTATGGATCAGATTATAATTTTAATGTAATATGACGACCTAGTTTGAATCAAACAACCACTGACGACCAAGAAGCACTGGATAGCTGTTTCGTCTTAGTATGGGACTATTCAGTAGTACGCATCCACAACCTTACTAGGGATTGAACCCAGGATCTACAAACTACGCTGCAAACGCTTTAACAACTAAACTGGTTGCCAACGGTTGATATTAATAGCTCAGTCAATTCGCCATACATTTGGGCTACGCCATTCAATAGCGTCGGCGGGTAACTGCCTCACACACGAGGTATCCTATACTAGAATAAAACTACTGTCCAGTACTTACTGGTTGTCCACAATTGTCATCAAACTTCCTTTGTTTCCAATGATTAAAAATGTTTAAAATAATGATAATCGTTTGTCGAAAGTAAAATGACTTAAAATTGATTTCAGTGATCATTAGTGCATTTACTTTCAAAATACAATATTCGTTATACATGGTAAAATATTCGTTTGTAATTATAATCTCGTTTCTTTTTTAAGTAAGTTAGATGTTTTAATGTGTTTTACAGTGTTATATGAAAATATGAAAAGTTTAATAAATTGTTCTATGGTATATTTATTCCTTCAGTAATTTAGTTACTGTTAACAACATTAAGGAAATTTTTTTTAAAAAAAACATCTCGATGATTACTAACAATATAAGTAATAAATTAATGTTTAAATGTTCGAAACAACAAGAAAATTACATCACTAAGTCACTGTTTAAGTAATTGTAAAAGTCATTGAATATCTGGAAATTTTTGTAAGATGATGTTATTTCGAAGTAAATTGTAATCCTTAACTTGCGTTAAAAAGTAAAATACAGATTCCTATAAATTAACTTTAACAATCTAGTATCATATTATATAACATTTTTAAGAATGTAGGACTAATGAAGTCGTTGTTTAACGAAAAGCATCCCTTCTTAAAGAATATTACTAAGTGACCTAATATATCAGATAGTAGTTGTTCATTGAGGCGTTTGATAGTGTAGATAGGAGAACACTATGGAAACTTCTTCGACACTACGGCATACCAGAGAAACTCGTCAACATCATCCGAAACTCTTACGACGGGACACAGTGCAAAATTGTGCATGGAGGACAACTGACAAATGCATTTTCAGTGAGGACCGGAGTCAGACAAGGTTGCTTACTCTCACCTTTTCTCTTCCTCCTAGTGGTCGACTGGATCATGAAGACCTCCACATTTGAGGGAATGTACGGGATTCAATGGACAAGTAGGATGCAACTCGATGATTTGGACTTCGCAGATGATCTAGCTCTTTTAGCACATACACACCAACAAATGCAAGCGAAGACAATCAGTGTAGCAGCAACTTCGGCATCAGTAGGGTTGAACATACATAAGGGAAAGAGCAAGATTCTCAAATACAACACAAGGAGCACCAACCCAATTCAACTTGATGGCGAAACTCTGGAAGAAGTGAATACTTTCACATATCTGGGGAGCATCATCGACGAAAAAGGAGGGTCCGATGCAGATGCAAAGACAAGGATTGGCAAGGCAAGGGCAGCATTCCTACAGTTGAAAAACATCTGGAACTCAAAACAACTGTCAATTAACCTCAAAGTCAGACTCTTCAATTCGAACGTGAAGACAGTCCTGCTGTATGGAGCTGAAACTTGGAGAATTACGGCAAACATCCTCAGACGGATACAAGTATTTATAAACAACTGCCTACGCAAGAAACTGAATGTCCGTTGGCCGGAAACCATCAGCAACAACTTACTATGGGAGAGGACAAACCAACTTTCAGCCGAAGAGGAAATTAGGAAAAGACGATGGAAATGGATAGGACATACACTACGCAAACCATCAGACTGCATCACCAGACAAGCATTAACATGGAATCCTGCTGGGAAACGGAAAAGAGGAAGGCCAAAGAACACGCTGCGGCGAGAATTGGAAGCAGACATTAAAAGGATGAGCAGCAACTGGAAACAATTGGAAAGGATTGCTGAGGACAGAGTTAAATGGAGAACACTGGTGAGCGGCCTATGCTCCTCAGCGAGGAGTAACGGGCATAAGTAAGTAAGTAAGTTGTTCATTGGCTTACTTTCGTTAAAGTAATATATAGTCATTTTGAAATGACGGAAATTTAGACGTCAAGTAAATATTTTCAGAATTTTTGGGTCGTTTGAACTAAAAATCAATGACTGTTGTTTAAAAATGTCTTCCTTTTTTATGTCTTCATTAAAAGGTGACAGCCTGTATTATCATGCTAACTAAAATACCTTTTAGGCAATCGTCTTCTAAAAGTCGAAAACTAGATGGTCTTACTGTACACTGAAAATGTTCTTATTTACTTACAACTAGAAAATAAAGACAACTACGACATTATCTATAACATAAATTTTATCAACCATATGAAATATTATGCTTCACAAAGTGTAAGCCCCTATCTTCACCTATATATTCATGAACATTAGACTTATAGTGATAAGGCATGATAATGTATTACTTATATCAGTGCATTCACACGATATCAAAATGACTGTGAAATTAATAAATTACGGATTATGGAAATCCGAAAAATGTAAAAATCATCTCAGCCTTCTATAAATATGCTGCTACAGAAATAATCCATAAATCTTTACTAAATAAGTCAACTAAGCAAACTAGTGGGAACCTAAAGGCAAATCAAGTTAATAAGATAAATGAAAACCACCATTTAGGGATAATGTTGTTAAAAGACCTGATTTTATACTGATGAAGCTGCCAAAGTACTCAATGATACTTGATGATGTTAACTAGAACAACAATAAACATTTCTCAATTAATATACACAGCTCAATGAAGCCATGTATAATAATTTGTAAGGTGAATCCTATGAGATATTTATCCTAAGCATTCTACTTCAAATAGTAGAACCTTTGTAACTGTTTAACTACTTGTTACTCACTTCCTGCAGCAGAAGCTAGTTCTAAAGACTACGTGTGCTTACCACATCATAGATTTAAGATCCATAGTTTTTGATCTTTGCAGCAGGATTATGATTTTATTTCAAAAGCATAAAATACAGTGTGTGTATCCCAATTAGACGTCCTCTTATAGCGAAATATAAGTTTGCTTGTTAGATGCATTTTTATAAACTTCACATATGACTGTTATCAATATCTAAGATTAAAACTTGTTATGATTACATAATAATGGCCAATCCTTCATCTATAAAACTTTATTTCAACAAGTGTCGTTCAAACTGTTTGCTTTTACCAAAACACTTGTTTTACAGAAATATGTAAATCACAATTATATTTTGACTACATATTTTATCTAGTTACACAGGTCAATCATCTGTTGCTTTGACTTATTTCAATCGATGCAGAAATGATGTTGAATATGCAGAATTATCAATATATCGAATGGTTGAAATATGCATTAATCCTGATAATAAATTATTAGGCACAGAATCTGTTATGCAATCTAATAACAACAATAATAATAATGACTCAAATAACGCAAATGATTCAAACTACAGTGATGAGTTGTTGAGTAACAGTAGTATTGGCTATGAAACAGCTGAACAGTTATTAAAGGTAAAGAGAGCTGATTATTTTATTTTGAATTATTCGTTATTTACACTTTTTGTACCAGCCTTAGATATACTCAACTATACATACCACTTATTAGAAGGTGAAAAATGTAAACTTCATAATTAGTTTAAACTCTAAAGTTATATTCTGACTGTGAAATTTATATATTAATGGTGACGTTGTGGTTCGAATCATTTCTAATTGTAGGGATTCTATTGATACTCTTGTTCATTCTAAAGTATTAGTAATAATGTCATGGCTAAAGTGAACATTTTCCTCTAGTAACTATTTTGTGTGTAATGTTGTCCAACTATCAATCCACGAAGTTATTGGCTGCTGAAGCGGATCGGGTTAGTAGTTATAGACTATCTGTTAACAGTCCGTGCAATAACCTTGATTAGAGACAGGAAATGTTAGGTAATGTTAGAGAAAGTCCGCTACAAGTGATTAGTTATAGCATTATTTTGTACTTACATTCTTTAAGTTCACTCCTGTTCAAGCCATAGTTCCGTATGTTAAATCTTTCATGATCTCGTTGATACTAGTATTATTTTGATCGTATTTCTATTTTTCTGATTAATTTCATCTCATTAAACTGTTGAATGATAATCGAGAAGTTGTACATAGATTAGTATGAACTAATTAGAATGGTCAACAGACTCATTGATAATTTGTTTCTCACATGGAGAACAAAGGAAGAAAAATAACTTTTATCTTAATAAGAAGAAAATGTGACATTTGTTTAGAAATGTAAATAAATATGAAAACCCCATGAAAACAAACGATTGATAGTACGTAATAAATTGAAATTAGCGTACTGTATTTTAGTCAGGATTTTTAAGCTATCTCTAACCTTTTCTCAAGTATCATAACACTTGTAGATTCTATTCATCAAATATTGATCTTAATTAGTATATCAGTGGAAACTCTAAGAATACTAGACGAATATTTCGTCTTAGTATTAAACTCCTAAAGACTCTACTCCTTTGACTTGTCCATGGATTGAATCCAAGACCATCATAACTACAGAAAATGGTTTGGAATGCAAACTCACATTTATAATTTCAGTCAATGTTTTGATTGTAATCTTTGATATGGTTATTTTTACCCACTTCTGAATAGCGCCAAATTCATATAAAATAGCTAAACAATATTTATCACTTTATAATGCACTCCATTTGAAGTTAATCTATGACGAACAGAATGAATAAATCCTCAGTTATTCTTATTATTCTTTTATTTTGTTTTAATCTGATGTTACTAATTTTAAGAATATTTATTACTCATTTTAAATGTTGCTTCTTTTATGTTTTTATAGGAGTTGAAAATTATTAAATATAAAAAACGATATCATTTTATTTCAACTTTTGCTTTATTGGCAACAAAATGTAAAACACATTTGGAATCTGCTTTAGAAACATTTGCCCAAATGTCGCATGAAGATGTAAGATATTTTAATTAGTGTAGTAATAATAACAAGCAATCATTATAAAATAATTTAAAAAGTTTGGGTTGAATTGTGACTGACCAGAGGAATCCAGGAGGCGCGTTTCGTTTTATTTGGGACTCATCAGTTACATGTACCTGCATCTCAGTGTTAATGTTCACACCAGAACTTAACTTTAGTTCGTTTCGTGCCAAAGTCGCCACCCTCACTACTAGGCTACAGAGTTCAGACGGCCACACTTATGCAACGGGTAAATATATATATAATAAGAATGTACTTAAATCTTCCTGTTGATTTATCATGGACTGAAATTGACCAGCCTCTGGATTCAGTAGCAAAGTAGTGAAGGTGGTGGCGTTTGGCACGAAACGAACCGAATCGGAGTCTTGGTATGATCAACAACACTAGGATGTAGGTACATTCATCTGACGAGTCCCTAATAAGACTAAGTGCGTTTCCTGAATTCGGCTTCCCAGTCACTAACCAACTTAAACAATACTTGTAAACTATCTCTATATTAAGGCTATCCACTCAGGATGGATATTTGGCCATAATGATTGATTAATTTCAGTCCATGACTAATCAATTGGAAGATCCAAGTACATTCTAATTATTTAGATTGATTTTAATTTTATTCAGTGATTCATTGTCTCTTATATCCTCTGGATTAATTGTACTGTTAAATGAAAGTTTAATAGTTGTTGCAATTTTATGATTATTTCGTCATTTCACTATTTTATTAGTGAGTTCCATCAATTTGATGATGATAAACTACACAATATCTAATGAAAATCAGTTTATCTAGCAGACACAAATCTGTATTTACTAACCACTGATTACTAGTCCTTCAAGCTGGCAAAGATTCGTATAGCACATTTTCGTTAAGAATTCATGTACGTTTTGTGGATAAATACCAACTGTCGTGTAGCCTTCATCTAGAGTTTATTTTTAAACAGAAAGTTATCAAGATACAAATTTGTAGTTCTGGATATAGCACCCATAGTGTGCATTTGTTTTAACTGTCTTATTTGTGAAAAAATAAAAACTTGAAGATGAATTAGTTGTAAGACTAGTAAGCGTTTAAGTAATCAATGTATAAAACGTAGAAATGACTAATGAAGTCTTAGGAATTTAACAAATGTGCTACTTTTTTCCTGATTTTTTTTGATGTTATGAATCTAATGAACACGAATATAAACAATTACAAATAGTATTGTATATTGCAATTAGTACTATCGTAATGAAGTTCCTAAAGCAATAATTGAAACCTATTTATTAGTATAGTGAATAATTTTTGATTGACCCTAAAAGATTTGACAACGAAGTATAAACAGATGTTTATTATATAATACTGCCTTGAGAAAAGATAATGCACTCTCAAGGGAGAGAAATACAGCATTCCAGTAAGATTCGAACCATTAAGCATATACCAAAATGAAAGGAAGTTAAAAAACACACGGTGTTTATAATCGAATAGATAATTGTCGTAAAAGGCTCATGAAGGTTTAAGTTAAAAAACATATAAAATCAATAACGTACATTGATTTCGTAAATGTGCTATATTGTTCGTAGTTAAATGTTCCCATTTCATAATTTTGAGTTAAAGTAATTGCTGTTTTCTAATGGTAACCAATGATTAGATTAAACGGGTATGTAAATTTGTCTTGTGATAGTTCAGCGCAGAAATCATTTAGTTTGAGTAACACACTTGGGAAAATTCAAAATACTCTCAGACACACTGATTACTTCTCAGGCCTCATGGTTTATTTAGATTTCGTCAATGATCAGAAACATGGGAAGCTAACGTTGTGTATTTATTGATATAATTCAATGTATAACTCAATTAGTATTGAGAAACTTGTCTAGTTATTTATTGTGCAGATCGAATACTATCGATCAGCATACGATGTATCCACCAGTTTAAGTAACTCGACATCTCTGGAAGTATCATGAAACCATATTTAATCCATGTTTTTGTGTGATGGTTAGCAAATGACGTAAGCGTAATTGCTGAACTGACGAGAACATTTTCATTATCAAAAGTGCTAGATCTGACGATTATTAATATTTACAAACAATATTTTTTAATAATTATGATGTGCATGTATGTTAAGTAAACATTTTCTTCAGTATAAGGCAATGCATACTGCAAATACCTAGAGCCTCAAAAGTGGTCATGACTAATGGGCTTCAGTCATGTCGAATGTAAGAAAAATATTAGGAATGACAATGGATAGGATTACGCAATATTGTCTCAGGGGTTTGGAGCGCTGTAAGAAGCCTGAAGGACTTGGATTCAATCCCTAGTTAGGTTATTCAGTCGGACTGTTGAGAAGTCTCATAGTAGAACATAATAGCTGTGTACTATTTCTTGGTATTCACTAGTAGTCTCATTGAGGTCAATCCATAATATAAAATTTCAGATTCAATTTCAACTAGATTTTCATCGATTGTTATTTCATCAGACTTCTTTCGAAACAAAAATTTAAAAAGGAGTTGTTTGCAAAGCTGATTTTCACCCCTTTTTAATATAGATGGTATTTAACCACCAAGGAGTAAAGTCTTATTATTATTAATATTATGAGATTTAGTACAGAGTTCATGCCAGTTTACAGGCATGATCATTATTATACAGAAATGTTAACTCTTGCACAATGGAACACAAAGTTTTACCGAAATGAGTGCTTGACTAACAATAACATTTACAAGACACTAGATTTATGTGCAGGAAGATTAAATGTAAACAAGAAAACCGTCAACCACACAACTGGGAGATACTTTTCGGTCTTAATTGTTCAGGGATGCGTCAGTAGAGAACACTTATTAATACATGTAATCAGTTCAAGAAAAGGAGTGTCAAAAACGCGACACAAGGAATATTTAGATACTACACGGTTGTTTGAAATAGTCAATTGTGGCGTCAAGTATGAACATGACCTTGTGTGGGACAGCACCTTGCAGGTGGACGATGGAGATCGGAGGTACTATATTAAGTTATCATGAGTAGATCACAAAGATGCAATTTCCTTTTCAGCGTGGATTCTGGGTGATATTTTCAACGTGATACAATAGTTGGGAACTGAAAAGATAAAGAAAAGGAACAAGCAGCAGGGTGAGAGGACATATAACCAATTAAGCACATCTGATTCCAGTGAGACCTAAAGTGTACATATTGGATTAAGTAAATCTCATTTGTTATTCGACATTTTTATTCTGAGAAACGTCGATTGATACTAGAGATAACAGTGGCAAATTTTAGATCTACTTTATCGTATAAGATAAAGTATGGGGTATTCATTGAAGGATGCTTTTAAATGTGTTGATTCTGTTAACAATTTAATTGTGTGAGATCGTCATTTTGGTCTGATTGTGTTCTTTGTACTGGATAGTTTTCGTCGTCATCCACTACAAATCTCTACCGTCTCATGATTATAATTTCCATAGAATTATCATTATGTTTAATCGTTAATTAAAATGATGCAGAAAAAACATTTGAGAAATTATTAAATAATTATTTAAATATCTTTAAAAATATACCATGATTTCTATGTAAGTAGTCTGTTTCTACTTGTTTTGTAGCCAGATAGTGTTTCACCTATTTATGGTGCAGCTGTTTGTTATATCTATTTGAAACAAAATCAAAAAGCACGAAATCAACTGAAGCGATTAGCGAAAGTACCTTGGAATTTTCAGGTAGAATTACTATTTACATAATTTATCATGCAATTCCTTTTCATATACTTGTTCACTATGATCCAATCTCTAATAAAATAATGAAGTCAGCTAACTATCGACGAACTAATCAATTGATGTGAATGATGATTTATTTAGATCTTATATATCTTATATCAAAGTTACTAAGAATTTTAGATCTGAAAATTAGTGGAGCTCCAAGAAGAAACATTAAATGACTCATGTAGTTTGTATAATTGACTAACCTTAACTAGATAACTGTTGAGAGTATAGAATCATAGTCCAGCTATCTCGTTCTAGGATTGGTTGTCTTTGATGTTCATCACAGAACAGTATGTATGTTATTAATACGTATTCTAGTCACTTGACAAACATTAATGCGGGGAACAAATTCTTTTTTTCGCAAACATTTAATCGTTAATACAAAAATAGTCTGAGTTTCGGAAAAAAATATGAACAATCAGATGTTATTAGGGATAATAAACACAACTATTACAAAATTGCTCTTCGCATGTTCGTGTTTGGCAAAAAATTAAATGGACAAAACATATCTCGTAATTATAAGTAGAATATAGGTTTCTACACTCACAATACATTTAACTTGCAACCATTGAAATAACGGTCCCCATAATTATTATTGCGCCACTTCTTTAAAATAATGTGCATAAAACGTCTATGACGCGCCACTCACATTCGTGATCACTATGAAGTATGACGATATTTAGTTGAGTTCCTTATAGTGCTTGTCAGTGTTACAAAACTAAGACAGAGTATTTGTCCGTCGGCCAGTGGCATTTCTATTTATTACTCATTCGTTACCTATTCATAATGACAGCTAAAATTCATAAACTTTGAATGAATCCACACAATAGTTTAGCACTTTTAAATATATAGCAATTGCTAAACAATGTTGTACATTTAGCTTATAAGTGCTCGTCAATTCCCCAAAAAATGCATTTTGTTTCAATTTAAACGTTAAGGGCAGACGGAACTCTATTCCGGTACTGATATACACACTGATACTGGAAACCGGCACTTGATGAGTCATCGCGTTGTTCTCTGAGCTGAGAAATTTACTTAGTCAAAAATTAAATTGACACAAACAGCTTAGGATGCATATATTCCTAAAGGAACTGATTAAATGCAGTCTTGTATATCATTAATAGGATGCTGTAAAACGTTACTGATTTCTATATAATAGTAAAGTATTATTTTAATAATGTGAACATTCTCATTCAGACGTTTAGTAAAAATGCGAGATATGGTCTAGAAATATTTCTTTTCAGTTAAGTTTTCAACAAGCTTCTACTCTATATGATCGTGTTTTACAATAATCGGGTAATACTAAACTAATGATAATGTTACATAATAGCTTTAATTAAAAATTATTTTCCTCATGTGCTTATGGTGATCGGACCAAATAATTCAAGATAACGTATTCATAGTAGTTAAAAGTCAATGCATGTAGTTTAATAAAATACATAATATCAACTATTAGAGAATTGTAATTTATGATAATAGCATATTAAATTCATAAGACTACATACAGACGAATACAAAATATAAAATTAATAGTTTCTGTTAATAAAATAGGCAGAATAGAGATAATGGAGATGGCCAAATAAATCAGAGTGGCTACACAAACTTCTTTAAGACAAAAGATTTAGTATTTGGATGTGAATAACAACAGCTTCGGAAGTGTACAAAAGACAAGTTCTTAAAAACTTCGTGGTATATTACATAGAATACAATGGGCAACTTTAAAGCTTCATTCAAATCCATTTGTTGTCTCAAGCTATTTAAACGCTCATGAAGAAAATATTTACCTACTCTTAATTGTCCTTTAGTGAAACAAGTAAGATGATGGTCTAAGATACAGAAACAGAGTTATCGAATGGTGAAACCTATGCAACTAGCTCCATAAAAGCATTTGAATTTGCGAACACGCGTAGACCTAGAGAATTCTGATTGTTTGTCTTTGTTTACTGCCTACACCATTCGAAGATGATAAAATAATTAGTTATGTCTAAAAATGAGATACTATTATTTTGTTCATATTTCTAAGTCAATGTAATTGATTAATGAATATTAATAAATGTATTGAGTAAGATGTTCCTTTCTTGTTTAACAGTGAATGCTATGAAGGCATTGTCAATTTTTCAGCAGTAAGGTACCAATCGATAAATTGTTTTTTAAGTGGCTCATTCTCCAGTTTTGCAAGTAAAAAGAGGGCTTATGTTTCTCTGTAATATTGATTGTTGCCTTGCAAATGGACATCCATCATTCATCTAAGAATCAACTCTTATCTTGTAAAAACAGGAGGTTTTGTTACTGGACGACACTATAAGTTCATTAAAAGTATAATCTATTGTTCGTAATAGTAGTATATAGCAATAAGCATGTAATACCACTACAAATTTGTGTTTGACGACGAAATGTTTTATGGCATCAATAAGTTCGAAATAATCGCTCACGCTGTAATTATTTATTGTTTTATGGAAAGATTTAAGGAATCATATTTACAATTTACTAGTAGTGTAATAAGCAAAATTTATTCATAACGAGGATAGATTTTAAAAAAGACCCATTATTATTATCTTTACCAAATCGTATAATCTAGGTGGTATAGTTTACGTATGACTTGACATATCAGAGAAATTGTTCAGGTTGTACCTTATTGTTTTGTTAATTAAAACACATGAATTTCGGTACACATACGCACGAAACATTACAAAGAAAGTGATTAAGGAAGACGACTATGATCATAATGTAAACTATATCGAAAGAATAAAACAATCATATAGCAAGTGTTATATTTTAATGAAAAAATCAACCATAAGGGACTTTGTTTTATTTAGATTTCTCCTTGTTTTAAGAAAAATGTAAAAAGATTGCAACGGAATCACCACTAGTTTTGGTTCTGATAGCATTTTGGGCCACTGAATTCCACCATCCTTAAGATAAGGCTCCAATATACCCTACCTCTTCCAAGTTTGAAGTCATTCTATTCTTTTTATGAAATCCCCTTATGTAGCCATGTGTTTATAGCCTCTACAGGAATGTCCTACTCACTTCATCTCCTAATGTTATAAGATTGCCATGTTGATAAGACCTTTAGATTAAAGTTCAATAAAAATATAATAACCAATAATGAATACTCTAAAAAAATTGTAAAATGAAGCGCATATTGAAATCATTTCTGGGTAAATGAAAATTTATACTATTGTTATATGTATATATAAACTTAGTTCCATTTTAGTTGATGAATTCGTCGTAGATTGGTGTCCGTTGAATACCACTGAAAACCAAGGTATAGTGGATATCTGCTTCGTTCTGGTATGAAATTTGTCATTGTTCATCTTAGATTTCTCTCATGGGTTCTACGTTGGCGAATATCTAACCCTCTGTACGACTAAGCCGACATCCTATGATAGATTTCCCACTTTCATCAATATATAGTGGTTTTTCATGGTGACCAATCAACATCGATCTATAAAGAATTTATCAATTAAAGACTTAATACCGAACTCCATAAACCATCTCAATCCAATTATGCGTATTTCATTTGTTAACGAAAGCCCTTTTTTTTTCTATTTTAAGCTTAACAAAAACAAATTCATATCATATAAGTAAATAAATAAATAACTAAATTGACTGAACTTTATGCAAATGTCGAACACTTTATTGTAAAAATTAAACATACGTATTGTAATGAGATTTTCGGTTACATTCATACCTTTTAAAGCGAAGATTATTTACTTGTATTCAACTGAAAATTACTATATTGCATCTAATAAGTTATATACATTGAATGAATATGTATGATGTTTAAATTAATGATAGAATATATTTTGTTTATCTCACTTTAACTTTGATATTCAAACTTTCATTTAAGATGAAAAACAATCTAATGTAAGAATGTTATCGCATTCCATTCACATAACACTAATATTAATTATACTTTACTTTATCTTATAGGTAAAATAATTATAAATGTTAAGTAATCCAAGATAATGATTAAAATTGGAAGTGTAAATCATTTAGTGTTAACTCATTATAATGTAGATCAGGTATCTGTCACGAGGCCTGGAGATATTAGGCCTGATCTTCAGCATGATCATAGATACAAACATATATACACCGTCTTTTAGTTTTCGACTATTAGTTTATATAACATAAAACTTCGAATTTCATTCAAATCCTCCCCACTAAATAAATTTTAATAAGGTGAGAACAACAATTGTAGCAGAACAATATTAATTTGTTTTATTTCATGATTTCTAGTCAGCTGCGAATTCTTACGCAATTTTATTGCGTTACGATCTTCTTAGTGGTTCACTTTAATATGTTAACTTGTAATTCTTTTAGTTTTTTCCTGTAAAGTTGTATGCAGCTGATGAAAAACTACGAAAAATCATGTTATTCTGCCACGGTGGTTGTTCTTGCTGTAATAAACCTTCAAATTCAACAGTTACTACTTTACCCGTTCCTTGGGAATGCATTATTACATTAAACATTGATTATTGCTGATAGTTTCCCTTACTAATGAGAAAAGTGGATTCTCCACCTTTTCTGCAACAGAATACATTTGCATATGTTTCTCTTTTAAAATGTCTCTCCTCATTTCAAAAATCAATCGAACTGACAGTTTTATATCTTCATTTTAAATTCAAACAAATTCAAATTTATAGTATCAATATGACAACTGGCATTTCAATAAGGTTATGATTTCTGAATGATTGAGAAGAAATATAGCCCAGGAGTGGGATTTTAGTGTTTAATGCCAACTGAATTGCCTAATTTGCCCGTCCGCTCATTTTAAAAAACGCAACACGTCTAAAGTCTTTATGATTTACGATGCAGAGATAGTCAAAATACTGCATAACGCGACGCAATTGTTTACATGATTCAAGAAATAGTACAGAATTGAATAATAATAATGTCATATTCTTCCAAACAATCGATTTCTACAATTCGCTTTGACAAATGTAATCAAAAGTATCTTGCAACAGCTTTCACGTCTCCGTAGATAAGATTTTAAAGTTTGATGACAGAACAATTCTGACGAAAAATAGGTTATGTAGCCAAGATTCTTGAACTGTGATTAAAGTGCAGTTACGATATATGTTGTGACTAGGGAGAAATTGTAGGTAGTCCAATTTTCCAATAAGAAATCTATAGTTGAGACTAGGAATTTCAGGAGTAGACGTTTGATGTATATTGATCCTTTATAACCCACGTTGCTAGTCATCTTAATGTCGTCGTTTAAATTTAAATTAATCATGATAGGTTGCAAACTTTTTATAAAGGCGCGTGAGTACACAACGCGATTTCGGGACATGGTTGAGCAGTTAAAACAAAACCAAAACGTAACTTTTTGCAATATTTTATAAAAAGTGGTAGCCGAAGATTTCAATCAGCCCGCCATAATCTGCCTTTGATATCATGAACTCACCTGGGCCTATTTACCGTTTGAGACAAGGAAATACTGGACACCTATTTTATCGTAGCATATTACTCCCTAAAAGTGTGCACCTGTGTTCCGTTGAAGATCGGGCAGAGGATCTTTATTCACCTTGAAGGACTTTCGGGATATAAAAGTATACTAGTGGGGAGCACTATACGAGAATAAAGCAGCTGTTCAGTGCTTTTTAGTTTTCGATAGCTAATTTACGTCAATTCGTAATATCAAATTAAAACTCTGCATTCTACATGACACTCAAATAGTAAATGTCAATGTTGTTTGAAAGGTTTGCAAAATACCGTATGTTGTGATATATTATCTTGAATACAGATATTTTAAGATATAAATAATGTTCCCATTAAGAAAATTAGAACAATTTCATCACTCATGTAACGTTTGTGTGGTTTTTTTTTCAAAACGTCTTTAATGGAGAGTTCATTTTGCTCACAAAACCACAGATTCAGGTGTTATGATAGATAACTTTAAGTATCCATAAATTGATTTAAACAAATAAACTCATGTTGTTTAATTAGAGTTATAAATGACACACCTGTGCACATTGTTTCATCACAATATGTATTATTTCATAATACCAGTAAGTATAAATTGGTTTTGTACACTGTTAAGGCATGAAGTTATTAACTATTTGATAGCTGCAAATTAAGTGGTTGGGTGGTTGAACGTTTATTGTAACTAATGATTTAAGTTGTTATATTCCATGGTTCAAAATTGGTCTCCATGAAGCAGATGAATTCACTGTTCCTCTCAAGCTAAGATCCTAATTTCTACAATTACTTTGCACCGTCTTATTTTGAAAATTCATTTTTCCTTCTTTGAATATATTATTTATATATATCTTCTTTCACCACCATTAATACTACTCCTACTTTCATTACATTGATACTCAGCCTTCTCTGTTGATGTGATGAGACAGCATTAACTGATGTAATTATGTGCCAGGTTCTGTTTTACTTATGACTAAATCGCCGAATTAGATTTTTACAACAATAGTTTTGATTGAAAAATATCCTCGCTTTTATTGATAACAAAAGTATGAAATTGAATAGTATGCGTTCATAGTTTTGCTTTCTAAGTTGCATCAAATTATGAATTTTAATTAATGATAAATAAGTCTTTAACTCGAACTGTTATTGTTAACACATATAACAAGAGCAATTATTAAAGGCGCCTAGGTTCATCTACTCGACTTCGTACTACACCTTTTTGTGTTGCAATTCGTCTTCTAGATTAAAGTAGTTGAAGTGTGTTCATAACTTATGATTTATTGATTAAAAGTTTTTACTTTAAACGCCATATATTTAATCTTATTTTCCCTATGAGTTGAGTTGTCGTATGTTTCTTTCTACAACCGACTCATCAATTGCTTGTACCTGGATTTCTGTATTGATTATATATATTGAAACACAAACTAAGTTGGTAGGCTAAGCTATTAATTCCAGACAGCCAAACTCTCACAACATATATACATTTTATGTATGTTAATGTTAAAAAATGTAACTAACCAGATGTTGTTGATATGTGTACATCCTGATTAGGCTACCTGTATGAAACGTTAATCTAGTAGCTCTTGAAGTAAATGGGCTGAGACAGAGTTCCAAGTTGAATACAAACACTAGGATGTAAGCTGTACATTTAGGTGACCAGCCCATAATAGGACAAAACATGAGTCCCTTGTTCAACTAAACACCCACAATAAAACTTTGATAAAATGTATAACCAAATGTTATATCAAGGCAATT
The DNA here is from genome assembly GCA_034768735.1 of Schistosoma mekongi. Taxonomy (NCBI): domain Eukaryota; kingdom Metazoa; phylum Platyhelminthes; class Trematoda; order Strigeidida; family Schistosomatidae; genus Schistosoma; species Schistosoma mekongi. Next base: position 34,980,678 of record CM068307.1, on the reverse strand, counting down.
TGTTCATGAAGCAATAGTAACTGATAACTTTCAGATCTTATCATCAACAATAAGTAAACACATAACTTTACAAATATCTACCCTTTTTTTTAAAGATATATATAGTGAAACGACATGCAAACCATTTTTTAAAGGGTTCCGTTTCACGATTTGGATTGCATTATTTAATGTCCAGCTACATTTTAACCGTCATATAGAGTGTTAACCTAGTAAATTATATACTACCTTTATCTATCTCGGAAACATGCCTAAATAACTTTTTGCCTTTGTTAGTCGTTACAACTTGATTTGATTGAATCCATTTTGCTTAATGTTGGTTACTTCTTATTAATACATGTGGATCTCGAATAGGTAGCGTCGTTAATTTGTTGATTCACATATTTTGTTATAACTGGTTTGTTTCGTTGAGTGAAAATTACTGCTTGTATTCTTTCTTGATTAGGTTTCATCATTAGGTTATTAATGTTCATACTGGAACTTAAATCTATTATCTTTTGATAAAATTGTCAGTCCACTGTTTACTGAGTGAGTGAGTTAGTGAGATGTTGGTTTAGGAACAAGATGAATAAATATGTTGAATGATGTATGCTTAATTAATATTATCTAGTGTTAAAATTTTACTTGTTATGAGTATATTCTAGTCTTTCATATTATAATTGCCGATAATCTTATCTAAATTTCGTTCTTAGTCATAACAACTATATTTAAGTAGTAATGTTATATAACTTGTTCTGAAATACAATGTCTTCAATAATGTAGATGAAGTTCATAATATGAACATTATATAACTATTCAATGGATGTTAGTAAATCTACAGTAATATAAAATTAGAATAGACTCAGGTTATGTGAAATGTTTACAGTGTTCATAAAATATTTTATGCCATGAATTTTCATTAATATCTTCAATTATCTACTGGATGAGTGTTGAGTATTATAGTATACTTTTCATTAAAGATTATATTTTAAACAATTGAAGTTATCTTCATTTGTCTGCTACAAACATGTAGGTGTAATGTAGCCTAATAAACAGAATAAGAAACAAAAACATAATGATAGTTAGAATGTTGGAGTGAATTTGTTAATGAACAGTAAACTACATTATGTAATCATCATTCAATACATGCTTACAGAAAGTAATCAAATGTACTCAGTACAATCTTCACGAAGGGTAAATATTATTCATTCAGTGAATTAAAAAAAAACATTAAAATATATTGAAATGAGGTAACCTAGTGAACAATTTGATTTAAATAACTTAAGTGAATAACTTTTATATAACTTAAACTACATTACTATTTTTCCGTAAGTACTGAATAATACCCTTATTATTGACTCTGTTTTATGATAGTGTTCATGATTTTTGTTTCTGTTACTATTATTAAATGTCCTGAGTGCCCTTTTTGTTTAATTTTGACTAGGATGCCGAAGAATTAGAAAAATCATGGTTACTTTTAGTTGATATGTATCTTCAAAGTGGAAAAATTGAAGCTAGTCAGGAATTATTGAAGAAATGCCTTAAATATAATAAGGTAACCAAAATTAGTGTGATTGAATATATTGGGTATTAAGTTTAGACAATGGAATTCGTCGCAGATTGATGTTGGCAGGGTACCACTGAAAACCACGGAATACTGGACAGCCGTTTCGTCCTTGTATTGGACTCCTCAGTGGTGCACACCCTAGATTATACCTCAGGGTCTTCAGGTTGGAGAATGCCTAACCTTCTGTACCACTGGGTCGACATTCAATGGTAGAATTCATACTTGATTCAATCTAGGGAATCGAGTGTGCGCTCTGATGAGGAGTCTAATACTAAGACTAAATAGCTGTCCAGTACTCCTTGATTTCCAACCTCAATCTATAACAAATTCAATCAGCTAAACTTAATACCAATCTCTAGACACCATCTCAATTTATATCACGTATTAGGTGATCATATTATTTACTTATTTACAATTATAACATATATATATTTTATTAATCATTTATGGTCTAGGCACTTTATATTTCGTATTATGTTAGCAGGTTCAAATCAGTATACTGTTTGTTAAATTATGGAATCAAAGTAAAAGTGGTTGAAAGGTTAGTGAATGATGTGATACTGTAAGAGTCAAGACATTTTAAGTTCTGTACAATGAAATGTTCTTATTTAGTCAGGATTTAAAAAATTTTAAAACACTGAACTGTCTTTCTGTTCTAGAATGAGATTCTTTAACAGTGCTCATCATTTTTCCTATTAAGCAGAATAAAAGTTGACTGTATTATAAACAATTTCACTTACCTTATGAGACTCCAGAAGCCTTTTCATGTCTTCGAAAGTAGTTCTAACAAGAAGTAATAAAAACGTTTCTATGTATTTTGAATTGTCTCGTTATTAATATAGCTTTATAGAAGCAATCAACTGACAACACATGTTTACCAAAGAAGACTGATAGAGATTTCAGTTCTTTTTATTGACAACGAAATAATTTAATACTTTATTAATTATACTGCATGTCTAAGAAGTTAGCAGTCATCTGAATTCAGTAGCTCAGTAGAAAATGTACCTAATATTTTCAAAGCAATGGGGATAGGGATATTTGCGGCTGATGAATTATAAATGGACTAAAACTTCTATCATCGATTCCATCTGTTCTATATATTCTAATAACTTTCTATACATTTGTTATTCTCAACTTATTCTATGAACTCTTTTCCCTAACGGCAATTGCATTTACTGTATATATTTCAGTTATCTGATTTTCTCCTCTAGATAATAATACGTTTATCTTATTTCAGCAGCTTTAGAATTTAACGTGAAGTATATAATTGATTCTTCTTTTTTATAATGAATCCCAAACGTATATTATGATTTTCGCTTTTAGTCAAACGCTAAAGCCTATGAATATTTCGGTTTAATCATGGAAAAAGGACAAAATTTCACAGAAGCTTCAAAGTATTATGAATATGCTTGGAATAACACAAATCATCAAAATCCTGTAATCGGTAAGAGAAATCTAATTATACATTCACGAAATCTCTTGCTTTAATCAGTGACTGATATACGTCAGGAACTCATTTAAACGTTTAAACTACTATGAACAAATTTTAAACAATTGCAATAACTTAATAATATAGTATCAAGACCTGAATAACTTTAATGAGTAGTTACCTTGTAAATTGATTAATATTCTGTTCAGTTTATTTTTTATCATCTACCTATAAAATGTGTAATGCTAACATGTCAATTGTATTTCACAATGAATAATTTGAAAAAGTTCAGCTGAACGAATGATCTTACTTCATCGTATACATTATGACAATTCTGTTAAGCTGAATGTCTCAGTATTTCACAATCTAAATGACAGATTTATTCTTTGACCATTAAATCCTATCTTTATACTTCATGACATCAGTCTTATATGAAAGTATACAGATGTTGAAAGAGTTATTATGACGAGAATAGTTAATTTTTCTTTCAGTACAATACAAGATCATAATTCTACTTTATTATTTATTTCCTGTTATCTACGAACAAACATCAAGATTAAAAAAACACCAAGTCTAAGTCTAAGATGTCAATTAGTTAAGTAGTTCAATGTACATAAATATTTACTCTAACAGATCAATCATTTCATATAAAGTCTAGTTTGTCTTTCATAATCATTAGATTCTAATTTATTATTAAATAGTATTGATATTAACTAAAATTCAATGAATAGTATCTAAATATAAAAATTAAGTAAATAGCTTTATACAACATTGGTGATATTTTTCACTTGATTATGCATCTGAATTCAGGTCTCATTAAGTTACTCATACTAAATGTATATTCATTAGGGTGATGTTTATACCGGAAATCGGGTGATATTTTCAACAGTACACACTAAATACCGAACTAACATTAGTTTATTTTTTTACTGTAAGCTAATGAATAATTACAGATTATACACCGTTCTTATGTTAACCTGTCAGGTCAATTGATTCATTGTAGCTAAGCATAATTTTATTTTCTCCTCTTTGTATCGTATTGTTTTCGTTCGAATACATAAATAACTTCTAAAAAAGTTATTTCATCTGTTGATCATCAGTTGAATGTCCCAAAAATGTACATGTATTTTCACTTATTATAGGATATAAGCTGGCTTACAACTATTTAAAAAGTCAAAAGTATATAGAAGCAGTTGAAGTATCCCTTCAAGTAAGTTACATTAGGTATTGTTATTTACGTTGTGTAATTTAGTTTTATCGAAAGCATATGATTTTATGTATGGTTGCTGACATCCACTGTCAACAGTATGTTAATAATGTGTCACAATCTTGAAACATGACTTGGTCGTGTTTTATGAATGCCATTCCAATACCTGCGACTGTATAGAGGTTATTAGATTACAACAGCATCGTGAAATAGAAAAAAGCTATATAGAACTGGTTTCTATCAGCTAATCACGACTCGCTGGTTAGTACCCAAGACATGGTACAACACCGTAGCTTAAGATGTTATCAAATATGACTCGGAGCAGAAACTATTTGAGATCCTGCGGTGATTCTCCTCCACGTTCTTCATAAAAAGAGAAATTCTTGACTTAACGAAACACTTCCTAATTGTGTTTTCTACTGAATTTTTATTCTCGTCGAATTCTACGCCTTGATTATAATCCCGATTCTTTTTTCAAATTTTCATGTTACCACGATCCTAATTATGGGGTGTGTACATTTGTGTTAAGTTTATTTATGGAAAACCTGTTTTAATAAATTCGCCTACAGAGTGTAAACAATATTTATTTAAACTAGTAAGATAAAGTCTACTTCCTAATTGTAGTATTTTGATAACTCCTGCTGTTTTAGTAACTAATGTCGAATAAATAGTTTTGGTTGGTTTCTTACCACTACAACACAACTAAAGTTTGATTTGCTGTAAGGTATGGGAACCTTGATAAGTTTATTAAGAGAGTTCTGCTTTCCCTGAGAAACTTGAAAGTCTTGGGTTCGATCCACAATTAAGTAGCGAACAGGAAGTGGTCAAGAGTTGCATACTAAATATAACAGGTACCAGTGTTGCCTGATATCAAATAGTGATCAAATGAGTTGGACTTGTAATATATACCTACATTTTGAGAGGGGTACCCTATTACATGTGACAATATTATTTATCCATACTTAATGTTTGGTTTTACACTTCAGCTATATTGATATATTTGCTATTTTATTTTCTATATAAAATAGGTTTTATCAATCTATCCAAATTATCCAAAAATTCAGAAAGAAGTCTTGGATAAAGCAAGACTTAATTTACGTATATAAATGTTCACTTTAAATTTCTTTAAACGTATAATGGCATACATCTGTGAATAAATAAATAATTAATTATATAATTATATGAATTAACTGGTGTTTTTTTCTATTTACTAATATTTTCTGGGTTATGGGTATTTGGCATATTGCCAAACTATTCAAATGTATGTCCGTTTAATTTCTTAGAAATACTAACTATATTTAATTTACTTATAATGACATCAATTTTGAAACCATATGTACATTGGCATAAGTTAACAATTTATCTGAATAACAAAGAAATTGTAAGCGCCAATGAATTTTTATAGAAATACATAAATAAAATCAGTTAATGGCTATGACTAGTAGTCTTATATTCATTGATTACAGGATAATAATAACATAATGGCTTTATTCTATAGAATGTTTAATGCATACAGTATCTTAACAAGTTACTCTTTCTTCCGTGTACACAATGAAAGTATTTGCACCAAATTCGATGAAATCTTTAGCAAAGTAAGATGAGACCGTCGGTCTTCAGTCCGGAGTCACACAAGCATTGGCAAATATGTGTGTTTATATGTATGTTCAGATGTTTTGGAAGGCATCTTAATGTTGGACTATCTATGTAATCATTTGTAAACTTAAAGCATACGTGACTGAACTTACACCTGTTCGTGTCCACTAAAATAGCAACACCACTGCACTTTTCTTGGTGATAGAACTATCCTAATCAAAAATCTGGAAATATTCTAGCGTTTCCAAATTGTCATCATACAGGTTATGTATAGCCAGGATTCTCGAACTGTGATTGAACCACACTCACAGCATATGTTTAGACATAGAAGAAATTGTAGGTAGTCCACTTTTCCAATAAGAGATCTACAGTTAAGACGAAGAATTTCAGGGGCAGACGTCTAAGGAATATTGATCCTTACCAACGAATATTGCCAGTCACCGTGATGTTTTTTTTGCTTACATCTCACTGTGTTACGATAGGTTGTAGATAATTTATATAGCCGTGTGAATACACAATGCAGATTTGGAACATGATTGAGCATTAAAAACAAAACAAGAGACGAAGAAGTAAGTTGTTGAAATATTTGAAATATGGTAGCCCTAGGTTTTAAACAGGCCTCCGTTAGCTTCTGATGAGTAGTGAATATAAAATTTAGTCTGCTGACTTACAATTGATGATATCGAAAGTGTTAATTAGAATCTAATTAAACATAGACACTCAGAGTAAGTTATTTCACTGAGTAGTAAATAACAACAAAATCGTGATAAAAACAGTCAATAAAACTATATCACCCCCTCCCAATAGGAGTATATCAATGATCTTAATGCAGCGAATTACAAAAGATGGTTGACAATTTATTAAAAGTGAGTTAAGGATGGGATGAATATTAATTTTATATTCCCTTTGATACCTGCTTATCTGATTATTCTGACGATTACTAATCAAAGTTGAACTAAATGAATAACTGAGTCGATGTGATGGTATTTCCCTAGAGGAATGAATTTTCTGAATGTTAGCTAGTCTCTAAGGCAACTTTACCTAGTTACCGGTGTTATAGATCTGATGGTTTAATAGTCGTAGATTATTAATTTGTCATGTTGTATACTCTTTCTTTGCAATTAGGCGTTGTAGAGCTTGTTGAGCCTCAATCCACTATCACGAATTTGTCTGAACTAAACAATCAGTAACGATTGAGAGGCACTACACGGCTGTTTCATCTGATTATACGACTTCGTCAGTGCGCACCTACAGCCACATTAAGAGTTGTACCCAAGACATTCTAGCTCCACGTTTTATCATTAGATCACTGGGCTCTCTCCTAACGGTTGAAATTCCTAACTCAGTTACTTGTCAGTATATTTGCTTCTAACTGATGGGAGCTGACTCAGTAGTCTAATAGTAAAGCATTCATCGCGAAGCCAGAAAGTCTTGGATTTAATCCCCAGTAATGGTGTAGGTGCACTCAGCTGAAGAGTAACACAACAAGACGAGACAATCCTTCAGTTCTTCCTGATTGTCAGTGGCTGTCTAATTCACATTAATTTATGATATCAGATTAAAAGTTTGTAAACGTTTCAACGACTGAATAAATAATCGCAGTGTAATAAATCTAAGTTAAATGGAGGAATGTACATTCCATTTCAAGCGACCTGACATGAATAAACAAATTATCAAGAAAACATTGTGTAAATTAGTATTTTATAAAATTCTGGTTATCTCTTGAGTAGAAATAGTAATTCATCATCTATACCACACTCTGTGCACCTGTCCTCTAAGAACGTTTATGGAAGGGGAATGTGTGAGTGTTTTAGTTTAGAAGTTCTAGCATCTTAAAGATCAAGAGACGTATTTCGACGTGTGGCTATTTACTTCCCATAATTACCATATACGAAGTCAGTCACAACATAGACTCCAACTTCAGAAATCATGAAAAACGCGTCCGCCTTTTCATCTAACCACGGAGCCATTGGCTTTTGTCACAGCTTTCAATAAATCGTGGTTATGGTACATCCGATAGCTTGTCACTATATATATATATATATTCTCCTCCCTACTCGAACACAAAAGAGAGAACTGCATGCACACACATTAACTTGTTTATAAATATTTTCGTTACTGAACACCTTTAAAATCATACTAAAGTGAATTGTATATGTAGTGTTATATTCTTCTAATTTGTTCTCTTCTAGGAAACGTTAATAGCTACTTTAGATTGTAGAATCTTAAAATCTTGTTTTGTACTAAAGTAATGCATAACATTTGAATTATAATACTGTAAACTGTATAAAGTTAGGAAAGTGATAAAGTTGACTGTCAATCCATTAGACTATCTAAAATGGTTTATTATTAAACTAATGAACAGTTTAGTTGATATTTGTGTTTACCTTTCAATATTTACGTAAAACTGATAATATAAACGATTTATTATTTCTTACGTATAGTTGCACTTTACGCATTAATACATACACCTTATTTTCTTTTTCTATATCACGACTAGAATTTAATGAGGTGTTATTATTACATAACAGTGTTAAGTTAATCATAATAAAGAAAGTTAGTGGATGTATTTAGATGTTTTAATATGTCAAGATTATACTTCAAAGCTGCGTATAGTGTGTATAAACTATACTAGTTTTTACGCTAACATAATATACGTTTGTTTCTCAGGATATTCGGCTATATGAGTGTATACATACATATGTATAGATATCGTCACCGGCAATGGTTGATCGTTGCGTTGAATCATAAACTGATTACCGTCGGAATCTTATCATTAGACGGTAATTCAATAGTGCTTAGGAACAAACGTTTGTTATAAGATCCAATGTTTTCGGATTCAACTCACAGTAGAGACCTTGGTGTTCACCTCTGAGTAGTCTTATACTGAAGTGAATAAGTTGTTCAACGTTATCTGATTTTTAAAGGTGAGTGACCATGATCTAGGTTAGATATAAACATTACAAAAAATATCAGTTTAATGAATCTTAACTTTTGTCAACACTGCGTTTTCTACAAAGCATTTTTTAAATAATTAGCTGACGCTTCTGTTTTATCACGAAGTAGACAACGATCAATTAAAATGATAATCTTCATCAGTTAGAGAGTAAATCAAAATAAGAGTGTAATTTTTAGATGCTTTTCCTTAGGTCAAACTCCATAGAATCGAATATCTACAATCTTGCTACAGATAGAGATTACATTCTTCAAATTATCTTTAGGCTACCGAGTTTTAGTATTCGATCTGAACGGCAGAAAATAAGCAATAAAATGGTTGTGTATAAATATTTTGAACTAAAAACTGTTATTTCTACCAAGAGATTTGTTATAACTAAGTTTGACGTTTAACATAATTTAACCTAACCAATCATGTACTTATATCAATTCAGCTTATGTGGAGCAAGCTACATATGGCGTACAAGCAGACCACTCGATCAACGAATAAATTAACACTTTCCAGCATGGTTTGGTAAAAACCGAACAAGGTGCTTCTGCAGCTCCATCCTAGTTCATCTGTTAGGTATTTACGAAAATAAACCGTATATCACCACAACTTCCTAACAGGGTTCGAACTTGCCCATTACACAAAAGAAACCGTAGAGATTCGAACTAACAACCCAATCAATGCATTCAGAAGAAATATATGACAGTCCTTTCTTTTTTCTTGGCCAAACAAAACAGATGATTCCGTGAACTTTGCACATTTTTTGGTTTTTGTCTTGTTTTGTCATCTACTCACTCCCCATTTCGTTTACTGTTTCCACTATCTATTTCATGGGGACTGTCTATTCACAAATTATTATTGCGTAATTATTTTTGACGATGATTGTGTTTAATTTGGTCAAGTTTTAATTTACCTTTTATATTCAAATATTTATCCAAACGGTTTTTAATGTTCCTATCACTACTAATACACCTGTCCTTTGACAATCAATTCGCACCTCTTACTAAATATGATAAGTTAGTAATCGGTCTATTTGATTATCACCACTGTTATATAAACTGCCGTTATTAGTTTAACATTTTTCATATTTGCATACAGATATTATTGTATATTAGGGTAAAGCTTGAAAAGGTTTAATTATAAACAAAATTATTCACTTACATGTAATGTCCAACCTAATTAGCTGAGTTTATACTGGTGTCTTCAATTCAAGATACTATTTTCTTTGTAAATAAAACTGATTAGAATATAATAATGATAATAAAACCTTATTCAATAGTATAATTAGTACAAAATGAATTTCAGGCATACAGTGTCTCAACAAGTTACTCGTTTTCCATGTACACTTACCTATTCGTGTTCACGAAGGTAGAAACACTATCACCAAACTTTTTCTTGGTGATCAGACGACCCTGATGGAAAATGTGGAAATGTTTTAACCTTTCCAAATTGTGATTAAATAGGGCATATAGCCAAGTTTCTCGATTCTTGGTATATATTTAGACTGTGGAGCGATTATAAGTAGTCCGCTTTTCTAATAAGAGATCTACAGTTAAGACGAAGAATTCCAGGAATAGACATCTGAGGAATAATGATCTTTTTTAACGAGTTACCAGCCACCGTCATGTTTTAGTTTATATCTCGGTGTATTACTCAGGATATTCGTTAAGATTTTATCGAGACACATGAGTAAACAATGCGAATTTTGGGCATAATTGAGTTATTAAAACAAAACAAAAAACGAAATAGGTTGTTGAGATATTTGAAAAGATGGTAAGCCTCGATTTCAAACGGGCGCCGATATAGAATACAAAATAGACATGATGTAAATATTAGTTTTCGTGTTTAATTAGTACTAAAAATTAATGCATCAAATATAAGCATCGTCTCATAGAAATGTGTTCCTATGCATTTTATCATTTGAGAATAGGAATATTTTTAAAATATATGATAGGTTTTAATATTCTTCTAATACACAACCAAATCTTAGCAAACTAAGTGGGTTGTATAGCCAATACGCAACAGCAGTTCAATAGCGAAAATCTCACACATGAATAAGATGAACAACTTTATGTTATACATCAGGAATATCCTTTAGAATGTTTGAATTATTGACGTCATGCTTATGAAATTTGACAACGACTAGGTTTGAATTCGAGGTTTATAATATTGATAGGCTACAATGTCTACTAACGAAGATTTGCAGCTGAGTTGAAATAAGTACATTATTAATGAACATGAAATAATGTTCAAGGATATGGATACATTTATTCTATGTTATCCTGTGTAGAACACATGAGCATCAAATATTATAGCTATATATTCGACAAATATATCAAGTAGTAAAGAAAGGCAAGTAATCAATAGTCACTCATTCTGAACTGGTTAATCATTCATTAAAAAGGGGGGGCTAGTGGATTACCTTTTTAAAATGATATTTAAAGGTCAATGTTAAGTAGTATGTCGGAATAGTATTAACGAAAACATAATTTCTATTAAAGGGATGATACGATTTTATATGCGTTTCAAAAGTTCTCATATTTTTTTATTAAATGATACATGAATATCATGATAGTAATAAGTTTGAAGTGATGTAAACAATCAAAATGTATCAGTTGGAACAAATGCAAAATAGGTAGATTCTAGTTGGTTCATTAGATATTTTGGAAAATAGACAGTCCAAAGGATAGTCGAGGCCGCCGTTATATAATCAAATATATATGTAGTATGAGAAAAGCAATATTCATGTGGAGACAAAATTATCGTTGTTACAATTGTATAGACACGTAGCGCTTTGTCTTTTTTGAAAACAACCGAAAAATTTGGATTGTTTGTAATGTAACTGAATAACGTATTTCTATGTGTTTGATAAAGTTATGCCTGATAATATTAGCTAAACTATTTTACAAACTAGTTTAGGCCTACTAATATTCTATTTGAAATAATAATCTGCTTGAAACTGTAAACACTAGATTACATCAGGATGGGTTCGTTTCATCCCGATGATTAGTCATGAACTGAAACTGGTCAGTTTCTGTTGCTACACGTACATCCTGAGCGGATTGCCTCGATATGGTGATAGTTTGCAAGTATTGTTTAAGTTAGATTGTGCCTGACAAGCGGAATCCAGGAAACGCGTTTCGTTTTGTTTGGGACTCGTCAGCTGAATGTACCTGCATCTTACTGTTGGTATTCACACTGGAATTGGAATTCATTTTTCTCCGTGTCAAACACCACTGCGTTTACCACTTAGCTACTGAATTCAGACACTCCCACTTGTGCAACGGGTATGTATATATAATCAATAGCCTAGTGGTGAAGGCTGTGTCGTTCGGCACGAAACGGATTGAATTCGACTCCCACTGTGATCATCAACATTAGGATGCAGGTACATCTAAACGATGTGTCCCAAATCGAACGAAACTCTCTTCCTATATTCTGCTTTCCAGTCACAATCTAACTCAAACAATACTGGTGAACTGTCGGTATATCTAGACAATCCTCTTAGAATTTGCAAATAGCAATAGAGATTAATCAATTTCAATCCATGATAAGTTAACGGGAAGATCCAATTACATTCTAGTCATAATTATGTATGAGTTTTATTTACTGAAAAGAAAATACACCTATTAATTAAAGTAGGAAGTTTTGTACAAATTCGCAACTACCATAGTAATAACTTCGCCAAAAATAACGTAACAGTTTATCGAAGTAAATAAATATTATCAAAATATTATTCAAAGTGTTAGTGTTCTTAGAACAAGGAACATTACTAACGTATTGAATACCACACCACCATTCAATTATGCCAGTAGAGCATTAACTACCACTTGTCTCGTTTCATAATCAAAACTATAATATACCTGTTCATTTATTGTGATTTTTCTTCCAGGTTCGTTTTAACTACAAATATCATTTAAACTTTGCTGGAACAAAATGTGTATTACTGATAGTTTCAGTTTATTTGCATGAAAAAGATAAGATAATCCTCTAGTTCTCTATTTAACATAAGCCTCCAAGTAAGATTATGCATAATATTATGCATAAAAAGTAACAACTTTGAAGTAAAACTCTGTCATAGATTGTGTGACTATCAAGTAAATTTCAAGCTCCACGTTTCGTCTTACTACGTGCTCATTAGTTAGATATACGAGCATCCCAGTATACAAACCATGACTCTATTACCGTCTGTTACTCAAAACAGGAGTGCATTATCTACTTGGCTATTCAAATTGAACCGCCACACTTGTACAGGGGGTATGTACATAATTTGTAAGGGTTTTTATGTTTCCAGTGTTGATACTAAATCATATTTGCATAATAAGCAGATGTAGAGTTGGGTTTGATTAATTACAATCCTGAACATTAACGGCAATAAGATCCACACATGCATGGACTAGTTGGCAACTACCTGAATTTCTCCAAATTCAGTGGATATTCATTATCATGTTCTAAAATGTTGCTAGTTTCAACAATATTTTTAAAGAAGTGCAAATTGTCCAATCATGCATTTATAAAATGACATGAACTATATTGGGAAATAAGCAATTCAGGTGATTCCTGTCATGAACTAAAAGTACGAACTGATACTGCATATTATTTTGGTTAGAGTGTAAGATAGAAACTATCAAACTAGATACTTGAAATTCCCAGGCTGAGTATGAAAATCAGCCATTCTGCATTCCGATATACTAACCAATTTAAGCCAATGAGAAAATCTTTCTTTACAGAATAACAATTACATTACAGTTTAAATAAATATTTTACATAGTAAAAAAACTTTACAGTTTCGTAGTGGCGTTGCCACTGTTGCGACACAGAAACGATGAAAAAGAAATTCATTTAAGTAGCTGAAGGTTGGTCAGTTCGTTTTTCAAAGAATTTGAAGTAAGGACTCATCACAGTGTGCCTCCCTCGCAAAACGTTTTACTAAAGGACAAAGATTTATTAACTGATAGATGCATGCCGCAGTAGTTCTAAACATAAACCATATGAATACATGGTTCATATCATAAATCTCTTTTTACTCATGAGGTTTTACGAAAGACATAATATAATGAGCCTTCTTTCGTCGACGATACAAAAATCTATTACAAATAATAGTACAATTATCAGTATATACTATTTACTACGTCAATCAAGCTATAACCCTAATTACAACTTTAAGTTATAACCTAATAGCAAATTAATAACCCTAAATTCTAATCGATGCGATAAGTGCCTTTTCGAGCCTCAAGACCCAATCGTATTTATAGACATACATTCGGAAGTGCTGTAAGACTGAGAAAATGTAATCAACGACTAAACAAGCGTAATGTAACCTTGTGTAATACGCTGAAACACGGAAAACGTTAGACAAATGGTTGCAAAACCGTACGTTGTTTTAAATACTTGCCTGTTGTTTGATATACCGTTTTCCCCTACCTTATATAATTTGGCATTAATTTTTGGTCCAATAGTTTAGCACATAATTCTGACTATAAAACTTATTTTTACACTAAAATCTGACTCATAATCATGTTCCTAACAGGGAAAGCCTAATATTAGCTAAAATTCTTAGTCTTTGGCTTGGCTACTAAATTTACTTACGCTACATTGTCTATGGTATGTATTTTTAATTTAGCTTCCTGCAACTTTGACTAGTCTCACACTGATTAATTTTAAAATTTTGCGAGGTCATTAAGTTACCACGCTTGCTGATTTCTACAGTCTACTCTGATCCCCATTTCTACCAGGTGCCAGTAATTTAGTTAGTATGACTATAATATCAGTATTATTCATGAAGAGGATAACCAGTACTAAAAGGAAGTGATTCAGAGACTAGGTTCAATTTGAGTATCTGTTGTGTTCAAAAGAGTTTGGACAAACGTTTATAAAGTGGATAGATTAAGTAGCAATGAGTAAAATGATTAAAAGATTGTGGCAAGAAATTATGTATCACCACATAGTATGCATGGATAAAGTAATGAGTCTTTCATCATTTTGTTTATGAACATGAATGGAATCTATTTTCATTAAAAACACTGATTATAAACCAAGATCTATTGAATTCATGTTTGACATTAATCTTTTTTTAATTTTATTCCTGAAGATTATTTCAATTATATGAATTGGTGATTATGTGAAAACAAGATGTAAAATGACAATCATGCATAAATGTTATGCTTTAGTCAAATGTCAATGTGATGTAAATGATAAAATATTTAACCAATCCGTATCTATGGTATGTAATAGTCTATAGTGTATATTAGAGAAATAGAAGAATGGAATCAAGACAGAAAATGATTGTGAAACAGACAGTTTTACTAAAAGCAAAGTAGAAATATTTAGTATAGTAAGTAGAATTTAATTGGTGTTAATACAACAACTTTATTAAACATTGAATACACTATTTATTGATTATTGAACCTAATATTTTTGATATATGTTCCAAAGTTGGCGACATATATTAGTGTTTAAGTTTATGTAGTAAAATACATAGGCAATAAATAATGCTTAACATTGATAGTACGATATAGAAAATCTGAAAAATTAACGGATATATGTTAGATTCATATATTTTAAAATAATCAATCAATCAATCAATGATTTTTACTCCATGTGGAACATAGACCGGCGATAACCATTCTACAACCAACTCTGTCCTAGGCTTTCCTTTTCAGTTCTTCCCAAGTGCCCTTCATTCTCTTCATGTCTGTCTCAAATTCCCGACACAATGTGTTCTTGGATCCTCCCCCTCACTCTTTTGACCTTAAGGATTCCAAGTTAGTGCTTGTCTTGTGATACAGTTTGGTGATTTCCTCAATGTGTATCCTATCCACCACCAGCGTCTTTTCCTAATTAATCCCTAGGCTGGAAGTTGATTAACTCTCTGCCATAGAAGGTTGTTGTAGATCGTATCTGGCCAACGAATCCAGAGTATCTTACGCAGGCAATTGTTAATAAATACTTTCATCTTTTTTAAGGACGCTTTTCGTAGTTCTCAGTTCCATACAACAGAACTGTCTTCACATTCGTATTAAACATTTTAACTTTAATGTTGACTGACAGTTGGTTTGAGTCCCAGATATTTTTCAGTTGTAGAAATGCTGCCCTTGGCTTGCCGATCCTCGCCCTCACAACTGCATCAGACCCTCCTTATTTATCGATGATGCTGCCCAAGTATGTGAAGGTTTCTACGTTTTCCACAATTTCTCCATCAAGTGTAATTGGGTTAGTGTTCGTTGTTTTGCATCGAAGGATCTTGCTTTTCCCTTTGTGTATGTTGAGGCCTCCTGCTGTCGAGGCTGCTGCATCACTGTCTGACTTCATCTGCATTTGATGCTGTGTGTGGGATAGATGAGCTAGGTGATCTGAAAAGTTTAGTGATCCAGTTGCATCGATATTATCCACTGTATTCTGACAGTGTCTTGAGATGTTGCAGTCTTCATGATCCAGTTAACTATCAGCAGAAAGAGGAAGGGCGAGAATAGGTTAATGTAAAAAATTAAGCAAACTAAATTTGATCATACCTTTATGACAAATATTGCAGATGATACAGCTTACTCATCACTACACCGTGTATGTAAATTTTCAGATAGCTAGGAATATGGAATATAATTTCTTAATGTCCATTTACTAACTACTTGAAAATGCAATGATGACTAGTAAACATAATTTGAAAGATGACTCAAAGTATTGAATTTAAAATATAACACAAATTGTTGAAGTCATCGACTAACTGCCGTGATCGGTTTTTAAAATCTAGCAACTTGATTAAGTTTCATATGACATGATTCACAATCAGAACATAACCAATCTTCATTTTCTTTTTATCACAGTTGACACTTTATATTTGATGAATCCATTTTTTTCTTTTCAGATAACACTCTTCCTTTTTGACTGCCATCGACACAAACATTGTAACGTTTGACTTCCTTTTCATTTTATTATCTATTAAGTGTTAATCCAATGTTCAACAGCTTGTCTGATATACACTTATGGCAATCATTACATCTAACTACTGCAATTATTTACATTTAATGTCCTAAATTCAGTTTAACTAATGATAAATTATTTCTTAATTCAAGAAGCTATTTATTCCTTACTGCTGAAATTAATATTAAAAAAACAGTACATCACAAAAGAAAACTCAGTTAGTGCGATCCTTTACGCATCCTCTGAACTTACGATTCTTACTGGTTCTTGATGCATTATCTGAATGTTTCTTTGTAATTTCGGAGTATTCTAAGAGGTATATTATTAAAACATAAATCACTCCTTAATAATATAGCTCCATTGACTATCGGTAAACTAGTGTTACATCTGTGTATTCTAAACTCAGTAGTATTTTCATTACAATGTTCAGAAAGCTCTCACAAGTAGCTCATCAATCGACAGAATAAAGTTAATCTGTACTAGTGTTATGTCGGACAACTAAAGAAGAGCGAGAAACTTTCAGAACTGTATTTTAGAGAACTATTTCATTTATTCTGGTCGTGTGTAATGTGAACATTGCATTCCTATTATTGTTATGTTCCTCTTATTCTATTCTCCCCCTTAGTATATATACTATTAACATATTGTCTCTCATTATGAAGCACAGTTAATTAGTTATGTACAAGTTACCTCCCATTCACTGCCACAATCTCTTCTGTTTTGTATTAATGTAAAATCCCTAATTGGTTTGCTGTGCGGTTTGAATTTGTGTGTATATAAATGCATGCTTGAAATACAATATGACCGGAATCGGTTTGGATTGATTGTGTTTGGTTGGCTCGTAGTTGTTGTTTTCTCTATTCCGGCTTTGGGAACTGGTAGTCGTGGGGCAGACGTGTCCGTATTCTGATTGTCAATTATCAAGGCCACTGTGTATTATTCCACAATACATAACAACTAGACTACCTCGACTCACCAAAATAAGTTTAACCAGTAGAACTATTTTATCCTATCTTTGTCTAAAGTGCAGTTTAATTATAATCTAATCTGAATTCATAAATCACCATATGACATGTGACAAATATCCCATAATAAATAACGTTTGACGTATAGGACTAAATAAAGGCCGTAGAAAAGCAGTTGTATAGAGCTCTAAGCATTCATAATTATTAGGAATTTTTATTCTAGTAAAGTAAAACCGATAGTTTTAGTCATTAAGCAAGTTTTTCTCATAATCATTACATGTATCACTTAGTTAAGTGGGTTTTTGTTAAGGTACTTATTTTAAAACTAACCCTAAACTCGAACTATGAAATCAAACTATAAGCAAATACCTGAGACTGAAAAGATAGATGTTATGTAACCGTATTGGTGAATTTGTGTGTTGTTTGTGCTTGGTTTAAAGACATAATAACCTATAAAATGCATCTGCATATGACAGACTATACATCCCTTTGTAATAACATTGTTTTTTCATGAGCTATTTATTTATAGTGATTGCATTTTGATGGAGCAGAAACAAAATAGAAATTTTTAAGGAATTATGTAGAATCGATTAAACCAAAAAGGTGTACAACGAATAAATTCTTTCCCCCATAGACTAGCATATAATCACGTCATATTTCTAGAAGACTACAAACAACCCGTTCACGGAACATTTTACAGTTATTCAGGGTCAGTTAATTATTTGGTCAGTTTACTGTGGCGACATATAGTAATACATAGATTATAAAAACACGATTTTCGAGTTAACCGCTTTTGTTATTGGTTATGTTACATTTTGTCTTAGTAATCATTCTTTATGGTGAAGAAAGAAAATTCAATTATCTTTACTAAGCTGAAAATGTACTTTAGTCAATTATATCTATTTTATCAAACGTTTATTTCAATCACTAGACCTATTACTTGAATATAAAAGATTCATCCGCCTTGATACTAAATGGGAAAAATGCCGAAACACTAGTTGATCAACAGTAGGAACTCAAGAGCGGTGATTTAGTTTATGATATAGAGGGCAACAATTAAACCTGGTAGTTATGACTTACACTATTTCAGTTAGCCTCGTCCATGTTAATTATGTATGAAGCATTTAGTAAAAGCTATTCTGTTTTCTAATAAATTTACTGATTGCGATGGTGTTGAGATAAGTTTAGATTAGTTCGGATTATCATCATTTACCCCGTAATAATTAAATCAGTTCAAGTGGTTAATCGAGTAGTCCATGTAATCTTATTCCCGTTGCTAGAAAATTATTAAAATTAAAAACAGTTATATTTCACGTTAGCATGATTTTTCTTAGCTTAGGGCATTCATAACATCAAGAGAAACTAAATGTAAGAATTTTAAGTTCTGTGTATAGTATTTATTATTCATCTAATAAACCTACTAGTTTACATAATTTAACATCATTAAGTTTACACTATTTAGCGACTCATATTCAATTCTGTTAATTTGGATTCGTATCATTCTATATATTCATGTACACTATGATGTAATCATAACTTCTCATGTAGTTTCTCAGGATATACACCTACAATTAATTGATTATCGAAACAACTAGTAACTTTTGATTTTTGGCATAATAATTTGTTCTCTTTAAATAAAACAAAGAAATACTGTAAAATATATATTTTGTTTTTTTTCACAATTTAAACTGACGTTTTTTTTTATCCATCTACGTTTGTATATCAATGTATGTAAAAGAAAAAAGGAAATCAAATGAACATAGGGATAAGGTCAAGTAAAACTGTTTAAATTCTATCAATAACTGAAAGTAATTCACTACTTACTTATTGATAACCATGTAAAATTATATAAGCTGTATCAATAAAAAGGAGGAACCAAAACGATGTTATCTATGTTTTTTTTCATTTGTCTTCCTAGTAACTATTCATGTATTTATGTACTTAGGTCTGTCTATCCTAATATTCTATTACACAGATAACCACGTGTTAATAAAGCACACATATCTCTATATAACCCACTATTCTTCTATGAAAAAAAAACAAATAGATATTCTCCTAGACAGATCTAACTAGGACAGGTTAATATAGGCACATAAATGGTGCTTTCAAAGACAACTACACATATATTGCCTATATTAAATACTCCTACTTCATTCACTATTTTTACCCATTTAGTTATTTTCCTATTGTATTACATTAGTAGGAGAGTGTATATTCAGTGTATCAAATAAGTTAATAATTATTGAAATGTTATGAAATATTTCGTTTTTACAATAAAAATTTATTTTCTTCTTCAATCTACATTATTTCATAACAACAATATTGTTTTAATTGTTTAAAGTGGAGTAGACAATTTAATCAACACATTAAAACATTGATAAAATACAATCATTTATTTAGAAACAATAGAAGAAAAAAACAGAAAGAGAATGTTACAATTAAATAATAATTAAAGATATTTTAATTAATTAATAACAATACTACTTAAATTCAAGTTAGACATTTTAATATGTTGATGATAATTAAACAAATATCTGTATTGTACAATTTCTTATTAAATTCTTGAATACATACATTATATGTATTAATCTTAAACTGGTTGTCTACAAAAGATAAAGAAAAGATAACAAGTTAATTAGAACTAAACATTTCTATTGTGGATTTATTTGTTTTAAAAGAAAGTTTTTTTTTTTTTTTGAAAATTTTTCATAACTACAAGAACATTAAGAATATTCAACAGAATTATCAATTTATATAGTACAATATTGATAACTAAGTGAATTATACAAGTGAATAAATTGATTAGTGAAGAAAAAAAAATGCCTCCAGGTAAATGAATTGTTCTATTTTGTTTAAAAGATAATTTGATTATGAAATAATCTACTACTTATAATATAAATTGAATTACCTTATTTACTTGTTGCTTTTAATAAATGTAAACTAAGAATTAAATAATGTGAATATCTTGTTTATTTTGTAAGTTAACTAATGTCCTTATTTATTTTAAATAAGGAAAGTTATATTGTGAATGGCATTGAAATGGCTAAACGCTTTATCATCTTGGGTTGTTACTCACTCTAGGATAAGTCATCCATTAAACTAATTAATTCTAATAATTAATTATAATTCCTTACAAATAATATAGTGTATTCTAGCTAAATTGCCTTCTTTTAGCTGAATGATTTATTTATGATAGGATTTTACGTCGATGAAGCTGGTGAAAATGAAAGAAGCACAAATAAACTATTCACCTTAGAGAGTTTAATGTAACCGAAACCGTCTTCTTGAATTTCAAATCTCTACCATCTCTGTATCACGTAAATTTCCAGGATTTTTTCAGTTATTTATTATCGAACTATTTAGGATTTCAATTAAAAGCATATTAGTCATATAAGCTGATTTTAAATTCATCTTTATCATTTCAATTACTATCATGCATCGGATATTATCAGTTTGAAGAATGACTGTATTATGAGTATTCAACTTTCAGTTACATATGTAAAGTCTATTCTACATTGTTGGTGTAATTTACTACACAACATTATGACTTTCTATATTATAACGTTGTTTGTTTCACAAAATTACATCTCGTTAATCAGATTAACGTCGTTTGTAGTTTATTGTATGCATTCATTACATTATGTGTATGGAATGGTGGCTTCTACTGAAAGTACTTGTGTAAAATACAACAATTTGCTCATTATAACTTCACACTTAAAATGACAATTTGCGAAACGTTGTATTACTAACCTGCTCACAAAAATATGGTAGACCAACATAAGCCAACTTCTAATCTCAGTAGTTTTAGTCTTGAACTAATATCAGGGTAAACCAAATAAATACTTCTTAGTTTGGAACTCTACTATGTTATCTGACCCTAATTCCAGGTGTAAAAAGAATCACAATATCTTTCAGGACCTACCTTCAGATCAAACAGTTAGTTTGTGAGATTGTGAGACGACCGTTCAACGCCATGTATGATTTGAAAGAACTTCACCAGTTGGAGAAGCTCAAATCTAGATTGGTTATTTATTTGGACAGCGTAGGCTGCCATTAGTGTGTTTCTCCTGTATGTATAAAGAGCATAACCTATATTATATTAAGATGAGTAGAAAGTAGTGAACAATTTGACTTCAGAACATTTACTTCGCTTTGATCACTTAACTAACTCAAACACTGGTGTCAGTATTACTTCTAATATTCGTTTACATTTCCTATACTTTCTTTAGCTTACTGCCTTAAAATATCAAAACCATAGTTTGTCACAAAATCATGCTTGAAATTTACATGAAAAAATGTCTTATCTCTGCATGTACCATGGTCTTATTAAATTCCTTGTTCTTTTGTTGTCTAAAATATTTTTTTTGGCTAAATAGTTTTTCTGACCCCATCAAGTTTTCTACTTTTAAATATTCATAATATCAAAACAATTTATTTAGATCAATAATTTAGTTACTTTTGTAGGTAAAATAATTAACTTACAGAGGTGTCAATGTTACTAATTGAACTAGCAATTAATTGAAATATACAATTTAGCCTATCTACTAATGTAAGAGTAAATACTAGGCTGACTGAATTTCACTTTCCTCACATAAACTAACAATTATTCATTTTTTAAGTTGCTAATGAGCTATGCCAAGTTAATGTCCGAATAAGTTAAAGAATTTATTAGTAATTAACTTCATTTACAGACCATCTAAACTTATCTGTTATCCAAGAATAATTTTAACATCTATGGACAGCATTCAATAACAAATTGTAATCAAACTACCAAATTAATCAATAGATAAAGTATCAATTTAAAACAAAAAGAACTTTATTATCTGAAAGTTTTATATTAGAATACTGTTGGAATCAAGATTTCATTTCATAATTAATCATTACTTATGCAAAATCAATTATGATAGTATTATTTTATATAGTTGTTTAAAGTCATTGTCAAATGTAAGTAGGATGAAGACAACAAAAGACAAACATTTATGTACTCAGTAATGAAACCCATAATAGTGATGCATATTATGAAATATGCAACAACAGAAAACTAATATAAGACAGCGAAGAATTTCGTAAAGATAAATCTTATGAGATGTTCCTCAAAATCAGGCTTACTTGGATTCACAGCGTTTGTATTTAGGTAGATAATAGTTCTTCTTTGGCTCAAGATACGATTCTGCGATGAATAGCAGTCAGAAAAACGTAGATTTGACCTCATACTGCTGATTCATATTCTTCATTCATAGCCTGAAACCATCCTACTATTTGAATTGTCTTGAATGTACTGTGTCTACTATGCATTCGAAATAATTTTTAGATCCCAGATAATTTGATGTTACTACAAATCTATAATATAAATAAATGTTTCAGAAATGCAAATTAGAAATTTCTTTATTTAACATAAAACACTTCACTTCTAAACTACTTATTGCAAATTCAGTAGTATGCTGTTCGATTTACTGAAACTGACAATTATTCCTACTCGAGTGTTAGTTGAATAATGAGTATTCACGTTGTTTGTTGGCCTTCAGAGTTAAGATAAAATCACAATGTATCATTATAGGATGAAGCACACTGGATGTTTATGCCAAAAAATGTAATGGTAAGTAAAATGTTGAAAGATAGTGAGTGAATTTGAAATACTGAATGAGTTACCATATAGTTGGTATGAGGTTCTATAAACTACAAACTCGACATTCTACTGGTTGAAGTTGAAGAATTAATAAGTCGATAGATATCTACTTTATTTCACTACTTGTGAAATGGCAGGATGAATTCATTTGATGCATTTTCATGTATATGTGCTCCCATTTATTTTAAACTATGTTTATTGGTCAGCAAATTAATAACTTCAAAAATAATTTAAGCAACTAGCTTTAAACTTATCAGTAAGCTCCTAACCTTCAAACAACTGGGTTACCACTAAATGTTCAATATTTCTGAAACCATTTCATTCATAATATTACCGTGTTTTCAACTAAATACTTGTCCAATTTAACTAAGGCTGACCCGTAGTTTAAAAACTTTAACAATCATTTACACTATACAAACCTAGATGAAGTTATGTACTGAAGATTACAGTTGATATCAGAATATCTACCGTGATATTAAGAATTGACGATCGTTTTTCTGCATAAGTTCAACTCAATATTAGAGCAAATAACGACTGTTCACAAGAATTTACATGACACCTTCTAGTAAGAAAATTAAATATCATGTTGGTTATGTCATGATATATTTATATTATTTTGTAATACTTTATTCAATTACGAACTTACTATTACACGCTAAGAGCAAGCATTACTTTCATCAAGTGGCTTCGTAATCAACTGAATACTTAACTATAATGCTTCTTATATAAAAGGTTTTCATTTGAATATCTTCTTTGAAAAGTCTAGATAATTCTAAGGGAACTTTAGACCCATTTGTAATCAGCTTATCCATTAAATATTGTCATTGTTAGTTGTTGTAAACATAAGGAATAGCCATTTCTATTAATAACCGTTTTTTATTGATGTACATTATTTTACTTACACAGTTAACCATCTTAGAATATGTTAACTCATACGTGATAGAGTAATTGTCAATCATGTTATGATATGATGTTAGTCTATCTATTTCTACAATTGATGACATAACTCAATATAAAACAAACTCGTCATCAATTGAGAGAATTATATAATACTAATATTCTTTCTTGTGTAATCAGTTAAGACAACTTCACTTTCACGAATGTAACATGTACCATTGTCAACTCGTTTAATCGAAATAAATCTACTTATATCTGTGAACTTACAACATAAACAATAAGTGATGCATATATTTGTAAAATTCCAATGAGTAGAAATTAAAATTTCTGACGTTTCGCGGCTTAGTGCAAGTCGCTTCTTCAGAGAAAAGTGAATAACCGAATTTAATTAACACACGAATAAATAATACAATGGAACAAATCAAAAACAAAATAAACTCGTAAAATCAAAATGCGAGTTTGATCGTGTTATGTTGTCAAGTTATATAGGTCAAGGTGGTTTGAGATGAGACATGTATGTACATGTTAATGTGATGTGTGAGGGAAATATGTGAAAATAAATTGTATGTGTATGAAATTCGATGTACTTTAATTGCGGCTAGTGTTGGATAGAAAGTCCATGTTGGGTGGATAGAAAGGCCTTCACTTTTGTTAAGTGCAGTTGGATTTAACAAAATGTGAAGCGCCTCAGCTATTCGTCTTTCCTTATAATTGGAAAAACCTTTTTGAATGATTCGGATATTTTTAATATCGATTTTATGGTTGTGATAGATAGCATGTACTTCTATTGCTGATTTAATTTGTAATTTTTCAAGTTCAACAGGATTCTTAGGAGGTCGTTTTGTGTAGCTTTCATGTTCTTTGGCACGAGTTTTCATTTCTCGTGAAGATTCTCCAATATAGAAAGCATCACAATCAACACAACCTAGCCTGTAGACACAATTCTGTGTTGGGGTGAAAGGGATCTTGTCCTTTATTTTAACCAATGCACTTCGAATACTGTTGGTAGTTTTGTAGAAAGTTTGGATTCCGTGTTGTTTTAGAATTATTTATAATTCATCTGTTGTGTCTTGGCGGTAAGGTAGAACGGCTGTACCAATCCAAGATGTTTTGACTAATTTACTATTATTTAGTAATAAGTCGTTTCGTTTTTGAAAATTTTTAATAATATCCAATGGAAAATTATTAAGCCGTAGGATGTTGACTATCCTTTTGTATTCGTGATTCTTGTCGTCTTCAGATGTAATGAGTCTACTGGCTCTTCTGAATAAGTTTAGAACCAGCGATATCTTTGCACTGAATGGATGTGCTGAGTTGAAATCGATATATCGATTTGAATGTGTGGGCTTACAACGTAAACGTTTCTACGAAGTAAAGCCTATCTTTAAATACTTAATTTGACTTCAATATCATAAGATTTACAGCAAAATTACTTACATATTAATTTCTACATAGTGACTATTTGAAACAAGTAGAAAAGTTTTATATGAATCACTTACTGATCCATCAGAATTAATCCAGTAATTTGACAAATCGCGGTAACTATTTAATTATTTAACCATAGGCATTATATTTTATCTAGATTATTCATTATGCAATTATGAAATTAACCTGTAATCAGAATGCTTAAATTGATAATTATGAATTTACAATGTAATCATTATTGCATAATTAATTGGTTACTAATGAACTATGCATAATATGCAAAACCTGACAGCGAAAGTAGACAGACTTAAAAAATC
Organism: Schistosoma mekongi; assembly: GCA_034768735.1. NCBI lineage: Eukaryota > Metazoa > Platyhelminthes > Trematoda > Strigeidida > Schistosomatidae > Schistosoma > Schistosoma mekongi. The sequence continues at coordinate 34,954,815 of CM068307.1, read as the reverse complement.
TAAATGTGATTAAGATGTAAATACTTCAAGTAGATAATGCATCTGTCAATTAGTTCAAAAATTTGTGAGATTTCATATTGGTTAACAAGTAGATAATGCAAGCAGTTATTCAGCTATATGATATTGAACACTTATCATTCATATAATACAATAGGAAAAGAATTGTTAAAGCTGAGCCAATAGACAATCGAATTCCAGGTTAGTCTAAATTCAACACTTTGGTTACTAAGCTATTTCAGAAAGAAATATCGCAATCTAATCATAATTCTGTCTAGGTTATCATGTCATGTATTCCATAATATCGCAAAATCATTTGATTAGAGTTGACCCCATTCTCCAGGATGTTAATCAGGAATTCATGATTTAATACACTGTGTTTAAATACGCTAAGTATATATTATTTTCACCAGCTAACTATGAACTGTAACACTAAACTACCAAGTGGATGCTATACAAGTAGATTATTTTGGATAAAATTGAAAGCATTATGAAAGAAATTCAGTATTGTCATATAAGAAACTGAATGTAAATTACGCTGTATGTGGATCATTTACTAATTAGCGAAATACTAGATCGTTTGTAGTTCTTGCTTAATTCTTTTAATTACAAAACCATTTGTATATTTATATGAATGTAATAATTATGCAACTATTTACAAGATGATTTTATAGGTGAAAATGTTGGCTCTGAAATACCGATTAATCAAAAAATGTAGCCTTTTACGTCGTTGTAGTCAAATTAAAACTTGATTATTTTAGATACATTACTCACCGATGCTAAAACTTCAATCTTTGTTGTGTCAGCATTTGATACTATCACAAGGTGAACCTTATTTATAAAATACTACTCTTGTTTGAGTATATAACTTAGAGAATTATTCACATTCTAGACTTTAACGCACAATTATGGATTTAGGAAAATTTTTCTGTTGGAGTTGAAATAATGGTTTTTAAAAGTGATAACTTCAGTTTGATGCCGATGATAGTTTTCCCTGTCAGTCAGTTACCCCCTACGCTTACATCTGTATAAAAAAGGATTTGAGTATCAGTATGTTTATCAGTTTTCAAAAAAAAGAGGGATTTTGAACTGTTTTCTGAAAAGAATTAAACCATAAGAAGAAATAAGAGTTTATGTTTAGTTTGTGTCACTTTTACCCACTTCAAAACTTAATTACTATCAGCTACTGTAAATTTAGGCACAAACATTCTACTGTCTGTATTCCATTAGCTTATGAAGGTTAGTTTAAATGAGAGGATATGAAGTCATTTTCTAAACGTACACAATTTTAATCACTACACAGTGGATATATTTTCTAATTAATGTTTAAGACGACATATAACTCACTAACTGTCAAAATAACATTATTCTGTGCATTTTCTTGATATACATTCCATTAGGATGTTTAAAAAATGTAACAAATAGATTAAAGACAGTTAGTTTTACATAATTAGTCAATTGATTATACACTATCCCATGGATTATAGCATCCCTCTCTTCAACTAATCTATACAAACCAATTGAAGTGAAACTCTTGTCAATACTGCTAAGTATATAGTATGGGATCTATTTTATCACCTTTATTTCATGATCCTAGTTACATATCATTGTTTAGACTAAACGTATACACACATTTTTCCAAGAATTATATTGTCATACCTAAAGTATTTACAAAATAATTCTACTAGGGAATAGTAATAAATGATAACTTTATTGTTAGGTTACACATATCTGTTTATTGATTCATTTATCCATCTTAACAGTGAATAAACTAAGCATTACCATTTTCATTAAAACATAGTGAATACATAGTTCAGGTTAACTATAATGAAGAATGATTATCGTAATTTCTTTACATTTTATTTGGTATTCATTAATTCAGAATTTTCTGTATGCTTAGTATAACCTGTTTATGTTTTTTTTTTCTTTATTATCTATAATTATTATTCTTATTCGATATTATCTAGGCACAACAGTGTAATCGATGTAACCGACTGAAAAGAATAAGTGTTATGAAGAAAGCAGTGTTAATTAACAAGCGTTTTATTATCTGAAGGAAGTCCCAGCATTCTATGAGTAAAATTTGAGGTGTAATTTTCCAGTACATTGTTGTCTAAACATCTAAGTTTATAAAAATATCAGTGGAGAAGTTACTTGATCTAATCCTCATCCCTCCTCCCAGTGTCACAATCTGAAATTCGTAAACTTATTTTAAATCTAAGTACAATTAGTAAGTTCAGTCAACAGAATAAGACAAAAATATTACAAATGTCTGTTAAATTAGGCTCAGTTTCTAAAAATAGTTCTTCTAAGATTCATGTTTTAAGTGATGGAACCAGTTAGTTGCTGATTTTTACTATTTTCTTCGAGTTTTAAACATCAGTGACAGCCATTCCTGGTAGGACGGGGGAGGCAAGATCTTTTTTGGAACCACATGAATGACATTTGTTTGTTTAATATATAAATGTTACAAAATCTACATAGTTAACAATTTTCTTGATGTATTTTTTAGCTATGAAAGGTGGCTTGAGAGTAGCTGATGGAAACCGTAGACCAGGATTTCCTGATATTTGACACTTGTAAGCAAGGCCTACTTTAAATATTGAAAAAACTGATGCTTCTTGGAGTCATCTTAATAAATTTTACTCCATATTTCATGTACACAGTAGAATAAATGTGCCTATACTTACCCATAAGCTAGTGAATGAAGCTTTCTGAAGTTAAATTAAGTTATAACATGCTCCTTACAACGGTAAAAACAGTTGTGCATTTTAAAAACCATGAGTTTCTAATTAGGCGAGCTCATAACCTTATCGTCACTAAGTACCCATTCCAGCTATGGTGTCGTATAGGGTTCATTTCCCTGATAGTACACACAAATAAGGATGTAAATAGAGTAGATAGTTTGCCTAACATAAAATAATATTTGTCAGTCGTTTGGATGATTTCAAATGTTCACTCACAATCGAATTCTTGACAGTATCCTTTATTCTGTTAGTATCTTATCGTATTCTAGAAGCCACTAGTAATCTAATAATATGAAGAAAAATTTATTTAATTGCACTATTAATAAGTGGTTCAATAATGGGCATCTATTTCACTATAGTTCCAGAAAATTCATCAGTTCAAATAAGTCGTTCGCTTTGTGGCGGTTATGCCTACATTTTTTTCATTTACATGTTGATTATGTAAGTGGATATAAAAAATTTTCTTACACTCATTGGTTTTTGCTTACCTCAGTTTACCATCAACATTCAGACTGCAGCTTATGTTCAGTTCACAAAACATAAAAATATTTAAATTAACTTTTGGAACAAATGACCTTCTTTTTTGGTGACTAAAATCAAAATTTGTCTGCGCGAATTGACTGAATTAGAAATATAAACAGTGGGTCCGATCTCTAGTGAGGTCGTGGATACGCACTGCTAAAGAGTCCCAGATTAGAACGAAACAGCTGTCCAGTGCTTTTTAGTGATCAGTGGTTGTCTAATTCAGATAAATTCTTGATATAAAATTAACAGTAAATAATTGTCTGTCTTCGACTATTAAGTAAGTTTCTTTTGAGTATTTTTCACTAGCCGTATCCCCATTTTTGTCAATATTATTGAACTGTGGTGGTTTTGTGGAAATCGGTATTGAGTTTAGTTGTTTGTTTTCACCACATATTGATGTTAGGTGCATCCGCAAATTACCAAGCGTTCGCCCATCGTTCGACTCCATGGAAAAATAAGGAATGCATATCAAGGAGGAGTCCCTTACTAGGATGAAATATCTGTCCAGTGCTCCCACGTTCTAACTGGCACTCAACTAACATCTTTCCGTGACAAATATAAATAAACAAACTTAATATAAATCTCTAGAATACCACCACAATTCAATTACAATAATCAACTTAATAAGTGACTGACTTCAGAATTCTCCAGGAGTTTTAGTGTGAAATCGTGACTGGTAGAGTTTAGTCGTTTCAGAAATGACATCAGATGATCATCTCACTATATCACATATAAATGTAATTAAAAATTAAAAAAAAATACTTTAAATTGTATCTTATTCCATCTACACTTGAAGTTAAAATACTAATTAAAATGAATGTTCAAATATTCATTTTACATCCATCATATCTGTTGACGGTCTTGGTTACTAACATTAAGTATTTTTTTTATAAAAACAATTCATTCATCTATTCTACTTAAGATAATAATTAATTACAATTACTGATTACATCTTATACCTTCAAATAAATATACAGTTACTTACACTATCATACGCTAAACAATGATGATCTATCTATACAGTTCAAATGTTGGGTTTTTCTATTCTGCAAATCTGTTTTAGTCAATGTGGTAAGATTAATTTACGTAATTTACTTATAGTACACTTTTAAATGACACAGGAATTAATGAAATCATTTGTTAATGTAAGTTTTATAATTTATTTATTGCCATTATTATGTAATCACTGTATCAGAGTGTTAAAGAAAAAAAACATTTATGTTCCCATTTGTTTTAATTTATTCATTTAGGAATCCAACCGAAATTTATTGATAAACCAAAAATTAAACAATCAGGTAAAAATGTTATCTTTGAAGTGGTAGCTGAAGCAGATCCAGCACCAGAAATACGTTGGACAAAAGCTGGAGCTGAAATAAAAAATTCTATACGTTATAAAACGAATTGTCGTACACTTGGTAAACAACATACATTAACATTGGAAATAAATCATGTAACAGCTGATGATGGTGGAGAATACTTGGTGACAGCAAAAAATAGACATGGTGATTCTACAGCAACTATTAACTTAAATATTGGAGCTGGAAAAACGTATGTTTTTAATAATTAATACATTATAATATCGACGGTGTGTTGTTAAGTTGTTCAGTTATCATTCAACACGTGCATATGAATTCTAGTTTTAGTGTATTCAGATTAAATTTAAATTAACTAACAACATACTCGGTTAGCAAGAGCCAGAAAAAAAGTTGATGTAAATAGTTGAAACAAGAAATGAAACTGGAAAACAGAAGCGTTCTTATAGTTTAGGTTGTAATGCCTGAACAAACCGATTGATAAAAATGTTTAGTCTCATTGTTTTGCAACCTATTACCGTTATTTATTTTTATTACAGTGGATAGCATTCATCTGCTAGTTGAATAACATAATATTCTACGGATTATTGGAAGCATCTCTATTACAGTAAGGCATAAATAGAATTGTTAATATAATAGTCGTGCCAACCAGGAGATTCAAATTCTAACGGTCTAAGACTATTTTTCATTTTGTTGAATGTAAGGAATTAATATTGTGAATTGCCGGTTACCACTAGGCAATCATATTTATCAGATAAGGAGCTAGTTTCCTAAGAACGAAGTTTCTTTGATAACATCTACAATGTCGATAGGATAAATAAGTAGACCATGACTGTAATTCTGTTGACCATTGTAAATTTGTAGTCAAGGTAATGCTGTTGTATATAAAAACACTTGAAATTCTCTTCACATGACAATTAAGGACGAAGTTTGATATAGAAAAAGGAATGAACGTATTTGAACGGTAGAGAAAATGATTGTTAAGAAAAAATAATATCAAAAATAGAATATGACACTGCTAGAATTCAGAAATATGTTTCTGTTATAAAAATAATTAATAACAGAGATAGAAGAGTTATTTCGAACCAGTTCAATATTGACGAAGACATCAAGTAATTGTTTGTCACATGATGGAGCTTGTTTCACAGCTTCTAATATCTGTGCCAATTTTTCAATGTATTCTCTAAATGTTATCGTTTGTCACAGATTGGTTTCAGTAAATACTAGACAATTATTTCATCTTAGTATAAGACCTCTTAAATGAATTCACTTTTGATTCCTTCACCGGATCGAACCCCGGACCTTCAAGTCACTTGGCAAACGCTTAAATATTGGCACTACCAATAACAGAATTCTGAACTCAGTCATTTTGTCATATAGTTTTAATGATCAGTCTGATTAACGTTTGAAATTTTCTTTAAGTTTCTCTTTGATTTACCTTAGTTGGAAATTATGAATCCTTTTGATTCGATTTCCAAAACGACATTCCCCTCTTATTATAAGAATATATTATCCGCCCAGAATTTTGAACTCCGGGGTTAATAAAGTTCATCTGGAATTATATTTGTTCGATTAGTTGTGACACAAAAATTCGCATTGTCTACTTTATGTACCTTAAACTTATGGTACAGTTACGGATAATTTCGGTAAACCAATCATTAAATGATGACAAAACTATGATTTTATTAAACTCAGAAGAGGATGAATTAAAAACTTCAAAGTTATTGAAATGCTAGCAAAGGTTTGTATCAAAGCTAAATGTTTTGTGTATTGTTGAGTTCACTAAGCTAAATAGTTTAATTGTGAAGCTATCTTCATCATTCTGAATAGGTTCATTAGAGATTAATTCGTGTTATACCGAATAATAAGAACAAACTTATAGAATATGTCAGGTAAAATGAATATTTATTATTTGGATGTATTTTTATAGATGTACTGACAAAGTTCGAATGTATGTTTATCATTAACCAACAAATATTCTGTGGTCTATGAAGCCAGGAATCCATTATATTCGTATACTAGTAAAACATAAATGTTAAAATAACATTACATCGAAGGTTCAACATTCAGTAAGAAAGTATACACTTTTATATTTACAATTTTTTTTCTACTACAGTCCACCAACAAAGCCTCCTAAATTTCTTGAAAAACCTGTCATTCGTATGGATAAATCCAAAGGTGAAGTTATTTTATCATGTAAATTGGAAGCAAAACCAGCTGCAACATTAACATGGTATTTAAATGACAATGAAATAGGAGAAATACCAGGAAAACGTGTTTGGGAAGTCTCAGAACAACCAGATGATGTTTATATTCTTGAAATACATATTGTATCACCGAAACCAGAAGATGGGGGTATGTATAAAATTCATGCTCAAAATTCAGTTGGTGAAAGTAATGCAAATATCAATCTAAATCTACAAGGTAATCATTTTGCTTTTTTCTTTTTGAAACAAAGAAATACAGAACTTTGTATTGAATATACATTAAACATTTAAGGGTTTAATTAATTTCTATTTTTACAAGTACTCCTATGTTCAACAAGATGTTGGTAGTCATGGTAACACCTAGTGAAAATTATTTTTTTAAACACTTTAATGTTCTTGAATAATGCTCAAAGTTAAGAAATGACTGTACTCATATAAATGTTAAATCATTTTGGCGATCTTCAGTTCTGTAAGGTAAATTATTAAACTTAAGAGGTTTCATTATACTAGATAATGCCATTGGTGATTATTCAGTATTTGCATAACTTATAACATGAGTGTTTTTCTGATCTTAAAATAGATAAGTTCAACTAATATTCTGTTATATTGAATGATTTTAGAATTCAGTACGGTATTATTACATTGAATTAATTGTTTGTATATTGTAAGTTGTAGACGATATGGTGTATATATGACTGATGCTTATAATCCTAAAGTCTACAATAATCTTATTTTTATCCTAAACAATGTTTTAATGGAGATATAGCCCAAGACTGATCGTAATATGCTAGTTACTACATCATAGATTTTGATCTCAACATTAATGAGAAATAGTGATTTGGAAATCGACTACATATGAATCTAAATATTTGATGTATTGTGCAGCCTTGGTTTAAAATTATCTTCTTAGCCTTTATGAAATGCCAATGATAAAAGTCAACTATATACTTGGATACTCAAAATAAGCAGCCACCTTGCTTTCTATGTTGAACTATTCTCAGTATTAAGTAAAATGAAATGATAATACAATCATTATCACACACTCAACGCTTATAGCGAAGCATAGAAACTAGTATAGCGGTAGTTTATAAAATTTAGAAAGACATTCCGTATAATTGTTACCGATGTGTGTCACTGAACAAAACATCACATTTCATATTTGATACAGGCATGTAAACACCTAGATTAAGGCATGTATCAAAGTTAAGTAGTAGAGTGAGAGGAAAATAGCTGTAAGTGAATTACTCATAGAGACAAGTACATAATCTATTGGAGCTTAATTGGCCAAGAAATACAAGAATACTAACATAGGAATATATACACACTATGCTTCTTTATTAACATATTGTGACGACCTATCCATCACCTGACTTTTACATTTGTACTGTGACACTGAGTTCCGTTATCAAGGCTATTCAGTTAATGGGTTGTGAGGAGGTGAGGAAAGTAAATCTAACATATACTGCTTCATTATAGAATGGCAAATGATTATTTAGCCAACCTGTACGTATACTTGCTTTGTAATTTTATGCCAGAAGAAGTGCTTAACTTATTTACATTGTTATGTAAAAGCATAACAATTCATTAATGCAATGTGAGAAACTTCATTAAATTTTTTGTTACGTAGTCACTATGAACTGAATTGTCCCAAGAACTTCAATAATAGATATGTCAATTAAGTATGCTCTAGAGACGACAAAACCTGTTGTTTCCATAATTTTCTTCAATTTTCTTATTACCAGATGCAGATATACTCATCTGATATATCCGTTCATGTATTTATTTTTAATCTACCAGTATGTATACATTCGTCGATTCAGTAGCATTCATTCATTTCCTTTTAAATATGATTATATAGAACTACTTTAAATTAGAACATCACTGTTGCAGATTGGTTACATTACATTCCAGAACTGCTACTTAATTCATGCTAAATCCAACTACAAAAATATTATGAAACAACTCCACAATATCTTAGTCAGTAGTATGCTTTGATTGGGTCCAAATACATAGGATTTCATTATCCAAACGATAATTAAAGGTTGCATAGACAACAATCAAACAAGATGATCGATTACGTCACAGACTGAGGCTGGCAGGGTACCACTGGAAACCAGAGGGCACTGAGTGGCTGTTTCGTCCTGGTATGGGACTCATCAGTATCCTAGATTTTGCCCTAGGGGCTTCAAGTTGGCTAACACTTAGCCGTCTGCACCACTGGGCTGGCATCCATGGTAGAATTCCCACTACCGTCAGTTTATGATATAGTCTTTCGCCTACTAACACTTATCTTAATTTCACTTATAATAGTATAGGTAAAATAAATTGGAAGAAGAGGTGTACAAATCAAATTAAAGCTTTATTTTGGCAATAAAAGATTAATTGAAGTTGTACTTTAAAAATTAGTTTCAGATTAAAATAATGTGACAACATAGTTTGTAACTTTGTACTATGGAAGTTGATGAATGTTAATTTTAAATTATGAATTGATCTGAATTAGACAACTTTTGACAATATGTAAGCACTGGATAAATGTTTCATCCTAGCATAAGACTCTAGCAGCGCTCATCCATGACCCCATCAGAGATCTAACCCCGGACCTTCAGGCTCTGTATAAAACGCTTTACTATAATACCGTTAAGCAGGTTGTCGTAAATTAACTGAGTTAGAGATATTAACCGTTGGAAGCCAGCCTGAGTTCTCCGCGAAGCCATGAGGTCCTGTGTTCGATCCCTGGTGAGGTTGTAGGTGAGAACTTCTGGAGAATAATACACTAGAACGAATCAGTTGTTCAGTGCATCCTGGTGGTCAGTGGTTTTCTAGTTGAGACCAATTCATGATATCAAAATAACATAATTTGTCTTAAGATGAAATTACCATAATAAAACAATTACTGATATTGATGACAAGTTCCACCTGATCGTATGCTGAATATAAATTAAGTAATATTATGTGTTAATTGGAGAAAAATAAGTAAATATGAGGAACTGTTTAAATTAATGATCAATATCGTAAGCGTCTATTTGATGAAGTGGAAAACCTTCTACTCTAGATTTGGATTCATAGTTCATTCTGTTCTTAATAATCCTACTGAACAGTCTATTTGGATATTGAGCCAGACAGTAAAAAATTAGTAGTTTAATATCTCTGTAAAATTTAGGTTCTCCTTGAAGTGTATACAAAAGTTGTACTTTATGTTACGCAGTTGATAATAATTGTAATGAATCCTTGTTTAACTGGGTATATTCTTGTGGATAACGCTTTCGTTTAATCTTGTATGAACTGAGGTTTCTGCTGTGAATGAAAACGTATTACTGACTGCTGCAACCTAACATCTGAGCATAATGCATACCACTTTTAATCTTTTAGAACAAAAGCCACATCCTTACATGAATGATAGAATCTGACCAGCGTAAATGAGTAGAAAAATCATACACTCATCACCGTTCAGTGATCAAACAATGTGGGGTGTATATTCTTTAAATAACGATTATCCACAACCATAAACTAAATGCTATCTCTTAGTGTTCCTTAGACATGTAATAATTAAATGGCAGCTGTAGCTGTAGAATCAGAATTTACTGGTTTCAGCGCTTTCAGCTTCAATACCTAAATGATAAAAATATATCAATCTATCCCTGATTTCTTGCTTGATGATGGTCATCTTCATATACATAAAAAAATTACCTGCTATAATGGCTCAGTTACTTGATGAATATCACATAAGCAGATCTTAACGATTAAAAGTCACATAAATCATCGAAAGTAGATAGATGTAGCTGCAGAGTCCAGTATAGTAAGTATATAACATTCAAAATTCCACTACTCGGTAAAATCTAGCTCCATGCAATCTAATGACGAAATGAAGACACTGAGACAATTCGTTCATGATGCATATAAATTAACAGTATTAGTAATTTAAATTTATATATTATGAACTGTATGCACATCCAAAGGCAGTCTTTGCAGAATCCTTACAATAAACATTCATTCTGAATAGTAATAGTAGGGTGTATTTTAGTGAAAACTGTTGTGTATCAAAAAAATACACTGTGCATTTGATAATTGCCAATTAGTATACGTACACATCTGCCCCGAGACTATCATTTCCCTAAATCGGAATAGATAAAAGAATAATTTATGAGCCAAACAGACACAGTTCAATCCAACCCAATTTAATCGTATTATATTTCAATCATGCTTTTATATATACACAAATCAGATCATACAGCAAACCAATTAGAGATTTTACACTAATACGAAACAGAAGAGATTGTGACAGTGAATAAGGATAACTTGTACACAACTAATTAACTGTAGTCCATAGTAAGAGACAATATAATAACAGCAAATATACTAAACGGGAGGATAGGGTAGGAGGAACGTAACAATAATAGCAATGTAACGCTTACATTACTCACTACCAGAATAAATGAATTAGTCCTCTAAAATACAGTTCTGGAAGTTTTTTCACCCTTCTTTAGTGGACTAACATAACAAAAACCATACAATTAACGTATACACATGTTAATTCCTCAATGTAATGCTTATGTTGACTTTCGATTTTGATTATTCTCCTAAATAAATCAAAATATGTTTTTTATTACTTTCAGATATTTATAGCACATTAAAAACTATAAAATCTCTTCTTTTTTTAATCGTAAAATACAATAATTTAGATTACATAATTGTAAACAAGAAAATTATGAGAATAAGATGGTTGTGATAGCAACAAGTAGATGTATTATTAACATGTGGAATATCATTATTACTATTATCATTAACTTTATATACTTTATTGAATAGAATTCCACCATGAATAAATACTTAAGTACAAACCTCTTAACAAATCAACCCATACTGGTGATAATAAAAATGATTACTCTATATGACCATGTGACAATAATATTTTTATGTATTTGTAAATAATGATCTATTCTAATTGCCTTTTGTTTCATAGAAACATCTACAAAAAATAGGGGGGGAGATTACATTTTATGTACCTACAGATGAACAGGTATCAGTTCAATCATGTATTCATTTGTTGTAGAAGTTAAACAGTGTTTTACTTTGTAAATATCTGTTTATTTTAAAGAAACGAAAAGGTTGGCAAGTTAACTAGATGATATTGTCGGCAAAGTGTATTTATGACAGAAACTATGTGTATACATATAGTACCCTCACAATGTTCATGTTGATACTGAAATAATACTTATCATACGTTGAATTTCACAAATTGTTATACTTTATAATAACATTTAAATTGTACAATAGACAATTCCACTCAAGCATATCTAGTTAGAACTATGTTGTTAAAATAAAATTATCAGTTGAATGTAGTAGTTTACACAACAAACTGATTGTTGAAGAAAAGAAAGTCTATGTTTGGACCGCACTTAGATGTGAATCCAGAACAATCAGGTTTAACGATTATATAATCAACAACAATTGGTTTACATTTTCACATCCAATTAATTTAAACTGTAGTATGACTATCACCCAATCTCTCATATTTATTATGGTCAAATTTCATTGGTCACATCTTTTAATTAAGATTTCAGGAGTTACTATTTATAATTGTTCACTAGTGTGTTCATGTTACCTGAATGCTATAAACTTGATTCGTGATAGTCCTATAATATGATAAAATAGATAATCGAAGATATGTGGCATTTAATATATGTCAATGATATTTATCATGATATGTAACAGTATCAATTATAAATACTTCTTCCAACATTTAATTATGTAATCATGTTTTGTTAGTTTTCCAATGCCTTTATCTATATGAATGATATGGTAGATAGAGTCATCTGTCGTTAATGTTAGTTAGTATTATGTAAACTTTATTTTTTCGTAATATAAAGGAAAGCGGTGTGGGGGATGTGTGTGTGAAAGAATCCAGTACTTAACATGACAGTAAAAAATATCTTTGAAATTAATGCTAACATATGAATTACCAGTTCTATTAGTTCTTGTTTGATTTAACTAACAATCATTTTACTTTACTAAAAAAATAAGGCGTTTAATAGTTTAATTATTATTTGATTGAATATATCACAGATTGATGTTAGTAGGGTACCATTCAAAACCATGGAACACTGGACAACTGTTTCGTTCTAGTGTGGAACTCCTCAGCAGTGAGCACCCCAGATTCCTCACCATGGGCTTCAGGTTGACGCGAACACCTAACCATCTGCACCACTGGGTCAGCATTCAATCGTAGAATTCCCACTCCCATCAATTTGTTTAATTATTACATAGATTTTCACATTTATTACACATTCAAAGTACAATAAAAGCTTTTCTATGCTTACTTATTTTGTCAGAAAAGATAATCCTTACTTTAGATGATACACTTACTTTTACACTTATGGTTGTATTGAATTTGTATAGTGATCAATTATTAAGTGGGTAGGCATATACAATATACATTAATGTATGTACATTTCTATATGTTTAGTTAGGCCAAGATAATAATGTCCAATTTTTTTACTCGTTACATAGTACCCACTTTCCATACATTAATAATTTTCTGAATGTTGGTCATAGGTCGAAGTCAATATATGCACATGTATGTATACTTATAATCTCTACACTAAACTTGTAGGTAACGTACAAATTACAGTGATGTGTATCAAATGAACAAAAAACAACTGTGTAATTAATGAACTTCTGCATAGTGGTATACAAAAACTAATGTGCTACATTGAATGCACACTGCCATAAACTAGAACATACAAAAATATAAATTGTATGGAAAAAAAGTAGTTATCATGTTGGATTAGAAGAGAAATGTATTTCTGTACAATGATTTTTTATTCACATCATATAAAGGTATTCAGTTATTAAGTTATTCATTTACGTAAGAGTAATATATCAAGACAGTTTCAACTTCAAAATATAATAATTAATATCTACTAAATGAACAAACTATAATCAATTCTTCATTCTGTTAAATTACATAATGTCTTGAATGGAGATGATAAAGATTGTCAATGATTTATTATGTCTCTGTTGTGTTGTTCAGCATATATACAATATAACCGTATTGTTGAGCAATAATATCGTCTTCAGACTTTATACAGTTAAATATCACTAAATAGTAAACTATATGTAATAGAATATTAAAGAGTACATAGAAATTTCATATTTGAATTAATCAACATCATTAATTGAAAACAGTGGATTCCATATTGAATGGGTTTCAAAGTAGTAGACAAAATAAATCTTTTGTAAAGTGTTCATTGGTTACACAATGTATTAAACACAGGTTCATACTTTAAGATGGTAAGCACTAATTGGCTACAGATAAAAATCATTACAAATTTGGAATGTTTCAGTTGTAGTTATTGTGGTAACAATAACACTAACATTAACAATTATTATTAATCAGATTATATTTTAAAATAAAAATGAATATGATAGAGAAAAATGTCCACATATCGATACGTAACATAAGGTTGCATCAGGAATTGGATAAGTTTATCGTAGGCTAAGGTAAACTCAGGAATTGACAATATCACTTATGTAAACATAGGTCAAGTTATTTCAAGTAGATATCGCTTGTTTTTAGTGTATAGTTTAGTATATTCTTTTATTTCTCTTACATTAGGGTTCATGTTAGTTAGGATTTAACTAACATGAGAAGTGGATATACGTGAACGACGCAGTCCAGTACGCATAACCAAGTTTATTGATGCACGTAAAGTCAGACACGACGTTTTGATTATTGACTGAGGACTAGATAAGGAATATGCATAGTATGTTAACACTTATTACACAGCAATCTCGTACGGTGAAGTTCATAAAATCTTTCACTCACAAAGATGGAATCTTACAGACTTTAGAAAATTACACGAGCTTATATACAGATGAGAAATATTATTCAATCCAATTATGATGAATATTTGTAGAACAACTGTTCATTCATTTATTATTTGGTTTTCTTTGAGAATTCTATACTTAGTACACAATACTTACTCGGTAAATCATTTTACTCATTTTACTCCGAGTAAAGCAAATATTCTTCCATGACAAAACAAACAAACGTTTATTCGAATGACCATCTTTGTATCCATCTGGTCAACAAAACGCTACAAATATTGAGAATAAGGAGTTCAATTAAACTGATATTATTTAGTTTCGATTTCGCAAATTGGTTTCAATTAGACAACCACTGATTACCTGGAAGGATTGGATGGCTGTTTCGTCCTAGTATGGAACACTTCTCCAGTGTACATTCACAATCCCTTTGGGGATAGAACCCAGGACCCTCTGGCTTTCAATTTACTAAATATAGTAATAATATAGATGATAAAATTTCGTTTATTCTAATAAACCATTCAGATTATTAAAATTAATTTATAAAAGGAATATCTAAAAATCGATGGAAGAGTACTAACCTATAAACGTTTCAGGATGATATAAGTATTGATTTAATGACCGTTATTACTTCATCGTAGGTCGAGCACAAATATAAATAATTAGTAATTTTCCACGATTTCACTGAGAATATTCGAATAAATGATTGAGAAATGAGTCATCGCAATTAGTGATTCACTCTATGAATGTTTAAATACTCATTAATTGGGTAGTAATGTAAGTCAATTGAACGATTTGGCAACGTTCGCTCTGTATTTGTATCTTTTTGTGGGAAATTTTATAGAAGCTCACTGAAATAGAAAATGTGGACTATCTAATGTTACCTCGGAGTCGTAGAAATAACGCTATGCTGTGAAGCTTAAAACTTATGGACAACCCTAAATAGTATCATAGAGATCCACAAGATACGTATCCTATACATACATTCAATGGTGGAATTCTGTCCTCAATCAGTTTATGATATTTTGCGATGATCGGTTAGTATCGATAGTAACAACTGTTCACCCACAACATTTTCTAACTTCACCGGTCATTAATTCTCATCTAGGTTTTGTTCCCTGATAGGCCGTTGTTGTCTTATACTAAGTAGGAACAGTTGTCTAATGTTTACTAATTTTCAGTGGTACCAAACTGTGAATAATCTGTGACATATGCATACTACAAACAGATTACGTAATCAATGAATAGTGTCCATTTTCAGTCGATGTTTCACCTTTATAAATATGTAAGAAAAAATGTAACATTATATTACTCTAAACAATTTGTGTATTCAATGAACAAATTAGTTGAATGAAAACATATGTCGACCTTAATATGTCAATACTAAATGTAGAAAAGTTATTAACCAATATGATTGAAAAGTTACATTGATGAGGTCATGAATAATAAGAATACTAATAATAATTATTATTATTATTAGTATTATTAGTGATTATTATATATGTACTTAAAGAATCAGTCAAAGAAAAATGTTAGGAAGTACATTCACAGTTAAGAATAACGAAAAATGTATGGTTATTTTAAAAGTACAACAGTTAGGTGAACTGAAGCAATACATTTTTACGGATAATTTTTACCGAGGTTCTGAAGTTATAAGCTTGATTTCATTATGTTAACTGACAAACATGAAATTAAGCCAAATCTGAATGAAGAATTGATATATTGTAATTGGTGATAATGTTTCTAATGATTGGAACTCCATTTGAATACTACTCATAGGTGATTATTTAGTTAGCCATAATAAGGAATAAAGCTTGATTTCCATTTTACTAGTGTAGAAAATATATAAAACCCATGGGACATTTTGCTCCTGCAACCATTAAATGGTAATGAGTATCTATACTTATGTCGGCTTCTCATTAATTCACTTATACTTAATCAAATTAAAGTATCAGTGATGAGCTATTTCACCCATTCTGTGTACGAATTCGATTCGTAAAGGACTCAGCTAATTAGTATACTTTCTGTTTAGGAGAAAAATCTAATAAGTTATTTTTATTTGATTTATAGCTAATCAGAAACAAGCCGTTAAAGGACCGGTGTTTGAAAAACCAAAAATCTATCAAGACAATAAAGGACGTGACGTGGTTTTAGAATGTCGTTGTAATGCAGATCCAGCTCCTACTTTTACTTGGTATCAAAACGCAAAAGAAGAGTTAAAGCAAATATTCTTCCATGACAAAACAAACAAACGTTTATTCGAATGACCATCTTTGTATCCATCTGGTCAACAAAACGCTACAAATATTGAGAATAAGGAGTTCAATTAAACTTATAATAAGTAGGAACAGTTTGTCTAATGTTTACTAATTTCAGGGGTACAAACTGTGAAATAATCTGGTGACATATGAATACTACAACAATTACGTAACTCAATGAATAGTGGTCCATTTTTCAGTCGATTGTTTCACTTTATAAATATGCTAAGAAAAAATGAACATTATATTACCTAAACAATGTGTATTCCAATGAAACATTAGTTGAATGAAACATATGTCGACCTTAATATGTCAATACTAAATGTAGAAAAGTTAGTAACCAATATGATGAAAAGTTACATTGATGAGGTTCATGAATAATAATAAATAATAATAATAATTATTATTATTATTATTATTATTATTATTATTATTATTATTACTTAAAGAATCAGCAAAGAAAAATGTTAGGAAGTACATTCACAGTTAAGATACGAAAAATGTATGTTATTTTAAAGTACACAGTTAGGTGAACTAAGCATACATTTTACGGATAATTTTTACGAGGTTCTGAAGTTATAAGCTTGATTTCATTAGTTAAATGACAAACATGAAATTTGGAATGTAAGCCAAATTCTAATGAAGAATATTTGATAATCTTGTAATTGGTGATAATTGTTTCCTAATGCTTTGGAACTCCTCATTTTGATACTCATAGGTGATTAGTTTTATTAGTTATAAAGCCATAATAATGAGAATAACAAAGCTTGATTGTCACGGTAATCTCTTTATTACTATTTCTTCATTCCTGGTCCAGTTGTGATTTGCTAATCTAGTGTAGAAAATATATAAAACCCATGGGACATTTTGCTCCTGCAACCATTAAATGGTAATGAGTATCTATACTTATGTCGGCTTCTCATTAATTCACTTATACTTAATCAAATTAAAGTATCAGTGATGAGCTATTTCACCCATTCTGTGTACGAATTCGATTCGTAAAGGACTCAGCTAATTAGTATACTTTCTGTTTAGGAGAAAAATCTAATAAGTTATTTTTATTTGATTTATAGCTAATCAGAAACAAGCCGTTAAAGGACCGGTGTTTGAAAAACCAAAAATCTATCAAGACAATAAAGGACGTGACGTGGTTTTAGAATGTCGTTGTAATGCAGATCCAGCTCCTACTTTTACTTGGTATCAAAACGCAAAAGAAGTTAAAGCAAAACCAGGTAGATTTGAAATGAGCGAGAGTAAAGATGGTGCAGTCTTTGTAAACAAATTAAAGATTGTGGTAAGTTTTATCTGTATTGTGATTTTACAGTCAGTCAAAGATTATAAACATGTATTGTTGTAAGAAATCTAAAATATAATATATAACAGGTGATGATGGTTTTTGTATTAATAGACGACACTATCAGCACATTAGTGTCATGATTACGAAATAACGATACGCTTACTAACGAGGATTGTAGAGATTAATAGGTTTTGTATTTTACAGCATCAGCTGTTCACAATTTAACAACCTCTGAATCCAAAAAGTACCATACGATTGATTCCTTCTTTTATAGGACTTGTCAGTGGTATCCTAACCTCTAGATATGAAATTCTTGGTTTTGACCCGTTACTCGGTAGTGCATTTACAAATCCGAGGAGTTCACTACTTGGGAACAATCTGCACTGTTGAAAGAATGTACTCATAGTTTAAATACCAGTATTTACTAAACTCCATTTTATTGTCAAGAACTAAGAATGAATTGTATTAATCTTGCTATTAATGATACTTGTTTTCAGTTATTAGCTAATACATCCATAGCAAACTAAAAATATTACAGGTGATGTATTATGAAAAATTAACTTTGTAACTACACAACTGAATTATTCTTAATCAATACGTGATCACTGTGAAATCGCCTTTAAATTCATCAGTCTGTCCCGACTTCTTATGAACTTCAAAACAAAGTAGCTATATATAATTAGAATAAGCTTGTATTTTCCCGTTGGTTTGTAATGGACTGAAACAGGTCAGTCTCTGTTGCCATATGTGCATCCTGAGCGGATTGCCTCGATATAGCGTTATTACACAAGTTATATATTGAAGTTGGATTGTGACTGGCAAGCGGAATCCAGGACTCGCGTTTCGTCCTATTTGGGACTCATCGGCTTATCCTAATTACATATATATGCCCGTTGCACATGTGTGACCGTCTGGACACAGTAGCCTAGTGGTGAACGCGGTGGCGTTTGACACGAAGGGGACTGAGTTGGAATCCTAGTGTGAACATCAACATTGGGATGCAGGTACATCCAGCCGATAAGTTTCAAATAGGACGAAACGCGCGCCCTGGAATCCGCTTGCCAGTCACAATCCAATTTCAATATATAAATGTACCTATATATATATATCATAGAAGCTCATGTTTTAAATGTTAAACTACTTAGATAGGTAAAGACAGTAACATTAAAAATGTCAACTAATTTGTAGCATGTACTATGAAGAGATCACAGAATGTACCTAGATCTAATTTCATTAATCTAAAAGTGATTAAAGTCAAATTACTGCTTTATTAAACATTTAGAAGATAAAAATGTAAATATAGAGTTTTCATTAACTATTCTGAATATTGTTTTTATAATGAGAGATATTGTACAATACACTGTACTGTATCACATACATGAATAACCAGATATGAATTATTGAACTTAAACGTGTTAAGAACATTGTTAACTTCAAAATATTGAGTGTTCCTATATGTTGTACATTTATTCATAATTAAAGATTAGTATGTATGTGGATGTTTCCGTTGATTTATCATGGACCGTAATTAATTAGTCTCTGTTGCGATATGAAAAGCCGAGCGGGCAGCCTCGATATAGCGAGGCTATCCACTCTTGACTCACTAGAGTAGTGGTGAACGCTGTGGTCTATAGCACGAAACAAATCGGGTTCGAATCCCGGTGTTATCATCAACAATGGAGTGCAGATTCATCTGACTGACGAGTCTCAAATACGAGGAAACGCACTTCCTGAATTCCCCTCCCCCTGCTAGTCACAATTTACTTCAAACAGTTAGTGAAATTCGTTTTAAAACAATAAAATGTGCAAAATTAAGATGCACAATTATTGTATAACTACTTCAAAGCATTTAACTACCTCAAAATAATGAACTAAATTGTATGCTTTATTCATTTAAAGAATGTTTGTCAGTAAACAGAACATTCTAGATTATACAGAGGGAATATGTTTGAACTATCACTTTATAATCAAGTTACTTATTGTGAATTTTAGCCCATTTAACCACAAACTAATTGTATTTTCGTCACTTGCTAAAATTAGTATTCATAACTTGAAATTCAACGTCTGTATATCCCTGTTAATGGTTTTACTGTGAGTTAAATGCCAATGCATTATTCACTAAGCATATTATTTTGGATATCAGTTAATTGTTTAACTAGTGGATTTCATGTATGTATAATAAATGATGATGTTCTTGATATTCGAGAATGAGTTCTTCTAATGTAGAAACTAACAGATCATTATTGATTGTTCAGAAATTTACGTTAGAACATTCAATTTATTACTTTATTTTTTAAATCATATTGGTAAATGTTAACTTGTTTATATTGTAGAGTTCGATTATAATTTTGTTAATAAGTTTATTATGTTATTGAATATGTTTTTATTTTTGTTCAGAGTTTTATGAATGCAGATGCAGGAACTTATAAATTAACCGCTACAAATAGTAATGGTGATGCAACCACAGTAATGGAAGTGAAAATGTAAGTAACAATTTAATCTAAAAATTTACAGTTTATGAAATTTACAGTTTTAAAATGACTTATTTTCATTTAGTTGTGAATGTAGTAACATTAAACATATTAATTGAAAAGAAAACTTCGTTGTAATTTTGTCAAAGGTAAAAATATGATAAACATGATAATGTTCTTCATTTGTTCTAACATATTTACCAGTTACAAATTCATGTTTATGACTGAAAGTCACACTTTATGTTTAAGGAATATTGACACAAACCCGATTACTCATACAGATTAAAATGAGAGAAACATAGTGGCTGGAAGTTTGTTTTGGTATTTTAGTATTCAGAAGAAGCATGTGGTATTTGTGCTACAAAACTACGACACTTATTGCTTAACATTGCACTATAGTGATTAAAGCCTTCCTTAGAAAAAAATCGACCAATAAAGAGTAAGTTAAATTCTAGTTGAAAAAGACTCATTCTCAAGCGATTTACTGATTACAGGCATCATCATATGATGTACTAAAGCAAGCGAGAAAACACAAAACACAGTAAGGACTCAACTAATGGAGTTTTTTGCAGAAAATAGGATAAAAGGTCGTTTGGAAAATCTCAATAACTTGAAAACAGAAATTGATATAACATTAGTAAAAGAGTCTTAAAGAGCTTACAGTCTAAGTAATCCAGATATTGTGGTTACTTAATGTTCAAATAGGTTCAAATATCATCAAAAATGGTTATTTTGTGCTGCTTTTTAATCCTTTGTCCCGTCACAATAAATCCTATGGCTTTACCTATAAATCGATTGCTCGAAAACATGTTTATACATAGGTGGTGACTGTAAAGTGGGTGTCATAGAAAAAATAATCATTCATTCACGAACAGATGGGAATGCAGAATCAATTTTGATTTTTGATATCAATTGACTTCTTGTAGATAATGAGGGAGAAAATTGGAACAGAATGTTAAAACAAATATGTGTTTTAGGCTAATACACACTGTCACTCAATCAGTCAATCATCAGGCATTATAAATCTCCAAAGTAATGACCTTTCAACCCCCTCCTCATAGGGAGGATTTTAAATGGCTTTTTCTGGTTTGCATTTTCTTCTATCAAGAATGTTTTCTTACTGGGGTTTCTAATTTCATACTCGACTGTTCTTCATTATAAGAGATTGTTACTTGCAGTAACCCTAGGAAGGTCACAGGCAAAGTTCAGTGTGCATAAGTTAGCCCAAAACTTCAAAACCACATGTACGAAAGTGTGTACAAAGTAATCGATTAAAGTTAAAATATACAAAAAGACAAACGATGATATCATCTGGTTCAAAGTGACAAGATAGATAATATAATGGTTATTAGCCCTATCACATTTTTGAAAACATTCTAAAAATACATAAGTTCATGGTTCAATACTAGAAGTAATTCATTTTAACGAGTTCACTATTTGTGAAACGTTACCTTCAACAACCTCATATTCATCGGAAAGTATCCAAATGAAAGCGTACACAAAATAAGTCTCACTATCTCAAAGTAGTTCATCATTCTAAGGAACAATGATATCAAATAGGTATATTTAATGTGATAATAAATATTTAAAATTGTAAGTATATGCTCCACGAGGACACTGATGATGTATACGATTTAAATATCACTAAAAATGCATCAGTTAAATTCAAATAAGGTTTTACTCAATTTATTCAATCTTCCAATTCTTCATAAATTATTTCAACATCTGGTAACATTTTAACATTGTATTAAAAACATACTTTATCCTTTGTAAATACTTCATGAATAAGTAAATATTCTGTTTTAAATAAGTTGTAAATCAGTTTTTTGTACTTTAAGTTACTATATTCATAAAGAGAGTTTTCAGTATTCATATGATGGATGTTTCATTGTTTACTTTTGTTTGTTGAATTTATTTTAAGGCCAAAAGTTGTTGGAATGCCAAATATTCGTTTTAGTGATAATAATCAACGTGCTATTTTAGAAGTTCGTGTTGACTCTGGCAATTCACCAGATGTAAAATGGTTACAATCAGGCAAAACTATTAAAATGGAAGGACGTTATAGTTCAGAATGTACAATGGAGGGCAAAAATTATGTACTAAATCTCACAATAAACGATGTAAGTTTTTCTAAATTCTCTTACGATTATAGAACTTTATATTCAATATTATTTTAATACACTGCAAAGTAATTTCGATGCTGGGGGAAACGTAATCAGTGGTACATGTTTCAAATACTGGTAACGTTGCGTCTATAGATGATTTTTGATCGTATATGCAAACATATTTGTATACTAAGGTGTCATCATAGTTTACAGAAAACCTCTCCCTTTCTTTTAGATTGCTAACGTTAATTCAGTGTTTCAGCATAAAATCATAACTATTATGTTCACGAAAATGAAGACCCTATATTATAACCTATATCTTCGTTTACCATATTAAGGCTAGTTTCTTAGGTATGATCGAATGGATTGGTGATCTATCAACAGATACTACCTAAACATAAATAAAAGATAAGGCTTTGTATAGTTATACTTACAGGTAATTAAATTCACTTATTCATAATTGTCATCTTTTGATGATGTATATGATACTTTCAACGAGGATACCTTCAATATATAAATAGAACAAGGCAGTATTTTTAATAGTTAATAATAATATATTATACTCGAAATCGTCTTTTATTTCTTGAACTTTTATACCAGTTAGTTGAAAAAGACTCTGGACTGTATGAATGTGAAATTTTCAACGGTGTTGGTAAGGTGCAACAATCAATTACACTCAAAGTACCACGTACGTTTACCACGAAGTTCATGATAGAAACTGTCAAATTTATATATATATATATATATATATATATATAACAGTAGTTGACCTTATAAAGAAACCATATGAAGGAATATATTTTCTGACTGTTATGAAAACCTGTTGTGTCTGATATTTTTCATCGAAGTCAATTTACGATACGTTCTCTGTAGTTAAGTATTTATTCAATAAACACCAGAGATTTTCTTTACTGAATAAGTAACCAGATAAATAGGTATTCAGAACATAAAACATAATATCTAGTGTATAGATATTTAATACTAAGACTAACTGTTTAATGCTTCATGGTTTTCAATAATTGTTGAAAATAATCATTTTATGTTATCCTTCGTGAAGTGTAGGTCATTATTTTGCGGTGACGTATTTTCACGACATTATTTATAGATAATTAAGTTGTCGTCACATCACATTAAACTAGATATCTCATTTAATGAAAGTACCCTGAGTAATCTTACTTCTTTTAAACGTTTACTGACTGTGAAGGTTGCTATAATAAAGGTAACTTCAGTCTTTACTATCCGTTTTATTTAAGTAGTAGTTTAGTGATAATAATTTCAGAAAAATGTTTAATAGTTATTAAGCATGAAAGATAATTAGTTTAAAGTCAAATTTCAAACAAGCCCATTATTGCCATCAGTAATATTTAGAGCTTTCTATTAGATCTATGTCATTCAGTTTCAAACTATATAGAATATGATACTTTGTTAGATCTATTTTTACGTTGTATTGCATCTAACAATATAAAATTGTCTAATTTTAGCCAAAGATCCTAAAGTCAAACTACCACAAATTGTTGGATTACTGAACAGTCAAACTGCTGAATTCGGTGAGTTATTTAACATTTTAATGTTTTCTAGCTAATTCAACTTTGTTAATGTTTGATAAGAGGTTAATAATCGTTCATATATTAATTCCAGTACATTACATATAGTGAAATATACATCTCATGAAAGAAAGTAGTCAAATATTGAAACATGGAAGTAAATGCTTATAATTCAGTATGTATTTAGGATAAAATTGTTTCCGGATATCAAAAGAGCCTGATATTAACCATCATTCAATACTGTTAAATTACCAATCGTAGCCTACCGATGATTAGATTAAGTTTTGTTGATGTAGACTCTAAGTCCTCGTAAATAACGTGTGATAACAATGTTAGACAAGAATGGCAATAACATATGGTTATATGTTACTAGTAAACTAAGAATGGTAATTATATAAGTTGGATTGTGACTGGCAAGTGGAATCCAGGACGCGCGTTTCGTCCTGTTTGGGACTCATCGGTTGGATGTACCTGCATCCCAATGTTGATGTTCACACTGGGATTCGAACTCAATCTGTTTTGTGGCGAATGCCACCGCGTTCACCACTAGACTACTGAGTCCAGACAGTCACACTTGTGCAACGGGCGCATTGGTATTAGGATAAACTTGTATATTCCCGTTGATTTGTTATAGACTGAAGCTGGTCAGTCACTGTTGGATCCAACTTATATAATACTTATGAAAGAATTCGCTATATCGAGGTAATCCGCTCAGGATACACATATAACAACAATGACTGACCAGCTTCAGTCTATAACAAATCAACGGGAATATACAAGTTTATCCTAATAAGAATGGTAATGTAACTATAGGAATACAAATTTAGAATATTAGTGAATATTATCAGTTTAAGATCAAACAGACAAACTAATAAGTACTTAGATGAGTTTTTACATTAGGATGACATAATTATTCAATTACTGGAAATGTTACTTAATAATGTTAACGAAACTAATAATAAGCTAATAATACATGTATCTAATAATGCTTCTTTTATTTGTAATTTGTTGTTAAACCAGAGGAATGGGGAACATTAGTAAAAGACTTTTCCTATTAAAGTGATATAAGCATAAAATACTCATAACAAATTCAACTTATAAATATGTAATGAATATTATTTAACTTGGATTTTGACTAGATAGCTGAATCCAGTACGCGCGTTTTGTCCTATTCGAGACTCGTCACTTGGATGTACCCACATCTCAGTGTTGATATTCACACCCGGGAATCAAACACAGTTCATTACGTTCCATACTTCACCGCTTTCACCACCAGCCAACTAAGTGCAGACAGCCACACTTGTGAACTGAAATTGTTCTCTATATGTCAGCTTCAATCCAACTCAAACGATATTTGTGAACTACCACTTTATAGGGGCAATCAGCCCAGGAAGCACATATAGCAACAGAAACTGATCAATTTCAGTCCATGATAAATCAGCGGGAAGATCCAAATATATTCAAATTATATGCAATGAATATACTTAAGCTTTTACATTCGATTTACTAGACAGCATTTTAAAGTTACTGTTTTATAATAATCTAATAATTCTAACTACTAAATTAATTTTACTTTTCACTTAATAAATTATAGGACGAACATTTATAATGACAGTGGATTATTCAGTTGGTTCAGTTACTCCACAAGCTAAAGTACTTAAAAATGGAATTGATTTAACACTTGACAAACGTTGTACTGTACGAGTAGATTCTACTAAACATTCAATTATAATAACAATAAAAAGTGTACAAAATGATGATAAAAGTACATATACTCTACAATTACTAGCAAATGGTAATGTATGTGATAAAGGAACTTTTGATTTATCAATTATTCAAGAGTAAGTCAATATTCAATTGATTGATTTACTTAGTTATTAATTAACTAAACTCTAAAGTGAAATATACTTTGGAAATCTATGTCGGGAAACATCATCAGATGCATCACTAGGAAATAAATCAGTTACTGTATTTTGTAGACATTTTCGACAATTTCATTGACGACAAAATAATTGCTACAAATATTACTATTCGTCCATTGTGTAGGTCTTTTCATATATTCATCCTAAAGGAATGTCTTGAGATATACATGACATTAAATGTACAACTTGGATAAGATGGTGTAGTCCTTTTATCGATTAATGTTCATTTATTGAAATGAGGCAAAAAAATTTAACAAAGCAGCTTAAATTAACTTCCTTTAGTATGTATTACTCAAACGATAGCTAGGAAGAGTATACTATGTATAAATGTTTCTCAATACAATATGATATGATTTCGACTTCGTACAACTGATTACCAAAATGTTGAAAATTCGCTTCAAACAAGCCGAATGAAGGAAGATTCCATAATTCATTCTGATAAGCGTATTAATAAGGTTACAACCAAAAGCACAAATAAACTAGATTAATAAGAATTATAAATATATACTACTCAATCAAGCTCTTGGATCACTATACATGTATACCGTAGATTAATACAACTAGAAACGGATCTTAGAATGCTTCAGCGTTTAGTAAACTTAAACTAAATATTTTAATCCAGTAACGATTAAAATAGTTATTTATGTTTTATACTACATGGTCAAGTGAAACCACTTATTTTCTAATAACATTGAGTTATATGTTCCAGCAAGTGATTGGTGAATATTGTTGTAATTCCTAATAGGTAATTAATTAGTTCACATTTGTTAATATTTTTCACTTTGAGATTCAACTCTAACCACAGTCAAACATCATTTATAAACTGGTGTCTCATCTCGGGTTTACTTTAGTGCTCTGGTAAGATACTAATTTTAAAGCCTGTCGACTTTGAGTTTGCCTTCCCACCGAATTATGTAGTTATGGGAAGATAATATCTTCCATACAAACACTAAACCCATTTTATCGGACTTATAAATTATTGCATTGATTCATATTGGTGTCCTATGAATGAAAAATAAAAATAATTTTAAACTTATCACTAAGTGGTGTGAGTCTGACAACAATAAAAATGCAGGAACTGTGACTGGATGACAATTTCGTCGTAGCATGAGACTCTTCAGCAGTAAAAATTTGAAACTTTATCAGGGAATTGTGCCTGGGGTTATAAGGCTTCGCGACTAATCCATAACCACTAAGCCATTGAACCAACTTTCAACTGTTAACATTCTTAACTCAGTCACTTGACGATATGTTTGAATTGTACTGGTCACACCTCACCAGAATCCCCGGAAATGCATGCTGATATAAGTTACTAGTTTGCTGTGTTAAAAATCTTAACCGTCATCTAATGTTAAAGTATTCACCACCAAGTCTGAAGGTCCTGGGCTCGATTTCTTGGTAGCATTGTGGTTGCGTACTATTATAGAATAATATACTGGGACTTTACAGTTCTTTAGTGCTTCCTGGTTTTCAATGATTGTCTAACTTTAATTAATTTATTATATCAAGTTCATACCCAATAATCTTCACAATGCTCAAATACAAGAATAATGTTATGATGAATCTTTAGAGTTTAATAAAATGAACATATAATGTCTATTATAGGATAAATGTCTTTTAGTTAATATTTATCCTTTCTGTTTAGTTGAAGTAAAATTTAATAAACAGATTGATTTACAAATGTACTGATTTGTCTGATGTATATTGTTAAATTATGAACTGATGTATCACACATCATTTAATTCATTTTACATTTCAGAAATGATGAAGCAAATGAAGAGGTTGATGAAGTTGGTGAATTACATGTACCTTCAAATAAAGGAAGTCGACGTTCATCAACTGTTAAAAAAGAGGAAGAATATGTAAGTTTGGTGATTGAATTAAATTCTTCTCATAGCAAACAACCTAGTTTTCCATAGGTAAAAATAATATTTGTTGCTTACAAAAGTTAAAATATAATTTTCTCGCCTTCTTATATTACACGAGAAACAGTTTCCTCTCTGTAGTAGACGTAATTACCATATCAGCTAGTAAACAATGATTTTGGAGTTAAATACAATATGTGATGTTTTAGAAGGAACATCAAGAATCTTTATGGAGTGAATTGAATTCATTTCTTTTCTTGTACTCTAAGTTATTCACATATCACCTGGTAAAATATCTATAAGTGCAATGTTGAATGTAATATCCATGTAGTTAGCAGAGTTACTGGTAAATAATAATTATGGTTGAGTTGAAAATGTTTTGTGGAGAGTAGTTTTTTTATTTGTATGAATTCATCAGAAATTGATTTTTATTAAGTACCATTTAGAACCAGTGAACAATGGACAACTGTTTCATGTTAGTAAGTAACTCTGTGGGACTTAATCAGGGATTAATATATGACAAACACATCACAACTGAACTTTGACTTTATATAAAACATGTATCGGATGATCCATGCACTATTTCAAAAACTGAGTACTACAATTGGACGACTGCTTTACTATAGTTCAAGTAGTTTAATGTTTATTACTGAACCTAACAATCCTAGGTACAATTCACTGATTTAATAAATAGTGGGTACTTCTAGAGAGTCATATACTAAAACAAAACAACTACTCAGTATACTCTAGTTCCTGATGATACCTAAATGAGATAATAGGGCAATGAACAGAAAAACAACACAATGTAATTTCAAACTGATTAGATGATACAGTGCAAAAAATTTCAACCAATATATATTACTCACACATACAATATAAACTTTATTGTCTATTTTAATATTTAGTGATACCTGTGGGTTCAACTGAGATGGTTATTTCTATGCAGATTAGTATTTTTAATCGGGTGAATGTCTCACAAATTGATGTTGACATAAAACCATTGAACGTCACGGAACACTGGACAGCTGTTTCTCTCCAGTTTGGAGCTCCTCAGAGGTGCGTGCCCCAGATTCCGCTACAGTGGCTTCAGGTTGGTGTACACTTAACCGTCTGCACCACTGAGTCGGCATCTGATAATAGAAGTCCTACTCCCATCAATGTGTGATACACAGCACGACTACCGTCCTTCCACTGTTATTCGTGATGATTGTCTCACACTAGAACGAAACATATGTCCAGTGCTCCTAGTTTTCAGTCATACGTTGCCAACATCAATCTGCGACATATTCAATCAACTATCGATATACAATTTTGGCTTTCCAATCTCCACAATCACCATTACTACAATGGCATTTATAGCCATATAAATGTTGACCAGTGGATAGAAATAAACTACATTTTGGATTTTCTTAAATTAAAAAACATATTTGGGTAGTTTTCCTGGTTTGTTAATAACTTGATGCTAAATTCAGTTAAAGTGTGTTGTTGTTTTACTTCATAATAAATCAATACAGTGTGTAGTGTGAATGTATTACATTTGCTTATTGATGAGTTGGTGAATTACATGTACCTTCAAATAAAGGAAGTCGACGTTCATCAACTGTTAAAAAAGAGGAAGAATATGTAAGTTTGGTGATTGAATTAAATTCTTCTCATAGCAAACAACCTAGTTTTCCATAGGTAAAAATAATATTTGTTGCTTACAAAAGTTAAAATATAATTTTCTCGCCTTCTTATATTACACGAGAAACAGTTTCCTCTCTGTAGTAGACGTAATTACCATATCAGCTAGTAAACAATGATTTTGGAGTTAAATACAATATGTGATGTTTTAGAAGGAACATCAAGAATCTTTATGGAGTGAATTGAATTCATTTCTTTTCTTGTACTCTAAGTTATTCACATATCACCTGGTAAAATATCTATAAGTGCAATGTTGAATGTAATATCCATGTAGTTAGCAGAGTTACTGGTAAATAATAATTATGGTTGAGTTGAAAATGTTTTGTGGAGAGTAGTTTTTTTATTTGTATGAATTCATCAGAAATTGATTTTTATTAAGTACCATTTAGAACCAGTGAACAATGGACAACTGTTTCATGTTAGTAAGTAACTCTGTGGGACTTAATCAGGGATTAATATATGACAAACACATCACAACTGAACTTTGACTTTATATAAAACATGTATCGGATGATCCATGCACTATTTCAAAAACTGAGTACTACAATTGGACGACTGCTTTACTATAGTTCAAGTAGTTTAATGTTTATTACTGAACCTAACAATCCTAGGTACAATTCACTGATTTAATAAATAGTGGGTACTTCTAGAGAGTCATATACTAAAACAAAACAACTACTCAGTATACTCTAGTTCCTGATGATACCTAAATGAGATAATAGGGCAATGAACAGAAAAACAACACAATGTAATTTCAAACTGATTAGATGATACAGTGCAAAAAATTTCAACCAATATATATTACTCACACATACAATATAAACTTTATTGTCTATTTTAATATTTAGTGATACCTGTGGGTTCAACTGAGATGGTTATTTCTATGCAGATTAGTATTTTTAATCGGGTGAATGTCTCACAAATTGATGTTGACATAAAACCATTGAACGTCACGGAACACTGGACAGCTGTTTCTCTCCAGTTTGGAGCTCCTCAGAGGTGCGTGCCCCAGATTCCGCTACAGTGGCTTCAGGTTGGTGTACACTTAACCGTCTGCACCACTGAGTCGGCATCTGATAATAGAAGTCCTACTCCCATCAATGTGTGATACACAGCACGACTACCGTCCTTCCACTGTTATTCGTGATGATTGTCTCACACTAGAACGAAACATATGTCCAGTGCTCCTAGTTTTCAGTCATACGTTGCCAACATCAATCTGCGACATATTCAATCAACTATCGATATACAATTTTGGCTTTCCAATCTCCACAATCACCATTACTACAATGGCATTTATAGCCATATAAATGTTGACCAGTGGATAGAAATAAACTACATTTTGGATTTTCTTAAATTAAAAAACATATTTGGGTAGTTTTCCTGGTTTGTTAATAACTTGATGCTAAATTCAGTTAAAGTGTGTTGTTGTTTTACTTCATAATAAATCAATACAGTGTGTAGTGTGAATGTATTACATTTGCTTATTGATGATGTTGTGAACTAAAATTGATCATTTTCTGTTGATATATGTGCATTCTGACTGGGTTGCCTTGATACGACGGTAGTTCACAAATATGATTAAACTTGATCTACAAAATGTAATTAAAACTTAGAACGCTTCTTTCGTTGTATAATGGACGTTTCAAATGTATGTTTCTTCATCTTAGTGTTGCCATTCACCCTCCCAGGAACTCAGATTCATTCCACTCGTGTTAAATATCGTTGAGTTCCCCATTAGGTCATCAAGTTTAATTTTACTCGAATCCGTTTTCCTTTAAGAAAAGAAGATTATCAATTCTCCCCAAAATGGATGAAAAAAGAGAAGTTATCCTGACATGGCTCACGTATCCGACACATACCTGCAAACGTTGATAGATAATTCACATGGTTTTAAAAGTATATGTAGTGAAACCAGTTAGTTAAATAGGTAAATGAAACAGTACGAAGAATGTAATATGGTACTTAGATAACATTAATATCACAGTAAAGAAGCTGTAAGTTTTGCTACACTGTTTAGTTGATGCAACATCTAATTGACTAACAAAAATAATCTGGCAGAATCAGTAGCTTACCCATGTTTATCCTTCATTAACCTCTGTATTTGTTACAGCGAAGGAGGAAAAATTATGAAGTAAGATTATCTAATGTAATAATGTTACAAATGACTCTTTATTCAAAAGGATAATAATGGATCTTCAAAAGCATCCGTTTCGTTTGCCACTAGACTGATAGACATGGTAGTTATTTAAACTATTCTGCCAGTACAAAATCTATCTGTTTGATATGATTCTGATGCCTAGAGATGTCTTTTTATTCATGAGTAATCAGCCAGTAATAAGAAATCGAGGAAGTGAAGAGTATTGGAGAAGATGAACTTTCAAGACTATGCAGATTAAAATTTTAATTTAACATCAATGTTGTTGTATACCAACAAATATATTGCATCAGAAGAACGTTCATTTAAAAGAAGGATTGGTAAATAACTGAACTAATAAAAAGATGTGTGGAGAATCAGTACATATTGTTTATTTATCGCAGTTTGAAGTGTTCAAAAAATTATTGTTCATGAGCTTGATTATTTGTGTTTTACAAAATGCAAAACATTTTTTTGAATAACTATTATATTTTTTTCTACAGCTTAACCGTCGTTCATCACAAGAAAAACCAGGTCTTTTAGACCCTAAAGCTTTAGAACAATCACTTCAGGCTAGACGTGATTCAATGACTAATCGTAGAACTTCATTGGCTGATGCAATCCCTGGGTTTGCTGGATTAAAACATCGAGATGCACCAAAAGTTGTAAGTGACTCATAATTTTTACTTCTTAGGTCAGTTTCAAAAAATTCATCTTAATGTGAAACAATTTCAGTAAACAATCTAAAAAATTGTTTACTTTCTGTGTGGAAGCATGTGGAATTATTTAATTTCTGGTCATTAATCTATAGCTACAAGTTAATCACTTTAAAACTCTGAAATAGTCAATACACATCAGTAAGATTTTATATAATTTGTCTATATTAAAGCTTACATTGTCAGTGAGCTGTGTTATGATCGACCTTCTGTTAAACTGCAGTTTAGGCATACTAACAAATCTTTTAAACATACGTCAACTGAAGGTAAAAGTTGCTTCTACATGGTTATTTTGTTTATTATATGCATTTGTCAAATGAAGATTGATGCATAGATTGTAGGTGAAGTTAAGCGATTAGCTTTCTGAATAACAGTCCTATGTTTGGAAAGTTAAGCTAGAATGATATGTTACATAAATTTGCTACAATATTACGAAGGAAACTTCACTATTCCATATCACCAAATCATTCACTGAAATAAATAATCTTCACCCGGTTATATCCCTATCTTCTTAATTTAACTAATTATTTATATAGTACACACTTGGCTGTTAAAATTATTAGCCTACATACAAGTTTAGGAACATTCTTCCAAGTTTGAACTAATAGTTTTGAAAAAAAGGGCGGTAATTGTATGGACAACATTAAAAGTAGATCATACGTAAAAAATCTTAGCGATTTAAAAGTAAATAAATAAATTTTAACGTCTCCTCCGACAAAATTGGTCCAAGCTTCTTCGGAGAAAAATAATCAAATCTCCTCGAAGAAGCTTAGATCAGTTTGCAGGATAAAACATTGGAATTTATTTATTTACTTTTCAATCACTAAGATTGTTCAAGTATAATCTACTTCTAATGTCTACATCCAAGTAGTTAATGATTTCAGTAGAATTTTTTGAGTGAATTGTTTACCTGTCATTCTGATAGTTTCCAATTACTTCATTTTAATACCTATTCTACTTCTTGTTAACAGGAAAAAGAATATTTTGTCG
This sequence comes from Schistosoma mekongi, assembly GCA_034768735.1. Lineage (NCBI taxonomy): Eukaryota > Metazoa > Platyhelminthes > Trematoda > Strigeidida > Schistosomatidae > Schistosoma > Schistosoma mekongi. The sequence continues at coordinate 34,921,214 of CM068307.1, read as the reverse complement.
AAGAGTTACAAGATGTAAAAATTAAAGAAGGTAGTTTAAAAGCTTTGCTAAAATGTACTTTCTGTAAATCAACATCTAAATTTCGCTGGTATAAAAACAAGTTAGAAATATTTCAAGGGCCCAAATACAATTTCTTACAGTAAGTTTATACTGTTAGCCTGCATTATATTATAGCGTATAAATTGACTTCATATATACTGATATGTTGATTTTTATAACAGGATATCTAGCATATTACAGCACTGTTTCTTCTTATTTACTTCTACTTGAAACGAAATCTCAATGGGTTTTTCCTGATGTACTTCAAGCAAAGATTTAGTTGTAATTACCAGTACATCAAATACACTGAATATGTTTGTGTTTTAATTCAGATTAGCATTGAGAGAATTCGAAAGGTTATCTATAAAGGCATATTTATATACATGTGACTATTAAAATTGTTGTAATGATGTTATTAGTGCATAAAACTTTATATTCTAAATTACACTTACGAAGTAATGCTATATGGACTCAGCCGTAGTATTAGTATTATTATATTGAATTGTAAGACTACAGACAAACCAGTAAGAAGTTTGATCAGGAACACATCACTTTATATCGAAATATTAGTGTTGCAAATATAGCTAGGTGTGAGAACAAAACGACCAATGGCATGTAAAGAATATGATGTTTACTTTATTCTTCACAGTCGTAATAAATGTTTAGCTAATTATTTAATGTAGTTTTAAAGTTAGGTGTTCACAGGTCTTCTCTTTATAATCTATCACATTCATCACAACAGTTTGTGTTATGTTTATCTACTTTAATAATCATTTTAGATTTATCATTTCGTAATGAATGTGATGATTTCAATTCTCCTTTGTAAAGATTCCAAAAATATAGGGAATTTTTAGTGTTTTGCATGCGATCCTGTCTCTAGTGACATTTCTAGTAAAGACTCTAGAATCATTTCAGTTAAAGACTGTTTCTGTCATATTTACTTATTGAATGTTAGCATACTTTGGAATTGTAAGATTCATAAATCAGTAAAAATGAACTCACCTACTTATAATTAGGATAAGCTTGTATTTTTCCGGTGATTTGTAATGGACTGAAACTGGTCAGTCTCTGTTGCCGTATGTGCATCCTGAGCGGATTACCTCGATATAGCGATATTACACAAGTTATATATTTAAGTTGGATTGTGACTGGCAAGTGAAATCCAGGACGCGCGTTTCGTACTATTTGAAACTTATCGACTGGATGTACCTGCATCCTAATGTTGATATTCACACTGGGATTCGAACTCAGTCCGCTTCGTGTCAAACTCCACCGCGTTCACCACTAGGCTACTGTGTCCAGACAGTCACACTTGTGCAACGGGCATATTCGACGAAACGCGTGTCCTGGATTCCGCATGCCAGTCACAATCCAACTTAAATATATCACCTACTTACAATTTACTCTAATCATGAAAAATGATATGATTTAATTAGCATGTTAATAAGCCAGTAGTCAGTAATTTTACTTTATTTCACAAATTAATATAGTATAAAGGTATAGAATATGTTATTTACATTCTCCAAATTTCAATTCCTTTGTTAAACAAAATATTTTTTGAAGTGGGTTGTAATGATTGATGCCTCACCAATATCAGTCTGTAACGAATTCAATGAATAAATATTTTTTTTAGAGAAGGTAATGAATTTGCTTTAGAAATCAAAAAGATTGCTATGGAAGATGTAGGCAAATATACGTGTAAATGTAATGAAATTTCAACAACATGTACAATATCAGTTGAAGAGAAAAAACATACTTATCATTTTAATCAAAAATTACCTAAAACAGCTGAAGTTGTTCGAGGTAAAGATTTAACAGTTGAATGCTCTGTATCTGATCCAAGAGCAGTTGTAGCATGGTATCATAAAGGTGAAAAAGTTGAAGTAAGTTATAATCTTTTCTAATGATGTTATGCAATGTAAAAATCAATTAATTGATTATTATAATGTAATGTCTTGACATTTTGCAATTATAATGATGTAACTTAATAAATATATTTACATCCTACCGCAAACTATTCATACTAAACCACTGTTACGTAAGCTGGATCTAGTCAAATGCCCAGTTCATAAATCAAAAATTATTTACAATAAGGGGGGTTTGTGGAGATAGTTAACTGTCAATTTTGGTATCACGAATTGATATGAACCAGACACCTTGAAGCACTGGACAGATATTCCGTCCTAGTATGAGACGCCTCAGCAGTGCGCATCCACGACCCCTTCGTGGATCAAACTAGGACCTTCTGGTTCCTCTGAGAACGCCTTACTATTGAACCACTGAGTCAGCTCCTAACGGTTGACATTTTCAATTCAGTCAATTGACGATGCGTTGCGCGATCTCCTCCATGCCATCGGTGGCTTACTGTCTCACACCCGACACGGTTCAGATATCAAATTTGACGAGGAACTGTGGCATATCCATGATCATTCGAGTAATAATTGGTATCTATCAAATTTTTTGAAGAAGCATGTCTACAACAAAAGTAGAAGTAAGGCCACCATCAGTAACACAAATGACGTTGTTTCTGAAATTACAGTTCACAAGCGATAATGTCGCTAAGATAATAACATAACATATATAGAAAACTTTCTATGTAGCATGATTCATACAATTAAATGTCATGGTAACTACTCTGGTGCATGAATAAAGCAGAACTAGATTAATGTACTGCAAGTTTGCAAATCAAGCTAATAAAAAGTCGCCACAACTCCTTACGCTTGATTTACTGGGCAATTGTATTGTTGGAGATTTTAAATGCCCAACTCCTCAATACTACAGTAGTATACTTCAGTGTATTTTGTGTTAGTTTGACATGTGACAGTTATAATTAGCTAGTTTTCCTGCGTTATGAATAGTTTAATTCTTAATCTACGTACTTTAAATTCATTGTAATAAAACTTTGTGATTAAACCAATTCTTAGATGAATATTGCGTGAACGACCTCCCCCTTGGCTTCCACACTATTTATAATAAAATCAGATCCCTATTCCAACGTTTCCCCATAATCATCAAAAACTACTAAACAGGTAACGATGCTTTCTTAGTTTCATAACTGAACCTGTAGAAAATTTATAAATCAATAGTTTTAATATCTTCATCAAGTGATTAGAAAGAAGAAATATTCGGACGTACAATTGAATTGGTTAACTTTACCATTAGACTCGTACAGTTATGAATCTAGAAAACTTTTATTACAATGATCAATAAATTAATCTTAGTAAATTGAACATTGAGTGCTACATAGCATTATGTGATATTAATTTATGTATTATATAGTATGTTGCAGGTAAAATTGAAATTAAACGTCGTGAAAATCGTTGCATTCTACGTATTGTACGTGCTAGACCTGAACAAGAAGGTGAATACTGTTGTATTGTAGAAGGCGATGAAACATATATGGATATTGCTGTGGAAGATCCTGATTGGTTTTTTACCAGAGAACTTAAACCACAACAAGCATTAGAAAATGATGAATTGGTTACATTTGAATGTGAAGTCTCTGATCGAGACGCTGAAGTTACTTGGTATAAAAATGGAGAGGTATGTATAACTAACGAAAAATGGTTATTTTCAATTAATTAAATAGTTGAATCATTTAAAAACTTTCAACAGTACTTATTTGTGTGGGAATATACGGAATATAATGAGTATCAATAAATAGAAACTATAATGAAACACTAAAGGATTGTTTATATTATTCATATACACCAGTTATATAACTTAATATCAAATCTCATATGTAATTTTTATTGGAAACATTCTTCAGTTCAAGAATTACCGAAAGCTATAAAGAACATTGTTGCAACTTCGTTTCATTGTAAAACTAATAGGTAGTATCTTCCTCATTATTCTATTTAAAATTCTCACTTCTACCATTAAGTACATTAGGTTTCAACCATGGATATAAAATCTTGTTTACTGCAACTCTTTTTGAAAGATAATGATAAATTACAAACTTTCCGAGGTAAATCGCTCCGTTTAGCAATGATATGTCACGAATTTGAATAATCATGATTCACGTAACAATAACCTTGCTACAGCCAGCACTGCAACATGACACAACGACTGATTGTTCTGTGCCAATAAGCTTGCCGTGATATTGTTAGTCCCAAAGCCAAACAGTTGAGTCAAGCATACGGCGTCATTGTATATTTCAAACATTCTTCGAAACATATGCTAAATCCGACCGCACAGCTAACCAATTAGGAAAATAGTATCAGTGCAGAACAAGGGCAATAATCATTAGAAACTGGGATTACATAAGCATAATTGACTGGCCATAGTTTGTAACTAAGAAGTGGCGCCGATAATTTGTAGGTTTAATGGAAGGTCAGAGATAGGGGAATATGCAAATTATGCAAACAGAATATTCACTGCAGATGTAACTAAAATATGCGAAGTGATAATATGGGCAAAAGTTCAGGAAGTTAGTCATTCATCTTGATTCCTCCGATCTATCAAATAAAACTTGGTCATTATTCATGACATTATGATGAATAATTCACTATTTAGATACTTAAAGACCATATTCTGAATGGGATTCATCGTAGAGAAAAGGGTAAATACATGAGTTAAGGATGGAAATATATCTTATATATGTGTTAAATTAAACTGGTTTTAAATACTGGTCAGATTATTTGTTATTCAAGAAGGCCCAAAATACCCAATACGAAGTTCTTCGTTTTCAGGTAATGTAATCTTACAGTAAGAATATTTTTTCAGTAACTTAACCTTATGACATTTTTATGTGGATTAGGAAAACTAACAAATGAAATATGCTGTGTTAACAGCAAAACAATCCATGAAGATGAATAAAAGATTCGTAATGCTATAAGTATACATATCTTGTCACTTCTAAATGACAAACTTAAAATATAACCTCATATCATAACATAATTCACTCTCTCTATTATATTTACCTTCATGACTTAAGATACATCACACTTCGTGAATAAAAAAGAAACTGCTAAGTTCAATAGAACATAATTCACAATGTATATAATACTAGAGCAATAACTTCTGAATACGAGAAGATACGATTACGGTTAGTGGGTTGAATAAGAGTTAACGATGTAAGAAATATAAGAATCATATAAACGAAATACTTAATAAACACTTAAAAAGAATATGAATCTCATTCTCTCCAGTTTCCCTTCGCCATGTATTTGTTGCTATCTTAACATTAATCAGATTTTAACTAATTAAATTAAACCCAATAGTTCCCAGTATAAACTCTTTATGTAGGCTTTAATTAAGACTTATTTAACCAACATCAGTTAGACAACACTATAAATATCCCATCAGAATAACATTGATATATAAGTGTTTTAATCATTATGCTTTAATGATAATGAAATATAGAATCAAATCACTATGATTACAATCATAACGAATAATCTATGCCTTTTTTTTGTTTTACTTTTTTTACCTTCAGTTATACATTCTATGTTAGTAATACAGTTTTCTTAAAAGGAAATACTATTGTCTTTCTAAATATTTGCCATTTTTTGGTTTTATTAAGTGAATTATGTGTAAGCATAAAGTATACTTTAATCTATTTTTATATATTCGTCTATTCATTCATTCTTATTTACCTACGTATCTATCCACCTAACTATCTACTTATCTAACTATCCACCTATCTATCTATCTATTCAATGTTTTCCTACATTTGTCTTCATTTTTTATTATTCATAAATAATCGTAGAGTAGTTAATTACATGTATGAATGAATTAATTTTATAGAAAAATAATTATGAAGAAAATAAACTAAATGGAAATTGAAAATTGAATTTAATAAAGTACAATGTAAAAGAATGGAAAATTGTTGTATAATTAATAATGACCTTTTTGTTTAACACTATTATTATTACTATTACTATTACCATTAGTAGTATAAAACATTCAAAACAAGATTTACATTAAACCAATACATTATATCATATTTTATGAAAGAAATATAATATAATGTTCTGCTTATTTATGTAAAATATACTATTCATGTAAATGGATAAGAAGTGTAAAGATGAAGTACTTTCCGTTGAACTAGTGTACATTCATTCCATTATATACGTGCATAACATTATATTTGTATATTTTTATTAAAGCATCAAATATTAATGAAGTATGTATCTAATCATGAAATTGACGTTTAAAGATTCTTCTTATAAACATTTATGCTTTAAAAATGAAGATCCTGACTTAAGTAATTAAGAAATCAAGGAATTATAATCTCATTTTTTGTAAGATTTGAATGGTAAGATGATGAGTACCTTTGTACTTTTTCTTCTACTGAATATCAATGTATAATTTATTGAAGAATTAATGATAATTGAGGGAAGGAAATTTTTTTTTGTATGATATTATTTATTATCTTATTTATAATGATTTACAACAGCATATTAGTTTAGTATAAGATAAGGATTTAGGATATCATAGGATGTTGGGGAATTCCATGTGTCACAGGGTTACGTAATAATTCAATGATTATAGTGGAGTAACAAATTGATATTGCAGGTCAGAAGAATAAGGTATGATAGACTACTAATCAGACGTATAGAAGCAACAAATCGCACACTACATATGGGAATAATTGAATAACATTTATAAATATGAAAACCGTCAATTTAAGAAAACAGAAACAGGGCTAGATCCGTGGCAGAATACTAGCTTGCAGATGCTAGCGTCGGTTGTGGAGTTCATTTTTCAAATGCCTATTTATTAAGTCTTATGTAGTGTAGAAGAATCTGATTTGTGTTGTATTTCAGCACATTCGTTTTGCGCTGAAGCTAATTTTTGGAGATGATTATGACTAGACTATGTGACCAGAATGATGAGAATTTTATGTATTACACTAGTAATAGTACTGTATTCTACTTTTACGGATCATATTAGGCTGTCGGTATGCATTTGACTTGTAGTTTAAATAAATATTTTCAAATTCATTGACTTAATGACATCTGTACATTCGCTGGTGATCTGCTTCAACAGCCTACGTTGACAGGGACACTGATATTTTCTCCATTTTACACGTGTTTATTCAGTCAAAATGATCTGGATAGAATTATGTCATTTCTAATTTATCTTTAATACAATATTGAGGTTCTTTTATTGAGATTGTTATTTAATTGTTGTTGTATTCGTCATAGAATGATCTCATGTGTGTGCTAATGTAAACTAGTAAACAATGAGTAGCTGTTTCATCATAACATAGGAGTTAACATCACTTTCGACTACTCAGGAGATTCGGACTCAGGACTTTAAGGTCCCACGGCGAGTGTATGGCTATCAACACTACTGAGCAGTCGTCCAGTAATTTAATCCTCACTTTAATCTTTCGGCGATCATCGAAACCAATGATAATGACTGTTTCATATTCGAGATGTCAGCACTCCACTAGTCATGACTTCGCACTAGAACTTCAGGGGGAGGGCGTTTCAAAGATAGTCAAAGATAGCTGATTATTATGAATGTGATGGGGTAATTTCGTGGAGGTCCATACCTAATTGGGTCATTGCATTCGTCATAGATTAATTTTAGCTGGGTACAATTTAAAACAAGGGGTGCATGAGCGTTCGCTGCCAGATCTAAAAATCTTATATTTGATACATATTACTGAGGCGTTCAATAATATAGAGAAAAAGCTGTCCAGATTTCATTGGTTATCGCCGGCACTCAACTGAGATTAATCCATGACGAACAAAAACAGTACAATTATTATCTTACGCTATAAAGCTTAACTTATAGACAGATTAAGATATAAATTAAAAATAGTTCACTGACCCAAGAGCTAATACTAAGTTATTCTTAATGCTCTACATTAATGTATTTGAATCTCAATATGATAATATTACGATAGTGGTACATAACAGCTCTTTATAACTACACGACAAAGTGTATTCATAATCTGTCAGTTTATGCAGTAGAAAAAGAAAGATGTCAAGTGAATAGATTGCTTAAAAAGTTGTTAGTCCCAAATTTCATGGTTGCATTAATGGTGTATCATTACTGAAATTGATACGATGGCAATCCCTGTGTAACTATCAAGACATTTTGCAGTTAAAAACGTCACTATCAGGGAAAGTAAACATGTTGAAGTAGTCAAACGTTATGTAGACTTCAAGAGTTACTTCTTTCATATACTTTTTTCCTATACCGTGGTGATAAAAGAAGTGTATGTGAATATTTACTGACAGTAACTAACTAATCATTGTAAAGTGACAAAGATATCTCTGTAACTTATTGATTGTATTCTCTGATGTATAACGACAATATGACTTTTAAGAATAGTCAATTAGCTCATTAAAGGGAATTAAAACACCCGATTCACTATTCACATTAATTTTCTGGTACATCACTTTAGATAATAGATTTCCGTAGTATAAAAAAAATGTTCTTACTGAGTCCATGCATACAACTATTTTAGATTGAAATAAGGTTCATTATTCTTCGATATGACAGTTAACAAAATGTCTTAGGTTATCAGGAACATTTTGAATACTCGCTGTTTGTATTCATTACTTCTGAATGTTTCCCTTTATTTTTAGTGCATGTAAGCTGAGCATTGAAGTGATGATGACTGTATTTCTTGAAGTCTGATATGATTTTTTTTCAGAACCGCAAACAGCTCGACTTGCTAAGTAAACAATACAGTTTCGGATGGAATCCTTGATAAAAATCACAATAATATTTGGTGCTCATTCATTAGACTGACGAAAAACCATTAAACATAGCATCTGAGAACATTAGTAACTACTTGATCCATAAGTAGAATAGTACTTAATTATATTAATTCATTTTTACTTTATGATTGTTTTGTCCGTTCTGTTACTAGTACTTTCTATCTTGCTTCCAAACTGGTGGTTCATTCGAAACTTTATTCTGTCTTCTGTTAATTGCCTACTTGTGTTATAAATCCTTTATTATTTTTTTATCTATTGAAGGTTATCACAGCTAATGAAAAATATGAAATGTTAGTTGAAAAGAGAGTGAAACGTATCCTAAAAGTAAAGAAAATTACTATGGATGATGATGCTGATTTCACATGTAAAGTTGCTAAGAAGACAACTACTGCTAGATGCACGGTGAAACGTATGTATATAATGTTGCTTATAATCACTAAATGCATATTTTAATGTTCTTATTTACTGTTGTTAGTTACCTCTTGAACTATATGAATTTATTACCTTTATTATAGTTTTATGTTATCTTTTGTTCTTTATCAATGAATCATTCTATGAAGTATTCATTGATAGGCAATGCTAAAATAATTAAGTTTGTTAAAAATGTACTAAATGTTAGGATAGGCTGAGGCAGAGAGAGGAGAAGGAACTAAGTTATTTTTAACATGAAACTGAATTATCAAGATAATATTCAAAGACATGGGGTATATATAAATATATCAGCAATTATCTCTACATCATCTTAAATGTGATTCTTTCAATAAAACAAGACCCTATTTCAATTAATTTAATCAACTGTATTAACTTGAAACCGTATTTGATGTACTCGTATCGCAATGTTAATATAGGAATTCGAATTCAGTAATTTTGTCTTTAAGCGCTAACGTATTATCGAATGGCGTAATGCATCTTCTTAGGTATTGATACGTTCATTGATTATTATTTGTAAGAGTTCGTAATTCCACCTCACATTCATCATAAACCTATTGTATAATGCTCTGTCTTAGCAATCAGGTTGAAATGCATGTATGACAACACAGGTTAATTAATTGCGGACCTGAAAGTCAACGGCTGATTATTGACATTACATACTGAGAAGGAAGTATATATAAGTAGAGTTTATTATGTCTCTTTATCCTGATTTTATCAAAACACCGCTAACAATATAATCCTTTATCATTGTATTTCATGTCAGAATACATTCTTGATCACTCATGAACATACTAAATAGTATGAGAATAATGAAATACGGAAATAATTCTGTTTTCGTTAATGTGGATCATGTGTCTTAAAATTGCATATGAGGTTATCAGTTTGTAGATGACTTACTAATTATGACGGAAATTTATATAAAGGCTAATTTTATATGATTGATTGGTCTGAATTAAACAACCATTAATTATCAAGAAGCACTGGACAGTTGCTTCGTTCTATTATAGAACACCCCCTAACAGTGAACATACACGATCTCTCAAGGGAACGAACCTAGAAATTTCTGGCACCACGGTGAACGCTTCACCATTAAACCACTGAAAGGGCTCTCGATGGTTGATATTTCTAATTCATTCAGTTCACAATATATTCTATGCTATCCCATTCATTGCCATAGGTAGGTAATAGCCTCATACCTATTATGTCTGAACTCCACTGGTCACGTCTTCTCACCAGACCTCTGGAAATTGCTTGTCAAAGTTAGTCACTAGTAAGATAATATTAAGTGTGATTAGGTGTTGTGGAGATTGTTGAATATCAATATGATGTACTGATCTTGTTTTCTATAAAAGGCATGGAAACTTGTATGTTAAATAAAATGAATGATAATTATATTCATGAATGAGGTAATCACATCTTTAGGTAGGCGATTTCTTCTTTAATCACTTTAATTATTGAATATGGACATTTTCAATTTTTTTAGCTGATGTTGAATTCAGACAAAATTTAATCGATACTAAAGGTATTGAAACAAAACATAAAGAATTAGAATGTCGAGCATTTAATCCTAAAAAATATCCAGTTTATTGGTTTAAAGATGGTGTACCAATTCAATTTAATGATCGTATTTCATCAACAGAAATTGAAGGTTCTTTATTTTTAATATTTCAATATTTGGAAATGGAGGATACTGGATATTATAGTTGTAAAATAGGTAATCATGAAACTAAAGGGCTATTAGAGGTAAGACTATATTGTTAATTGTATTTACTAGAGTTGAAGGGGTTTCATGGAAATTTATATTAAATTTTATCATTTCAATCCGTCATAGATTCATCTTGGTTGGGTACAACTGAAAACCAGAGCATACTAGACAGATTAATATGGGAATCCTCGATACTGATATCAAACGATTGCACACTTTCTTACTGCCTGTAGGCTCTGTGTTGAATCCTCTAAAGGAATAGAGAGTACGCATTGCCTAGAAATCCAATAATAGAACGAAGCAGCGCTTAATTGTCCTCTGTCTTTAGTGGTACTCAACCGAGGTTAATCTGTGACGAATATAAACGGTAAAATTAATTTTATTCTTTATTATGCAAGATTTTATTAATAATAGAATCGCCTTAATGCATTCGTATAGCATTATACCTGTGGCACATTTCGATACTAAGTCATACAACCTTTAGTCATACTGAGAGTTAGGCTGTTGTGACACTATGAATATTTACTTCATTTTTAGTATATTTTAGTCAGATTTTATTACTAAATGGTAATAAAAAGATTTTGTAGCCAATTTAGTTTTATATTCTTATCGTAAACAGCTGTAGAACTGTATGATTCAATTTACGAAGAAACTCTTCTACGATTAATATTTTCCCGAAACGAAATTGTTTAATTGCACATCAGTAAAATGAATGAGAACGCTTTGCAATGTAACAAAGTTATACCCTTTGAGTATCAATCATGTTATGGTAATACGACTAGGATTTACTTAAGCAAGAATTCTATTTCTTATATCTTAACACAGTTAAATAGTTTAACCTGGCACTATGCACCACAATGCTGATACTATAATCTATAGGTTGTATAATAAAAATATTCCGAAGAATTTAATGTTGCTGCAGAAATAATCAGTTAAATGTATGAACATTGATTCCACCCAGTTTACTAACATAGAAATGGAGGCTATTTGTCATTATTTAGCTTAATTAAACAAACATACAGCCAGAATCAACGTATGCAAACACTGCATACAACAAAATATAACATAAACAAACCATGATTCTTGTTCACAGGTGATAAAAATGTTCAGTAATAACACGAAAAGGGCTCACTATTTATTCAAAGGAGTTTTGAATAGAAACTATATTGTCATATTAGGATCCCACTGTGAACATCAAAATTGAGATTCAAGTACATCCAGCCGATGAGTCCCAAATAGGATGAAATGCGCGTCCTGTATTCTACTTGCTACTCACAATCCAACTTTAATATATTGTCATATGTTTTTAATCAATTAATGTTGTATATTACTTTACTTCATGTTTAACAGTTTAAACAGTACGATATTCATCATTAATTAATCAAAATTTTATTATTTATGCTACGTAATGACTGTCTATAACAAACATTAATCTACTATAATTTACATAAAATTGAATTTAAATTAATAAGAAAAATGTCATCTATTTTCTTGTTGTTTCTTTAAGGTGCAAGAATGTGAGAAACCGCCATCTGTTGATCTTACAAATTTCAAGAATCAAGCTACTTTAAAGAAAGGAGCTAATTTCATGACAGCAATTCCATTCAAAGGTAAGTCTATTCTATGCTGTAGTATTACATATGTAATTAAATTAAATTCATTTACATTATTTGTCATTTGTTCGTTAATAATAAGATAATCTGTTTTGTTCTCCTCAAATGTAACAATATTTAAAATAGATACAAAAGTTCAGTGTTATATAATTCCATTGACTTTCAGTTTACAAATTATTGTATTAAATGCGAAGTACCCATCATGTCATGAAAACACAGGAATATGTAACAGTGAAAAGTTCTTTTTCTAGCAAATTCATTTTGGAACCTGTCAAATCGTGGATATACACATTTTTTCGTAACAATAAAAATAGACAATAATATTTATTAATGATAATAAATGAATGAACATAGCAACAATAAAGAGAATATCACTCATATAAGTCTGAAAATGTAGTTTAGTACTCATCAAAATATGATGGAAATTAGATAAAAGCTACAAAAGTTTTATAAAAAACATACTTGCGTATTATGCTAGGATGAATTATTTTTCCTATAAAATTGCTAAGTTTGTTTAGAAATGAAAATAAGACGACTCAGGTTTAAACATCAAATTGAAAAGCGAGGAAAGTAGTAAGGATCTTTAGAAAAAAAATTTCTTTTAGTATAGGACATAGGGAAAAGTCAAGATTGGACAAGTTTATTCTGGATGCATAATAAAGTCCTTAGTAGGTGTGTAGTTGAAGCTTCAGCAATTGAAAATAGATGGAAGACTACTGTTCTTGGTGGGCTTTTGTTGATTGTATAAATGACCTTAAACGAAGTCGACATTGTTTTGTGTTGCTTGTGTGTAAACGAGCTTCCTAGTGATTCACTGCCACCTCTTCTCAACCATGTCGGATAATGTTCCTTAATCCTTCTGGATTAAACTCGTGTCAAACAAACATTATAACGAACTCCATGCGGGTGTGTGACCTGATAAACGCATATGGAACTGGTCAGATGTGTGAAATGCCTTAATAGGTCTAAATACTTAGATAAATACTAAATTAACCAATTCTTGGTTACAGTCACATTTCAAAACAGAAGAAGTCAAATATATATGACTGGATAGAAGTAAATATAAGGATTGATATACCACGTTTTACTACACAAATGATCTTCATGCGGCATGATAAAAGCATAATTTACTTGAATGATCCCATGAATACAAATAAGCCAACATGAATATGTGTATTAGCACATTCATTTACATTCATCTAGCGCATTCATAAAATGAGATAGTAAACTCGGAACAGAAACTATGGTTCATGCTATGTCAAGGTTTACATAAAAATTTACCAACGGTATCTTTAGGGTCATATTTTTTTGAAGTTATTATTAAAATTTGTGTTAACTAAACATGATAACTGCAATCTGCGTATTAATGTGGCTACATTTATTTCTAGGCGGTTTACATGTCATTGAGATTTAAGTAGTATTATTTCATTCAACGTCCAGTGAGTTACGATGAATAAGGGAGTTTTATTCTCAAAGTTTTTCTACTTTTAAATTGAGTTCTGTTAACAGAGCAATTTGTTGTATTTTAAAGATAATAGTATTCGTAGCACTTTTTGATTACCAAGTTCATGATATTCTTAGTAGCTTATCTTTATGATTAACAAGCAGAACTTAATTATTCCAATTATAAGAACAATATTTTTACAATATCAAGTGGTATCTATGTGAACTAAATATGTCGTACATCTAATCTACAAAAACCGTTCAATAACAGTAATTCAGCGTTCAATTTAAGATAGAAAAACAAATGTTGATTTGTAAGCTTTTGATTTTCAGACTTGATTGAAGTGTAATATATTTGCGTAATATATTTGTAATAATCTAATGAGTAGGAGTTGAGATTTATAACTTTTAGAGACTTAGTGTAAGCCGCTTTATCAGCAAAGATTTATTATACTTACATCAAATAGTGAAACATCAGAAATCTCATTTCCTACTCATTAAATTATTACGAATATATTACTACTTGTTGTCAATCTATTTCAAGTTATCAAGTTCAAGCTTGATAATGATGCCAACAAATTGGTTACTAGATAGAATTATGTGTGTTGATTAGTTTTTGAATTAATATGAATTTTATATATGATATATTCAAATGTTAAAAGTCAGTAGCGTTTCAACGACAAGTCAATAATAATCGCGATAATCGATCTATTTTAATGTTCTTTACCACCTGAATAACATACACGAGATCCAATCGGTTATGTTATATTTCGTGTAAGCTATCTAAATGTAACTTCCATTTCGTTTATTTATACGTTTTGTAGAGAATGATTTAAATTGTTTATCGATTTCATCACTTTAGTAGATAACAGCATCATAATCATTGAAAGTAGATGGTGTTAAACAATCTTTTTTTTCCTAGCACTAAACTCTTCCACAGTTAACATTCACTATACTATTAATGAATGAACCTAGTACTTTTATTTCAATAAGCTAAATCGAGAATCGTCAAGAGCTAATATACTATCAAAATTTGTTAATTTAATACCATGGAGATATTTGTTTTATTGAAGGAACATTTCAAAATATATTTGAAAAATCTACTTACTACTTTTTATAATCTTAATGTAGTAGGATAATTCAAATATGTATAAGTTAATAATAAATGATCACATTTTCATATTGTATATCCTTCAATCAATTCAATTTAAGAAAACTAAAAGAAAAAAAATAATTAATAAAGAAAAATATACTTTAAAACACTTGATCTTCACTTTCATCTTTACAATAAACTGGCAACCCATTTTTATAAAAATGGATTAAATTGAGGTCTTCATTTTTTATGCTTCATAAACAATAACTAGTATTACTGATTTTGAATTAACTTTATTGATGAAAAAAAAAAGAATAAACAAAAACAAAATATGTATCAATACAACTGAAAAGAAGAAATTATTTTTCAATCTTTATATTGTGTAAATGAAATACTTCTGGTGTTACACTTACTATTAAAACTCTATATCTATATGTAAATGTCTATTGGGTAGAAATGTGTGCAGTTAATTGTGTTTGTATATTATATGTTTACATTAGAAGTTCTAGATTCATTTCAGTTATATATATGTATATGCATATATATATGCATATATACATATATATGTACCAAATGTCCCAAAATTCATTGTAATTTTTCAATATCATCTATGTACAGTGTTGTAACTGACTACTTTTTATTGAACTATAATATAAAGTAGATGTCATTGGGTAATATGTTTTTCATTCGATATCAGCTTCGTAATTTTACTAAGGAAGCAATATAAAATTAAACTGAAATGATACTTTAGAAAAGTTATTTTATAATTTAGTTATTTGTATTTGCTAAAGATTGATTTTGGCTGAGTTTCATTGAACAACTATTTCGTCATTGTAACGGACTTGTCAGTATTGAACAAACTTGATTCTTCTATGGAATCGGGCACAAGGATTTTATGTTATGGAACGTTTAACTAAGGTTGTGTACTGCCATGAAGTATCATATTAGGATGAAACAACTGTTTAGTGCTTTGTGGTTTATAGTGGTACTCAGTTAACATCAATCTTTGATGAATATAAACAACTAAACTTAACACTCATCTCCAGAAAACCACCTCAACCCAGTTAGTTTAAAAGTTTGTAAAATACAAATAATGTATTTTTGTGTCGATGATGTCTACATGCTTCATTATAAGATTCTTCAGCCGATTGCATATCTGTCTTAATAAATTTTAGTGGTGACGTTTTCAAAGGTATAAAACCTATGGGTATCTATAGGTTTCATTTAACTTTATTTACCTCATACTAACTGATATATAGAAAGCTTTAATTATATAACTCAGCTGTCTAAAAGTACTAAGAAATTAATGAGAAAATCCTCTATCAGATTCACACTATGAGCAGAGTGGTTTTATAGAACATACTCTTTTGGTAAGAGAAAGTTATTGGTCATCCAACACTTTGACGAATGCTTTCTGTTATGTAATCTAATATCACAAAGAAAGTAAATGGCCAATCGACTAAACAAAGTAAAGGAATAAATAGGTACTGTGCATCATTGACATTGAAACTAAAGTTTCCGAAACTAATTTTACCATTAATACTCAAATGAACTGTATTAAGCACTTTTACAGCAGCTATAAGTGAATAGGTTTCTAAAATACGCATAATGTTCACATTTTCAACTAGAAATCTTTAAGTTTTGTGAAAAGCTGTTAAATAGTCTTTATTCCTTTTTCAAAATCCAGGTTTTCCAATTCCACAAGTTGTTCTTCTGTGTAATGGTGAACCTGTAAATGAAGGAATCAAATTGAAACCAGTTATTAAAGGTAATATGGTTGAATTACAGCTAGAGGATGCCGCTAGACCAGATAGTGGTAAATATGAATTGAAATTGAAAAATGAACTTGGTGAAGCATGTGTACCACTTGAACTTAATGTACTTGGTATGTGTTACAAATATATTGTGATTTTTGAAGTTTTTACTTTAATTATTTATTTAGTGTACTTCTGTAGTCATACTGTTTAATTAAACATGCGTTTTGTCATAAATTGATGTCGGATGTTGAAGTGGAGGTTTATGGCTGCTCTCCATTGAAGATTAGTACAAAACAAGTGTCAGTTAATTCCAGCTAATTAGCAGCTATTCAACAAACACCACGTGACAGTGGCAAGTTACCTTCTTTTAGTTTCCAATTAGCAACATGCTAGGCTCGAAGCGTAAATGCAAAGAAAGTTCATAGAAAGGCTGTATACATAAAGACGTACTTCTTGTAATTATCTAAAAGATAATACGCATCTATTTGCATAGAAAAAAAATGTACACCAATGACAATGAGGGTAACTACTGTGTTGGTTTAAAATCCCGCCTAATTAATTCGACAGTGCATACTTGTTTCACTAAACTAAATGGTTCAGTGACTCCAAATTTCATGAAGTTTAGAATTAAGGAAGTTAAGCCTGTTACTTACATTTTACTAATTACCTAGAAATACTAATGAAACTGATGTCTTTGGGATTATGAAGTTTCTAGTATCTTCACTTATTCTTCAGGCAAAGTACACCCAGGAAATTCCTTATCTTGCACACAGTGTAGGCCTGTAAATGTATTTAATAGCACAGTAAACGTGAGGAAATCCATGTTAGGAGTTGAATTATTTGGTTATGTGTATTATGCTGATTTACATTTTAAGTCACAGTAATATATTTAATAATATTATCAGTGTGAAAGTAAAATTTGTATTATAGGGATAGGAAAGTTGAAAGTAAGCTTACTTATCACACTTCCCCCCCGTGGAAAACACAATCTGCGTTACCATGTAATCACTAATTCATATTTATCACACAACGAAATTTCCTGTACAAGTTATTAAGTAGATCACACATTTCTGAAGTAAATGATGTTAGTACTGATGTAACTTTTCTTCTTGAATTACATAATTGTTACTTTTCTAACTAAACTATGTGTATAAATTATTTTATTATTTTGTTTTAAAGACCGTCCTGGAAAACCTCGTGGTCCATTAGTATTAGCAAGTCTATCAGCTAAAAAATGTCTCCTTGAATGGGATCCACCTGAAGATGACGGTGGATCACCAATAAAGCATTATGTTGTTGAAAAAATGGATGTTGCTGATGGTAATTGGAAACTGGTTAAAAATGCCAAGGCACCTCAATGTGAAGTTGATTTAGACGAAGGTCATAAATACAAATTTCGTGTACGTGCAGTTAATAATGAAGGTGAAAGCGATAATTTAGAAGTTGAGAAGGAAATACTTGCTCGTGATGTATGTGATCCACCAGATGCACCAACAGGATTAGAAGTACGTCATATATCACTTCTTCTTAAAATAAGCAATAGTTCAAAATTTCATTGTATTTGTATACAGTATTTCGGCAAATATAACGCTGTTAGCTGTAAGTAGTTAGACAATATGCTCACTAGTTGAAGAATATCCGCACACTTTTTTACTTAATATTCTTCTCAGATTACTTTTATCCTTTTTAAGTGACTCCAACTGAATACTTACCAAACCATATATTGTTTATGGACAACTTTTCTTCGCTTGAACAAATACTGTAGGTTGCTTAATGTGAGCTCAGTAAAACCCAAGTATCTTTTGGGAGATAAACAACTCAGCATTCCACTGCTAAAAGCAATGAATAGTGCCGAATCATTACTATAAATATGTAGCTTGATTATTAGCATCTATACCATAGGAAACTGGAATTTCTTAATTGATATCTGATTTTTTACTACTTTAATACTTGCCGCTAGAAGTTGTGTTGTATCAAGTAATTTAAAAAAGGGTTGGCTGAATATCAACAATGTATGTATCTAAAGTCCATATGGTATTACCTATCTAATAATCGTAACATGATTAGTTATTTTCATCTGTCATTTAAAATTCACTAAGTAATCCTGGCAACCAATTGGACTGCAGGCCTCATGAATACCAAAATAACTTTTGAATGTATATCTTCATAATTCAGCTAAATCAATAATTTATACACCAAAGCCTCACCAAATCACAAGAATTTACTGGATGATACCTGACTATAAACACCTGACCTATTTCAAGCTTGCCAAAAGTGCACTACTACTGAAGTTTTCAATTAATATATCAGTTTTTAATGTAGCAAACATCCTAGTTTAAAACACAAATATAGGTAATTTCACAGCCTGGAATAAGATGTATGTCAAAAACTACGTTTTAATATGCAACATACACTGAACAAATGAACAAAAAAGCTGAGAACAATGACGCAGTTTACGTAAAATTGTTGCGCACGACCCTAACCTAAATGTATTTAGGGTACTTTTGTGGTTAATTCTCACCTAAACGAAACATATTAAACAAATTTCACTAGTATACCTTCTAAATTATATCTTTTTTTACATTTCTACAATAGATTGAAGATTATGATCGTGACCATGCAAAGTTGAAGTGGCTTCCACCAAGACGTGACAATGGTGCACCAGTAACAAAGTATGTTGTTGAAGCTAAAACAAAAAGTAAAAATAAATGGGAGACAATTAAAGAGGTATCTGATCCTGCAGCTAAAGTAGATCTTAAAGAAGGTGAAGAATATGAATTCCGTGTAATTGCAATCAATAAAGCTGGTAAATCAGAACCGAGTGAAGTTAGCAAATCACTAATAGCTAAACCCCGCTTCTGTAAGTAACTTTTGTTTGAAATGTTCATCGATGTATACACGTATGTATATTTAACTTAAAATGACATAAATCATTTTGTAGCATATTATTTATCTTATGACTACAATCCAATTCATGGTCTAAAGTGATGAATTTAAAAGCGTAAATATGTTTAAACTAATTTCTCCAACCTACTCTTGTCATTGATCCTCATCAAAATTTAGGCGAATATTCACATGAGTTTATCAGGGAAATAAAACCACTAAGTTTATAGGTTTAATATTTAATCTTTAATAAAATGTTAACATGGATTAATTTCATAGATTTAACGTTAGTCAACCTAAGTAAAATGATTCGTTGAACTTTTTTCTTCCCTTGAGTCTATTGTTTATAAGGAAATTTGTTGTACCTTCGATTGAAAAGCTAATATTTATTCTATACAATGTGATTATTAGGCATATTTTTATTAATAAACTGCTAAATTAACAAAACATATCGTTTCCCTACATACTGTTTGAATAGATCTAGAGTGACGCTGTGAGCTTCAATCTTACAGTCTTTGAACCCTTCCATCCTAAACTTTTATTTATCTGGAAGTGAAACTATGATTGTTTGAAAATTTTCACTTATATCAACTGATAGTTATTTGGCTTACTAAGTGATTTTAACTCTTCGATTGAGAACATTAAGGGAATCTAAAGAGGGGAAGTTAAATTACTCACTAAAGTTTGATTGATTTGTGTACTTGATTCAACGCTGTAGTATAATTTCTAAACTATAAAAAATTAAATAAGGTTGATCTTCAGAATCAAAATAAACAAAATGAATGGGAAAATCTTTAAGAAAATAATAGTCTAAAGATAATAATATCATAACAGCTAGGAACAAATTATCATAACTAGTCTAATCAGTTTACAGCAACCGCTAATATCACCCTGTGAATAATAATGAGTTTTATTAGTTGTACATTTATCATTTTACGATTTGGAATGTTGTAACACGATTGAACACATAAAGTGATACAACTTCACTTTCCCGGCTTGTTTTAATTTTATACTTGTCGGATTCGCGTTCATTCAAGATATAATCCTCCTATATGTTTATCATTACTGACTTTTAATAAATACACTCATCCTATGAATTGTGAATGTGTACGAGTCAATATATAATGATTTATCAACAGTTTTGAATTATTAGGATAAACTTGTATATTCCAGTTGATTTGTTATAGACTGAAGCTGGTCAGTCATTGTTGCTATATGTGCATCCTGAGCGGATTGCCTCGATATAGCGATTTTTTTCACAAGTATTATATAATTTTGATTGTGACTGGCAAGTGGAATCCAGGACTCGCGTTTTGTCCTATTTAGGACTCATCGGCTGGATGTACCTGCATCCCAATGTTGATGTTCACACTGGGATTCGAACTCAGTCCGTTTCGTATCGAACGCCATCGCGTTCACCACTAGACTACTAAGTTCAGACAGTCACACTTGTGCAACGGTCATATTGGTACTAGGATAAACTTGTTTATTCCCGTACATCCAGCCGATGAGTCCCAAATAGGACGAAACGCGCGTCCTGGATTCCACTTGCCAGTCACAATCCAACTTATATAATAGTTTTGAATTATGTTATTACGGAAAAGAATTAAATTGCAGTCCAGTAGTAACAAGAAATAACGACGCATATTCACTTAAAAGTTTATATTTCACTCTGTGGTGCGACATATTTTAGTAATAATGGTGTCAATCATAATCATTAGGATAATTAATTCGACAAAGTTTTAGGACAATCTGTGAACTGTATTAACCTTCTAACATATGTTATAATACAATAATAATAGATTTACTAAAGTATACGATTCACCGAAATGCTAGTCTATGCGAACTCTAATAATGGTGACTAAATAATGCAAATTCGAGTTCATTTACTGTGTATTTCCATTTAAGTATGAAATACAGTTAAAACGCAAAAGAAAATATGTTTAGAATAAAACATGTATTGTGCATTGTTCGAATTGGAATGTGCCTGGCAAGCGGAATCCAGAACGCTCGTTTTGTCCTATTTAGGGTTCATCGGCTGTTGATATTCAGGATGCACATATGGCAAAAGAGACTGACCAGCTTCAGTCTATAACAAATCAACGGGAATATACAAGTTCATCCTAACCGTCATCTACTATAATACTTCTTTAATTGATGTTATTTAATGATAAGAATAATCAATCACTTCATATTAAAATGCAGTATTTTACCTTAAATTCTTAGGTTATTTTAAATAAGTAGATTAACGTTTCATTCCTTTACGTTTTAGTGAAACCGTTCATTATTAAAACTGGCATAAAACCAATAAAGGTTAAAGTTGGTGAGGTTGTTCAATTAAAACTTGATTATCGTGGTGAACCAGATCCAGTAGCTGTCTGGTCTAAAGAATCAACTGTAGGTTGAATTGGTTCATATTCATAAAATTATTATTTCACTTTTAACTTAACTCAGATAGATTATGTCTTATGCTTCTAAACATTACATACAATTAGCACTAACCAAGTGATGTTATAAACAAGACTAAATATGATTTAGATGCTGTGTTGTATACAACTCAATGACTGAAAGTATTTCTCGAAATACGATATTTCTGAAGTCACTTATCAAACCTAAGAGCCAATTAATATAAACACAGAAAAAATACAAATCAAATATTTGTTTTTACTGACTTTTAGGCAATGCAGAATAGCGACAATGAATACCTTAGTAAAATCATAGTGCTTAGTGTAAGTTACGTAAAGCAGGAAAGCCTGTTCTTCAAACATAACACTAAGTTTCTGTCAGGTCTGTTGGTTGCTGTCACAACTGTAAAACTACTGCAGGCTGCGGAAGGATTTAGTGATCTTTCTTATGAATGATAAAGGTTTCTTCCTAATCAAACATTGAGCCTGATTATTATTCCCCATAATTCCAAGTCGAAATAATTACACGTCACAAAACGATTTTCTATTTCACCAATGTCAATGAGAATACACCGAAACGGTATAATAAATAGGAATGTACTTCTGAGTAATATGGACTATAAAAGAAATATTAATGATTTATTCAGTTGTTTTTAGAACTAGTAGCTGAAAGCATTGATACTGGATTGGATTGCTAGTACATAAACAGCTCCTCTGAAAGACAATTTATTGAGTTAGTATTCAGGCACACTTTAAACGTTTTTAAAATGTCGATTGTTATTTTGAAATCTTTCTTTATGGCATCACCACTGATATATAATTTGATTGTATAACGTCACTTAGCGTAACCTCCTAATATAGATTTTTTATAGATTATGATATGACTTTAATGAGAATAGTGTTTTCTAGACTTAATGAAGAGGCATCTGTAAGACAATTTAACGGGTCAGTTGCGGTTAGCTTGAAATTACTTTCCTGTAATCAACATGTCATCACTTAACAGACGATTTATGCACTGTAGAACGTTACTATTATGTAATCACTGTTATAATGGAACACAGATACAGATCACTGATAAATACTCAAAACAATACTAACTAAGTTTAAACCTCACTTATTAATACAAATAGCTAAGTGAATTCTTCTGAGAAACCTCATAGAGGACGCAATACGTACCCTGGACTCGATTCTTAACCGTAAAATATTCAATGAGTCCACAACTCCAGTAAGTGTCAGATTATCTGCTTAAGGATCCCAAAAGCTAACGGGGACTATCAAATGTAAATTTAAATGTTGGGAAAATATGAATCCTTACAATTAAATCAGTATTAAAGCAGTTTTCATCTTATCCACAGTAAAGTTTTCTATCATTACGGGCTTCTTTAAAGTACTTAATTCTTTCAGACTATTTCGTTTAGGGAATTCATCATGATGAATTCCAAGTTGGGGAAGAAGGAACAAAGTTATAATGCCTTTTTTTAATTCCACAAAGTTATTTTTAAATCTAACGGTGAGTAATCAGTCAAAATGCTTATTTTATTTTAGCCTCTTGAATCAACACCGGAAATTGAACTGGTGTTTGAGTCACGAACGGCATATCTTAAAATCGTTTCAGCTCAGCGTAAAGATACTGCTTCTTATACATTGCGGGTTAGCAATGAAGTTGGTGAAGATCAAGCCAGCATTGAAGTTGTTGCACTTGGTAAGCCATCACGCCCTCTTGCCCCACTGGAGATTACGGATGTTACAAAAAATTCTGCTGTTTTAAGCTGGAAAAAACCAGAAGACGATGGTGGTACCCCAATCACGTAAGAAATATAAATTAAGAAGTCTTTTTTTTTTGCTACTTCCTACAATATACGGAATTATATATATCTGTTGCATATGCATTATATAAACGTAAGTTAACATGTATCTTAAGATTTCCTAAGTAGATCATTTTCTGGAATGTAGAAAAACATTTAGTATCTCGATTTTCGGTTCAAAACACCAGGAAGTTCTATACAAATATTTTGTAGTAGTATGAGACTTCTAGCAAGTGACCACCAATAACCCGCCCCCCCCCACTAACCAAATACTAAACCATTAACTTCATGTTTACCAATAGACACCTAACTATCAGTACCACTGGATCAAAGTTCTGTGTCACAGTCTTAACTTCAATTAATTTGTTATATAAAACTGAAGATGACCAATCGTAGTAGTGATTAATGCCTCTGGTTTTACTTTCTCTCTGAAATTACAAAGCATAAAGTAAAACGAATGTGATTCGAATTTAAAAAAGCTTTAACCGATCACAGTTTATTGAACATCTAACATATTCATTACTATGGAGTAATATTTTTTTAGTTTTCCCCATAGATATACTACTTCCGAGTGAAATATTGTTTAGTACATATAATTAGATTTCAGTGAACACTTTCTTATTTGTATATTTGAAACCACTATCAACATGTTTAATGATAAAATAAAGTATGTAACTATTTTTTTTTTAATGTTAGAAGTTCTCACTTTCATTTTTGACTTTACACCTCATAAAAACAGTTCTTCTACTTTATGTTTTTTTTTAAGAATTGGATTCATCTAATGTTTTTCCATTAATGAGAATTACTCAATAGTTCTAGTTCTAAACAAATTTTTGTTTTACTTAGCTTCTAAGTGATTTAACAAATAACATTATAGACTTATTCTCTTATTCTATTCAAGCTGATATCAAAATCTTCCTGTCGATTTTTTCTCTCTTAAACTTCTATTAATGTAGTAGATTCATCAAATCATAATGATTTAATATTGCAATGAACTTAGCTTGTTTAGTATAGTTAAAGTCAATCAATGAAAGACTTCCTGCTGATATTTTGAATAAATAAATATTGTAAAATCAAACTATTCACTTTGCATAAATTAATTATAAAATTTACCTACACTAAATATAAGTTGATTTTCTGATGGCATATTGTATTCCTTCATTTTATAAGTAGTATGTTACCATAGAAATTGTCAATAAGAAATTCTTGAAAATAATATTTCTATTTTGATGTAATTTAGTCAGTTGTTTCATATGTCACACAATAAAAATTAACCAAAATTAGAAAAATAAAAAAATGTTTAAGTTGTTTTACCGTTAACTTGTTCTAATTTTCAAACAAAATACCTTTACATTAGGTCTCGTTTGTAATTTCCCATATCCATGTCGTGAGAAGTGTATCAGATTTAAGATGATGAAAAACATATAGAGCTCAAATGGATGCTTTTATTACTGTAAAATTTCCTCTGACTACTCAACGACATGGAGGATTTCATCCTCTAGTGATCTAGTCATAAAGCTCCTTGCATATTGACACACCACTGCAACATCACTTCTAGAACCCACGAGAAAACTTTTTCTCGATAATACATGAAAAACATCTTACAATTCACCACAAGGTTATTAAAGCTTTTTGGAGTTCGTATCGTTCAAAGCAACTACTACATTCTATTTTATTAAGATCAAATAAGGAAATAATGAAAAGTAAAAGATACAATAACATCAATAAGATAAGTTACACCTATTACCAGAACAATTACATTGATCAAAACAATGGTTTTATTTGTTCATGCCTGTATTAAAACAAACCAATAGTGAAACGATATGATATACAACTGCATGTTGTTACCAGAAAAGCCACAAACATGAGTTCGACTAGCAAAACGTGAATATTTTGGATCCAGGACCTTGAATAGTTATGTGTTGAAAAGATCAAACAATTACATATTATAACTTGTCATTATATTTTTGATGCGTCATACTTTCAGAAATGTTAGATCTCTAAAAAGTTTGACACTGAACTTCAATTTGACAACAGAAAATAACATTAACCAATCGAATTTAATGTGTATATTTCATTGGACGACTAAATTAGTTACTTCAAGCATAATTTCAGTCCAATAAATGAGTATATATTGTATATATGTACTAAACATACCAGAAGACTTTTTGTAGTAAATTTGGTTATGAAGGTTATCTATCATGAATAGCTCATAAAGCATATCCATTATGAAATGTGATATACTGCAATTTGCATAGTTTGCTTTAAATACAGGCACCAAATGAAAGCTCATTTACTAAAAGACTGGCTTAGTGGTTATATGCTTTTGACAATAGAATAAAATTACAATATTCATATAAACCAATGCAGTGTAATGTCTCTCTTGTACCCACTATGACATATGTAAACCGGATATAGAGAATGTCTAAGCCGTGACAACAGTCTAATAACAGTAATTCAATGCTCAGTTTAATATGAGAAGGCGCAACAGTTACATAGGCTTGAATACTCTCTAATTGACTAGTAAATGGATTAAGTAAGTGAATGATTATCACTTATATCTAATACATAACACATACCTCAATGCCAGTCTGATCTAGATTATAAATCAATAATAAATAATCCCCTTCAATCAGTAGTTACAGCACTTGGTTTAAGTATAAACACTTCTTAATCATCCTATACTGTGTTGAAACGTTTACATAATGTTTCTCAACTTACAGTGGTTATCTAACTAACGTCAATTTCTTGATAAGAATCTAGTAACATTTCAGTACACTGGTTGAAGAACTTGTAATTAAACCATATGATTTGTATTTAATAAAAAATACTTCAGTACTTACAGGTTGAAAATTGTTTCCGTGTGACTGGATATTTCTGTTTAGATTAATAATTAGATTCTAAATATAAGCTAGTGTTTGAAACATGATCACCAGTAATTGAACTATATTAAAAGTATTTTTAGGCAACTTTCAGTTTCTATGGGTTAATAAGAATATCTTAACTAACTATTAGTTATGTATAAGCTATTTAGTTGAACTAAAATGTTTATAAAAGTAGTAATAAACAAAGTATATGTATGTATTTTTGTATTATTAAGGCATTATAAAGTTGAAAAAATGAATGTTAACAAAGGTCGATGGGAACCAGTAGGTGAAGTAACTAAAGGATTAACAATAACTGCAAATAAATTAGAAGAAGGTCAACCTTACAAATTTCGTGTAATTGCTGTTTCAAGTCAAGGTGATAGTGAACCATTAGAGAGTGATACTGAAACAGTTGCTAAAAATCCATTCGGTATGTTTTATAGACAATATTTAATTTCATTACAAATACTGCGAATTCTTAATAGATCCATCAGATTTTTTTAATAATAAAGATCAACCTTCTTTTAATGTATTAATAGTGCTTTGTCAGTATGCAAATTACAAACTATTAATACTTCTTAGATTGCGAACGAAATGCCAAATATGGCAGATGCATAATCCATAAAACAACCAGCAAAGAGATTTGTCACTGTACTGGAGAAATACCCTGTTCTGATTGAATTTTTCTGCTAACAACCACTGCAACGTTGAATAGCCACCCCCCACTAGTATCATCTGATTGTCCCACACTCTTACTTATCTCACAAACGTTGTACAAATCAATCCAAGTGATTATAGCTCACTAAAGCGACATCACAAAAAGTGTGATCAGATAATCTAATGTGAGCAATTTCAATCAGAATATGAGCGCAACCTTAAGATCGAACCTCCATTTTCATTGGTTCTTTCAAGTTCGTCATTAATGTTTAGTTCCATCCCTTTATTTATTCTTATACATAGATATATTAACTACCACCTTTACAATTATATTACTAGCATTGAGCGAATAATGCCTAGTGACCAATTTTTCATCATCAACCTCCCTAAAGAGATGTAAAGCTGAATGATAAATCTCATTTATCAACTATTTTCCCCGGGCAGTTTCGATAAACACCACACGTGGCTGACCAGTTGAGTATTCAAGTTGAATGGTTTTAAATAATATTGGAGTTATGATGAGTAGTCGGCCTTAACAGAGACCCGAAAGTGTAGGTCATCTCCAGTAGTATAAATGGTTTTCTGCACAAAACACTTTCTAAACTTAACAAGTTGTTTACATTTGAAGGGAAACTGAAAAACAGTTAGAATCGCTGTACCTATTAATGTACATTTGGTTGTGCAAAATCTCCATATTTTAAATATTCCTGTTAAGCTTTGACAAAATGAACGTCTGTGTTTCTTATATCGCTTGTTTGTAATTTTACATTTTAGAAAGACCTGATCCACCAGCGAAACCAAAGATTGCTGACTATGATCGTACTCATATAGATATAGAATGGGAACCACCTGAAGATGATGGTGGGGCTCCTATAAAAGGCTATCATGTTGAACGCAGAGAACCAAGATCACAACGATGGATGCGTTTGACACGCGTCCCTCAACAGGAACTTACTTATTCTGACTCTGGAGTTCGTGAAGGAAAAGAATATGAATATCGTGTGATAGCTGTGAATGAAGGTGGTCTAAGTGACCCTAGCCCTCCGACTGATTTACAAGTTGCTAAAGCTAGTCGAGGTATGTTCTGTTCAACATTCTTTGACTGTATTTCGTATTAATAAAAGTGATGTTTCTACCTACAATCGGATAACTTATTAAAACATTTTTAAATCTCAGTTCTTTTATTTTAACGGAAACTACAAAACCGGCAAAAGTAACCATTTTCAGTTCATCTCTCTCACCGAAAGTTTACTTATATCCTTCCAACTACTAGTATTAAAAGACACTGATATCTTGTAATAAATTTGTCATATCGTAGTCACTGATGCGCTTGCTTAACTTGAAACCTTGCAATATACTTCTTATCCACTCTATTTATTATTAAGACTGGATATATTTACCACTACTGAGAAGTCGCGACTGTCAAGATTTTCAAACAGCTAAATATTCAGTATGTATTTGATTATGTGATGAATGTGAACTCTAATAAGTGGATTAATCAAAATCACAAACCACACGATTTGTAACCCATGTAGACGTTTGGCTAATATTTCTTTGTTATCAATGAGACCTGAAGAAAAGTGTTGGTTACTACTCAATAAAATTTTGTTTAACAACCAGTATTCTAAGTAATATAAGAAGAATTCCATTGGGAATACAATTCAGAATCAGCAGTGATCTTTCGATTGAAGTTATATCTAGATAAATAGCTTTATAAGCAAATTCTGATGAATAATCGATGATTGTTTCAAGTAGACGGTTTATTGAGTAACCAGTATGCTCAGTTGCATCAAAAAGTGGCTAAAAGACAAAACAGTGATGTATTCTGTCTCATGATTAGAGTATTTTTATCTAGATTGACAATGAATTCATTAAAGTTTATCAAGTAATCTATTAATTTTTAATCATTTCTTCTAGAACCTCCTAAATTAAAACTAACTGAATTACCTTTGGGAATAAAACAAGAAATACGGTTAAGAGCTGGTGAACCATTACACATGCCTATCCCAATTACTGGTGCTCCTACACCTACAATAACATGGTCTAAAGACAATAAACCACTACCAACCAGATGTCAGCTACAAAATTCTGATGAACATACTTGTTTAGATGTACCTAAATCAATTCGTGATGATTCAGGTCTGTATAAAGTTCATCTAGCTAATGAATATGGACAAGATGAAGCGGTTGTTAAAGTTGTTGTAATGGGTGAGTTTTTCGAATTCCTGGTTGTATCCACTAAATTACCTAATAAGGTTTATGATTTTATATACATCTATCGCTTTTAAAGTGAAAATATGATATACTTATAGTGAAGTAGAGGCAAAGTGAGGTAGCTATAGAGTAAACAGTTAAAATAGATTTGATAATGAAGTCTATATCATGCAAAAATACTGTGGTTTATCCATTTTGTCATAATTAGTTATCAATAACTCAATGTGTAGTATAATAGTTACTTATCTAGTGTTCATTTTAAAGGAACCAAACGGTGTAATACGTAAGGTTATTTACTGTATTAATTTTAGAATTAATTATAGCACGTTAGTGAAAAACGTGCACTCTCTTCAGAAACTTCCATTTTAGACATTTAACAAAAGGCATTACTGAGTAGAGAAGTATTTCTTCCTATTTAGCTTTCATCAGGCCTCTACAGTACCATGTATTCACGATTTACAATGAGAAAGTAGTCTCCGACGTGCCATCATGTTAGATAACTACACTTATTACAGCTTTCTAAATTTTGAATTGTTTCAGCAAGTGTTTACAGAAAAAATACCAAATGATTAAGGAAAGAGAGATGTTTTAACTACATTAATTAAAAGTTACAATGTATTTTATCAGATTACATAATACATAATGCGAAAAATCGTAAAGCATTTTGGTAGCAATTTAATTAACAAGAACAGTTACGTAAGGACAAAGATACATATTGTATCAAAAGAACAAATTACAAAATTTATAGCATTATAAACAAAACTCACGGAGGTGTGTAAAACTTTTGAAAATGGCCAAAACAATAAAAGTGGTTATACGAATTTTTTGAGCACAATGATTCGGCTTGAGAATATGAATACCAATAGCTTTGGCTGTGTACAAAAGATGAATGCGTAAACCATATGACATGTTACAGGAGAGAAATTGAATGAATTCGAACACTGTATTTAAATTCATGCGGTGCCAAGGGCCTATATTAAATAATCAGAAATCGAACTTTTAATTAGTGTTGTGTCCCTTCATCAACCATGGGAGTGATGCTCACCAATGTGATGATGGACTTGTTGAACTGTACGTCTGGTACATCTTACTCCACTTGAGAGGTTGAATTTGTAAATACACATAGACGTAGAGAATTTAGACACTTTGTCTTTTTTTGTGGTTGACATTACCAGAGAGTTGTAGAATAACATTTTTACATCTGTTACATTAAGTATTTTATATAGTGTCTTCTTCAGTAGTTATGTTAAGATTTCACTAGTAATATCGTTCTTAGCATTCCTTTATATTACAACCTGTGGAGAGCTATAAAAGTATGTGTATACAGTTCTGTAAAGATTTCGCATGCATTCTTCTTTTTAATGTTCCATCCTTCGCTCTTCTTGTTCATAAGACATCTAGATAGAAGATGACGTTATTTCGCTACCACTCTAAAGTATGCAAGATTGATGAATGAATATTATTAAATGTACTGGGTAAAATACTTTTTATTTCTTATTATTTAGTACTAGGCATATGTAATCGATGTAGCCCTAATAAAATGTTAGTTGATTAATCGTGTCTTTAAGTGATTCATTCTCTAGTTTAAGAAGAAAGAACTCAATAAGCAAGGAAAGTTACCTTAAACAATAGGGCCGAATACATAGTATATAGTATCAGGTAGCGGTAGTTATATCATATTATGTGATACAGAGTTCCTAAATTACTCCTACCTAAATCATTATACAGCCATACTATTAGTATTAACTGAAACAGACTAGAAACCGTTGGTTATATATCAACCAGTTACCTCATACTTTGTCTTTATTTCAATGTTTCACTTATTCACGATCATCGTCCTGAATCTTTTAATTCATACTGTAGGCTGTAATTTAATTTTGGAGGATTAAAAGCCTACCTTTTTCAGAAATCCATTATGTTTGTTATGAACGTATTAAATTTTTAGCATTCACGATAAAACAAATAAAAACTTCAGTGATTTTTTTCAAGAATTTATCTTAGTGTGAAATTCATATTCAGTTGACTATTCCCTGTAGTTTATTGGTCCCTTTTAGTGTGTTTCACTATCTTCAATACTCTAAACCCCTAACTTAGTGAAGTTTTATACTTGATTTGCTTCTCTCACAAAAGATTTGTGTTACCTAAAACATCGCGGATTTCTGGTAACGAAATTACGGTTTAAATTTGTTTCCATTATTGCATTCTAATTGTTCAAATTCCTATAGGGCAAGGTGAAAGTTAATCAATTTTTCAATGGTTTTGGGACAGAAACTAAAGTTGTAACCGTAGACGTTAACCATATTGAATACTACTCAGAATATACTTATTAATGTCGTGTAAAGAAATTTGAAACTATAGAAGGGTAACTACGTAATTCTAACTTGTTTGTGAATTTCCTCTAATTGAAAATATTCGTCACAATAAACAAATATTCATAAACTAGTATATTTGCCCATTTATATATGCATGAACAGTATGATACATCTCATGTATCACCACTGGAAATTATCATTATTTATTTTATTTTAAACATTCAGATAAACCTTCACCACCAATAGATGTAGAAGCAATTGATATATATGCTGAATCATGTAAACTTATATGGAAACCACCAGTGGATGATGGAGGTACACCAATAACAGGTAGGCTATTTTTCTTTTATGTTATTACTTTAAACTATCATTCAAACACATAGTAAGCATAATATAAATATTATATACCTTTAACATGTTAATCGTTTAAGGTTTCAGTGTTGGATTCAACATCAACCTTGGCATGTAACTGCATTTAACTCATAATTATCGGATAGTACATAAACTCTTCTATAAATGCCAATCTATATATTCTATAATTGTCAATTTTGATATTACGAATTAATCTGAATCAGACAACCATTGATCACCTGGAAGCACTGGACAGCTGTTTCGTCTTAGTATGGGACTCCTCAGCAGTGCGCACCCACGACCCCATCAGGGATAGAACCCATGACTTTCTGGCTCTGCGGCGAACGCTTTACCATTGGACCACTGAGTCGGCTCCCAACGGTTGATATTTCCAATTCAATCAATTCGTAATACGTTGCGCGACCTCCTCTATGCCATCGGTGAGTTACTGCCTCACACCCGACACGGTTGTACTCTACCGGTCACGTCTTCACACTAGAACTCTAGGAATTACCTCAAAGAGCTAATCACTAGTGAGCTCATGTTAATTACAATTAAGGGGTTTGTAGAGATAGTTAACTGTCAATTTTGATATATAAATTTTCTTACTTAATTTTTGATATTGTGTCAAATAATTGATCATCAGCTAATCAGCTAATTAGAAGACAATGTTAAGACATAGAATAAACAGTGCATATTCTATACATTTGTATAGTTATCTATTTTCTATATTTTATAAAATATGATAAATATAAATTTCAAGTGATTTTAATTAGGTTAATAAATATCTTAATTTTGGAAATAACAAAATTTAATTACAAATTCATTTTATTGATTGAATAAATATATTTTTCGGCACAAACAAATAAAGTTTTCATATATATTTTTTTTCTCTTTTTCTTTTTTATCATGTTAATCAATAAATTCGAATAGATTAATTGTATTTACATGCATTGATCATTCTATTTTGAAAATGAATTGTAGTATACAGTTAGTGATAGGGGTGGGGGATATATGGTAATCTTTGATTGAATTAGTTAAATCAATGAATAGGAGTGTATAAATTGCCAAATTAGTTTGCTAAATAAATAAATATGAATAAGTTTTTTATTGTTTACTAACTTGCATATTTGTGCAATCCGAGTGTGTAGAAATTATAAATTTCCAACATTTTGTAGTTTTAATTCAAGTTACTTCTTCAGAGAATAAATAATATGAGTTTAAATAGTAGTAAGAAACAAATTCAATTAAACAATAGTTACAAGACTAACCACAAAGACCGGTCTGATTATGTAAATGTCAAGTATGTCAGTGGTGATGTTAACGTGTGTACATTTATGTGAACAGTATTAGAGTGGAACATGATGATGATAAATATTTTTTGTGTGGATGGGTAGAGTTAATTTGTGTGTTTCTAGTGTGAAATCACAGGTATAGGTTAAATGTGTGGTTGTTTGTGAAAATTGTCCAACTTGGATTATAGATAATAGACAGGATTGCATGTCTATTCGGAATATTTACGTCACGATAAACAACATCCTTAAGTGGTAATTAAAACATTGTGGTTCGTTAATGGCTTACCACAGAACTAAGCTACAAAACATTATATTAATTAGATAACCTATTTAACTTGTGCAGTTTCATGTATCATATACCTATGTAATAAACAGAAGTTAGTTTTTTTGAGAAACAACTGAGCTATATTTGCCATTGTAGATAGTGAATAGGGTTTTTTCGAAAAAACATTGCTTTCACTACATACGTTTTCGATTTATTGTAGAAAAAATACTGAACGAATGTAAAAACTTATGTAACCTTAGAGACAAAAAAGTGACCAAAGGTTCCAAGTTTGTTATCAAAAATATTGTAAAACAACTAGTGGACAGAAATAATAGAGGATACCTGATGAATTTATTGTAGTCAATATGCATACATTCAAAAGTTTTTGGCGATATGCCAGAACAAGAGAATCAACACTACCAAACTCTCAATTAAGTAAAGACTGGGGGGAGGCGGTAGAGAGAAACGTTGGTTACTATATATGGAAACGAGTTTTTGCTTTCAAAACTGCATGACATTTTCAACAATAAGGTTAATCACTAAATTGTCAGAAATAAATTGTTTTCACAGATCTTTTTAGATAGTCACTTCACATGAATACGCGATTATGACTAATATAAAGCTGAAATACTGTCATATCGGTTTATATCCTTCAGGCTACAACTAAACTTTAAAAACCTATTATTATTTAAAGCTTAATAATGTTAATTTACACTAAAGCGCATACAAATCAAGAAGTAATAAAAAGTGATTTTAATCAATTGTTCCAAACTACTATACAACGATAAATTACTCGATTTCATTTTCAAACAAACCTCCAAATCTTTTTAACATTGTTAAGGCATTACTTCAGATGGACTAAACGTAACTAAACATATCTAGCAGCTAATACACAACTACACTTTAACATTGATAACCTAACTCGAGACAGTAAAGAGAAGGCATTGTATTCCAGTGAATTTGTATGTCTTAAGATAATCACATAAGTAGATAGTGCAGCGCACATAGTATTTTATAAAACTAGGTAAGCTGTTTGAATAGGTCTAAAGTATTTAGGTTTGTTACATTTTAAGTATCTCAATAATTATTTTTATTGTGAAAATTCTTGTAGATCATGGTAATATTAGTTTAGATCAACTCTAATAAAACAAACTGCATACTGTTTAGTGAGAAGAATGTTTTTGATTCACTATTGTAGTACACAAGGCCTGATACTATATAATTCCAATCAAATCACTGATAAATACATACATTCTTACTCTAAACAAAGATTCCTTCACAGAATAGAGTTTACTACTAGACGTTTCTAAAATCTAATGTTCAAAATTATGGTGATTAATTTTAAGATAGCTGTTTTTTGTGATCTTTCCATAATATTGTAACATAGAAATACTTGCAACATACCTTTTAAGCACAGAAACACTTCTTAGTCATAAGTTAAATAATAAAGTAGACTTACAAATCTGATGTGCCCACGGGTAGACAAACGCGATAACTATAATTTCAAAGAAGAAATAGAATACTAACTTTATTCTTTTTATGGCTTGGGTATTGATTTAAAATTGATCTTAACCTACAGGGCATATGAAATCCAATTCTTGAAACTCTAAAGGTGATCAATAAATAGCAGATTTCTGTACATTGTTGAATATGCATAGCTCCAATTAGAAAGTAACTATTAGAATAGTTACTATTGACGATGCGAATAATTGTCCCTCTATATCAATAATCAACGTAGGTTAGAAATCTAGATAATAAGATTTCAACTCAGATATTTGATTCTTTCTCCGTGTAATTGTATGGTTACTCATTCATAAGAAGTTTTACATAGTAAACAGTTGTTACAGGCGCTTAACGATTCTTTAGATAAAGTCATTTCGTAACATAAAACCCACTTATCGATAATCGTATTACTGAATTTCATGATATAACCAGTTTTGCCATTAGTCTTTGTTTTATGCACTTTTATGAATTGTAGATTATTTAATTGAACGATGTGATGAGATAGGCGTTTGGGAACGT
This sequence comes from Schistosoma mekongi, assembly GCA_034768735.1. NCBI lineage: Eukaryota > Metazoa > Platyhelminthes > Trematoda > Strigeidida > Schistosomatidae > Schistosoma > Schistosoma mekongi. The sequence goes on along the minus strand of CM068307.1, from coordinate 34,885,372 downwards.
GTTTCTGGACTGATTACAGATAATTCATTAAGTGTCAAGAATTTAACTAAAGGAAAATCCTATCGTTTCCGTGTAATTGCTGTAAATATGATAGGGAATAGTGAGCCAGGCGAGACAAAAACTGCTATACTTGCCAAAAATCCTTACGGTATGTCTATTTTTTTGGTATTTCTATTCATTATTGACCATATACTATCAAGTAAGTAGTTTAAGTAAGTAAATGTAATTTTATCAGAATTTTCCCTGGGCAAATAAACAGTAAATAAGCGAATCCTTAAACAACTGGTAATAAAGCACTGATCAGGAAATAAAAACATTCAGTTATAAGCATATTTTAAAAAGACGGCGACCAGATCTCCAAGCGTAATTTTGAACCAACTTAATTGAAATTATCTTTCATTTGAGTAGTATAGGTTTCCTCACGAAAATATTTGATTCTTTCATCCTTTAAACACTAAATCTTGATAAACTATTCCATTGTAAATACTTCGATCTGTTTTAGAAATATGTAGATTAAGTAAAAATTATCATTTATAACCACAAAGTCAGCAGTTTTATAACGTGCATATATTTATAATAGTTGATGAACTTATCGTTACAACGATAACTTCTTTATGTAGATCCTCCTGGTGCACCAGAAAAATTGGCAATTGATGAATTTGATAAACGTTCAGTAAAATTATCTTGGAAACCTCCTGTAGATGACGGTGGTAATCCAATTAAAGGTAAGTAATTTTGAAGTGTATAATATGTATTCCGAAACAAGATCAAACCGTGCTTAATGTTTTTATGTCCTCATTATTTTTCCTCTCCAGTGAAATAAATAACTAACAGGCAAGGAAGACTCCTGATGAGTAGCTATCTACCCTTTAATGACAACTGCTAGAGTTTGGCTTCACTAGATTGAATTATATACTTCATTTATGAAACATAAGGATATGTCTGTAGTAGAAATAAACAGAAAACCAGTATACCGTAAATTTACAAATAATGCATCCTTTGTCATTTGAAATAAATATATGGTAGAAGCATGATTGTGTTTATTGCATAGTGATGCTGACAAGTCAAAATCATTACTTTTATGGGTTTGCATGTCTGGAACTACGTTTTGGTTGGGGGTTGAGGGATACAGATAAGTAACAAGGTGAGAAGTTGAAGAGGTTGAAGAAGAAGAGAAAGAGGAAGAAGGTGGAGGAAAATTTTGACACATTAATAAAATTATACCTTTAAAAATTTAATTTCCGTGGACTTCATGATACACAATAGATAAATTCTTTAAGTCACATGTTACTCAAAGTTCATGATTAATCCGTGTATTTACTTTACTCTGTTAACACGAGCTAATAACAAATTAGTACTTTGTTGATACGTTTGTGTAACTAGTCATTTTGCATATTTCTCAAAAGAGGAACATATAATCAGGAAGATTGGTGAAGTTATAAATAAGTTAAATTAATATGTCTGTGCAAGAGTGATCACGGATAACAGACCTTTCACTTCGACTCATAATTTTCAACGTGTAAATACAGACGCTACATTCTAGATATTTTTCCATTATACCTAAAAATATTGATCATTTAATCGAGATTTCCTCGAAGAATATCAACTGTTATATGAAATAATAGAAAATACACATTTCAATAAACTACATTATTAGGTTAATAAAATTTGTAATTTATTTATCAATGATTTTGAATGCTGATTACCTAGTAATCTGTTTCCTATCAACGAAATATACGTTGATGTTTTAATCCAGTTTTGATCTTCGATGTATCAAAAAGAATATCCGAAATAAAATAACTTACACTTGAGAGATTTGTTTTTAGATGTTTTATGATCTGACAGATATGATATTTATGAGTTGATATTTACGAACGTAATCAAGATGACCAATTAATTTAAAGCCAACACTGAAAGATTCATTAGTTTAAATTTATTTTGAAGTACTCACTTCAGATAGCACTTTATTATTCGTATTTAAGATTTATATAAACTTTTTGATATATTTCTTTAAGGTTATTTAATTGAAAAACGATTACCGAGAGGTGAATGGCGTAAGGCCACAGGATCGCTGGTCCAAGGTACAGAAGCAACAGTCACTGGGGTAGAAGAAGGTCAAACCTACGAGTTTCGTGTTAGTGCTGTTAATGATGCTGGTCCTGGAAAACCGTCTAAAGTTACTGAACCGCATCTAGTCAGAGATCCAGTTTGTAAGTTCAATAGCTTATCTATAATTTGATTTTGCATACTTACTATCCTTCTGAGCATTAAAAGGTTTTTTCTACAATTGTTTAATGTATTATTGAGATTAATTTATACTCACTAACGATCCTATATAAAATATAGCTTAGGAACATAGTGTTGCAAAACGAACATGAAACATTTAAGAGATCATATTTTTAACATCAGCCAATTTGTGCATAGTGTGACGATCATTTATTATGTTATGCGATAGCGGTCTTGTTGCCCATATGACCGATCCCTATCAGTTATTAATTCGTACTGATAGTTAAGATTGTATACTGATGCTAATTACTGGTTATAACATGAACAGTGGTAAGTTTAGTGATTTGTGGTGATTACTTAATTGTAAAAATAATTAGTATTTAACATCATATTGATTTAACTTTCTTAAATTTCCATTATTGAGAAACATTAAGATATGCCTTTTACTTATACACATGATGACAGAGTTGAACGTTTACGAATTGGCGGAAAACTATGATCCACTTGCAATTCTGTTTTGTCGGGTGATTTAAAAAGAATGACTAACTTTCAGTAATATGTCTTAGTAGACTATCTCAATAATTTTAGTTGTGTGTAACGTAAAGATTTTATTCCTATCTTTATTATGCCCCTAGTGCCCGATCCTCCCGTTTAGAATAATTACTGTTAGTGTATATTATCTATTATTTATGATCTGCAGTTAGTTAGCTGAGTACGCGTTACCTCTATTCCCTACTACTATCTCCCTTGTTTTGTATTAATATTAAATTCCTAATTGGCTGACTATGTAGTCTGGTTTAGCGTATATTTAAAGGAATGCCTGAAATATAATATGATTCCATCTTTTGGTCAACTTAGTTGTTCTGTCTTTTTCGGTCAGGCTTTGGTGGGGGGGGGCTGGAAACCACCGGGCAGGTATGTAGGCGCATACTGGTTGGTCATACTCGCTTATTATTATAACAGCCTTAGTTTCTTTGGCAAAACAGATTCATACTACTTGCTAACTTATTAGTTGAAATTCATTAGTTACTCAAAATTTACTTACATCTTCAGATAGCATTTTGAAGCGACAACATGATTTGATAATCAAATTTTTTATTGAAATGTAGACTGTTAATGTATATGCATACATTAGCAAAACGGAAGAAACTACGAGGATTCTGTGAAAATGTTCAACGGTCTTAATTATCACCTAATATCATTGCGTTCATGTATATTGATGTATTAAAACATATTTACGCTTTCCGCTGATTTAGTGAATGTAATCAACAAGAAGTTATTTAATTACGCTAATTTGTTTAACAAACTTAATTCACTTGTCATGAGCCATAATTTTTTTTTCCGAGACAATAAACTTTGTTTTACCAGATAACATTTTAGTAGTTGTATATCTTAAAGTTCATGTTGACTATTTTCAAATCAAAAAAGTCATATGAATGAATTAATAGTGGATATCGGTTAGTGAAACAATCAAACAATAACTCAATGAACAGATGAGTTGCTGCCTGGTCTCAGTAACATAGTTACACTTGACGTGAATGGATTGATTTAGAGTCTCAATATAAACATCAACTTGGGGATACTGGGTCATCTATCTGATGAGTTCTAGATAGGATGCACTTACCACATTTGCACTTTCTAGTCACAATCCATTCTTAATAAGTATTTCTATACTGAATTAAAAGTGAATAAAATTTAATGAAATCTCTTCGAAACTCATAATTTATGTTCATGGAATATGTATGTAATCTGTTAAATAAACAATGGCGGTCTGGTTGAAATCTTTGGCTACCACTTTCTACCAAATTTCTCAAAAAGTTACTTTTCGTTTTGTTGTAACTACTCAATCATATTCCGAAATCGCGTTGTGTACCCACGCGTCTTTATAAACTGTTTACAGCCTATCTTGAAAAATTCAGTTAGATCTAAATGAAGACATTATGGTGGCTGGATCAATACTCATCAAGCGTCTACTCCTGAAATTCTTAGTCTTAAATATAGATTTCTTATTGTAAAATTGGACTACCTACAATTTCTCCTTAGTCCTAACATATATGGTAACTGAAGTCTATTCATAGTTCAAGAATCTTGGCTACATAACCTATTTTTCGTCAGGATTGTTCTGTCATCAAGTAAAAGTGTAATGGTGATATTGTTACTTTTGTGAACACGAACTAGTATAAATCCAATCGTAGTTGTACACGGTAAAATGAGTAACTTGTTGAGACACTGTATGCTAAAAATTCACATTGTACTAAACATACTATTGAATAAAGCTATGTTTTATTATATGTTGATACATACACATTATAAAGCGTTTGATTGACATGAATATTTTAAGCATAGAATTGAAATTACCTTAACATTTTATGATCGCTTAGATTAGAATCACCAATTCATATTTAGTTCTACAAGTGGCTTTTTCCACGTATAGGTTTAACAAAAGAAACAACTGCTGCGAACTTATTCCAATAAACTTTGAAAAATATGTTTATTCATTTCATGAAATTACTACGAATTTAATTTATGAAATGGGTTTATTCTGGTTAGCTATGATAGTCAATACAATATCGTATCATAAACGGATTACAATGAAAAATTGAGCACGGAAGACAGCTCACCACGAATTCATTCGAAGTAGAAAACTAGCGTTTTATTATTATTATTATTATTATTATTATTATTATTATTATTATTATTATTATTATTATTATTATTATTATTATTATTATTATTATTATTATTATTATTATTATTATTATTATTATTATTATTATTATTATTATTATTATTATTATTATTATTATTATTATTATTATTATTATTATTATTATTATTATTATTATTATTATTATTATTATTATTATTATTATTATTATTATTATTATTATTATTATTATTATTATTATTATTATTATTATTATTATTATTATTATTATTATTATTATTATTATTATTATTATTATTATTATTATTATTATTATTATTATTATTATTATTATTATTATTATTATTATTATTATTATTATTATTATTATTATTATTATTATTATTATTATTATTATTATTATTATTATTATTATTATTATTATTATTATTATTATTATTATTATTATTATTATTATTATTATTATTATTATTATTATTATTATTGTTTTATTATATGTTGATACATACACATTATAAAGCGTTTGATTGACATGAATATTTTAAGCATAGAATTGAAATTACCTTAACATTTTATGATCGCTTAGATTAGAATCACCAATTCATATTTAGTTCTACAAGTGGCTTTTTCCACGTATAGGTTTAACAAAAGAAACAACTGCTGCGAACTTATTCCAATAAACTTTGAAAAATATGTTTATTCATTTCATGAAATTACTACGAATTTAATTTATGAAATGGTTTATTCTGGTTAGCTATGATAGTCAATACAATATCGTATTCATAAAACGGATTACAATGAAAAAATTGAGCACGGAAGACAGCTCACGAATTCATTCGAAGTAGAAACTAGCGTTAAACAAGTTTGCCTACTCTCGCCCTATCTCTTTCTGCTAGTGGTTGACTGAATTAGGCAAACTGGAACATCTCATGTGGTGTACGGAATACAGAGGGTAGGTAGGATGTAATTGGATGACATCGACTTTGCAGATAATTTAGATCTCCTATCCCACACACAAAAATGCAGGTGAAGACAAACAGTGTAGCAGTAACCACTGCATCTAGTAGTAGGCCTCAACACATAGAAGAGGAAAACTAAAACACTTACATAAAAAACAGCAAGAACAAATCAAATCACATTCTACAGTGATGTTCTGAATAATGTGAAAACTTTTACATATCTGGTCAATATCACTGAATAACAAGAAGGATTTGATGCATATTTAAAGACACAGATTGGCAACGCAACAACACCATTTCTACGTTTGAAGAATATCAACAACTCAAAACTACTGTCAGTCAACACCAAAGTCATAATTTTCAATACAAACGTAAATACAGTTCTATTATATGGATTGGAAATATGGAGGACTGCGTTGAAGCATCATTGTGAAGATACAAGTATTTATGAATAATTGTCTACACAGGATACCTCGAATCCGTTGCCCAGTCACCATCAATAACAACCTACTTTGGTGGAGAACAATTTGACTTCCAGCTGGATGATAAATTAGGAAAAGACGTTGGAAGTGAAGAGAACTCACATTGAGTAGATCGTGAAACTGTGTCACATGATATGCACTAACTTGGATTGCTGAAGATCAAAGTAAGAGTTAAAGACCAAATAACACATTGAACCAAAAATATGAATCAGTCAGGAGAAGAATGAATAGCACCTCGGAAGAACTGAGAAAGATGATTTAAGACAGAGATAGTCTGAGAATCCTAATCGGCGGCCTATGAAACATGAGTGTTAACTGGTATTGATTGTTTGATTAGTTTATGAAATATTTGCGATGTAGTATTTTTTGTTTTCAATGTAGTGAATATTCTAATTGTAGGTAAACAGAAGTAAAAAGTCTACATCATATCAGCAATGATACAAGATGAAGTCCTAAAAGTTATAAAATGACTAGAACAACTAAAGTTAAGTCATTTATAATGTCAGAAGAGTTAAGTATTGTAAAGCATATCGAAAAACTTTTCATTTCGGAGTTTTATTTCAAGGTCAAATGATTTGAAATAAGTGAAATGATTACGTTGTCAGGCTTTACACCTCATCATACTTGTTGTACTTATATAAACATAAGATGACGACTAGATATTTCATCAAAATAAGGCAGGCATTGAGATCAAAATAATTATCGGCGATGTCAGTAAATGATCATTTCGTTTATCATAAACTAGTTGATGTGGGAATCCTGCAGGTGGATGCCGTCCAGCCCAGTGGTCCTGGTTATGCGGCTCCAAGGCGATTGGTTTGGTCCTCACAGTAGGGTAGTTGATTTATGCAGTTGAGGAGTTACACGCTTGTCCAATATCCTCTGATTTTCTAAAGTATACAACCAAGACCAATCTGTGATAAATAAAAACGACAAAATCACTTATATTATCAGTAATTTACTGTATGCGAATATTTTCTGTAATATGTGTTATGAAACGTTTTACTTAAAGTAAGCGACACGTATACTTTTCCGATTATTTCACAGATAAGAAAATAACGTTGCATAATATACTCATAGCTTCTTGGTCTAATTTAGTAACCTGAAGTTTTATTTGACTCACGACCGTACTTGGGCTTAGTGGTAATCTTTTGAACTGATGTTTCATTCTACCTAGATCCACCCGGACCACCTGAAGGATTGAATGTGGAAAAAGTTAACAAAAATGGTGTGAAATTATCATGGAATAAACCACGGCGTGATGGCGGTGCACCAGTTACTGGTTATGTTGTAGAAAAGAAAGGTGATGATGACCGATGGATTCCTATTCAGAATACAACTAGCCCAAGTGCATTCGTTCCAATGAAAGAAGGAGAAACAGGACAATTTAGGGTACGGGCAATTAATGGAGAAGGACCAGGAGAGCCAACCAAACCGACTGCTGTAATTACTGCCACAGATCCGCCTGAACCTCCTAGATTATGTACACCTGACGAAGGTGTAGGAGGTCCCGGCTCTGGAGTAGGTGGTTTAAAAGATATTACGCTCAAAGTAAGTCATCTTGGATAAAATCTCCTAATAAGTGTAGTGCCAAACATTTTCTTAAAATGACTAATTCACATTTATTTCTATTTTCAGGCTGGTCAAGAATTGTTGTTGGCTGCTGCTTGGTTTGGAAATCCCAAACCTAATGCTACATGGACACTGAATGAAAAGGTTGTCAAACCAGATGGTAAACTACTACAAATCTCCGACGAACCTCCCCCACCTCCTGCCAACCCTGGTCCTGGTGGAGCACTAGAGCAATCTTCAGGTGGAACAGCTGTTCTTCGAATTCCAAAGGCACGTCGAAGTGATGGTGGTAACTATGAATTAACTCTAATGAACGATCTGGGACAAGTTAAGACTTCTTGTCATGTTGAAGTTCTAGGTATGTATCTTGGTACAGTAAGACTTATTTTCTAGCCGTGTTAAATGGAGGCTTTTTAGAACATATTTATTATCTTGGTAATTTTTAATCTACCATAAAAGTTGAACACTCCTGTGGACTTTCGTAATACAATAGTACCCTAGTGTTTCTGTAAAATAATTCTCTATTAAGCTGAAGTATTTCAGAAACTGGTTTGCTAATTCAAAGTACCAGTTTAATGATTAGTAATGGGTCGTGTATTCATCAAGTCGTGATTCTATTTTGCTTATATTTATAAGCTCATTCATTTAACCTGTTAATATAAACTGTAACATTTTTGTGTAAATTGCTAATGAAATTTAGTGTTGTGAGCCCTGTTCCTCATCCACTCATTTTGCTTTTTTAAAAAAATAAATTTAAGATGTTCCTGGACCACCAGAAGGGCCACTCGAAGCTTCAGATGTGAATGCTGAAGAAATGACACTTAGATGGAAACCTCCATTAGATGATGGTGGGCAACCAGTTTCAAACTATATTCTTGAAAAACGAGTCAAAGGAAGTGATAAGTAAGTATGTTTTTGCTATCTTTATGTAATTATTTGTGAATAATGAAAAGGAGACTACTAAATGACCCAATGGTGTCCAATTTAAGGAGTTTGTCAAGTGAGCTGAATGTCTAAGCTTTGGTTTCCCGGTGGAATCTGAGGTGAGTACGGTTGAGGAGCTGAAAAATCGAACGAAACCAGTTATTTACTGCTTTCATTGGTGTCGAACTGATACTAGACTGTGAAGAATACAAACAATAAAATTAAACACCGATCCTCAAAAGCCACCTCAATTAAAGTTACAATTAACTTTAAACACCAAAGCTTTGACAATGAATCACATAAAATGAATGAATTGTTAAGTTACTAAGAATATAAGTTATAAAACCAGGTCGTCACATCACTTAACAAAATATCCAATATTATAAGATCAGTTCTTTTCACTGTCAGCCAAATTTGCGATACAGTTGTATTTTGTTTGCTTACAAACACTATAAACTATATTTAAGTTATATTTTGACTGACAAGTGGAATCTAGAAAGTGAGTTTTGTTTCATTTGGAACTAACCTGCTTGATATAAATGCATTCTAGTGTTGATATTTACACCAGATCTCAAATTAATATGTTCATGTCGAACACCACTGCTAATCACTGAGCTACTGTGTCCCTATAGTGTCTTAGATTCAGCTTGCCAACCACTGTCTAACTTTAATCATGCTATGGAATTACCCCCGTATTTGGAAATCTGTTCAGGATACACAAATCGTAAAAGAAACTGACCTGTTTTAGTCTTTAACGTCATCAACGGGAAATTATAAACACTTCCAAATTTTTAATGCGAATCCATCTCCAAACTGATTTTATAGTATAAAGACTATCATAATAATTTGTATGATGTGTCCATTTCTTTCATCCTCTTTATGAAGATAACTGAACCTTGTTACGGTCAATATCAAAACCTTCTATGTTTTACATAGAACTTCAACTTTAGTTTTTTTTCATTTTAAGTATTTCCTTGTGAAAAGATAATTCTAAATGTAATTTAATTTCCTACAAAATATTCTTAAAATATTTATTCCATTCTAGTTGGCAGAAAGTTAGTGCTTTCTTGAATTCACCGAATGCAACTGTCCGAAATTTAGAACTTGGACAAGAATATGAATTTAGAGTGATGGCTGAAAATGCTATGGGTGTTAGTGAACCACTATTAACGACGAAAGCTATTAAAGCAAAACATCCTTATGGTAAGTTATAAACTTTATATAAATGATACTTTAGTGTTTTTCTAGTAATTTAATATCAGTAATATCCTGTCTTAATCAGGTTTAGTGAGTGAATATGATCAACTTAAGTAAACAGACTTACTTATCATAACCTATTAAGAATGGGTTATCAAGTTAAGTTAGATTACCACTGATAAAGAGATATGTGGCAAAAATTAGTATGCCAATATCAGCACTTAAGAACAATAGTTGGTCTTTATTCATAATGATTGTTCTAATTGTTATGATGTCAGAAAAAGCTGTTATGGACTGATGCATACGATTAATTGGTTGGTGTGACCATGTGCGGACTGAGTGACAATAGCAAACACCAATGAGATTGGCTAGTCGGTCCCCGATGTTCATTCAATCCCAGACCAGAATAGGAAGAACACATGCTAAAGGTGAAATGGGTGTAGTTTGGCGCTAAAACGCGAAATTTAAATTTCTACAAATTAATCACAAAAATAATAGGCTTATTAAGAGAATTCTGGGAATCCAACATCCTTAACACTGGCCTATACCAGCTCATTATCAGCAAACTATGCGTGATATAGGAAGTGTATCCTATCGGTATAAGAAATGAAATCCTACAAAATTAATTGAACTGATTAGCTAAAATATCATGATTAAGGATTCCCTATCAAGAACTGACACTTTTACTGGCTATTTGTAACACAATTAGAAACTCATTGAGAAATCACTATATCGATGACAAGCGATGGTGTGTAATTACAATTATTTCGATAGTGGATAATAGTTAAGCACTTAATGATATTATATATGCATCCTACTAAACTATAAATCTAATACCTTGGAAATATGGTGATAACCAAATATTTACTACTCCGCCTGCTGTCTTTATCATGCTGTGGACATACCTCGATTATTACTATTAATAGTACTGTTTTATTAAGTAACTATTATTCATTTCCTTAGGCATAATTTTGTTTCATGCATACCTGTTGAAAATTATTTTGGTAGTCTAACGACTGTTACAAAAATACAAAAGCTTTGTCAACAGAATGAATCACTTACAGTGATTAATCACTGAGCATTGATTAATTTGGTCTTTGTCTAGTCCTTTAGGTGCGCTAATCAAATTTATCTATCAAGTTGCAATGCGACCACCAAACTAAGCAACTCAGAATCATAGGCAGTATGTTAAAATAATAATGAAACGAAAATAACGTTGGTGATTTTTGTTAAAAGTAGCCTGTAACGGTTACACTTATCATTTGATTATATAATGTTAACGTACTCCTCCCTATCGATCTCATAGCTTACTCTTTTAAATCTATCGTGATATCAGTAGATATATATGTCGATTTATTTTACTTATACGAGTGATAAATCATAAAGTATAATGGTTCAATCGTTTATCATTTTTAAAGTTTCTAAATTTCATTCAACTAATGATGCATATTGAAAAGTGTTATCAGAATATTACTAATTATAAAACAATGCATCAGTCATGTATTAAGCTTCTCGAATACATCTTGTTCAACCACAGAGCTTCATGGTTAATATGATTTTCTTCCAAACTTTATTCTTGTCTACTAATATTTTACAAAAACAAACTAATGGTTATAGTGCGCTTTAACTTTTTAAAACAGACCCACCATCAGGTATGAAGAAACCTGTCATCGAAACTACAACAGATGATTCAGTAACTTTATCATGGGAACCACCAATGAAAGGTCCTACAACTGGTTATATTGTCGAGAAACGACCTAAAGGTGTAAGGGAATGGACTAAGTAAGTAGTAAACTAATAATCAATTATTCATTTCCCCTTTAGAATGGGTATCATTATCATTAATTATTAAACATTGTAATTACAGAATTTTATTATTTTTTTAAATCGCTAAAAATTTGCTAGACGTTAGGATTTAATCTAGTTGACAATATTGTTAATGTTGAGACTCCAGTGAATGAATAGTCCATATACTGAAAACCGTTAAAATGATGATTCGGGATTAAGTTACTATGTTAATCGAAACAAAATGTTTCAATTACACACCAGTTTTATCTTCAGTTATATTTAAATAATAGTTTCTCATAGATTAGTAAATAAATATGAATGTTAATAATGGCAAACCATCATTTAAAAATAAATATATTATCATTTTGAACTTACTATGGCAACTATATATTAAAACCGAGAACAAGAACCGAGAACCAGACCAAGGTCGTCTTATGTTTTAATCATGCATTTATATATACATAAAATCAGACCACACTGTGAACCAATCAAGAATTTAACATTTGTACAGAACAAAGGGAAGAGTGGCGGTGAATGTCACAACGTGTACACAATTAAGTAGGCATAGTTCATAGTAAATAAACAACATACTAAGAGCAAATATGCGAAACAAGAGAACCGGGAAAGGGGAACGTAACAGTCATAGAAAATGAAACGTTAACACTGTCCACAGTTATAATAAATGAAATAATGTTCTAAAGCACAGTTCCCGAAGATAGCCAATCTTCATTAGGTGCCCGGCATATCATACATACATACTCTTTACACACATTATTCATCTGATCTGCCCGATTTAACCTTATTGATCAACATTTAATTGGTATACTCATAGTATGATCCATGAATTAAAGGATCCAACTTTATAAATTCCTATATCTTTTGTTATTAGTATTCAGGTAATTTGTTTAGTGATTAGGATCTATGCTTCATGATAAATAATACTAATTACCAAGATGTAACTGCATCATTCAACCAGTTTACTTTCTTCCTCTATAATTCATTCCATAGTTATTAAGATTTGTGGATGTGACTGACATTAAACGAACAGAATTACAGGTTTAGCCTATTAAACCGAACAAATGGAAGGTTTCCTTATGTGTTTAAGATTGACAGACCTGTTTATCATACTACTGATAACTACTTAGTAGGTAATTAATTCAATCTAGTAATGTTTTTTAAATTAAAAACTAATAATGTTCATAAGTAGAATGTTTTAGATATTCTCGTTGATCTGTTGTGGACTGAAGTTGATCAGTCTCTGTTGTCATATATGCATCCTGAGCGGATTGCCTCGACATAGCGATTATTCGAAAATCAAATAGTAATATGTAACGAATATCACTAATGTTTATCTTTTCGATACACTTTCATTTTGCCTAACTACATAATTTTTACAATAGAGCGAATACAGCAAATGTAACAGGTACTGAGTACACCGTAAAAGGACTACCAAAAGGTAAAGAATTTGAATTTCGTATTGTGCCATATAATTTGGCTGGTGTTGGTGAACCAAGTGAACCAACAGAATTAGTCAAAATCCAATTCCCAACAAGTAAGTAACAAAAGAAATGTCGATTATTAATTGATATGTTATTTGAAAATCTCATGATTTTGTAATAATAGAACAGAAACACTTTTGTCAAATCCGAATAAGATCATCAACTTACATCGAAATCATTCGAAAAATCAACAGAAATTCTGAATTTGTGGAGATTAGTATTAAGTTTTGTTGATTGAATTCGTCGTAGATTGATGTTGGTAAGGCACCATTGGAAACCAGGAAGCACTAAGCAGCTGCTTCCCCCTAATTTGTAACTACTTAGCAGTGTGCACCCCAAACTCCGCCTCAAGTGGTTTGGGTTGGCAAACGCCTAGCCCTCTGCACCACAGCGCCGGAATGCAACGGTTGAATTCCCACTTCCATCAATTTGTGTTGCAACGAGACGATCATCCGTGGTCATCCTGAGTTACTGAATACATGGATATTTTCAAGCTTTTTGATTTTTTAACACTAAACATGTGCAAAACATCTTAATTGAAAACGTTGATCTAACTAAAATATTTTGTTATTGTGTAAAAGAAGTAATACCACCCGGAAAGTTTATAAAACTTTTATGTTTAGTCTACTAGTATACCTGAATGTATTCTCCATATTACAACATTTATAATACAAAAAGCATCGTTCTAGAGTTTTCACTATTAGTTAATAAAGTATTAAGTCAGTTAGAATTTCAGATAACGATCAATTTTACAACATTAATTGATGTATTACGCAAAACCTCAATACTAATGTCTGATTGCTTCCTAATGAAAATATCACTACAACTATGTGATGTGTAAATTCATCACATTAGATATCATGTCCATAATTCAGGGTAGAAATTGTTTCCCAACTTTTAGTCAGTAACAAATAAGGGTGATCTTATCAACTATCCAACCCCTACCCCCCACACCTCATCCCGGTAACTATTATAAAATGAATAGTTTAACATAGATAAATGTTTAAAACTGAATAACATTATGAATCTTCATTCAATAGAATTAGATAATTGAAACCAGCACACAACTATAAATATTCATATATATACATACATTACCATATAAAGGTGTAGAAAATTCCATTTATAGATAAAAATATTTCCTGGAATTTTTGTCAAATATGAAAGATGACATTGTTGTGAATTTTTAAATTATGTGCAAATATGTTTTACGTATTTTGCAAAATCTTTCAGCATTTTTAAAAAATTTCAGTGATTTGAATGTAAAATTTTTCAACTGAAGAATGTTTACATGAATTTATTCATGCATAAACGGGTAAAATTAAGCTTGGTCTTCAACTTCTACAGGATGTCAATTATGGCCTATATACTTCAGTGATAACAGTCAAAAACTGTAAAGCTGAGGGAAGTAGGTTTGAATAGCACAAGAAGTATGCGTTTCTTCATGATTGCAGGTACATTTACCTGATGATTTAATTATAAGTCATCTTGTCAATTACTACTAAACTGCCATACATTACAAATTGGTATACGTGATGAAGAGTCAATAAAGCTAGTTTTCACACTAAAACCTATTTGATAAAAATCGATTATCATTAAAAGTGACTAGAGAACAACAAACTGGCCGCGACTCCGTGATCAATCAATATAACAACTAATGTTATTCGGAGGGTGAACAACATTTTAAACCATTACTCTACAATGAACTGCTTCAAATAACTCATATTCACGATTCCTTTTGAGTTAATACTACTATGAATTTACTTTTTTGCTGAATAAAGTAGCCTTGTACTGCAGCTAGTTGCACTGTTGCTAGTACCCACTGCGAAGGGCTTATGGCGTTAAATCTTCCACCAAGTTTTATCTCAACAAATAAATCAAAAGCCGCATTTAGAGGGCCATATCTTTATACCTTAGTTATGAAAAGGTCATTAAATCTATAAATAGGACCTTTAGCATTTTGTAGACAGCAAGTAATCTATCAAAATGAAGGAAACTGTATCGTTCCATCACAGTGTTATGAGTAGATGCATGATTACACATTCATTATACATGGCAGAAGCTATCGCAATGAATTCAAAGTATCCAACGCTTAGTTTCCCAAATAAATATATTATATCCTATTTATAATGATTATCCTGTTTCTAACCTGATTGGCTGTGTCAGCCACATAGACTTTTGTATATACTTCTAATGCCTACCTTTCTTCTGATTTATTCTCAATGACAATCTAGTTTATTTTCCTTTCCCCTTCCAACTTTACCAGTTGCAAAACACACCGATAAAAATGGGCTACCTATAAGGTTTCTTAAGGGAATATATATTTACCAGTAACTGGAATTTACTGACATAGACAATGTGTACAAAACCTCGGTTCTAGAAGTTGTAAATAAATAGAGACATGTCTAGAGGTCCCTTACATGAGATCTTGACTGTGTGTCAGAAATATTTGATTATACTTTTATGATCAACGAATAGTACTTTCTCAACTCAAAGATTATTACATGGATGATTCTGTTTATGAACTTCGTTCTTGTCTTTTACATAAGGAAGAAGCAACTGTTATCTCTATAATCCCATTTTTAACATATTCGTCTCAACCTTTGCAAGTTCGAACAATTATCAGATCATTCGAAACTTTAATGTTTATCCGTAAATAAGCCACTTATTATGATACATAATATAAATTTGTTGCACTTGTGTCAGATGACGAAGTTATTTTACGAAACCAACTTTGTTATACTTACCTAACTTCTATCCAGATCGACTTTTTAACTGTTCAATATTCTATAACTAACACAATATCTAGAATAGACATTATTTAGTAATTATGGTGTCATAACAATCGATGCCAATAATCTATATCTAGTGGATTTTGTAAATTCTATTTTGTTTATATTTGTTTTTATTCGTCTTTTTTCACATAAAAGCCCCACCGAAAATAGGACGTAATGTACCGCGTGAGGTGATTGCACGTGTTAGTGAACCATTTAAAATTCATGTACCGTTTACTGGTAGCCCACCAGATAAAGTAGAAGTGACTAAGGTAAATAACTTTTATTGAAGCTCATTATTTGGAAATGTTTTCATTAAATTGCATAGTTAGAATTCAGTGTACAAAATTCCAAACTTTGATCAACTGATATATCAAAATATCTGAAAATTTCCTAAATTTTTGTGACAAACCGACGTAATTTAAGTAACCACCAAATTTATAGTATACTAAACAGTGTCGTTTAGAAATATACAACTTACCAAAAGTTCTATCTTGGATGAGGAATAGGTACATTCTGCTGACAAATCTAAGCTCAAAAAGCAGCTTTAAGTTAGTTTTCATGGTTCTTTGTTAGACGACCACACTCTGTAATGAAAGTCAATCTAACGTTAGTGATACTACTTATTTGGGAACTATGATAAATGTAAACATTATGGTACTAAGAAAATGTTCTCACCAAACATATATTGTCAATGCCTTCTAGCAAGGATATTTAAATTGTTTTCCAATCACGAACATTATTGATATCTTCAGTCTGGTACGGTTCAGAATAACTTTCAGAATTTTTGTCCTAACTACAAGACGATTCTTAATTAATGGCATTTCCTGAATCCGATCAACTTAACCGGAGATATAATCCATATAAAATTTGTAGATAATATATGTGCAAGTTGTCAGTCTATCCTGATGTAAAATGTTTTCCTAACACGAAATGTCATATTATAAACCGGGTAGGTAAAAAATTAGATATGATTCAGCCTAGTGATAACTATTTGTACTATTAAACCTGCCAATATAATCAATTTCACATGGCTCCAGTTCTTAAATTAAATATATTAGTTGATCACTTTATCAGTCACTGATTAAAGTCAGTTACTATGGTAAAATGTAGTATTAAAGATAGCTATTTTTGCAAACGTTGGGAAAAATCTCAGAAAACTAAACACGTGGTTATAATAGGAAATTACAAAAAGCTTATGTACAGATTACTGCTTTCAAGTTTTAAATGACAGAAACATTAGAAATATGATGAAGACTATAAAGTAGACCATGCAGAATATCATCATAAGTGGCTAACGTAAGGTGAGTGTCTAGGATTGGCATTGTTGAATTTAAAGAATTAAATTGATGTTCATTGTTCTTGAGTACAACAAGCTTGATGATACTATCAAATAACAGGAGCATCTCTTAAAGAATTACCTGCTTACCTAGTTTTAGAGTAGTAGATAAATAAGTCGCAGACAAAATAGGTTGTTCCCGTAAATAAAACGTTACTAAATCTTACGCTTGATATCAAAGTATCCGTTTCGAAATACGAAATATACATATCTCTCTGAAGCCTACCTAAATTGCCACCTATTATGTTTTGTTTGAAGACTATTGAGTACTAATAAAATTGATAGAAGCATACCCTATCAAGGTACTAAAAAGAAAAGATTTTAATAAATGAGAGAACTACAGAGGTAACACTCAAATATCAGTACCGGAAAAAGTTGATGAACCAAATTAAAATTTAGTAGACACTCAACTATGAGATCAGCGAGCCGAATTCCGTTAGGAATGATCGTGTACCGAGAAAATCAAAGCACTAAGAATAATTGTTAAACACGTAACTGAATGAAACTCACCACTTTACAACATATGCAACTATGATAAAGCACATTATAGTGTGGATAAGTAAACGTTATGGAAACTTCTTCGACACCATGGTGTACTTGAAGAGATTGTCAACGTCATATGTAATTCTTACGACGGACTTTGGTGAAAAGCCGTGCATTAAAGGCAGCTCACAAATTCAGTCCTAATGGTGACCGGTGTCAGACAATGCTGCCTACCCTCACCCCATCTCTTTCTGCTAGTGGTTGACTGGGTTAGACAAACTGCAACAACTCAAGACAAGCACGGAATACAACTGAAAAATTGGATAAAGCTGAACAACTTGGACTTTACAGATAAATTAGATCTCCGTTCCCTAAAACAACAACAAATGAAGGTGAAGACAAACAGTGTAGCACCAGCCTCTTCAGCCAGCAGTAGATCTCTACATACAGAAAGAAATAAAACTAAAACCCTTGCATTCAAGACAGCAAGCACAAATCAAATCACATTCTACAGTGATGTTCTGAATAATGTGAAAACTTTTACATATCTGGTCAATATCACTGAATAACAAGGAGGATTTGATGCAAATATAAAGACACAGATTGGCAACGCAACAACACCATTTCTACGTTTGAAGAATATCAACAACTCAAAACTACTGTCAGTCAACACCAAAGTCATAATTTTCAATACAAACGTAAATACAGTTCTATTATATGGATTGGAAATATGGAGGACTGCGTTGAAGCATCATTGTGAAGATACAGGTATTTGTGAATAATTGTCTACATAGGATACTTTGAATCCGTTGCCCAGTCACCATCAATAACAACCTACTTTGGTGGAGAACAATTTGACTTCCAGCTGGATGATAAATTAGGAAAAGACGTTGGAAGTGAAGAGAACTCACATTGAGTAAATCGTGAAACTGTGTCACATGATATGCACTAACTTGGAATGCTGAAGGTCGATAGTAAGAGTTAGAGACCGAATAACACATTGAACCAAAAATATGAATCAGTCAGGAGAAGAATGAATAGCTTTTTTGAAGAACTGGGAAAGAAGGCTTAAGTCAGAGTTACCTGGTGAATCCTGGTTAGCGGTTTACGCTCCGCGTAAGACAACAAGTGATGGATTACTTAATTTATGGTGATTATTGGACAACTAGAAGTGAACTTTTTGAAAAACAAGTTGTGTCACAAATTACTTTTTCAAAAGTAATTACTTAGTCCGTCTTAGCCAAGTTGCACTCATAAAAGTTGTGTTGTGTTGTCTTGCTTTTATTGTTTTTCTGGATAAAATCGAAGGGACCTACTACATAATATGTAAAATCCTCATAAAATCACGTGAATAAAAGTTAGAGTAAACCGAATCTAAATTGATGAAATGTGACTTATCACAGATAGAAGCTACAGTCTACGAATCAATGGCTTCATAATTCATGAAAAAAATTAACAGCACTGAGAGATTATAAGAACCAGTTTAATCAGATATCCTCAGATATATTATAATATCACATGCAGAAATAGCAAAAGAACCATTAACATAAAAAGACATGTTTCAATTTTTGTTTGGAAAGATACTGTTTGTACCAGAAAACAGTATGCATTACAAAACAGTACAAAGTCAACACAATGAAGTCGTTAAATGGAAGTTTCTGTGATTTTTGTTATTTATATTCGTCATACATTGATTCTAGTGTCTAATTGACATTACGTACAGCCGAAGATCCTCAAACTAGGACCAAAGAGTCGTTTAGTACTCCCAGGATTTCATTCGTACCCAACCTAGATTAATCTGTGACGAGTACAAACGACAAATTTAATTGCTAGTTACTACATAACCACTCAAACTCACTGCAGGGATTTGTTTTGAAATGTTAGTCTTATTTTCATACCTTAATGTGTTCATTCTCATCTTTTTTAAAAGAGCAGCACAAATTATTTAATATTATCATAATAATTTCGAATTATTATTATTTAGAATGGAATTCCTGTACCTCTTGAAGGTGGTCGCTTCAAAGTGGAAATAACTCCTGATGAAGTGATCATTACAGATACAGAAGCAGATAAAAATGACGCAGGATTGTATAAAATTGATTTAGAAAATGAGAAGGGTCGTGATTCAGTTCCTGTCAATGTCAAAGTTGTTGGACCACCGGAACCACCACAAGGACCGCTGAATATAAGTAACATCAAAAATAATTCGTGTTCATTAAGTTGGAATCCACCAACAGTAAGTAGTTAATAAGAACATTATCAGTTTTAGTGAGGACTTATTTTTAATTCACGAGATGACAACTCGCTTAGACTAGTATCAATACTATAATTTGATTGATAGAATGCGTTTAGCAATAAAGACTAGACGAATATTTCACTGGTGACTACTTTGTAAATGGTCATCCCAAATATTTCAGCCCAATTTAGCAGCATTCTTAAAAGCGACAACTGTTTTCAACTAACGAAGCTAAGCAACGCTAGTCCTACTTTCATAGACAAGATCGATTTCATTAAGATTGAAGTCACTCCATGTTGATGAGTGCCAACTAGAAGAAAACTTAACTTCAGAATTTTCTACCGACTACCACCAATCACCTGAAATTATTAATCATTTATAGTGCTGATTCTTTATTATTATAAAAATGGCTTGCAGTCAAAGTTAACAGTCAACTATAGAAAACGGATAGGTCAATAAAACTATCATACATTTATTCACTTAATTGTTTATGTCCATACTAGCTTGTTTATGATTAAGAGGAAAGTGATAAAACAATGAATGTATCTTTACAAAGTATAGTGCAACAGTTAGAGCAACTATAGCCTTCATAGTAAGAACAGCTGATCTCTTGTAACTTTTAAAAGATGGTATTATTTTCATTTTATACATGTGATAACCTGTACGTTGGAAAAAATATACACATCTGCCTAAATAGCTGCCCACATGAAGTTTCGATTCACCATTAGCCAGAGATTATGTAGCCTGATCCCATAAATTCTGACAATGAACGCCTAACACCAACCAATGAAAACATTTGTCTGTATCATTTTATTAAGATATTGTGTAAAACGGGTCGGAAACTCAGTCATATTAGTGCTGAATTCGCATATACTGCCTTGTAGTTGTGAGTCCGACTTGACAAAGTCAGCAAAACCTTAATAAACCACACAGAGCTGAACGTGATACATAATCGTACTAACCTTCTAAATGAATTTTTTTAGTATACACTTTCTACTTAACAACATATAATAGACTGATTTCAGAAGCAGATTCATCATTATTTTAACTTATATTACGTTTATCAATACTGTTTGATTTGTTATTTAACAGGATAATGGTGGAAGTCCAATTACACATTACGTAGTTGAAAAACAAAACACCAAAACAGGTGATTGGAGTGTAGCGAGTTCATTTGTTCGTACACCGAACTGTGATATAACTGGTTTAGATGAAGGTAATATGTATCGTTTTCGTGTACGTGCAGCCAATGAAATTGGTGTTAGTGAACCATTAGATGCGGATAGTGCAATAGTTGCAGAAAATCCTTCAAGTGAGTTCATTTTTAAAAAAAGACGTTTACTGGACTTTGAAGCCAAGACAGACTAATAAATGATTACTGTTAAAAATATCCAGTCATTCAAAGCGACATATTACATGACCTCATCTATTGTCATGTGGTGGTAACTACAAGTTCACTGGTCATTTCTTGTCTTAATATTTTTTCTCACGACATTTATAAATAAACTTTAACTGAATTATTGATATTGTTTGCAGTTTACTGACTGGAGTTTAGTTCAATAAACAAGCTTATATACAAAGACTTATTTTGAAATACATTCCGTTAAATGAATGTTACATGCAGATACTAAGAACACATATTTAACATATCGATATTTATTGAATATAAATTCAAGGTTAAACATCCACTTAATATGGATTCCTCACCCAGAAAATATATTAAATTCATCTATATATAAAGAATATGGTACTTCATTTATTCCACTTCCACGAAATTCAGTGAACGCAAGGTGTCCAAATTTATCTGAATATCACAAAAAAAGCTAGAAATCAGTATGAAAGCAGAATATAAAGTTTAAATGAATTTAATTAAGTCATATTCGTAACAAAGAGGGAAATGACCAATCACAAGATAGATTAAATATACCAGGAAATAGAAAGCAAAATGTCAATGGAAAGTCTCGGTAAATAGTGGTCAATCAAAACCAACCTCTTAAGTACAAAATATGCGCACAAGTTAAGAAAATAGGTGAGGAGAGAGAACACGTAAACACTACTTTTTTCAAGCCATCATGGTTTCCTAGGACCACAACTTAATTAGATACATCTAAGTCAATAACTAATAAAAATATTACTGTTGACAATTAATGCAACTACAGTAGCTGATCTACTGAAAAATTTCGAATCTTTCTATTTTGAGCTGGAACAACATGTACTAATTGTCTCGCACCTGATGTATACCTATGTTCACAACATCATAAATAGATAGCTAGGCTTTCTTTCTATTTCCGACATTTTAACTAATAGATAATAGAATGATCCTACATAATTGGCCAGGACGTAAAAGGTTTTAAAAGAAGTATAGGTTCATGTAACCTGAATGATCAATGATACTAAGGATTACAATGAAAATCACTCAACTCAACTATTAATTAATAATATTAAGTTAATTTGAACGTCATCATAAAAGTGTAGGTGTATGTAGCTGATGAGTTGCGAATAAGGCGAAAGTGCTTTTCGGATTTCACAATGCCAGCCAAAATACATTTTTAATGTTTCCACACGATAGTTTATTAGATGCCATAACATATCAGTAATAATAGTAAAGTTTATTTTAGCGAAATGTTATTCACCAATCCTTAATATTTCTAAAATCAAAGAATAAATGTATGTGATTTGTGATGTATATTCTGTAAGTCCTTACCAACTATTTAAGCAGACCATAGAAACAATCGCTAATAATTTCTTCTAAATACATTCTACATATTCGTTAACTTCAAAATCTACTTTTAGCTGTACCTGGAGCTCCTGGAAATCTTACACCAACAGATGTAGAGGCTGACAAAGTGACATTAGAATGGACCAAACCTAAAACAGATGGAGGACGTCGGATAATGGGTTATGTAGTTGAATACAAACCTGTGAATTCTGATGAATGGCGTACAGCCCCAGGTGGATTAATCAAGGGTAATTCCACAACGGGTAAGTGTCCATTTATGTCAATAACTTATTACTAGTCCACATTTTATTATACACATTTGATGAATAAACGGAAAGATAGCTGTTAGTCGAAGGAACTTCAACACTCCAGGTCGTAGACGTCAGTTGGTATCTGTCAACAATATCTTGCTGCTGTCATTCATCTCTAATCTCAATTACAAAATATACCATGAACATTTCTGCAAATAAAATAAGTAGTAGTCATTTTCATTTTTCACATATTATTATTCTGCCTTAAAAAGTAACTTTCGACATATCTCAGCAGAGGGAAATTTGGTATGAATGTATTGGTTGCAAGAAAAAAAGGTCGACTGTGTGAGCTGATTGTTGAGAAGTGGAGTCTCACAAGTGTGCCTTATCAACTCCACGTCCCAATAAAAAGTGAATAACTGGTTATCAAATTTGAGTTGTTTAATTTAAAATCAACATGAATAGAGTTAATTTAAAGCATCAAAGATTGATACTTACCGATCGTGTGGGCCACTTGGAATCCTCTGCTAGTTATCCTCCATGTCAAAATAAATCCGTATCCTATTAAAGAAAGCTGCTAATTTGGCTACTTATTACTCAATAACTATTTTTTACCCCAATATAATCAAGTCATTAGTATTAGGTTCTAGATTCCATCCAGTGTCATGCGATAATGTCCTTAGAAAGACACATGATCAGTACTTCATAATTTATGATGATTCTTCACCATTAGATCTGTTTGCATTTAAATCATTATTTATAATATACTGAACTTCTTGAAAACTATCCAAACAAATACAAGGTTTATTTTTTAAAGGTTTATACTTTCCAGCTGAAATTGGTCAGTCTTTATTGGAATGTATACCCTACGAGAATTGACTATGTGTTATTATTAAATCCTTAATGCGTTAGTGTCACATCAATACGTGGATGGAGGTACATCCGATTGATGAGTCAATAATAAGACTTAACGTGTGTTTACTACTAGCTATAATTCGATATTTCTAGATAGGATTAGAAAATAGTTCAACCATAACTCCAATCCAATCTTTTTTTAACTTACCAGAATATTTGACCTCTTCTCAACAATTCCGATTATTTGTCAGAAACGAACTAATAACTGGAGTACTGTTTTTGCTGAGTACAAAGATGAAGTGGCTAACGAATAAATTTCAGATCGTATCGCTTATTACTAACAATTAATACTCTCTGAACCAGTCAGCATACTTATTAAGTACAACTCATTCCTACTAGGCTATTTTCTAATAGAATAATATGATAATATGTGGAAACATTACTTCAATGGAAGGAACATCGTGACTAAGACTGAAGAAAACTTGATCCATATCACAGAAAAAGTACTTTTATCAAAATTCGATTGTAATTTTAAAAGTTACAAGAATCTTAATGTGTATTACTCACAAATCGACAGTTGAAATCCAAACATATATAGCTAATAACCGAATTTTCACGATATAATTCATATTACCTTCCAATAATATTTTTAGACTAGCAATTCACTTTTCATCTGTATAATTTAATGAGTAATAGAGTCCGTGATGGAATGACATACTATTGTGAATAACGGAAGTATGAATATTGAAGAGATAGTATTCCGATATTTTCAGCAAAGGTTTGAAGACAAGTGTTGACTAATGTGGAAATTCCGACATCAGTATAACTACTGTAAGAATTTTCAAGCGTTGAGTAATAATCCCTTCAATTGAATTCGGAGCTAATAAATATTTTTAGATTAATATAAATTTCTAGTGATCATTGTATAGTAGAATCGAAATAAGTATTGTGAATTCTCTCGTGAATATCCACTTATTAGGATTAGTCAGTAATTCTTATGTTCACAACACAGCTAATAGGATTCCTTTCTTTTCACTATGTAATCAATCATAAATTTAATGTTATATTCTATGCAGAACCAAGATATTTGTAGAATAAAATTAAGTCCCTGGTGCAGGATTAAATAATGTAATTCATGAACAGTAAGAAGCATGCCAACATTTATGGATTTAAATAAAAGTTTATAATTTGTTTAGGATGAAAATACCATAAACCAATTAATTAGTTAATACTTACTGTGGTGGTGATGGGGGGGGAATAGTTCTGACATTTTTTCCCTTATTTTATTTGTTCCTATACACCTAACATAATGATAAACCATATATTTTTGTAGTAAACTGTTTGTATAACATCTGTATTGACTACATTTGAATTTTATTTTTCTATGTTTTTTATAATAATAAAATTAATTGAACATTTTAGTTGATGCACTTAAAAAAGGAGAAAAATATCTATTTCGTGTCTGTGCTAAAAATGAAGTTGGACTTAGTGAACCATGTACAGCTAGTAGATCGGTTGAATGCAAGCCTAAATTTAGTAAGTACTTAAATTTTATATGATATAATTAAGAAATAGAGTTTATAATTGAGAATTGATTCTATCATATATACATATAAAGATATGAGTATTCCGAATGAACAAGCTAGAATCTAATTTGACTCAGTAACACACTAAATAATGTGTTAAACGTTTAAAGTGTAAGAAATTTGATTCGGATCTTGATGAAAACTGTTAGATTAGGATCCAAGTTCAGGGATATCTAAGTGTCGTGTCTTACAAAGGATGAACGGTACTTCTTGTTAGACACGATTCATTTCAACGTTTTTATGTATTTTGTTAACTGTGAGTTAGCGCAATCTATATGCAAATACATATGAACATTTATAAAACCAATCTATGCATAGTGTATTATTATTAGAGAGAATCACTGAACTTTTGATATATAGTTCATTCTTAATCATTTGTTGCACAGTGCCAGACTTCAATACTGTATTTTTGGAAAACACAACTCAGTAACGATATACTGACTTTCAAGGACATAACTTCTGTATGCACATAATAGACTAATCTTGAAAATAAGTAAACTAATTTAAAAGATAAAAAGTGGGTAAAAGTACTTATTTATTTTTGGGAAGAACTGGAAAAGAAAGTTCAGGATAGGGTTGGTTGGCGAATGCTGGTCGGCGGCCTATGCTTCACATGGGGGGTAACAGGCATTGATGATGATGATGACCTATATATTACTCAATGAGTTCTATGACGGTTATCGCTACTTACAAATACAAAATTAGTAGTTAATTAGAACGATTTCTTCACACTTTAGCAACAGCTGATAGTCCTGGAACACCTTCTATTGAAGATGTGGGAAAGAACTTTGTCGATTTAACTTGGCCTAAACCAATCAAAGATGGAGGAGCTCGTATCACTGGTTATGTAGTAGAGAAACGGAAGAAGTTTGCTACAGACTGGGAACCTGCTACAGCAGATGGAAAACCTGTCACAAATAATGCTGCTCATATTGACAATCTTGATGAAAATGGTGAATATGAATTTCGTGTAAGAGCTGTAAATGCAGCAGGTATTGGTGAACCGAGTCAACCTACAGAATTAACTAAAATATGTCCTAAAAGGGGTAAGACATTGTTTATAACTCAACATTAATCAACAGTAATAACTGTGAATTAGAACTATTTTACAAGTCGCAAGGGTTTTACAAATCTAAGTAGTATGAATATCCAAAAAGCTAACTTAACGTCTTTTCATCTAGGCGAAATTATTTATAAAAGACAACTAATTAAGAAAATAATCAGATGATAAACAGGATGACCGAATGAATATTTTACTCCACCTGCACACTACGACGGAATCAACATCAGAATATAGAGGTACTGACTATATTTACCTGAAAAAATAAAACAATCAAGTAGCAAAGATGTAAAAACGAAAATGACTGTAAAATAATAACTAATAAGTATTAATTTCAGCAACCCCTGTGCAACTAACTTTAAATTCTAGTCAGTTGAATACAAAATCCGATGACATGAAAGTTGATTTTGGTAGTGTACAAGGCATGTAAATTGAATGGATGGATTGGAGTAACTCTAATTAAAAGTATAAATCATCATATGCTTTCTCCACGATTCTCGGATGTCTTTAGTTTGATCCCCCCCCACTGAAGCAAGTGATGTGTACATACTACTAGAGCTTCTGTATTAGAACAAAATAGTTGTCCACTGCATCCTGGTTTCCAGTTGTTTTTATTACTTCGTGATATGAAGCACCACTTTCAATAATCGCTTCAACAACCAGTTGTAACCATACTTTAACATTATCTCATTTAATCTTAATCCTGTTTTGGTATTATAAGAAGCTGTAGAAATTCCCGGATCTCGTAACTAGTGAGTCACCCTAATTGTTTTCTCATTTTGCCAAGAATATGTAACAATCTGTAAATTTTCACTGTTCATTATGTTAGAAATATTAAGACGTCGAAAGGAAAGTTACAAACTATATTTCGACAATTTTTTCGTTCTGTTAGGCTTATCAAATGCCCACATAAATTAAATCTAAGTATTAAACAATCGCTACAGATTTCAGTAAACCTATTCTACTTTAACATCCGGTTACTGCTTTGACAACACTTTCGAGTCAGTATCTGGGACTGGTTATGAACAATCTTGTTATCTGTTAAAACACCCTATGTGAATATCAACCGTACATACGTCAGTGGTTTGTTTCGAAATAAATATTCTATCGTTCAATTTGGAAGCAATTACCTTGAAAATCGATTAGGTTGAAAATGTGATAGTACATCACTATTGACATTGAGTGCTGTGTGTAATATACAAGTAAATAATTACCAATAATAATAATAATAATAATAATAATAATAATAATAATAATGATAATAATAATAATAATAATGCTTAAGATTAATTTAATTATGGTTATATAAATATGATGTATTTTTACTGTTTATATCTTTCTCTAGATAAGCCACAACCACCATCGAACGTTGAAGCTAAAGATATATTAGCTGACAGTTGTGTAGTAACCTGGAGCCCACCGGAATCAGATGGTGGATGTCCAATCATTGGTAATATTGAAATAAATTTTTTTAAAAAAAATTATCTTTCAAATGACATCCTATTTGTCATAACACATGATTTATACACAGAAATGTTTTGTTATTACAATTTTATACATTAATATTTAACAATATGAATAGAAGGCTAGGTGGTACAATAAATCGTGTGATTTGCCATACTGGAATTATCCGACCTCACTTTAAGTGTATCATAAATAATTGGCGTCATATGTTCAATTAAGGAATTGCAATATTTTACAAATCGATACAGTCAACAATCCCAAAGATATTGACAAAGTGATTTTCAAAATGAGTTTCTATTTTCCGGGAGCGGACTGAGCTCGAAGCTTAATGTGAACATCAACATTGGGATGCAGGCACATCCAGCTGATGAGACCCAAATAGGACGAAACACGTGCCCTAGATTCCGCTTGCCAGTGACAATTCGACTTAAATTGATCTTTCATTTTTCTATGATTGATTGCTGAGATTATAAAACCAGATAAACGAAACATGAATTTGTGCATGAGCTCACGCTCGATTGTTTTAAAGCAGATTGTTTCTTATACAAACTTATCAGTATACAACGTATGATAAATCGGAGAAAATGTAATTATAGGACTTCAGCAAGTACGTGAATTATCTAAACAATAAAATATATGGGATTAGAATAGAATATAAATCCAATGAAAATGAAATACACTCTAAAGTTAGTGGACCTTCTGATAATAGGACATTTATCGAAATAAACTATATGGATCTTGCTTTTCCCTTTGTGTATGTTGAGGCCTACTGCTGCCGAGGCTGCTGCTATATTGTTTGTCTTCATTTGCATTTGATACTGTGTGTGGGATAGGAGAACTTGGTTATCTACGAAGTCCATGTCATCTAGTTGCATCCATGTTGTCCATTGTATTCCGAGGGTGTCTTGAGATGTTGCAGTCTTCATCATCCAGTTGATTACCAGTAGAAACAGGAAAGGCAAGAGTAAGAAGCCACGTTGCATGAGAGTATAATCATATATGAGGTCGTAGAAATGTACTCAAATGTTTTGTTATTATCACTTTAAAAATCACATACGAACAATTCGTACGTAGAATACAATAAACTAAGTGATATCTAAAACATCAATTATTTTGTGAAATTAAAATTGGCTTCTTTTCAGACTATATTGTTGAAAAATGCGATGCTACTACTGAAATATGGGAGCGTGTCCCAACTGTAATCACTGGAACAAGTTGTCCAATAAAAGGTTTAACTGAAGGCAAACGTTATCGTTTCCGTGTATCTGCTGTAAATACTATGGGACCGAGTGAACCAGCAGAAACAAATACAGCAATTACAGCTAAAAATCCATTTGGTAAGTGTAGCATTTATGGTATTTATAGTGACTTAGTATCAGAATTTTTTAAAGAACTTGGTAAATACATAAACCAACATTAAAAAAAAGGTCGAAGTTAACACTACCAACTATACCAGGCTCTGAATATTTTACCTTATTATCAAATTGACTGACCTTTGGAGATGTAGCTAAATGCTACACAAACTAGATCCTAATCTGACATGACGGAAGGTTTGGACCAATCACGGATGGCGGTTGACCAATGAACGAATGGCCTCGTACTAACCAATTATAGTAACCAATAACAGATACGACTATGTAGTCAATGCTCTGTTACTTACTCAATCCCAGGTCAAAATAGGAGGAACATAAGATCGATAGACTAACCAGCTAAATCAGACTATATTTCAACCACTCTCTCGTAAATAGGTAAAACGTGACCACACATTCAACCAATTAGGAAAATAACAATGATACATGATAAGGGTGGCAATGATAGTAAACCGAAGTAATATAAACATAATTAACAAATTATAGTTCATAAGTGTAAAATGATATACCATCAGTTAGTGGGTTAGACGTGAGGTTAGGCGGTGAGGGATATAATAATAGGAATAAAATGTTCATTTTACATACAACTAGAATAAGTGAAACAGTATTCTGAAAAACAATTATAGATGACAGTCAACCATTTTCAGATGCCCAATATAACATAATCATAATTTGATTGCATATATCACAGATTGATGTTGGCAGGGTACCATTGAAAACCAGGGAGCACCGGACAGCTATTCGTTCTAGTGTGTAACTCCTCAGCATTGCTCAGTGCATCCAATGCCGACCCAGTGGTGCAGATGTTAAGGCATTGCCGTCAACCTGAAGCCCATGGTGCGGAATCTGGGTTGCGAACTGCTGAGGAGTCCCACGCAAAAAAAGGTGTCCAGTGCTCCCTGGTTTTCATTGGTACACTGTCAACATCAATCTCTGACATATTCAATCAAATACATAACCAATCTCCACAAAAATAACCATCCCAATTAAACTATAATCATAATTCCCTATATGATATTTAAATACCTTAATCTGTTATACCTGATTTAGTAATCATTATCATATTTACTTTTATTGAGATAGCCTATTTCTTTATATGAATAATTTACACATAATCGTACCTGATTGTAAAGTAAAACCAAATGAATTTCATTTCTAATTTTTCCAATAATTTTATTGAAAGTATTAATTTTAATTTAACCGTCAGCTAAATTAAAAACAGTAACACAGTAATGATTAAGAAGATGATTGATTGAAAATAAACCTCAAAAACTAAGCGATAAAGAGTGAAAAAATAAAAAGGAAATACACAATAGCAGAACATCTAACTTTCATCAAACAAAACATCCGGCATTATAGATTTCAAGTGGTTAAAACATTTTCAAGTTTTAAAATTTCTTCTATTCTAAATTGTGAAATGTCATATTCAATGAGAAATCAACTAGTGATCTATGCAATTCTATTGGCGACACCGTGAATAATCTACATATTTAGCATTATGGGCTATCATAATATTGGTAACTATAATGCAGTTAGCATTTTTGGTTTAAGTTGGATTTAGAAATTCTATATCAAGTTTCATTACTGGAGAGGTAACCGTCAATATTTAACTACGCAACATGTTTATTCCTAAGGTAAGAATTTGGTTGTTTCCATTTAAGAATTGTTTTCTTTTGGTGTCATCCGTACACTTTAACTACTAGACGTTGTAAATATCATTAACTTATATTACTGTATTTTCACAAACTTTGTGTGTATTTGATTATTACAACAAGTACTGACTGTACAATTTAGTCAATGGAATTAGTGTCAAACTAATTTAGTTAGTTATTCTGTCAAAAATAGTGTAATATAAAATTCATTTGTAGACAATTACTGTAACTAGAAGAGAAGGACAGCTGAACTACGTTTTCCTTCCTCACATGTCAGTTGAGTAAGAAAATCGCATCAAAAATAATCTAAGCAGAAATGATTTGATATTGTTGTTTGTTGATTGTTTTAAAAGACTTGGAGACCTGTCCATATCATCTTCATGATGCTCTATATACTTGAAATCTATCAACAGTTGTATCATAATTAAATATAACGTATCAATTACAAATACTTGTCTTCTTTGTTTCCAGATGCTCCTGATGCGCCTGAGGATGTAAAAATTGAATCATATGATAGTCATGGAGTTACATTAGCATGGAAACCACCAGAAAATGATGGCGGTAATCCAATTCATGGTAAATCAATCATTTATTCCCTATACAATTTGATGAATATAAGCAGAGTCTGGTTAGAGTAATGCACATAGACAAACAAAAGTCGTTTTTAAAATGAATGATCCTTTATGACAATCAGCAAAGAATTCTGAAATCCGAGTGTACAAATGGGACAATTAGAGCCGAATACGTGTAGACGGTTTTCGTCAGTCAGAAGATTAGTTATAAATGAATAAATTATTCAAATAAAGGGTAGTATTAGAAATGGTCTACAGATTTTACATGTTTATTGTGTTCATTGAAGCTTTCTGTATGTTTATCTGCTTGTAAACCACAAAAAGCCCAACAACAACAACTAAACTCACAAATATTACTACATAGTGACAGTATTCTAAAACATAAAATGCAGTCGTAAATAGTATTCTATACATCTTTACATTCTTTTTAATCATGGTTAAAGACTAGGGTTTAAGTAGCATGGGGTTTAGGGTTAGGTTAGGTTGTGGACAGAGTTAAGTTGGGATTAGGAAGGGTGTAGATTTACAAAATAGAGTTAATTTATTATTTAGAATGAACTTGTGTGACTATCTGGACTCAATAGTCTAGTAGTGAATTCGGTGGCGTTTAATCTAAAAATGGTACGAAACGGATTGAATTTGAATTCCGGTGTGAACATTAACAGTAGGATGCATGTACATCCAGCCGATGAGTCCCAAATAGGATGAAACGTGCGTTCTAGGTTCCGCTTGCCAGTCACAATCCAACTTAAAAACAAGAGTTAATTTATATTTCATATGCGGCTTTCTTAAATGTAACTTGGATTTTATGCTTTCACCACCATAATTTTTATTCTTGGATATCAGAAATTAGTTTGTTTTAATAATTTTATACATTCTGAGTGCTATTCATAGAAATTTCCACAATTGATTTCTGTCCAGCTAAAATCGAGTGTCTTATTCACTGATAGTTGACTACAATAATTGTTCTTCAAAGGCAGTTTGAGAGATGCCAAATGTATTATTATGTTATTGTATAGCTTATGATATGTGGTTTTAGAAAGTGCATTCTGTTGACTTGATTCTCTACTTTTCATCTTGCTCATCGTCTAAATAATCTAGGTTACCTAATCGAAAAACGTACACCGAATGGCGAATGGAAGCTAGCCACAACAGGATTAGTTCATGGCAAGGAGGCTAAATTAACAGGTTTAGAAAAAGGACAAACTTATGAATTTCGTGTTAGTGCTGTCAATGATGCTGGAGCGGGCCGCCCGTCAAAAGCAACAGCACCTCAAGTTATTAAAGACCCTACATGTATGTCTTTTTTGCATTTAATTATTAAAATTTACTTTGTAATCATTTCCTAACTACAAAACTATTTTGAGAATGTTAATATTAACCTTATTCTAGTCCCACCTGGAGCACCAGATTCAGTTAATGTGGATAAAGTTAATAAAAATGGTGTGAAATTATCATGGCAAAAACCAAGAAAAGATGGTGGAAGTAAAATCACTGGATATCAAGTGGAAAAGAAAGATGAAAATGGTGACTGGGTTCCTGTGAAACAGACAACTGAACCATGTGCATTTATTCCAATGAAAGAAGGAGAGACTGCACAATTTCGTGTACGTGCAATGAATGATGAAGGGCCAGGTGAACCGACTCGACCTACTGCTCCTTTGACGGCTGTTGACCAACCAGAGGCACCGAGAATATGTACACCTGATGACTGTGTTGGTGGTATAGGAAGTGGAGTTGGTGGTTTGAAAGACGTTAAATTAAAGGTTAGTTACTCTCATTTACTTTAGTAACTTAACATTACTTTCTTCATTGTTAGGTGATTTAATTTAAGTTAAAACATGAGGACGTACTTCGCTTTTACATTATTGAATCGATTTGGATACTTATTACACATATGTAGACTTGAAATATTGATCTAATGATGTCTGATTATAGTTAATCACACCCCCCTCCACCAATCCCAAAAATGTATTCCTTGCTGTTCCTTGACCATCGCAAATAAAAAATTTCCCCATGTGATATAAATCCTTAACATAAATTAACTAGCGTTATGAATTAGAAAAACTGTCTTTAAGAAATTACTATTATTTAGACTAGAGCTTTGAGAAGGATCATTATTATACAGCAAGCAACTGTTGCATCACTGATTTTGGACTCATAATGTAGACATAATGTGTTTTAATTGACTAAATAAATGCTATTCCATCAGTTGATGTTCCAAATCTATGTTGAAAATCGTCAGTTCAAGATTATTTTATAAAAATCAGATTGGGATCCATTGACCATTTAGAAAATCATCTTTGTTCCCCAATTGCCAGTGCATTATTTTCACTGTTGTTTCACTAAATCCTAGTTTTGTTTGCATATTCGTCTTACATTTCAAAAAGAACACATTATGAAATTCTCCGATATACTCAGTCATTTTATACACTTCAGTGTATTGAAGGCGTTATTACAAATATAAGGAAATTAACTTTTAAGGAATATGTACTTTGTAAGTGCATACATACATCACTTAACTGCTTTATAGGATATACCGGCATAAGTTTATTATAATGATAAGTATAGTTTAAAAATCAATGGTGCACACCTTAAGTATTTTGGAACTGTAAAAGAATGTATGCATGATTCTGATATCCACATTTATCATGATTCAGGATTCTAACTGATGAAAAATTTATCTTCTTTATGTGATTAATAAGGCTGGCCAAGATTTAAAGTTACCAGTTGCATGGTTTGGTCATCCAAAGCCAACATTCACTTGGAGTCAAAATGACAAACCCATACAAATTGATGGTAAACGAATCACTGAAACAAATGAATCACTGCCGCCACCTGCAAATCCAGGCCCAGGTGGACACCTTGAAATGTCACCGGGTGGTACTGTAATTTTATCAGTTGGTAAAGTTCGTCGCGCAGATACAGGACAATACCAGTTGACAATTGTAAATAATCAAGGTCAAACAACATCATCTTGTCGAGTTGAAGTAATCGGTAAGTATGTTCATAGAGTTTAACACTTAATTTACACTATAAGAATAACGTGAAAGAAATAAAAACCACATAAATGGTACAATCACTCCTTAACATTTACAGACTACATAGAGATGTAAAACATTTAGGCAGTTCTAGTTAGGAGGTTAGAAATACATGAAACAAACATCGTGTATAACTAAGAAAGTCAATCTAAGTACTTCGTTATTAAAGTAGGCTATGATTATGAGAAATGATATTTATATTTTGAATACCTATGTATTTTCTTTTTGAATAGATGTACCAAGTCCACCAGGTGGACCTCTTGAAGCAACAGATGTCAAAGCGAATGAGATAACTTTAAGGTGGAAAGCACCAGAAGATGATGGTGGAGAACCAGTAACAAATTATGTCCTACAAAAGAGACGAAAAGGTTCAAATGAGTAAGTTTCCACTTGTGAATTGAAAATTTAAAGTGTCATTGCTTCAACTGATTTACGAAATAAAGCTTTGTTTGCTCTGCATTTGTTCTACGATGTTTCTGATGGCTAATCCTATTATCAAGTCACCTGAACCGAGTAGTTATCTAGCAGTTTGAAACTGGAGACCATTTGAAAGTTGGGAAGTTATTTTACTTACTACTGTCACTAAACATAAGTGTATAAACTTTTAACTGACTTTTGAAGTTTGTTTACATGTTAATCATATATTTAATAGTATCAGAAGTGCTGGTTCGCAAATATCCACTAATCGGAAGTACTACTTAGAGTGGATGATAGATAAGTTCAATATTTTCCATGAATCTCAATCTGTATTCAACATCTTATTATAAGTGTTACACCGTATATCAGCTTTTAACTTTTAATATTTTTTCCGATTATTTTATTTAAGTTGGGAAAAAGTCAGTGGATTCTTAAATTCACCAAATGCAACTGTTAGAAATCTGGAAGAAAACACAGAATATGAATTCCGTGTTATGGCCGAAAATGCTATGGGTCAAAGTGAACCTTTAATGACAAGTCAACCGATTAAAGCTAAACATCCATTTGGTATGCGATTACTATTACCTTTTAAGATTTAAGTCATTTTATAAGAAAAGAGATGCCCCTCGTTGTGTCATAAGAATAGTAGTTTCGTGATGGAAGTATTTAAACTAAATTATGTTTGTAACATATACCTTTCCACTCCTAAATTAAAGAAAGCGTAATTCGTTTAGTAATTTCAATGAGGTGCTAAAGAGAATCGAACTCAAGGTCTTCAGGTTTCACATCAAACGCTTATCCATTTGCACCAGTGAACCGGCGTTTATTATTAGAATTCTCGCCTTCCTGAAGTGTACCATACTAGAAATAAACAGCTGTCCAGTTGTCCCTGGCTTTCAGTAGTACCCAGACATTACCAACCTGTAACGAATAAAGAGAATCCAACTTAAGAAACATCAAAATGTTTTTTATCATTAATCCGGCACCAGACAATAAATCATCTTACTTGAAGTCTGTAATGTCCTATAATATTTAATATATAATTTCATGTACTTTGTTGAGGTAAACTGTGACAACGAGGACGGCTTTAAGCTTGTATAATATGTGTAATTTAATTAACCGTATTGAGTAGTGAAAGTTTAAGTCTTAGGATAGACTTATATTAACCTTGAATGGAGTTTCACCCAGAATTTAAAGCTTATAATAAGTCGATAACCTGAAAATTTGAAACACTATCAACTCTCAGACTTAATATTTCTCGAATTAATTATTTACAGATCCCCCGTCTGGTATGCCAAAGCCAACTGTTGAAGATACAACAGAGGATTCAGTCGCTTTAGCCTGGGAGCCTCCACGTAAAGGTCCTGTTACAGGATATATCGTAGAAAAAAGAGCTAAGGGTGACAAAATCTGGTCAAAGTAGGTTTTTTGTCTACTTAAAGAATTATATAACATTATTGCTCATATAAATTATAGAGTTATTTTATCTATTAATGCATATCGTTATATCTTAAGAATACTGCCAATCGTAATATATAGAAAACAGTAATGTCGCCGGAACCAGCCAGGATGGGAACGCATTTGCCCTGAGACTGACTGTCCTCGTAGCTAGAGTGGAGAGAACGAAGCAACTGAGCCAATCACCAGACAGACAGATTATATTTCACTCATCCATTTATATACATATGAAACCTGACCACGCAGAACACCTATAGGAAGAATCACACTTATGCAAATGGAAACAATAATTACTAGGAACTGTGGTTACAGATACATAGTTAATAGATCATGGTTTTTGAATGTTGAATGATACAATAACAATTTATGGGTCTAGTTGGAGGTTAGGGCAGTGAAACATGACAATAATAGAAATAAAAAACAACTGATTTACATATACTTAAAATCTGTAAATTTGATGTCAATCAATCAATCACTACCTGTTACCCCAGGTGGAGTATAGGCCGCCGACCAGCATTCTCCAACCAACTTAGTCCTAAAGTTTTCTTCTCAGTTTTTCTCAAGTGTGGTTCATTATTTTCCTGTCTGCCTCCCCTTTGAGGCTCAGTGTGTTCTCTAATCTTCCGCTTTTTCTTTGGCTCCATTCGTCTGCATACATATCTAAATAAATATTTCAATATAACACTAACCGAATAAATTAGAAAGCCTGAGAATTGGTGACTGTCATTCATATTTTATTTTATCAGTTAGATTATACATATAGAAATCCAGTTTTTTTTTATAAAACTCTCTTCAGGCATCTAGAATTATTGTCATTTATCTGGTATAAAGATTTCAGTGCAGTACAGCAAAATATTTTTAATGAATAACACAAATATAGTGAAGCGTAGTTCAGGAAATGAAATAATTGTTACAAAATTACTCATTAACATGTTATGTTCGCACACACAAAATTTACAGAAATGTGATAGAAAGCGCTGAATACAGCATACGTAATAAACAGCGAATAAGTTACGGATAACCTATCCAAGCACTTTAATGCTTTCTTTTGCTTACTCGAAATATAAATCAGAAGTGTTAGTATGATTCTTGCCAGACTTCGACATAACAAACTATATTTTCCGTATGTTTTAATTTGACGAAACAAATTATAAATTTATTTCCATTTCTGATGCATTATGAAATTAAGTGAACTGACAATAAACACTAATTAATACTAATAGCACGAAGATCCAATTGTAAACTCTTGTCACGAAAGCACTTTTCTATGTATCCTAGATGTTTGTGCTTATTTTCTTGTCGTAGATTGATGATTATTCTTTGTTGAATAGTGAACACACAATGTGAGTTTAAGGCGGATTAAACAATGACTATGCTACAATAGTTAGTAATGTTTTAGTTAGTCATAAGCAGTATGCAAAAGGGTAGAAACTAACATCGATTAATTTACCGCATTTAATTATAGTCCTGCAATATGACGGTTACAACAAAAAGGATATAGCGATTCAATACTATCAAGCCCATGAGATAAAATAATCGAAGAAACTAAGAAATTAAAAGTATTCAATTTCACTAAAATCGAACATTTTGGGGAAAATGCTGTTACTGTGGGTTGTGTCTATCTCATACAAAGATGAAGAAGCTACTTAATGGTTTCTATTTTTTATTTGTTTATCTAGTCTTGATCCACTCGTGAAGTTGTAAAAGACTCGATCGATACCTGTTGCTCTGATAATTCTGAATCATGAAAATCTTTAGTTTTTCAATCTTTGATTAAGATTATGCTATTGAATCCAACATGAAAATCTTCGCCAAGTGCCTTAGTATGATGCTTACTGACTTCATAACTTCATACATATTTGGTTATATTCGTTCTGTGTTCAGCATATTTCAGCAATCATAAATTCGTAACGTTTATTGATAGTTTCACTATTCTTTCATCTTTGTTTCTTTCAAATCAATGTTATTTCGAAACTACAACAGAGCTAATGCAGCACCAATATCTGGCACAGGTTATACCGTAAAAAATTTACCGAAAGGAAAAGAATTTGAATTTCGTGTTATTCCAGTGAATGCAGCCGGCCAAGGTGAACCAAGTGAACCGACTAAATTTGTTAAAGTACAAAAACCAATTAGTAAGTTGCAATATCACATCATTATATTATTCGTCTACGTCATTACGTAACCAATCATTTATTAGTTGTAAAATATAACTAATACAACGTGAATATATTTGAATAAAAATCGAAAGCTAGATCAAACACACAGTACTTATAATCAGAACTCGCTATGAAATAAACTAAGTATTAATACTAAGTTGTAATTATCCATGAAACTGGCTGTTTACGCAGTTGCTGTCAAAAGCAATTACATTGAATTCATCAATTTCAGCTTGTTGATAAATTCGGGAAAACTTTCTCTTAGCTAGTTGAATTCAAAGGAACAGATGTGAGCATTAAACTTGTTATGCTTTGTAAAATGGTAATGATCAATAACCAGTCCTACTGTTTTCATATAATACAAGATGGAATCAATACTATATTTTCGAACCCTTCAGTTTAACAGAGTATAAACTGTCTTTGTAAGGACACATCGAACAGATCGTTTCATACAATCGCATTAAATTAATTATTTGCCCAGATTGATATGACAATTAGTAAAGTACTTGTGATAATATTACTGATGTCATTTGAACTTTAAAGTACAGTGTATTGCTAAATCGTTTAAATTGGTGAACAGGTGAAAAACAACTGTTAATAGTTGGTTGACGATTGCAACTATAAACTGATTGCTCATATTTAAACACTGAAATTAATATTGTCAATATACCCTTTAATACCTAAATCTTATGGATATTTTGTTAGTTAATTCAATTTGTAAGGTTTTACATTAAGAAAATTCATCTATACAGCTATAAGCACACGACGTAATCATTTTTTACAATGACAGATGTTCAAATCTACATATCTTCAAAGGAGTAAATATCGTACACCTTAAAATTTACATTGAATAAAAAAATTGTACAATACTATGAGAAGGAAGTGATACATCATGTGTGTCCTAATTCCTCTTAGATATTTTTAAATCACATCTGCTTTATCAGACGATAATTTTTAAAGTGTTTTTGACGATCTTTTACTTCAAAGAGTTTCCTTACTTTTAAAAGAACACTTTACTGTTGGAAAAGAGAAAGAAAAAAAATGGTATGATTATGAAAACAGACAATATAAATAACTAATTTTTACAATTAAGGTGATCAATGGTTGTCTGATTCAGATCAATTCGTGCCATCAAAATTGAATTAAACTAATTTTTAATTAAATCTAATGTATGCATAAATGACAACAAGTGAAATGATACAGACTTAGGTTTTAGGCTGGATTTTTATCTATGATACTTTGTTAATGACTGCTGCTATTTTGTCAACTAAGTGATTATTAGTGATTGTTAATGTGTTCTTATTCTATTATATGAATACAATGGATAAGTATATTTTAATATAGTCATATCCGTTATTAAGTCAGGTCTTTTCTTCTCGAACCACACAAAGAAAAAATACGGAACGTAGCTTTCTGGATCTCAAGAAAGGACTGTAGTTAATTCTTTCATGCAGTAGTTATACATTCAGGTGAATTACAATTTCAGTTTTAGGTTTCAGGCAAGCATTTTTTGAGTAAATCACTCGAAACAAAGATTGTTGTGTTTACGATCATGAAACATTTGATAGTCACTGACATTTGTAACCATTTACTAACAGCCAGCATTATGACTTATTATTACTTCGATTACTACATATTTTCCAATGTTCATGATCACTGTAGACTAGTTAATAGTCTCTCTCAAGGTGAGCACCTGTAGTACTGTATTTATAACATGACTATATTTTGGGTAATATTATATTTCTGTTTCAACTTAACTATTAACAATCAATACAGTCCAGAATAGGGTTAAATGTGTATCCTGAATTCTATTCCTACCTACTTCCGAGACTCAAATTCAAACTGTGAAGTGTGACTGCACTTGTGTTAATTGTGAACACAATAGTTAAAATGTTTAAGATAGTTCTTATTGATATTTCCGTTCTGCTATCCACAGTTTATAACATTTCAAAGGCAAAATTAGAAAGAGTTTGGAGCGTATGTACAGAAAGAAATTTGGTTGAAAATCAATATAATATAACAAAAAATGTTAATTAAGCAAGGAAACGGAGTAAGACACTGAAAATATTAGTGTAAAACATCAAAGCATTACCTGGATGACTGTTTATAAGAAGAGACAACTAGATTAATAATAATTGGTTGATGCAGACTACATGGTCGGGTTCCGCTTGATAATCACGATGGGGGGCTGGCGACACTGGTTGACATGATTCAAAGTCGATTACTGTGGTGGGAATGTATTTACTCTTAACATTCCCTTAGATATTGATTTCCGTTGTTCTTTTGTACAAACGTTTTCTTCATTCCTTACTGTTGAGTTATACTTTTGCGTTAATCTCCTAAAGTTGATCTTGTCGTGATAATGTAGTATGACAGCTTACACCTTTGCGTACATGTGCCTGGTTCTACGTTGTGTCCTGACTGACTAGAAACAAGTGGTTGTATAATATGCAAAATCTAATGATGCGTTAGAACAAAACCAAAATTGAGTAAAGCTAGGAATGAATTTATCGAAGTTAGAAGGATTAAGTAATGTTTTTATTATATGAGAGGACTAAACAATCTTTTAATCGAACGTTTTATGATTCATGAACTTAAGTCTCCAATCCGAGGTGTGAAAAAGATTGCACTATTCACAGCCCTCCATCCTCGTGGTCAAAGGCTTTTAAAACATGTTCATAAAATCAGTGATAAGCCTTTCTTCCTACTTGATTGATGTAGCTGCTTTGAAATTACAAGCAAATCTACATCTACTCTTAGAAGTAACATAAAAGGGGGGACCTATTTAACTAAGGCTGAGTTAGTGAACACGTTATTTTGTTCATGACTATTAGTTTGTCTGTAGATTAGATTCTATTTAGTACAGTGATTAATCTTTTAAGGATTGCCTCTGTAACATCATCACATTTGAGGTTGGGCTGAATAACGATGTGTTCTTGCTGATTGTAGTTAATGTTAAGTTGTTACCTATGTTTCTTCATATGTATCAATAAACTTTAGTGGGCAGCTTCCGTCTTTGAGGTACTTTCTACATTGATCAATACTTCAAGTTTATCGGTAGTACATATTCCTTCTACTCTACATGATGTTGTTCTGGCAAGTGCTTAGTTGTAAGTGGTTGAACACAACTATTAAAATTTCGAAAATCATCTATCCATGTTTCTCGTACTCAGTAATTTTGGTTTCAAAATATTATAGGATGTAGACAGTTGGAGATAGCTTTGAGAAATAAAAGGAAACTGTCATTTTCTGCTTAAATGTTCATTCTTACTCATTACATGTTACGATACAAATGACACCATTCTGAGCAGTTGGAAATAACTTCTAGCAAACTGACTACATATTGAACACTTTTATCTCCCAATGATTATTTCATATGTACTAGCTTGCTATTAAACAATATCATTAACTAAAGTTGTATATGACATATGAATAGAACGTATTTGTAAATAATCTCAGCAGATGAAATTAAAGAAAAATTCCAACGTTTCATTCGGCAATCTGGTCAGAGCTTCTTCAGGGAAATAACCAAGATCAAAATTATCGAATATAAATGTAAATAAGAGGTCAAATTTGAATTATGAATATCCAATCGTATACAGGGTATGAACATGTTACATGAGAGATTGTAAGTAAAATAATGTTAAAATTGTTGTGGATGAAGGGAGGTGTGCACTTTGTGTGTAGTTCAATCATATGCACACATATACTGCTATGAGTTATGTTCACAGAGAGGGGTGGACAATCTAAATAAAGGCTTGCTATTAAATCATGGTAGAAGTAAATCAATGTAACGATAATTATGAGTCAAAGGTGGGTGTATATTCGCAAATTGGTAACACGTTGAAACTGTTAACTCAGGAGTAAACAATTCTAAAATAAATCAACAAAATGAATTGCGTTGGAAGTTGGAGTAGTAGATGTTTGAATTCATTTTTTAATCATTAGTTGCATGGTGCAGCTAACAGTACTCCATTGCGTCGGTTTATATTATTCGGATTTGCCCATGTGTGCAGGGCCTCAGATGTTAACCTTTCTTTGTAGGAATTAAAACCTTTTTGAAGGATTTTAATCCCATCAAAACTGATACTATGTCCTGATTCTATTGAATGTAATGCTATTGCCGACTTATTTTCAAGTTTTCGTATATCGTCAGAGGACTTGGGAATATTTCTCGAACAAATTATATGTTCCTTCAACCTTACATTCAATTGCCTTGATGCTTCTCTTACGTATATAGCATTGCATTCATTACATTTAATCTCATAGACACAGTTCCTCTTTAATTTCATCCGCTGAGATTATTTACAAATACATTCTATTCATATGTCTTACATACACTCGGCGCCCAAGTTTTGTAAATATTTTCGTTTTGTTGGACGAAAATACCTATAAAGTTGTATATGTTTGCGGCTGCAATGCTTTAAGAATAAAATAATCCCAAAGATATTTATGAACTTAATGCATTTCTTTAATTACTAACTTTATTTTTCCAAGACCGTAATAACTTAATGATGTTAATGGATAGTATATTATGTGGGTAAACTCAAAAGTGTTCATGTAAATCTGTAATACCATTTATCACGTTCAACAAGCAATGCAATAAACTGATGGTAACATAAAACTTATAGTTTCATTTCTATAAAATGAAGATGTAATAACAACCTTTTCCCCCCTCTTGGTTTTATATCACTCTCTAGATATTGTTGCTCCATGATGAAAGTTGTATTCAAACGTATCTCTTCACCTACTGACCTTGTTGTATTGGTATTTTCTTAAGATCACAATTGATTATTTTTGGTTATTTTCTATTTCTTCTTATGCATTATCTACAGCTATACCGAAGATAACTATTGATGCACCAAAAGAGATAAATGCACGCTTAGGTGAACCATTTAAAATTCGAATACCATTCACCGGTGGACCACCAGAGGATGTTGAGTTGATGAAGGTAAGTGGAAAAAAAATTTACTTACTCATAACACTAAATAGTCGTTTTTATTGAATTATTCATGCCATCTATAATTTGGTCATTTCTAAAATGAAACAAATAAAAGTGAATGAAATTGAAATGTCAGTTACAATTAGGTAACAAATGAAAACTTCGCATAACTTCAATCAACCTGTCAACATCTAAGAACAAAATATCCTCCATAATTTGTTGTCGAATCAACCAAGAATCATAATTATCCATATAGTGAATTGTTATGTACCTCGTTGTAATGTTGCGTTTAATTTGTCATATAATAAATGAATTTAAATGAAAGTAAGGACAAATATGCTTTTACTATAAAAGTTCATAAATCGATAGAAATGCCGCAGTGTGGTGAAACCTACTGTAGTTCTAGCAACATCACGTTACCCTTCAGAGGTAACTCGAATAGTCTTTTGTTAAAACAAAGGCTTAAGTCGGTTGTCAACAGAACATTTTATGTGGCTAATATAGTTGTGTGTCTATCAATTTACGTGTTTGTGTGGACACACATACATAGGGAGGAGCAATCGTTATCTGCATGTAAAGGTAGCTGAACACAGATCTAAATGGCTCCCAAGACAAATGAACTCGAATGACAAAATAAAAGTACAGGATAAACAACCTTTATAGTCTATCACTAAACACTTATTTGAAACTGGCCACATAATCGATATCAAATCATCATCTTTTGTGGTGTTGTATAAAAGTGCTTTAGGACGTATACTGAAGATTGTTGAAACCTTATCTATACGGAAGTTCAACGCCCCCCCTCGTATGTTCAAAAACAATTTGTACTTTCTGTCAACCTATCTTGATAGAGTGTGACTTATGTGTTCGTTTTATTATCTTTGTTTACCTAGCTTATATTCTTAATTGTCTAGTGACCTTTTATTTTTCGTATATATATGTTTTAACTAGTGTATGTGTGATAAGATTGTTCGAAATGCATTGCGCAAATATATCATACCGCTCTAATAAAATTCGTCGTT
The DNA here is from genome assembly GCA_034768735.1 of Schistosoma mekongi. Lineage (NCBI taxonomy): Eukaryota > Metazoa > Platyhelminthes > Trematoda > Strigeidida > Schistosomatidae > Schistosoma > Schistosoma mekongi. The sequence goes on along the minus strand of CM068307.1, from coordinate 34,840,657 downwards.
TTTTGCATTAACAACATATTACTGTCTTTGATATGTAACGTACATTTATTATGTCTGATTGGAGCATTGACTTCATAATAGCATATCTAAATGCTTACAGAATAAAACGATTGTGTGCAGCAGCTGTATTCAATGTGCGATTCTACTTATCTAAAACCCATACGTTGAATGTAGGAACAAAAATGACTATTATTTGTTTAGGCATATGAAAATGAATCTTACTTGTTACACAACTATCGATTACGTAACTTTTAGTGTTGTAGTTGAAATGAATATACTTTGTCTGATTCATTTTAGAGACATTCGTCCCCACATACCACAAAATGCGATATTTGAAAAAACATCATTATACTCAGACAGAAATTTAATAATATTCCATGCTTCCACTGACTTAACTTTATTCTACACACGTAATTGTAGTAATCTGCGTTAACTTTCTACAAAAGTTAATTGATAGCAGTTAAACAAACTGTGTCATCTGGTACATTGATTGATGCTTTTTGCATTCATTTAAATATATATCTTATCACCCTGCATTCGTTGCTTATTGAATACCAGTTCTATCGTTCTCGTTCGTTTCAATGTCCTTCTACTTCTCAACATAGAATGTTGTTCATTATTCAGTGAAATTCCTATATATCATTTAGTGTCTTTTACTACAAATTGTACGGTATACTATTATTTGCAATATTACCATCAAATTGGTGCTCTTTTCACATAAAGCATTGTACGTTGACTATTGGCAATAATATTGTTGAAGTCATTGTATTCGGATCAATGACGTACCATTCTTTGATTCAGTTGAATTTCTTAAGTGATCACAATCAATGTCTTGTTCAAATATAAAGGATTCTTTTTGAATAAATACCTTTTTTCCAAACTACTGCAAATGTTTGTAATTATTCTTTCTACTTCTTTTAAAATAATAGGATGGAAAACCTATTCCATTAGATACAAATCGTTTTAAACTTGAGGTGACACCAGATGAAGTTATTATTACAGATACAAAGGCTGAAAAAGACGATGCTGGACAGTATAAAGTTGCTTTGAAAAATGAAAAAGGCGAAGCTACGCATCCAGTCACGGTGAAAATTTTAAGTCCACCTGATTCTCCTGAGGGTCCTTTAGAAGTCACTGATATCAAAGGCGAATCGTGTAAATTAACTTGGAATCCTCCAAAGGTCAGTTTTAAATTATAAGCAGTCTAATAAAAAATGAATTAATTTTTACGGAAATCGGTAGCAAGACGGTAACAAAAAGGTATCGATTTCGACCGAAATCAGGCGTTAAACCATCTAGTAAAGTCTTAGACGAACAGTTTTAGGCGTAACATGGCATACAATTGATAATCGTTAAAGTTATCTGATGAAAGTGTTTGAGATAAATCCTACAGGCTTGGTTTTATGGCGTATATCGACCCAAGGATGTCTAAATTCTACTTCAAGTAAATTCTGATTATGTCTAAATGTCAGGATTGTACTTAATTAAGATCTCGTTTCATTGAAGTTGACATCAGAAGCAATATTTAGTACTATATAACCACTGTGGTTTTCAGAAAGTTTGTTTATTTGAAGACAGCTTTTTTCCATAGACTGATATTAAAGAATTATTATAAAATAAATGGAACGGGGATTTTGTTTTCATACTTCATAACGATTTTCTATTGTGGCTTCTTGTGGAATCTAACTCAAAAACTGTAAAATGTGCAACAAGCAAGACCATTGCGTCACTATCCATTTTAGTTTACACTACATTCTCCTACCAAACTGCGTGACTATCATACATTGTAATCTAAGTAAATCCTTACAACCAATTTAACTAGTACTCAAACAAGTTTTAATCATTTCAAAACTCTTTAAATATACGGTCATTCTGATAGAATTCAACTTGAAATTTCAGAACAATGGCGGTAGTCCAATAACAAACTATGTTGTGGAGAAATTAGAACCAAGAACTGGAGAATGGATACCTGTCAGTAAATTTGTTCGAACTCCAGAATACGAAGTCACTGGTTTAGAACCAGGTAACAATTATAGATTTCGTGTACGAGCCGAGAATGAACTTGGAACAAGTGAACCATTAGAAACAAGTCGTTCAATATTAGCTGAAGAACCAAGTAGTAAGTTTAGATTTATACACTTACGTGGCTTTCCATTTTTCCCAGTATTTGACCAAGTTTGTTGACTACAGGACACTTAAACTACTTTATAAAGTAGAAATGTGTTTTATGGAAATAGCAGTAAATAGCTGAATTAACTGATTAAACGTACATATTCATTTCTTTATTTAGCTGTTCCAGATGCTCCAAGCAATCTTACTGTAACTGATGTCGACGCCAATAAAGTTACATTGGAGTGGATTAAGCCACGTAATGATGGTGGTAAGCGTATAAATGGTTACGTAATTGAATACAAACCTCTCAGTTCAACAGAATGGGAACAGGCTACAATTGTAAAAGAAACAACTGGTACTGGTAAGTTTCTGAGATAGAATGTAATCTAATGAAGTGTTAAGCATATAATCTATTCTACATATTGGTAATAATATGACCTTTTTATTTAAAAATAATCTTTACAAATGTATTTTATTCAGTGGTCTTTACTTAATTGGCAATCAAAGTTCAATATACATTCGCCATTAAAGTATTTAGTAAATATATAGAATACTCCTAATTATTATACCATAAAGCTTCAGCAGGATAAAACCATATGTGTGATGGCGTTCTGTTGTACAAAGATAGTTAGTTTTCTCAAAATTAATGGTGATATGAAGCTGATAGTGTACTCCTGAAAGTGCTTGCTATGTCATAACTGTTATTCAAGTAGCTCATATTTTCCCTGTTTCCATGAACGAGTTATTCTGTGAACGAAAGTAATTTACAGTAAATCAGATTATTTGATAAAGATTTATTGCTCATGTAGATAAATTTGTGGAGCTAAATGGTTTTATTGAGGAGATTTTATCATCATCATTCTGGCAAAAGTCAATATTTTAAGCCAGTTAACTCGTTCAGAATGAATACGAAACCATTCAGTTCACAGTATGTAAACCTATCTAAAAGTAGGTCAGATGGATAATCACTTACTGTTATATGAATATTTTGATTTTTTTTCTAGGTAGCTTTCATCTTAACAACCTTAGGTAGACTGTTTAATGCATTTGCATTTATGAAATTTTCAGGCAATAATCTTGTAAATTATTTTACTTCCAAACTAACTAAACGGATATAAACAATTCTGCATTATTCACTTGATGTATTCTGAATATCTCTCAGTTAGCACAATATCTTTCAACCACTGGGTTGGGACCACTTCTTCCGCATTTTAATTTCAGTTGTTCTATGATATAAACCACCTACGATATTACATATTAGATTATAGTACGTGAATAGTTGAATTCTACCAGGAGGCGACTGTGGTTTAACCATTATCAACCACCAATTGACTTTTATAATCCCAGTAACATTCATCGATTAATAAGTAATTCGGAGTATTATAACCACATAAATCCATACATGAGTACGAATATATTAAAGTGATTATAGTAATTAGTCAACAATACAAAAATTTCTGCTGCAAATACATATTTAAAATAATAATTTTGTAAATAAATCATATGTTCTGAGTTGGAGCAACACTGAGAACCATAGGGCATTAAGTAAGAATCCTATAGAGTGCCCACCATTACTCATCAAACCCAGAGACTCCAAGAAGAAGCTTTAAATGAAACATTGTAAGCATGATTGAAGATAGCATGGTAACTAGCGTACTTAAATGTTAACTAAATTATTTTAGATAAAGAAGTAATTTCACGTTCAAGTTGATTTATTTTACAAAATTACTCATAATGTTACTCTTTTGCTACAATTTTTTTAAAAGTTGACGGACTGAAAAAAGGCGAAAAATACATGTTCCGCGTTTCGGCTAGAAACGAAGTAGGCTTGGGTCAACCATGTTCAACTAGTCGTGCAGTTGAATGTAAACCGAAGCACTGTAAGTGTATTTATAATTTTTGTAAAATAATGATTTATAGGAGACTCATAGAACACTTCAATTAACTCACTTCTGATAATCACCAGATATTATGTACATCAAGATTCACTCTTCATCTTTGATATCTACAGTAAGTGTAAGTGGATATTAATAATACGCTGGATTACATTTCGACTAAAAAAACTAGACGGTTGAATCAACAAGTTTAACTGATTTTCCCATATGTTGTATAACAGCATTGACGCCATCGTTTTCAGTCAACTTTACCGAATCTAAAATGAATGGAATCCACTAGAATAATATACTTCGTAAACATAATGTGACAGTCAATTGTGATTTATGCATGATGCGTATGGTAATATTTCAGTTGATCATTTAGTTTTATTGGATATTATGTTTGACCACAAAGTATAAAAAGTGTACTGTTGGTCCTTAAATGTTTAGCTTAGTAACAATGACTAGTTAGTTCCTTTTAGAAACTTATATAAAGCTTTTATATCTACTAAAACATAAAAAACTAATTAAAATTTTTATTCTTTTCATTCCTAACAGCCACAGCCGACAGTCCAGGACGACCAAATGTGGATGATGTAGGAAAGAATTCAATTGATTTATCATGGTCTCGTCCAATTAAGGATGGTGGTGCTAAAGTGACTGGTTACATTGTTGAGAAGCGTAAAAAGAATTCACCAGATTGGGAACCTGCTATGCCAGGAAATGCGCCTGTCACCGGTACACAAGCTCATGTCGATGGATTAGATGAAAATGGTGAATATGAATTCCGTGTCCGGCCAGTAAATGCAGCTGGAGTTGGTGAACCTAGTGAACCTACTTCAATGACTAGAATTGGACCTAAAAGAGGTATGAATTCTTTCTAATCTGCCACTTATAATAACAGGAGAAATAAATGCTGTGGTTAGAGTTTATCGATAGTAAATAGTTTATTGTTTCATAGCTGTATATGTACTCTTCATCAGTGAATTTCGTATACCATTATATGAAGTACTCTATGTTTTGTGCATTACTTCAACTTACTTTCACGTCTGTTTCATGCACAGCGCGTATAATAAATCACACAAACTCATTAAATGGAACAGATAAGCTAAAATAATTAACGAAATCTAACAAAAATACTAATATTTTGAATCCTTTTGAATGAAGATAAGATGCCATGATGCAGCAATAAGTTTTTAAATTTTAATTTTCGAATTCATCTTTCTAATTAGTATAATTCTGTGTAAGATATACGCTTTGTTCACATGAGATTGGTTGTACTCATAGCTGATTAATACATAACTCCTGTCAAGCAAAGCTTCTTCTCAATTGCCTCCAATTACATAGCGATTAAACATTCTGAACACAGAGTCAAGTCACTCAAATTAATGATCACATTCGGTAAATTACTGACTAATTACTGCAAATGAGATTGCTCACTATGTTATAGGTCAATCATTATAAATATTACAAAATTCTACGTAAAATATGATCAGTGATGAGAACTGAACAGCAGGATAAATTGACATTTTAATGACAAGCCTTGATCTACTCTTTAAAGAGGTCAGTTACGACTTCAACACCTTAATGATAGAATCAGTAACAAAATATATTTAGTACTCTTATTTAACTCGGATAACTTCGCTGTTTCGTATGCGCATTTATATGATCCATATATTAAGAATGTCTACATTCTCAGTTGAAGTTGATTGAGTGCAGGTATTTCTGTAGATATTAATAACATAAGAGTTAAAATGATTCATACCGTACAGCAACATTGATAGCTTTTAGCCATTCAGAAGATAGGATATAAAAATGGTTTTTGTATTACTAATATAAATGAAATCATAAGATGTAAATTGTATCCATACTACTAAAATATTGGAGAGGAGAATTGTCCATTATGATCTGGATTCTGAAAGTCTTAAAATGCTTGGTAAATAGCTCGTCCCTGTGACGTGATAAGATTCTTTCTTGATAATGTTTGAAAAATATGTAACATGTTAGTTGCTGGCCGCAGTTACCTCAGATGCTACTGGTATGTGCCCTAACAGTCCTTATGCACAACCACACAATCGAGGTAACGTGATTGTCGGAGACATTTGTACTACTCCCAGTCACGTATGTAGATAGTGGTTTTGGGTAATGAATATTTTCGAATTAATGGAATCCATGTTGACATACTGGAAATATTCTTCCTCACGTATCTCAGACCTAAATGCCAAAAATCTGCAACCTCAGTGGTTACTTTGACGAAACCAACTACCTACCCAACCAGTCATTTTGCTTCAACCACCTTTTTACTTCCTCACTCTAAAATGAATATTTTTCTAGCATCCTGTAAATACGTAACGATTCTTTGACCACTAAAATTATTCACAGTGTCACTATTAACATCGTCGACGAAAGCCATCCTTTATTAATTTACTCGCCTTAACCATGAAATCAATATTCTGCTCACGATCCGTCTTAATGATCGGTACTTAGCAATAGAAGTCAAGGTAACCAATACGCTTCACTAATAATAAGGTGCATAAACCTAGTAATTGTTGTATACTCCAGTGTGGTTATAATTTTTAGTCTAAATAATAGTGGAAAATCAATCAACACATATCTTTTAAGGTATTTTAGTCTTCATGCATTTTCAATGTAGTTTATAAAACTATGTGTAGGTAGAAGATATTAAGTCCTAACAAATAAACTAAAATCCTGAATATCAAGTAGCCAAACTATTCAATCAAAGACCATCAAATAACCATTCCCTGCTGCCAAACTATTGACGCTGTACAAAACACGATGTTTACTAAGTCAAACAAAAGTTGATAAATATCCGTCTCATGTCATCTCCAGTTGTATTTACCAGTTCACGTGTACTTGCAAAAGCAGTTACATTGGGACGACAGAAAGACGGGCCAATTTACGATTTATGGAACATATCCCGAAAAACCTGTTCTTGAAAGAAGCAACCACTTCTAGAAGTTAAATTACGCGTCATGTGGTAGACACGGGACATGAGGTCGATGTAACAAATGCTTTGGAAATCATCAATGAACAACATAAAACGATTCTATTAAAATTTGCTGAGGCCATTGCAATCAGAAGATTGAAACCTGAACTTTGTGTTCTAAAGGAATCTGTAGTTAATCTACAGTTGCCCTCGTAGCAATAGATCGATGTTATCAGATAAACAATTCAGTTGATGAAATCAATATGTATATTAGTAATTTGAATTAACTAAAATCGATAGCATGTATGTAGTTGATGAGAATGCAACGAGATACATTGAATTTAAAGTCTTCTGCAAATGTTGTCGTTCTTGCATTATTCACATTCCTCGAATTAGCATGTCTTTTATGGAGACCATTGAGTTCAAAATTTCACATCACAAATTGACCTTAGTTTGATAACTGTTAAAAATCAGGAAGAACTGTGAAGTTATATCACTCTTGAATGAAACTGCAAATCAGTGCGCATCGGCGTCCCCATCAGCGATCAATCCCGCTACCTTTATACTTTACTGAGATATTTCAAACTTCAACACTTCTGTGACTTATTGAGTTAGATATGGTGTAGACTAGTCGTTGAAGTTGTGAAAGGACCATTAGTACATGATATGTTTAATCTAACGAATATATATTTAAATTACGTGCTACCCAACATTTACAAACTACCTTCGAGTAATGCTGATAAGTTAATGAAACAAACATAGTATTTAGTATAACGAACTTGATGAATTATTTTGGCAATTTCCATCATAGGCTCCTTAACACTCTTCATCAACGATATCTCCAAAAGGCTAAACACAGGACTTTGTGGCCTTATGACAAACGCTTACTCTACAGACCAATGAGTTAGCTTACGACTTCAATGCAATTAATAGGTAACTGTCTCAAATCCGATAGAATTTTAGCAGAAATTTAAACTAGTACATGAACCAGTTATTTAAGTTGATGGAGATATAAAGTGCTTGTTTACATGTTCATGTTTAGTCACATTTACATCTATTTATTTTATCAGTCATTATCACATGTTCAGAAATGTTATCCCCCCCCTTTAAGTTTATCATGGTTGTTATTGGTAGTCATGTAATGTTCCATAATTTTACTACTATAAACGTTACTGACAGATATGAATTTATTTACTTTTACATGTGTTTATAATTTAACACTATTCTTGCTTTTTTCTCAATAAGATAAACCCAATCCACCTGAAGATGTTGAAGTTACTGACCTTTCAGCAGAGAGTTGCAAACTAAGCTGGAAACCTCCAGCTAAAGATGGGGGCGCACCAATAACAGGTAAGAATATTATGTTACGAGTCAGTTTTGTCACAATAATTTTATACACTTATAGTTCTCAACAGAAACAAGTTTGGATACTAATTAGTACTATCCAAATCCTTAAAGCACGATTGTAGCACTCTCTTTACTAGTCTGATACTCATTATAGAATGTAACGTGGTGTGTTGAAAATGAATCTTAAACTAGGATTTTTCAATAACTGATTGTGTTTTTTAAGATGAATGTGCCGTTTTGTTTGATATAGATATTTGATATAAATACTTAGTTATTACTTCGTAATCAAGAAAGTACCTGGAATTCATCTTCATTTTAAAATGTTCACGTATTTCGAACAAGCAGTAAGTAAATGTTTTTATTAATGGGGGGGTGAGAAGATGAGGTCAGGCACTACATTTCATGGATCACAAGTGCAAAGTGTAAAACTAATTTTATTTAACATACTAAAATGCATCATTTGTTGAAAACAATATTCATCCACACAATCATCATTATCTACACTGATATTTTGGAGGTAATATGTTTTTTGAGCAGGATTTAATTGAGGTAATGATATACAGGCACCTAAAGATTGGTTATCTTAGGGAACTGTTTCCCATTAGACTATTTCACTTATTTTGATTGTATCCAAAGTAAACACTTTGTTCCTATTATTATTACGATCCCCTTGCCCTATCCTCCAGGTTATCTCATTTTTCATGCATGAACTATGGCTAGTCAATTGTGTATACATAATTCCAGTTCACAGCGACTGCCACACCTATTTTGCATTAATGCTAATTTTCTAATTGGTTGACGGGTTGGTCAAGTTTTATGTATGTATAAAAGATTGTTTGAAATATTTTATGATTCTTTCTGGTGGTCCGCTCAATCATCTCATAGGTCACTTTTATGAGAAGTTTGAACCAACGAAATCGTTCAGAATGACAATAAAAGCTCCGCAATTAAGGCACCCATCTCAGAGAACGTAGTATAACTAAAACCATTCTACTTAGCTAAAAAATTTCTCTGCTGATCATTTTTGAACCCTAACATTTAACAACTATATTCCTATACAGATTCTGGCAACACTTATTTCCTATCTAGTGTCGAGATATGCGCGTACTTAAGTCTTTAAAGTTTCTTAGTTCGAAGATTCAGTTTGATTGCAAACTAAATTTTCTAAAATGATGGTATATAATACCCTATTTCTTTAAAGTAATATCACTAATCATAGCATTAAAAGTGTGAATCAAGATTAATTAAGTGCACTTCTTACTGACTACTCAGTTACACTAAGAAATAGCTATTTTGTTTCAGTAGAATGATCCTAAGGCGAAAATATCAAATACACTGTTTTTATTTGACATGAATATTGTTTGATTTAGATTGTGGCTGGCAAGCGGAATCTAATATGCTCGTTTCGTCCTATTTTGGACTTGTCAGTTGGATGTACCTGAATCCAAGTGTTGATGTTCCCACCGGGACTTGAACTCAGTTTTTTTCGTCCAAATTGCCACTGTGTTCACCACTAGGCTACTGAGTCCATACAGCCGTACTTGTGTAACAGGCATGTATATGTAGTTAGGATGCATTTGGAACTTCCAGTTGATTTGTTATTAACTGAAATTAATCAACTACTATTGCTTTGTGTACCCCCTGCATCCAATGCACCCAGCCAGACACAATCTAAACCAAACAATACTTGCAAATATGTACATATCATTACCAAGGTTAACTTTGATAATTTCAAATAAATTGAGCATTGGATAGATTGTTTATAATAAGTGATATATATTTGTAAAATTCCAATGAGTAGAAATTAAAGTTTCTGACGTTTCGCGGCTTAGTGCAAGTTGCTTCTTCAGAGAAATGAATAGCCGACTGCACTTAACAAAAGGGAAGGCCTTTCTATTCACCCAACATGGACTTTCTATCCAACTAGCCACAATTAAAGTACATCGAATTTCATACACATGAACAGACATACAATTTATTTTCACATATTTTCCTCACACATCACACTAACATGTACATACATGTCTCATTTCAAACCACCTTGACCTATATGACTTGACATCATAACACGATCAAACTCGCATTTTGATTGTACGGGTTTATTTTGTTTCTGATTTGTTCCATTGTATTATTTATTCTTGTGTTAATTAAATTCGGTTATTCATTTCTCTGAAGAAGCGACTTGCACTAAGCCGCGAAACGTCGGAAATTTTAATTTCTACTCATTGGAATTTTACAAATATATATCACTTATTATAATACTTGCAAATTATTACTATATCGAGGCACTCCTCTCAGGGTGCACATATGGCAACGGAAATTGATCAATTTCAGTCAACGGAAAGACTCAAGTACATCCTGACTATGTCATGAATAGATATATAAACATAGATCTAAACTTTTCGTTGTATAATACGATTTGATCCCTAAAATAAACTGTTGTGTGAAACCACTTTGTTGAGCAGTATAAGACTAGTGTTATTATTTTGGTAAATAAAGCCTATTACAAAAAAGGATAGGATGCATTTATAATACTTCACCATTTAACTTTTACACCTAACTCTACTCATTGATTACATGTTGGACACCTTATGTGAACTTTTAACTTGAGAAGTTATGCATTTAATTAGCCTAATTACTTATCTCGATAAGATATCTTGAAATTACCTAAGCACTAATAATGTTATTTCTGATTTATAGATTACATCGTTGAGAAATGTGATGCAGTAACTGGAATCTGGGAAAAAGTGCCTGCATTAATCATAGGGACCTCATGTCCTGTTAAGGGACTAGTTGAAGGGAAACGTTATCGATTTCGAGTATCAGCTGTTAATCCATTAGGTCAAAGTGAACCTGCTGAACTATTAAATGCTGTAACAGCTAAAAATCCTTTTGGTAAGATCAATTTCATTTTTAAAAAACCTTTAATAATGACATTTTTTCAAATTAATAGACGCTCCAGATTCACCTGATAATTTAAATATTGATTCATTTGATAAACATTCCGTGGATCTCTCATGGACTCCACCAAAACATGACGGTGGAAATGTTATTAAAGGTGGGTAATATGTTGTTTTCCATAGATATTTTTCACTGAATTGAAATAGCATATGGTAAAATTACTTTATAAATTGATGATATTAAGAAGTCTGTAACTGATTGTTAACAAATTGGCATTGTATTAAATAATAATGTCTTTGTTACTACAAATAGGATATCTTGTTGAAAAGCGCACACCAAAGGGTGAATGGAAACCGGCAACAAATGGATTGGTCACAAATCCTTTAGCACACTTAACAGGTCTTGAGCCAGGTGAAACTTATGAATTTCGTGTAAGTGCTGTCAACGATGCTGGTACTGGACGTCCATCAAGGGCAACAGTACCTCATATAATGAAAGACCCGAGCTGTAAGTTTTAGTGAATTATTCATTATTTTTCGCTCTTCCAAGAATTCTTACACACTCTAGTTGTATTAATTTATGGATTTTCTCATCTAAATTTTAATCAACATGCACTTTGTTTCATTGTTTGATAGGAAAGAAAAATCACAAGGAAGTCAATTAATCAACTAATCTTTTATATTTTATGTACTATTTAATTGACAGATCCTGCCGCAGCGCCAGAGTCATTGAATGTAGATAAAGTTAATAAAAATGGTGTGAAATTATCATGGCAAAAACCAAGAAAAGATGGTGGAAGTAAGATCACCGGATATCAAGTGGAAAAGAAAGATGAAAATGGTGACTGGGTTCCTGTGAAACAAACTACAGAACCATGTGCGTTTATTCCAATGAAAGAAGGAGAGACTGCACAATTTCGTGTACGTGCAATGAATGATGAAGGGCCAGGTGAACCGACTCGACCTACTGCTCCTTTGACAGCTGTTGACCAACCAGAGGCACCGAGAATATGCACACCTGATGATTGTGTTGGTGATATAGGAAGTGGAGTCGGTGGTTTAAAAGATGTGTGTCTGAAGGTAAGTACTTCAATAGAGTTCTTTAAGATTTTCTTAGGAAATAAAGCTTAATATGAACTAAACATGATTATTTAACAGTGTCAAATCATTATATTTAAAATGCTGGTTTAAAACAACATCTTGAATGGACTGAGCCATGTTAATGGGTGTAGGCTTCTTGGTTGGGTTCAGCATGATTGTCGTAACCAGTGAGTAAAGACTTTGGATGAGGTGGCTCAAAATTACTCGTAATGGCGTAGGTGCATTCATTCTTCGTCCTCCTCCAAATTCTAAGTTTCTAAATTCATCAAAATTTTCTTACTGATTCATATTTTCTTTAATCTTATTTTAAATCTCCAATTCTCTCCATTAATACTAATACTATTATTACCACCCCTACTCCAGGATTTAGTTCGACAATTTTACTTCTATCTACTAACTGGGTCACGACAACTCGCTCTGATGTACACACATACCAAGTTCTACGTTATGACTCACTGACAATACTTTGAAACGAGACATGATTGATGACAATACTGTAAAGTAATCACGCTTTCGTTTATTATTACAGGCTGGGCAAGAACTGAAATTACCAGTAGCTTGGTTTGGTCATCCAAAACCTACATTTACGTGGACAATAAATGGTGAGCCTGTGAATATTGATGGTGTTCGTGTTATACAGAAAGAGCAACCACTACCTCCTCCTTCTCGTCCTGGACCCGGAGGACATTTAGAACTTTCACCTGGTGGTGTCGTTTTACTCGTTGTGCCTAATGTGCAAAGAGCTAATCATGGAAGATATCAGTTGACAGTAATGAACAATTTAGGTCAAGCAAGTACTTCATGTCAAGTAGAAGTTATGGGTAAGTTAAAGAAAGAACGATTAATCACTAATCCAAAATATAATCTTATGTTCTTTTTAAATAAACCCTTCAGTCATAGTCATTAACAGAATACCATCCTATCAACTTCCTAGCTCGATTACTTGTATTGATGATTTACGTATAAAGCGCATAACAGGATTATACCACAGAAGAAACTGTATGTAAAAATTATAGGATGAACAACTTACTAAAATCAGGTAATTTATTATTAATAAGGCACTGTTAGACATTTATAACAACATTTATTCATTTTGGCGTAAAAGTGAATTTGAAACAGATATTTATTGTAGTTGAGTTAAGGTGGTTTTGCGGAGATTATTCTTTAATATGGTATCTGTATATGTCACAGACTGATCACAGTTAGGTAACATTATAAACCAGAAAACATTGAACAGCTGTTGTATCCTACTATTGGTCTTCTCAACAGTGTTCATCCTTGCATTCGTCAGTGGAGCTAATCCAGGACCATTAGGTCTTTTGATATCACTAAGTAAAGAACTTAAATGATAAATATTTATTAAACCTGACTTATCGGAAACTAAATTAATGCTTAGCCAAGGATATTCCAAAAAAATAATCCAACATCACAGAGAAAATATGTTATGAGTGATGTCGATTATAAACGAAAAGGCACACTAATTCTAATAAAAAAAACCGTAATAAAAACATGCTTCTTGGTAAATGATTGCCTCGAAGGACCGTTTTATGTTGTTTTAACGACAAAATGCAACTTTAAATGCCTTACTGTTAATAATAAAGGCTAGTGTTGTGTTTCAGAGTTGAGATTTAGGTTGGTTATTAAGGACTATGGTTTGGATTACCTCTAGTGATTAAGAATTAGAGGTAGACTGAAGTTAGGTTAGTTTTAATTTTCAAAACCTTCACTTTAGTTGACGAAAATTACCTCATGGTCATGTTCAAACTATAGATACCAATACATAGTTTTACCTGACTTGCATATCAAAAATACAAGCAGAATCAAAGATATTGTTTAACATTGATTCACTCAGTAAGACCTTGTACCACGTAGATGACGCTTGAAAAGCAGCGTTTACTGTGCACCTATCATCTGGATTTTGAACTCTTAAGCAGTCATCACTTACGACTTCACTTACTGTCAGCCTAAAGTGGGGTTCTTTAGAGTTGCCCCTTATTTTTTTTTATTTGATTCCGTCACAGGTGTTCTCTTAGAATTTACACTCTCTTCGTTTACCTCTTCAGGAATTGATCTCCTTCCAGGGAACTAACTTAGTGACCTGGAATATAGAGACGATATAGTGCTAATCGGTGAAGAAGATGACTATAGGCAGAGTCTCCTGAATACCTTTAGTAATAACGCAAAAAAATTTGGGATGAGTTTCTCTCCCTCTAAATACAAAATGTTACTGCAGGAGTGGTCTGCTTCATTGAATAGATCGGTCATAGGCAGTGAAGTTGTTTAGCACGTTCATCACTTCATGTAACTTTGAAGAATTATCACCCATGCTGGGTCTGTGTCCGAAAAAATCTCAGCACGGATTTATAAAGGTCGCTTAACTTTCACTTATTGACATTACTTATGGTGTAGGCTAGGTAACCGTCTTTCAACAACAGACCGAATGTGTTTCTCAGCAGTCCGTTGTGTTTTAGCTTATGGGTACAAGGCATGGGCCATGAAAATGGAAGATATATTTATGATGGAGGTCTTTAGTCACAGAAATCTTCTCAGCATCGTTTGTATATCATGGAATAATTGGATAAATAATGTTGCTGTTAGACACAGATTACTAGGAAAACGAGGCAAATCAATCGATGAGGTTGTAAGCTTTCATTGACTGTGATGTATGGTACATGTGTTGCGTATACTTGCTTACTGCGTGGTATTGGCTGGGGTAGGAGTCGGATGGAAGAAAAGTAGGGGCAGCCAAACCAAAACATGGCATCAGTCGATGAAGTCACTGACTGCTGGTCCGAGTCAAGTTGGTAGATTGAGACTACCTGGTTGGAGTTTGTGTGAAAGTCGAGATCAATAGCTGGAGGTACTGAGCGGTATGGCTCAAAATCTGTCAATATGGCGCGAGTGTATTCACTCTCTATCTTCATTTAGATCTTAGGTTCTATTATTCTTTCATTATCCTCCCCTTTTTCGTATTCTGTTATCTTGTTATTCCTGTAAATTTGATCTCGTCGCGTCAATGTGTTATGGTAACTTGAACCTATTATCATATATGCCAAGTTCTATTAACTCACAGATCAATTAAGGAGAACATTTGTTAGTCTTGGAGCTTAATAGTTTTCGGTTATTAAAACCACAGATATACTTTTCTATCATTCGTAGCTATTCAGAATTTTTGTCAGAACCCATTATTAATTTTTATAATACAATCATCAGCGATATATTCCATGTTATATTTATTAGTCTATTCTAAACTATGAGTAAACTATTAGTAAACTATGAGTAATGTAGGTACTAACTTGAAAATGAAATTAATCACCCTGTATCTAATGCATGTTTTAATCGACACATGTATATGTACAACAGAACTCTAAATTCTTTAATTCTTACTTGACAACAGATTTTACTGTAAAAATAATGTTGACTGGCAAATTAATGGTTTTGTACTTTAGGAATTCCTACATAAGAATTCACCTGCATTATTATCTGGTCCTAAATTGTAATGTAAATTACTCACAAAGCTATATTGTTTAATATTAGTGTATACTTCAATTTTTCTCATCATTCCACTTCCAGATGCTCCATCTGCGCCTGGTGGACCTCTTGAAGCAACTGATATCAGTGCGAATGAAATAACTTTAAGCTGGAAACCACCTGCAGATGATGGCGGACAGCCGATTACTAATTATAGACTTGAGAAACGTCCTAAAGGTTCAGACAGGTTCGTCATTTTCCTACCTTTCATTAACAGTTTATGTTACATTTTTCGTATTATTGATATCAGTTATTAAAAAAGTACACTTCCTGTTTTATTTAAATAAATTTAGTTGGCAAACAGTTAGTGGATTTTTGAAATCTCCGAATGCAACCGTCAGAAATCTTGAGGAGGGTACAGAATATGAATTTAGAGTAATGGCTGAGAATTCATTGGGAGTTAGTGAACCGCTTATGACGAGTGGACCAATTAAAGCTAGGCATCCATTTGGTAAGTTATTATATGTTGTATACAGTTATAGGCATATAACGTTTAGTCTACGCTCTTTATTTTAAAATTAAACCGCATAAACCTCCGTCGTTTTGACCACTTTGAAAAAAATACCAGTTATGAAAATCGATTTATGTGATCAGAACCATTGTCATTCTTCGACTTTATTAGTGTTGTTGAGTCGCTCATGTAGTATACACTGGATATATATTAGGTTCTATAAAGTAATTATGAAATTAAATCGTTCAATATTTAATTTAGATGACGTAACTGATGACATTTTCGGAAGAAATCGTTAGATTTCGCTAATTTTTATAGGTAGGGTTCTATGTGCGATAATTTTTATTTTCGATAGGTTTGTTATGTTAGCTAGAAGTAAACAATACAGATAACAATATCTAGATACTTTATTTATCCATAAACTATTAAAATATTACTTTTAAGATGCCTCTTTAATTGTGTTCATATTCTTGCTTACTATTCTCGTTCTTCTGTATGTTTCTAGATCCACCTTCTGGTATGTCACAACCCACAGTTGAAAATGTTACAAATGATTCAGTTACTTTATCTTGGGAGCCACCAAGAAAGGGTCCCATTACTGGTTATACAATAGAAAAGCGTGCTAAAGGAGATCGCGCTTGGACAAAGTAAGCAGTTTGTTTAAAAAATACATCATGTTTTCATTTTATCATTTCTGAAGCCATTACCCGTTTTTATCATTGTATAGCATAAAAGGCTAGACGATATTTTAATTCTACTACGGAATATACCTCAAGTAAAATCTCTTACAATGATCAAAGTTTAAACGTTTCTCAACACCAAAAAACTAATCGAGTTATATGAGCTTTCACTTTTATGTGATAAATCAGACTTATGTTAGCTGTGATTAGTCAGTGGTAGTCTAAACAAACTGGTGGTGTATCACAGTTGAGTGAATAGACAGTTGTAACATATATATATTTCCGTCCTGTATATGTGTGGTTGGTTTCACGTTTGTAGTGTTAGACTACTGTGTAGTTGGTGTCAGTATACTAAGGTACATTTCTTATTTGGTTCTCAATCAATAATCTGAATACTGTCTGATGTAACGTTTATCTATTTATACAGTTTTACGTACCGATTTAACCTGTTCATATTTAAACCCTAGTTCCCTCCGGTTTTCTCGCATCAGAAAATACCATGCAAACCCCCTTCCCCCAACCGAGACAATTCCACACATCTATCTATACTTTTCATCAATATGTTAAATCATAATGAATAAAATGTGTGAATCAATTATTTTACAACAAAGTATCTACTGATTAGAATCACTTTTTCAAACAACATGAAGTGTTAAATGATAACGAAGTTTTAGATATACTATCAATCTATAAAGCATATTACTGATAGACTAGACAGTTAAGTGTTTGCATAACAAATACCATGTCTACGTTATATTTCATAATTTCAAAATCGACTCCTTTTATACACTGATATCTTAGAAACTATTCTCTGTATTAAAGGTATATCAATAGTTGTGTAAGGAATTTTAATCAACGTTAATTGGATGAATGATAAAATCGTTAGATTAATTGATTTCACTTGCTATACACCGAAACGCTTCTTTTTTCCACTCACTGTGGATAAAATACAAAAGTAGGTTATATTGCAATGTTCACCAGAAGTACATAAATCTTGTGAAGGTTCTTCAATCAAATATTATTTGTCATGTTAGAAAGTATGATAAACTGTCAACCAAACTTGTAACTTCAAGTAGTGTTATTCAAGGCTACTCACGATCCCCATTTTTGTCTAATTTCACAATTGATTTACTGTTGGACCTGGCCATTAAGAGTAGACCACAGTGGAAGATTATTGGTATTTGACTGTCCATGTCTTTGAAGCATCGCTCGCATTAGCTGGGATCACTGAGTAAGTAATAGCGGGGTTAGATGACGAGTATTAGGGAAAAGTAGTAAATCAGTCGATGAGGTTGTGAATCTTCATCGACTGAGGTAGTTGGGACATGTGTTACGTGTGCCTAACCACCATTTACCTCGACGTGCAATGATGACTGATATCAGAGTAGTATGGTAGAGTTAGGGACGGCCAAACTAAAACATGACAGCAGTCTATGAAGTCACTGACTGCTGGTTTGACTCGTGTCGGTAGAAGCAGACTACCTTGTTGAGGTCCACGCGAATGCTTTAACCAGTAGTTGGAAATTTTGTATGACTTGGCTCAGAATCGATCACAGTGGTGCATGTGTATCCACCCTTTGTCCTCCACTAAGTTGTGAGCTTAAAATTATTTCATAGCTTTCTTACCATGCTCCATTTATTTTTCCCTGAGCCATATTCCATATGTTTGTTCCTCTTTGTTCTCGCTATTATTATCAATCATGTAACTTCTACTTCTATTGATTTGGTAATAACCTTGCTGTGCTTTTGAGGTATAGCAACTTGGACCAATGCATACATGTCCCAGGTTCATTGTTTATCATATATATATATATATATATATATATATATATATATATATCTGAATTATTTTCACAAGTTTTGTTATCACTTTTACATAAGAAGTCCTTTAATAAACATCTTAAGATTTGATGGAGATAAATTTACTATCAATAAATTAAGCTGAGGTCCCAAAAGTCATTTTTACATTATAAAATATAATACAATCAATGAACAATCATCTTTATGAACGACTCTTTTATCTCTATATATTAGTGATTATGATACATTAGTTTATACTAAAAGAAATTTTAAGAAACATGAGACAAAATTTAATTTTTCTATAAAGGTTCTAAGTTGTGTCCATATTGGATGATACACAAATTATCAATGACTTCATATTCCATTTGCAAAATAAATATATTATCTTTGAACAATCAACTAATATTTAGGGTAAATGTACATCCATTGTCAACAACTGAATATACTATACGAGGTTTACCAAATGGTAAAGAATTTGAATTTCGTGTAGTTCCATTCAACGCTGCCGGTGCTGGTGAGCCAAGTGAACCGACGGGTTATGTCAAAATTCAGAAACCTACAGGTAAATGCAAAAACAATTACGATTCATATAATCATTTTTATTTAGTGTAATCCAGATGTTATTTTTTTAATACACATTATTTAGCCATATTTGCTATTTATATATCTGTACTTGAGTGACGTTACGTACATGTTAGCATTTAAAATACAGTGGAGTACTTATGTGAGTATTCAGTTATGTATATAATACTACGGTTATTTACTGGAAATACCGACTCATTACAATAAAACTTATTCTTGAATGAACGGCATGCACTAAGTTATAAGAATTTCATATTCTAGTAGATTGTGTTGATTGAAAACATATCGTGTTGAATCAGTAGTCATACTTCTCAAAACTTTACTTCAGGAAATGCAAGTTATCGGAAACCAACTGTTATGTCTCATACTTGATTGATTGACTAGCCGCAGACAACCTTAGCACTCGAACGCCTTGAACAGAAGATGAGTAGACAGGAACTTTATTCCAGTAAGATAGAGAATGAGTTCTGTACAAAATAATCGTATGTTTAGTTTCTGGCAACAGCAAAATGAGTATTATAATCTATCCAATCCGAACTACGAAGTTTCAACTATTACCCAGTCAGAACGTTCCACGTCGAGAATCTGTAACGTTCTGTCGATCAGTTATTGGACGGAATGTCACCGGCCCTTTCAAGGGTTCTGGAGGCCTCGTTAATGTTTCTGCGATCCGTCTTAACACAAAGTGATAAAATATACAAAGTTACTGATTTTTTAAAATTTTTTTTCATATAAAGCATTTCACAATATTTCTAGGGAGACTGTTCTCATTAGAGTAATCACATAAGATGATGATTATCTGTCTTTTAATCTGAAAACACTGAACACCTAGTAACTGTCATTTCACTTTGTTCTTACTTTGTATTTTCGTGCAACAGTTTTCCATTGGCTTATTTTTATGTGTGCTTCTGGTTGACATCAAACGTGATTACTTCTAATTGTAAACATCCAGCAAGATAGAAAAAGTCTAATCATGAAATATAACTTATCATGATATTGAGGGTTTCTACTATCAAACAAACTTCTGTCAATTTAAGCGTTAACTAGAAACATTTCAATCGAACTAGAACGTGTTTTAATCATAATACTGCTTGATGAAAAGCCTATTAATTCTTCTGTAAATGTTTTATGCTTTACCAATAACTCAAAATCCAGTAAACCTAGTCCATTCCAATTATCTCAAAAATCAGTTACTGATCTAAATCATGTATATTTTCATGTTATATTCAAAACCATCAATGAGTGAGACAGTCATCATCTTTGACGATGAATGATAGATGCTCTATATCACAAGTCAACGGAAGAGAAAATTCTAACACTGGACGCTGTCTCAGTGGTGTAGATAGTTAAGCGTTCTCCCTGAGACCATAAGGTCGTGGGTTCGACTCCCTGGTGAAATCAAGGGTGCACTACTGAAAAGTCTAATAATAGGATGAAATAGTTGTCCAGTGCTCTCTGGTTTTCAATATTACTTAACCATCATCTATCTGTGACAAAAACAACTGAATTTAAATGCAGTCTAACACATTGAGTATATTCCTCAGATTGTTAGAGCTGACCATTCATCATATTATAATAAATTTCTTACTATAAGCAAAAATTAGTTATATGGGTTGAAAGCATAGAAAGACATGACATAAGAAAGAAACTATACGTCATACTTATTACGTCTTAGACTTTATTCAAATCTGAAAGCTTAACTCATCAGTGAGTAAGTATATGTTACACTGGTATATTTAAAATGTTGTGATGCGGTACTTGAAGTCATCATCATCAACAACGTAGACCCAGTCACATACGCCCGTAGGTTCAAGTTGCCATACCACACTAGTACTACGTGATCACTGAGGTAACGTGTAATCAGAATACAAGAGGGAGGGGTAAAGTAAAGGTGTGTAGCAAACAATAATAGAATTCAAGATCTAGATGAGGTTAAAGAGTGAATACACCTGCACCACTATGACCGATTCTGAGCCATATCGCCTAGTGTCTCCAGACATTTATTGCGATCATCACACGGGCCCCAACCAGGTAATCTACATCTACCTACATGGCTTAGACCAGTAGTCAAGGCGTTCATTGATGTTTTGGTTTGGCCGCTCCTACCCCTCTTCCATCCTAATTCAGCTGTAGCCAACATTGCACGACGGGGTAGACGGTGGTCGGGCATGCTCATTACATGTCCCAGCCATCTCAGTCGATGAAGTTTAATGACCTCTTAGACTGATTTACCGTGTTTTCCAAGAACATTTCGTCTAACCTCACTATTACTAATCCGGTTGTTCCATGATATACGAGCGATGTTCCGAAGATTCCTATGGTCAAATATCTGGAGTCGACGCATATCTTGAGTTTTCATGGCCCACGTTTTGCAGCCGTATGTTAAAATGGCGCGGACTGCTGCGCAGTACACCCGGCCTTTCGTTGAGACACGGATATCTCGTCTGCACCACAAGTGCTGTAAATTGGCAAATGCCGATCAGGCTTTCTGAATCCTTGCTGAGATTTTGTCAGACACCGACCCACCAGGGGTGATGAGACTTCCGAGATAAGTGAAGCGATCAACGAATTTAATTACTTCACTCCCTATAACTAATTTAGAAGAAGAAGCAGGCCAGTCGTGGAGTAACATTTTGCATTTGGGAGGGGAGAAGCGCATCCCAAATATGCCTGCATTATTACTCAAGGTGTTCAAGAGACCCTGAATGCTGTACGCGTCTTCACCAAATATGACTATATCATCTGCATATTCTAAGTCGACAAGAGGGCCTCCTGGAAGGAAATTAATTCCTGAGGACTTAAAAGAAGTGAGTGAGATTTCTAAGAGTACATCTATGATAAAATTAAATAAAAAAGGGGATAAGAGGCAACCCTGACGGACTCCACTTGAGGATGAAATTTCTCGTGACAATTCGCCATATGCTCTGACTCGACCAGTGGTGACTGAGTAGAGCGCCTTTATAAGATTAATGTACTTTTGAGGTACGCCTTTTAATGACAAACATTGCCACAAGACTTCACGGTCTACAGAGCCAAACGCTGCTTTCCAGTCAAAAAATACAATTATAGTTGGACGTTGGTACATATGTCTGTGTTCAAGGATCTGGCGCAGGGTGAATATGTGATCAATGCAACCTCGGCCAGGTCTGAAACCAGACTGGTTTTCTCGAGTCTGCTGTTCTTTAGTGTTGGTTAGACGTCGGATGATCATAGAGGCTAATATTTTAGATACTATGTTAGTCAAACTGATTCCTCTGTGGTCATCACAAGAGGATTTCTGTCCCTTTTTGTAGACTGGAACGATCAGCGATCGAGACCAGTCAGATGGGATGGTGTTTAGTTCCCAGACTTTGGCTAATATATCAGTCAACCTGCAGGCTAAAACTAGACCACCATCCTTAAAGATATCGGTAGACGACATATCAGGTCCTGCTGCTTTCCCTCGTTTCAATTTACTTATGGCGTTTTCAACCTCACTGAGAGTTGGGGGCGGCCTGTGTCAGTTTTCCATTCGGGTAGCTTGGAGATTGTGGGTAAGCTAAGAGTGGCTGGGGGGCAGTTGAACTGTTCCTGAAAGTGTTCTGCCCATCGTTCTAATCTTCTAGATTGAGAGTAAATCATCGACCCATCTTTTTCAGAGATAATTTCACTAACTGCCGATTTCTTGATACTGGTGTCCTTAATAAGTCGGAACAGCTGTCTACTGTTGCCTGCCGCTGCCGATGCTTCTATCGCTTTTGCTTTTGTTGCCCACCACTGTTCACGATCCTTACGCAGATTCTTTGTCAGTCTACGTTTCAGTTGTCTTCGCTCTTCATCATACTCCGAGCCTGCTGGAACGAGTTTTCGAGCCTCCATCAGTTCACTAGAAGTTCTAAAGATCCAATGGTCTTTTATAACCATTGGATTGGGGTTAGATGCAGATAGCGCTGCTGCATTTACACCTGCTTTAAAATCATTCCAAGCTACTTCGGGATGAACCTGTTGATCGTGGGCGACTAAGTGCTTAGCCAAAGCATTCCTAAATGCAATCTTAGCATTCTGAGTCTCAAAGTGATATCTAAAGGGTTTGCCCGATGTAACCTTTCTGCGACCAGCAAAACGCATAGAGATACATGCTCTCACTAGGGCGTGGTCAGAGTCTAGGCACGTGCCCTAGAAAGAGCGGCAGTCCTCGATACAGCCTCTCTATCGGTAGCTGATGCCGATGTGATCAGTTTGTGTCCATCGTTGTGTAGATGTTGGGGGTCGCCAGGTTAAACAATGTCTCACCTTATGCTTAAAGTTTGTGCTGGCTAAAAATAAACGGTAGTCTGAACATAACTGCAACAGACGATCTCCGTTGTCTGTTCTCTGGGCTGGGATGCAGAGTAACCCACCTAGGTGCTTTTCAGCCTGATTTAGTCTACCTAATTGGGCATTAAAATCTCCTGCAATAATTACTATGTCTGAGTGCCTAGCCTTCTGAAGTAGGCTAGAAAACTTCATATAGAAGTCGTCTTTCTCTTCATCTGTGCTGCAATCAGTGGGGGCATAAGCAGAGACGACAAAAAGGCATCGGCGTGTGTCCATAGCTTTCCGAGTTCGTACTGTGCCATTTAGACGGACAGCACATAGACGACTGTCTACAGGAATCCTCTCGAGAAGTTCCTGTTCTGCTTGTAAGCTTAGTGCTATGCCTACACCAGCAAGGCCACGTGAGCTTGCTGTAGGGTCTCCAGATAAACAAGGAGTGAAGTGTGCTGTCCCGTTGGATTGACTAGGTGAGATCAAACGGATGACCATGCTGGGATCCTGTATGCGTGTTTCGAAGGCACAGCATACATCAATTGCAAGAGATTCTAATGTTTTAGCTAAGGCAGCTTGTTGACCGATTTGACACAGTGTATGCACATTAAAAGCTCCAACATGAAGCTTAGAGCGTGGCTTCAGGAGACCTGGTATGACATTTCGAGAACTCGGGTAACCAGTACAAGTGGCACGCATAGAAAATGTAGTAGAAGAAGTGTTACAAGTAGAAACCAGCGAGGGAGAATATGTTTGATCATGAACAAGGTGAGCTCGAGTGCTATTAGAGGTATGATGGTGGTTATCACTTCCAGGTCGCCTACTTCGTGGAAGGGTCATTCTTGAGGAACCTGAAAGTAAAAGAGAATTAGGGGAGGTCGTGATGACCTGAGAGTGTGACCGCAGTGCCCAAGGGACAGTTGTCTGAGGTCGGTCACCTATATTAATTGTTGCTCCAGTTGTCAGAAGGAGGGGCATCAGCCTCATGGCTCCCGAAGAAACTCGGCTTTTACCATGAAGCGTCATATCAGGCCTCCCAACTCCCAGGGCAAAGTTAGAATGGTTATAGAGGTACTTGAAGTTAAAACATGTAAAAAATTTGGATACGAAACAAGGGAGAAATTAAGAATTGCATAGTTCATTGATAAAGATTAAATGCAGTTAAAGATGGTTGTTGACTTTTAGAAAACACGATAACTAAATTTGACTAAGCCTTTTGGTCAATATGCCTGTCTTAGGATCACGAGTAAACGGTGGAAAGAATTAGTGGTAACTATACATGATTTTTTTTCTGGTTAACGTTTTCTAAGAATAGCTGTATTTTTACGGGGTGGAGTTGCTAACCCAATACCAAACCCTCCTTCTTTATCCCGGCTTGGGACCAGCACCAAGCAGAGTTGAAGAATGCTAGTCGGTGGGCTTATGCTCCACATGGTGTAAGAGGCATTGATTGATTGATGGATACGTGGATTCCACACTGAATGAATGCAAATGAATTACTAGATGTAATAGTGAAAGGAAATCACGTAAATATCTATACTTAGTTAAAGATAAAACGAATACTATGATGAACATATTTCAAGCTTGATCTCACTGTATATCCCATCCTAACAGAATGAATGCATGTATTAGCCTTTTGATTGATTACTAATAATCACCTAACACTTGACGGCATGACAAATTTCAGACGGGAGTTTTCAAAGGAATATAAGAGGTAGCTATAGTTGTTTAAGAAGACAAACAGGTCTTATTCGAGGCTGAGGAAAGCAGACATAATCGAAAACATATCAGCCAACGAGATATTTAACATAATGATATGTGTTACAAGCTCTTTGTTAAACAAAATGATAGTGACTGGTAAATATCAGTAATTTGGTATAATAAATTGGAAATCCTAAAAACTTTGTTTTATGAAATGCTGGAAAATACGTAGTCTAAATATCAAAAAAGGCTGTTAGGATAAGAAATGAAGGTCGTTGAACTTTGATTAGGCCGATGTGAAGTCGAATTACCTACTAAGCAGGTTTAATTCTTTGTTTGAAATTTTGAACAAACTATAATATTCTTGTTTACAAACTTTATGATATATGTTAATTACTGCATTACATTTATGTACAGCTGCTCCTAAAATTAGTCCTGATGCTCCAAAACAAGTGAATGTTACAAAAGGTGAACCGTTTAAAATTCGCATACCATATACTGGAAGTCCACCAAATGTTGTCGAAGCTACTAAAGTAAGACTGTTAATTTCTTTTTTTTACGCAACCTAAATTCATTTAACTTCTACTTTTATGTCAGAAATATACTTGTTTCATTCATCCCAATCCGTTTCGTTCCTGCAGAGAATAGATTGCAATTTTTATGCTAACTTCTATTTCAACACAAAACACTTCCTTAATTTGTGATATGGTGTGACGATCATCGATTGTCACCGGTGAATGGTGGATTTTAGACTTGTTGGGAGTGAGACAGTTATCACTGATGACAATGGATAATCGTTGCGTTACATCACTAACTGATGGAAGTGGAGATTTTACCATCAGATGCCTGGCCAATGGTATAGAGCGTTAAGCGTTCGCCAAACTAAAGCTGCTGGGGCGAGATCATTGGTGAGCACTGCTAAGGAGTCCCATACTGGGACAAAACAGCCGTTAGTACTCCCTAGTTTTCAGTGGTACCCTCCCATCATCTATGACGAATTCAGTCAACTAAAACTTAATACCAATTTGTACAAACCACATCAATTCAATTATAAAACATTTCGGTTGTAATGATACTACGTGTTCCTCATTGTTTCATACTTGCTTACTACAACATGTCACGGAAACGGAATTTAGTAGAATATAAGGAACTGACGAATATTAAATTAATGTACATCAGTAAGTACCATCATTATTTAGAAGTTGTGTGATAGTCATCACGCTTTACATTAGTACTCAAAAATGATAGGTAATATAATGCATTATTTCAGAGTAGATATTTCATAGCACATACACTTGATCAATTATTATAGTACATTTTTACTTCTAACTCTCTAACTCTTCACTGAAATTAATAACAAACAAATAACAGAAACAACTTCATACTAATTGGTATCTCTTTTGTTTATAAGGATGGTGTACCAGTTATCTTAGATGATGGTCGATTCGTTGTAACTATTACACCAGACGAAGTTATTATTGTTGGTAAAAAAGGCGATAAACAAGATGAGGGGCCCTATAAAATAACATTGAAAAATGATAAGGGTCAAGATACTTTACCAATAAAGATCAATGTTCTTGGACCGCCTGAATGTCCACAAGGACCACTTGAAGTAAGAAATATCAAATCTGATTCATGTACTCTTGAATGGAAGCCACCAAAAGTGAGTTACGATCATCAATGTTTATATATAACAAATTATATTACAATATGAGTAGAAATATATACTGACTGAAATAATTCGATATCTTTAGACTGGAAACGTATGCATTCTTATAGTAGTTGAGTCAAAAAGAAGTTTGGCAAAGCTACTGAATAAAATGCTTACACAATGGTCACTAAGGTCGTCAAAATGGAATTGATTGCTATAAAGATAAACCATAATTCATTATTTTAAATTATGTGAGATCATACATCCATTGAAAAAAGTGATTTTGATAAGCACATAACATTAGTTGAATATTACGTTGAATGATTACGATAACAAATGAACTCGAATGATGCTATAAGAGTAGATAGTAATCAACTGTATTCTTTAAACGTAAACGTGGATAATTACTAAGCAATCATTCTTTGTGTTGTAGAAACCATATTAAGGGTTAGTACTAAGATTTATTATACAAATTTAATAAACGTATTTTGTGTTAACATCTTTTTTATCAATATCATGAATATTGAAATTTAAAGAAAAACATTTAGTGATTACATGAATACCTACCTGATAATTATAAGTAAGACGGCTTTTCTGTGACGATCTTCACCATGAATCGATGTCAGCTAAATGACTTTTGAAGATAAGGGAGATCTGAACCTCCTTGATTCGATTTCTTATCGAAATGTGGTTGATGAAAGTCGCCTTTCAACAATATTCAATTAACTAAAATTATTTAATTATTTCAGATTGATTTATTAAATACAAATCTTAACAATCCAACACGCTGAAATTTTGTAATTCATTCATTTTAAAATGTACTGAATATTAATGTTCACTGGGGGGGGGGAACTTTATTTTTCCTTTACGTATATCAATTCAGGAAACTGGTGGTTGTCCAGTGACACATTATGTAGTCGAGAAGCAAGATCAAAGTACTGGTGAATGGACACCAGTTAGTAAATTTGTACGTACCACAGAATACGATGTAACTGGTCTGGACGAAGGCAAGAAACACAAGTTTCGTGTTCGAGCTGCAAATGAATTTGGTCTTAGTGAACCACTTGAACTGGATCATACAATTACAACAGAGATCCATCATGTAAGTCACAACATTGTTAATGCTTAAGATTATTTTAAATTATGAGTCAAAGTAAGCAGAAAATCGATGGAATCATTATTATGAAGATATTACTTAATAACTCCTTTTAATCTTTCTAAGAAAAATTTAATCTGATGTACATTTTAGTATGATGGAACTAATTGATAGGTAAACAAAGGAATTTTAAGTGCTTTCGATAGTATAGCGCTAATTCGTATTGCTTAACAGATACAATGAAAGTATCAACATTATACGTTCGTATTTCATGAAGGGAAATAGCTCTATGGTCTATAAACATGTATTTATGACTTTATATTTCGTTTTATAGAACTGGTTTGGTGGTTGTTTTAATAGCAATGTAGTACATATATCAATATCAGCTAAATGACTTTTGAAGATAAGGGAGATCTGAACCTCCTTGATTCGATTTCTTATCGAAATGTGGTTGATGAAAGTCGCCTTTCAACAATATTCAATTAACTAAAATTATTTAATTATTTCAGATTGATTTATTAAATACAAATCTTAACAATCCAACACGCTGAAATTTTGTAATTCATTCATTTTAAAATGTACTGAATATTAATGTTCACTGGGGGGGGGGAACTTTATTTTCACGAATGATGTACAAATTACCTTGATTGGTTTAAGATTCTATTTATTTGCATATAAGTATTATTGTATATTAGAGTAAAGCTTGATGAAGATCTAGTTGAAAACAATATTGCTTGCTTACGTGTGTTGTTATAATATTCATTACAGATTTATAAAATGAGAGTAATATATTATTAAATTTAGTTCATAGCTACCATTGGAATCCAGGATGTGTAATTCATCTTGTTTAGGGTTTGTCTGTCTAGATACATCTGAATCTCAGTGTTATTGTTCCCACTAATAGTTGAACCTAGTACCTTTAGCTTTAAATACCAATACGTTATCCACTAAACTGCTGAGTTATAATCCTACTAACTTTTCTAATCACTATGTATTTATTCGTAAAAACTGCAGTTTTTAACATCAATAGCCGTGAAACCCATATAACTGCATTTCAGTATGGTACTCTTTTTTAAAAAAAAATCATTTTTATTAATTGTTTTTACAGTTACTGGTCTTTCACCTGGTGAGAAGTATGTATTTCGTGTTAACATCTTTTTTATCAATATCATGAATATTGAAATTTAAAGAAAAACATTTAGTGATTACATGAATACCTACCTGATAATTATAAGTAAGACGGCTTTTCTGTGACGATCTTCACCATGAATCGATGTCAGCTAAATGACTTTTGAAGATAAGGGAGATCTGAACCTCCTTGATTCGATTTCTTATCGAAATGTGGTTGATGAAAGTCGCCTTTCAACAATATTCAATTAACTAAAATTATTTAATTATTTCAGATTGATTTATTAAATACAAATCTTAACAATCCAACACGCTGAAATTTTGTAATTCATTCATTTTAAAATGTACTGAATATTAATGTTCACTGGGGGGGGGGAACTTTATTTTTCCTTTACGTATATCAATTCAGGAAACTGGTGGTTGTCCAGTGACACATTATGTAGTCGAGAAGCAAGATCAAAGTACTGGTGAATGGACACCAGTTAGTAAATTTGTACGTACCACAGAATACGATGTAACTGGTCTGGACGAAGGCAAGAAACACAAGTTTCGTGTTCGAGCTGCAAATGAATTTGGTCTTAGTGAACCACTTGAACTGGATCATACAATTACAACAGAGAATCCATCATGTAAGTCACAACATTGTTAATGCTTAAGATTATTTTAAATTATGGAGTCAAAGTAAGCAGAAAATCGATGGAATCATTATTATGAAGATATTACTTAATAACTCCTTTTAAATCTTTCTAAGAAAAATTTAATCTGATGTACATTTTAGTATGATGGAACTAATTTATAGGTTAAACAAAGGAATTTTAAGTGCCTTTCGATGTATACGCTAATCGTATTGATTAACAGAACAATGAAAGTATCACCATTATACTTTCGTATTTCATGAAGGAAATAGCTCATGGTCTATAAAAATGTTATTTATTACTTTATATTTCGTTATAGAACTGTTTTTTTGGTTTGTTTTAATAAGCAATGTTAGTACATATATCAAATATCATAATTCTAATTGATAGAAGTGTGATATGACTATTTTACGAATTCAGTTGTATTTCGTTTTGTTTTTGATTGTTTCAGCTGCACCTGGAGCACCAGGTAATGTTGAAGTGGCCGATGTTGACTCAAATTCAGTCACATTAGAATGGTCCAAACCAAGATCCGATGGTGGTAGTAAAATAAACGGTTATGTTATAGAGTATAGACCAGTTAATGGTGGAAATTGGGAAAAGGCACCAACCGGACCTATCAGGGGAAATAGTGGAACAGGTAATGGGCTTTCAATGGGCTTTTAATGTATTTCATAAATGTTGATAAACGCATTACCATACTAGCTTCAATAGTTTAGATAACACTAACGTTAACAATCTATACTATGTCATTTCGTAACGACACGAGAAGTGTGTGTCTTTACAAGTCTCGAAACTAATCACATTCACAACTCCTGACTCTGGGTTCATAATCTACGTTAAATGCTTTATTATTGTACGTTCAAAAATCAATAAAACATCTGAATACTTAAAACTGTGTGTTCAGGGCCAAAAGGTAACGTTCAGCATCATATTCTCCTGAAATATAGTCAAATGTTTATCACATATAAAATTTTGGCGTCAGTTTACCGATCTCGAATAGTTTGTTTGGTTTTATCGAAAAGAACTATTCTTTTGTTCATCAACTCAAATTAATGACCTACCCCTTGACTATCAATTTGCACCTCTTACTAATTATGATAATTTATGTAGTCCTTCTACTTTATTTTCACGAATGATGTACAAATTACCTTGATTGGTTTAAGATTCTATTTATTTGCATATAAGTATTATTGTATATTAGAGTAAAGCTTGATGAAGATCTAGTTGAAAACAATATTGCTTGCTTACGTGTGTTGTTATAATATTCATTACAGATTTATAAAATGAGAGTAATATATTATTAAATTTAGTTCATAGCTACCATTGGAATCCAGGATGTGTAATTCATCTTGTTTAGGGTTTGTCTGTCTAGATACATCTGAATCTCAGTGTTATTGTTCCCACTAATAGTTGAACCTAGTACCTTTAGCTTTAAATACCAATACGTTATCCACTAAACTGCTGAGTTATAATCCCTACTAACTTTTCTAATCACTATGTATTTATTCGTAAAAACTGCAGTTTTTAACATCAATAGCCGTGAAACCCATATAACTGCATTTCAGTATGGTACTCTTTTTTAAAAAAAAATCATTTTTATTAATTGTTTTTACAGTTACTGGTCTTTCACCTGGTGAGAAGTATGTATTTCGTGTTCTTGCTAAAAATGATGTTGGCACTAGTGAGCCAAGTTCATCAACTCGTCCAATTGAATGCAAACCAAAATATGGTAATTTAATTTACTTATTCTCCACTGTATCATGTGCTATTACTATTATTGTTATTAAAGTGATACCTTGAAGGAACTATTTCCAACATATGGATTTTATTTTATATGAAATTAAATGTTGTATAAAATGAGTAAAATTCCAAGGACTAATCTACCGGATAGGCCTGAACATTGCTGAAGCATGGTAATCCTCATAAAAACATTTAGTGAATTAGTGCTTACTCAGAATGCTACACAACGTTTAGTACATCATCTTATTAACTCTGTAACTTTAGTATTGATGGTGACTGAGCAATCAAGCAGTAATTTTGTGATTAACAAAACTCATCCTTGATGAAAACCTTCAGTTGTTTATGATTTCTTTTTCGGAGATTCATGGCTTGTAGGTAAATAGATGTCTGGAAATTAGCTAGGAAGTGATTATTCAGTGTTGGAATCGAATAAAATCTCCTTCAGTGTTATTGATTATAATTGTCTTGATAACATCGTTGATCTTTAATGCACTACTTTAGTTTACTGTTAAGTACATAAATAGGCTTATGATCATTTAGTTTTACATACTCTGATTGATGACTTCATCCTCCCACATGGTCAGAATCCATTCAGCAACAATTAACTTCACATACTTTTTATATTATTTCATTCACTTATTTAATAGTACTTGGCAAATCGGTAAATGACATTTTACTGAAAACGTAGACCTACATTAATCAACTTCATAGTTACTAACATCATCGGTCACTTCGACCAGACAAATCGACAATTTAGAAGTAATCTGAAAGTATACATTGGGAATACGAGTTCTTGTTACTTAGTGATGCTATTCACAATCTTTTATCGATAAGTGGTTATTGTTCGGGAAATGTAATAAATAATAAAAGTTGTTTGTTTAGGTAAATATCATAATGACATTAGAAAAACCGGGTTGCTATGGATAGATCTTAGTTTCCTTATAATATAAAACAGGAGTTTAATTCTAAGTCTTTATCCGCAATGCAAATGAAGTTTAACTGTTATATGAGTAAATCTATTCGACATATTATTAAAATATTATTTGTATAATTTTATAAATGATAAGCATATATGTGCATATAGTGAATGTTAAGTGATTTAATTTAGTAATCTCTTATTCCATCTGCTTTTCCCTAACAATAGTACCGGCAAGTAGCCCTAGTGAACCAAATGTTGATGGAGTTGGTAAAAATTGGATTGATCTGTCTTGGTCACGACCAAATAATGATGGTGGAGCTAGAATTACTGGATACATTGTCGAAAAACGTAAAAAGGATTCTCCAGATTGGGAACTAGCTACATCAGATGGTAAACCAATCACAAGTAACTATGTACATCTTGATAATCTCAACGAAGGAGATATGTATCAGTTCCGTGTTAAGGCAATTACTGCTGCTGGTCAAGGTGAACCAAGTAATCCAACTCCTATGATTAGAATTGAGGAAAAGAAAGGTAAAAACTTGTCGATAATCTAAACACAATAAGTAATTTGTAGTTAACAGATAAGAATATTTTTGAAAAAAAAGACTTGACACTTTAAAAAAGGAACTCTAAACTTTGACCATATGGAATAAAGTTTTGGTTTCCTGGCATTTTGCCAAGCGATTCAAGTATGGTTGAAATTTATACTAATTGGGATTCAAAGATTCTCGGTTAGATACATTCGTATTGTTTAATATCATACCGAATATCCAAAACCATCGGACAAATTACGTAATTCCGAATTTTTTTTAAAAAAGGCTTGTTGTAAAAAATGACATGGTATCCATGTCTATTGCTGTAGATAATTACTAAAAAATCTGGCAAAAATTATAAATAAGGCCAATTTTGAATGGGATGAATTCGTTTGAGTTATTTATTGCCATTACAATCCTATGCCACTTGAGTTATTTCTATATGACAAAAGATAGACCAAAATTAACTGTATACAATGTCTACAATTCCTTTGAAGAGATTGTTGAGGATGAATAGGTTAGGAAATAAGTTGAGAAATCACAAAATATCGGAAGGTGCTGATTTTTCTTAGTTAACGTTTCTTATGTGCATTCTCACGTTACATCATGGCGAAAAAAGAAATGAATCTCAGCATTTCTCCTAGTTATTAATTAGAAATTTTATGCAAATAGATCGTGAGTTGACTGAGCTAGAAATACCAATCCTTGGGAGCCTGGCTAATGAGGCAGTCTATTGGTTAGCCGTTCGCCGCGAAGCTCAAAAGTCCCGAGTTCGATCTCTGGTGGTGTTGAGGAGGCACACTACTAAAAAGTCCCATACTATGACAAAATAACAATCCAATACTTCCTAGTCATCAGTGGTTGCCTAACTCAGACTAATTCGTAACATCC
Organism: Schistosoma mekongi; assembly: GCA_034768735.1. Lineage (NCBI taxonomy): Eukaryota > Metazoa > Platyhelminthes > Trematoda > Strigeidida > Schistosomatidae > Schistosoma > Schistosoma mekongi. The sequence continues at coordinate 34,806,745 of CM068307.1, read as the reverse complement.
AGTAGGGGTTTTGTGGTTTAAATTCATTTTAAATAGAAATTCTCGTACATATAGATTCGTATACTCTTCTCCAGAACGCAACATAGATAAAGGTGATAAGGTATTTCTGACTACCGAGATATATTTTCATTATAAATACTTTTGTAAAATTTAAATATTTAATAGATAATTTCATTCAACAGTGAAGTATGTTTTTTCTTACAAACAAAAACCAGCTAAAGCAATACCCGATTTTGTTAGCAAAATTCGTCCTACAACTGCCCCAATTGGAGGAAAAGCTTCATTCGAAGTACAAGTTGATGGCCAACCACTTCCTTCAGTACGCTGGTATAGAGATGGCATAGAACTTTTACCAGGGAATCGTATTAAGATCAATCCACCTGATTCAGATGGAAAAGCGAGTATTGAAATACATGATCTTGATGAAAAAGATAGTGGGACAATTACTTGTCAAGTATCAAATCCATCTGGTAAAAATTCATGTTCAGCTCCATTTGAAGTATTAGGTAAGTGTAATTAACACGTCATGTTTCAGTAATATAAATATACTTTCAAATATTATTACTATTACACCAATTACTAATAATATATTAAGACAAATCAAATTATTTCACTACTTAACAACTGTTCTTTCATATTTTTATAGCAATACCCAAGATATTGGGTAATATTGATGATAAAGTGGCTTCAGAAGGTGATCTTGTCAAAATTAAAGTTCCTTATTCTGGTCGTGGAACTATTACATTAAAATTAAAATGTAATGGTCGTGAATTACCAGAATCGGATCGAGTGAAACTAATGGATCTAGATGGTACAGCATCTATTCAATTAAAGGGTAATTTTTATTGAATTCATCTAACATATATATGTAATATGATAGCATTACTTGACTTTTAGCAAAATGTTTACGAAGTTGTTATAAATTTAAATAATGATAAGCCTAGATTTCATTACTAAAGCAAATAAAAGAGATTACATTAGCATGTATTTGTTAAATATAACAAACAAAGAAAAGTAGATGTAATAACTTAGAAACATATACAATTTGTTTCGATTTAAGTTACTGTAAATGGTCAGAAATGAATATGCAATAAAACATACAAGATGGATACGCTTAAAATGGGTTAATAAATAACAGATGATCTAGAAATTATCTTGCTGTTTCAACAGCAGTGACAGTGATCGCACTACTTGATATGATATAACCTTACTCTGATAAGAAGTCTGAAGGATTAACGTCTACAAACTGCGACTAGATTATGGAAATACTTAGTGACTCGCGCGACCAAACTTCTAGAAATGTGAAGACGAGATGAAAAACACCTTCTATGCAAACAGTCAGTTTATGCGTGAGGTTAACATCATGCACCACACCATTTCGTATAAAAAATACAAGACACAATAAAAACAAAACTAAAGGATTTGTGTATAGAGACGGGGTAATTGATTTAGAGAAAATTCATTAGAATTTGGGGATGGAAAAGTGTATAAAAGTTGTAAATGGTTCCGTGGAAGTCTTGCTATTTAGGAAACATAAATATTGTATGTACTAACTGTTTAGCGATTACATTTTAACAATACAAGTCATCATAACATAAAAAGTTGATTTTTCAGATTGTCCCAACACAATAGAATTTACTTATTCTAACTAGCACTAGGTATCAAAGTAGGTAGTATCACAATTCAATCACTTCTTTACTGTAACTTCACGTTCTCGTCAAGCGAAGATACTACGCTCGAAAATCATCCAACCAATGATTTCGTCATGGGCCGAAAAATATTTGAAGCAACTTATGACTGTCGATACATTTTCTAAACAAAACAATACAAAAACTTGTTCCTGAATATCAAGCTACATAACGTGCTTGTTAATGGTCCAAATTTACTATAGAATATAAAGTATAATGCAAATTTGATTTGAATCGCTCTCGGGAGTAAGGCCTCACTAACAATAATCTATTGTTTTTCATCAGTTGAAATATGTATTCGTGTTGACATTTCTTCTAAACAGATGTAACAAGAAATATGAGCGGATATTATACTTTGGAAATCGGAAATGAAAGTGGTTTCAGTTCGGTACCGTTCAATTTGAAGATAACTTGTAAGCTGAAATTAAATGATAACATTTATATTGTACTAAAATGTACTAACTATCGTTTTCATTCTGCTTATTTATTAGTTTATTGTAATTACTCTATGTAGATTGATCTTATTTGACTGACTCCACCATAGTACACATTGTTGAGGAGGCTCCACACAAGGACAAAACAAATATCCAGTGTTCTTTGATTTTCTGCTGCAGCAGCAGCAACGTAGAACCGGGCACATACGCCCGTAGGTTCAAGTTGCCATACCACATTAGAACTACGAGATTACTGAGGTAACGTATAAACAGAATACAAGAGGGAAGAGTAAAGTAAAGATGTCCAGAAAATAATAATAGAATTCAAAATCTAGGTGAGGTTAGAGAGTGAATACACCTGCACCACTATGACCGATTCTGAGCCATATCGCCTAGTGTCTCCAGACATTTATTGCGATCATCACACGGGCCCCAACCAGGTAATCTACATCTACCTACATGGCTTAGACCAGTAGTCAAGGACTTCATGGACTGATGCTATGTTTTGGTTTGGCCGCTCCTACCCCTCTTCCATCCTAATTCAGCTGTAGCCAACATTGCACGACGGGGTAGACGGTGGTCGGGCATGCTCATTACATGTCCCAGCCATCTCAGTCGATGAAGTTTAATGACCTCTTAGACTGATTTACCGTGTTTTCCAAGAACCTTTCGTCTAACCTCACTATTACTAATCCGGTTATTCCATGATATACGAGCGATGTTCCGAAGATTCCTATGGTCAAATATCTGGAGTCGACGCATATCTTGAGTTTTCATGGCCCACGTTTTGCAGCCGTATGTTAAAATGGCGCGGACTGCTGCGCAGTACACCCGGCCTTTCGTTGAGACACGGATATCTCGTCTGCACCACAAGTGCCGTAAATTGGCAAATGCTGATCGGGCTTTCTGAATCCTTGCTGAGATTTTGTCAGACACCGACCCACCAGGGGTGATGAGACTTCTGAGATAAATGAAGCGATCAACGAATTTAATTACTTCTCTCCCTATAACTAATTTATGTGAAGAAGCTATTAATCTGTAATAAATACATACTAAATATTAAATACTTATCCCCACCAAATCAACTCAATTATTTTGTAGTTATAAATATTGTGTCTCTACAACTCAGTTCTTATGTAAAATTAAATATGAATAGTACTAGTATGCTTGCCTTTGTGCGGTATTGTCATAATACTCAGTAACTAGGAAGCTATGGTTCAAATAAGGCTTCAAGTATAGAGCATAAATCAGTTAGTAAAGTAATTAACCCCCATTTAGTGATAAATTATTTCATGTTTGAAATTTGTCTGTAAGATTCTTATGGTGAGTAATGGTGATATTCCGAGTTAAAAAATACATGCTGTTTCAATAAACAACCAAAAAAATCTAGTTTTTAATTCTGTCTAGTTTCTTCTAAGTATCTGTGGTCGACCAGTACACAGTTTTCAAGTGTTTTCATCAACAATCATTATCCTTCGTTTGTTTGCATTATTGAGTTGTGCGGTTTAATAGATAAGCGTCGGCTAACAGTATAATTTTCGAAATATGGAATCAATATTTTGAAAAACTCATCATTTTGATGTGTTTTCCGAAGTCACACTCTACATTGAATTTAAAATACACGATTCTATGATTAGTCCCCTTTAATGCTGTTCACTCTGGGAAGTTATTAGTGTAAATGATATGAATGTATGGTCAGTAGTTATGTTTTTGGTATCTAAAGAAAATTACAATGTTAATGGTTCAGTATAAACCCATTAGATTAGAAATTATGAACATATATTTCCTGAATTATATAGCTCCTCCAGGAGAATGTCAGGGCCCACTGGTTGTCTCTGCTACAACACCGTTCAGTACACAACTCTCATGGAAACCGCCAAAAGATGATGGGGGATCTAAAATTACTCACTATGTTATTGAGCGTCAAGAAGTTGGTAAAGATCGTTGGGTCCCAGTATCTTCAGGTAGTAAGGAACCAAATTGTGAAGTACACGGTCTTCAAGAAAATATACATTATTTATTCCGTGTAGCTGCTGTGAATGATTGTGGTCAAGGGGATTGGTTACAAGTATCTAATGAAGTGATTGCAAAATATCCGTTTGGTAAGCATTTTCTGTTTTCTGAGTAAAAATTTGGGATAAAAATATATATGTCTATTGATATGTTGGAATTTTTATTGATAAAACGTTTCTAAAGACAGCCAGTAGTCAAAACTATGATCCATCCAAACTATATTTCATCCGTAAGTAACACATAAAGTTCATTTTAAAACTACAATTAAATAAATATCTTAGGGTATACGTAAAATATGTTTTTTTTGCATATAGTGTTGTAGATTTTTTTATTTTCTTGAATAATCAAGGAGATTAGGTAATTCGTATAAATAAGATGACTGATTTTTTTAAAAATATCATGGTTGCTATCAGATTGGAATCGACGACCAGCAGGTTATCAACCCATCTCTCAATTAGACGAGTAATGAATCCAGGTTGACGGTTGATTATGTAACATTCTTGAAAGAAGGCAGTATGTTGGTTTGGTTATTTAATAACTCTTGTACTTTCTGTTGTGAAGTCATAGCTTGAAATTCCGTTGATATAAAATAGTTTAGACCAGTTGTTGTTCTGCTTTATCTCTACTCATTACTCATCCTATAATGATCAGTCAGTCAGTAGTAAGTTGGTAAGCATACTAACAAGCTTGTAAATAATGTGTTATTTATTTCCTAATTCTGATTAAGGGTATTGTTTTAGTGATTAGATTTTAAGAGAATTTCTTTCATTACTTAGCTAAATTTATTGAATTGTGACGGAGTCAAGGGCTTAGTAGCTAAAGCATTTGAATTTTGGCTAAAGGATAACACATTTGAAATCCACTTCATTAACTCTCAGACAATTTTTACATCAATCTGTACTTTATCACACATATATGGCTAATCACTGTCTACAGGATTATCTTCTAACTTGCATATACAATGTGTTTTACTTCAATACGATGATTAACATAAGCAAAGTCACTTAAAAAATATTGCAACTCACTGATATACCGAATTCCAGGTTTTATAAAACTGTATACAAAAACACACGACTTTTGTTTCCTTCTTATACTTTATATTGTTAACGTCTCTCCCACACCTTTTGATATATATAATTATTTCTATTAAATATTACCTCCAGTTTCATATAAACTTGAAAATATCAAGAAATTGGTATGTTTTCTGTAGTAAGTTTTGGAGTATATTATTTTATATTATAACTAAGTGAATCTACTAGTCATATTTATATTGTAGACAAACCCGGTAAACCAGGTGAATTAACTGCAAATGAGGTTGGAGGAGATTTTGTTAATCTTACATGGACTAGACCTACTACAGATGGCGGTGGTCGTATACGTGGTTACGTCATAGAAAAACGTGAAGTTGGTGCACAGAATTGGTCACGTATCACTCCAAATCCTGTACTTACACTGAGTTATAATGTTCCGAATTTAATTGAAGATAAAACCTATGAATTTCGTGTTATGGCTATCAATGATGCTGGCGAAAGCGAACCAACTGTGATAGATCGACCTGTATGTGTTAAAGATCCTAAAGGTAAGGAATGGTCAGTAGATTAAAGTTCTCGATTGTAAGGCGCATTATTTAATATTTTAAAAATGTATACTTTGTGACAAACTTTTACGTTTTTCAGAATAAAATTATTTTTTAAGCGTGTATATGGTACAAAGAAAAGAATGGTGGATAGTAGTGTTAAACGAATGAGTAGTCGAGATGTTTTGTCGCTAGTTGACAAGAAGGGGTTAATCAATATTTTGCCTTTGGAAACTTCAATACTAGGTAAATGTTTCTTCTGTAGATGCAGGCATAAAATGACTATGTTTCGTACTTGACGATTAAATTTGTCTAGTATGAATTTTACTATTTTCGATAAGTTATATGGACAAGGTTTTAAACGCTAGTGGTTCGGTAGTCTTATGGAATGTTTATCAATTTTAAAAACAATGTCCAATGCGAGGCAGTTGCTCGCATAAAGTTAAGGATGAGATAGTGCAATATTTCGTAAATTGACTGTGGTTGGTAATATCAGTCGTTGGATGCCGGCTCAGTAGTCTAACAATAAGGAATTTGCGTCGGAAAATTAAGTTTATGGACTTAATCTCCAGGTGAAGTTGTGTATGTGTATTAGTGAGGAGTTCTATACTGGGATAGAGCAAGTATTCAATAATTCTTGATTTTCACTACTTGTCTAACCTAGGCCAAATATTTCACATAAGATGGAATGGTACTTATAGTTTGAGATCATTAGATCGATATTTTTCTCAGTATTTTGGATTTCAGGTATTTAATAATCTGACTGTATTGATAACTCAGCATAAAACCTTTATTTTTATGTGGTTTATGTTAGCAACCGTTAATTGGATCAAGAACTAATAACCTGATGTTTATCCTATTCCAATAAATTTTGCTTAAAGTGGCCATCATCTATATTGAAGTCTAACTTCGAAGCCAAATATAGTCAGATCTGAAAACCGTCTTATTTTCATTACATCATAACAAACAATAATTCAAGTTCATTTCTTAATATGTACGCTCAATTTCTTGTTTCGATGTAGTTTAACTGTGTTAATGCTTTCTTTTTATAAAGCTGTTTTACGACCAACTTTCATTAATAATCTTAAACCACAAGTTGTGAACGAAGGTAGAGATGCTGTGTTCCAAGTTAAAGTAGACTGTCCATCGACTTATGATGTAGTATGGTCAAAAGGTCCTCGAGATCTTGTTGAGTCTCATCGTATTGAAATGACAAAAGAAGGACGCATTCATTACTTAACTATTCGTAATTGTGGTCTTGAAGATGCAGAAGAGTATAGCATTAAAGTTTCAAATCGTGGTGGCTCCAAGGTTAGCCGAGCTCCATTATCTGTCAAATGTAAGTGTAATATTCTCCTTTTGATTGGATATAATGATTCCATTTAAATTAATTATCATTCATATAAAGTGATGGTAGTGCACGAGTTTTAATGTGGCACAGATTAATTCATGTCAATTTGTGCGAAATCCCATTTAATAACTCTTATGACGCAAGAAAATTGATCGGTTTAGTGGAATGCTTATTGGGTGTGCCTAGTCGATAAATGCGCGTCTGCCCTATGCCCACTTTGTCCCAAGCCAGAGATAGAAGAACCAACCAGACAGATCCAAAACCAGAATCTATTATATTTCCAAACATTCCCTTATATATATACAAAGCCAGACCACACTGTTAACCAATAAGGAAACTAACATTAATGCAAAATAGGAGCAAAAGTGAATGTGGACTGGAGTACGTATACACAATTGGTTAACGATAGTTCATCAATAAGAGATGATATACTAACAGTTAATGTGTCAAACGGGAGGGTAGATCAGGTGAGACTGAATGACAGTAAGAATAAATTGTTCACCTTGAATATAATCAAAAATACTGAAATAGTTTACAAAAACACAGTTCTTTAAGATAATCAATCTTCTTTAGGTGCCCGTCATATCAACAACATTCCCTTATCTTGATGAATTATAATGAGGAAATATCGTATATGAAGACTGAAGTTATCATTTTTAGGCATTAGACTGGAACATTTAATTAACTTGCATTTAGAATATTTTCTATCGGTCGTTTGTTTATGTTTCCATTGAACACAAATGAGAAACTAGAAACTAATTGTTCCAGTTAACAGTGCCTATACCAACGATCTTTACTGGTTTATTTCCAGTTGGTGTAAGTTTTTACAGAAATTCGAAATTATATCAAGTATTAAGTCAAGGTTATTCTACTCTGAATTTTCACTTAAGTAGTTTAGTTGCATCGAGAAACAAAAGTAATATTCAATAGTGCTTCAGTGATAAGGCGATATGTATTATTTTACAAGAAATAAGTAGTCAAAGTATGGATATCGTCCTTTCTAAGGTTTAAAGACATAAATTTCAGCTAAGTGATCTCTTTTCAATGAATTAATTATCAAGCTGTATATTCGATATATATATGATTTCCACGAAGCAATTTCGTGAGGAGCATATGAACACTGAATAAACATGAATGAACTCGAAAACATTTAACAAAGGTACGAACTGGCAGGTTTCTATGGTTAACTAAAACTGAATAGTAATAAGGATCATAATTAGGCATTTAAGTAAATAACTTGATCAATAAAATAAAATACTAATTCATTTTACTTTTATAGGATTCAAAAGAAACTTCTAAGCAGTTGGTTTTTCAATATGTTATCACCAATTAGTCTGAATTTGACAACAACTGATCACCTGGAAGTACTGAATATCTGTTTCGTCTTAGTATAGAACTCTTCAGTAATGTGCATCCACGACCCCATCTGGGGGTCAAACTCATGACCCTCTGGCTCCGCGACCTGCGCTTTACCATCAGACCACTGAGTCAGCTCCCAATTCAGACTAATTCGTGATATTAAATTGACAGTCAACAATCTCCACAACACCCAATTAGAATTAGTCTTTGTTAATGAAATGCGAGGTAGGTGGGAAAATTGACTATTAATCAAAGGTAGTAAACCATTGGTGAATGAATATGTTGTTGTTAAATTGATTAATTACATGGTAAAACGGGGTTGAGGTTGATTGATGGGATTCGTCACAGATTGATGTTGGTAGAGTACTAGTGAATAGGATGAAGCACTGAGCAGCTGTTTTGTCCTAGTATGGAAATCCTCGGCAGTATGTAGCCTCGATTCAGCTAGAGGAATTGAACCCTGGGCCTAACCCTCTGAACCGGTTGGGCAGCATTCATTAGTAGAATTCCTATTCCCATCAATTAATGATACAGAGTGACGATCATCCACTTTCACCGGAAATATCTCACATTTTGGTGTATCTCAAATATATTTACCTCTTTTGTGTATGTTGTTCATTCTGTTTACACTAACAGATCTATAGAGTTAATATTTGTTCCTTATCATAACACTTTGTTTATTCTCTTACTTCATATCATGTAATTAGTCAATTCATTATCGACATATCCTTATTAAAAAAATACAAAAACAGTATTTACGGGAATGGATCACTTCCCACCGTGTCTATCGATTTGTATATGTTTTTAAATCGGAAGATTCGTGTTCTGTACTTAAGGTTATTTAAATGCGTGCCCAAATGACTACAACAACGAATGAACTCTTATTATTGTTATTGCTACGATTTGACGAATTTTGATTATCACTCGCTACATTTTGTAATCTCTTACCTATTCGGTTTGATTTTAAGTAGGATTCAGCCTTTGTCTTATCGTATTTTGCCACCACCCCATCTTCTATGTTACCCATATACAGAGATACCTATATATATTTAATTAACAACCTTGTTTATTCCAATTGTCGTTTACGTTCCACAAGTTACTTGATGATTATTATTTCAACATTACCATTCGTATTTTACAAATAATCTGAAGAGACCAAATTTACATCCAAATTATCCTTAATATCGAAATGATGTTATATCTGCCTCAGAGCTGGTTATTTTTGTCACTAATAATTTTGAATTATTAGATGTAGAACCTTCGTTCAAACGCCTTTGTTTTTAATAAAATAGTAGCATTTTACTATAAAATATTGTTGTAACAGACCACCACAGCTTTGGTGGTGGTGTATATGAGTATTTTAAGTGTATATTAAGATTTGTTGTAGTATTACCTATAGTAAAGTTTGAATTCCCAACCACCCCTCACCTTAATGTGTTCAAAAACCATTGGTACTGTCACTATGCCTGCCCTACTAACACTAATCATATATTGAGAGGAGAGTATGATTTACATTGTTTTTCTTACTATCTTTGTTCTCTTATCTTCTAATGTCTAGTTTGACCTTTATTCTTCACTTATATAACTGTTTTAATAAGTTCATCTTTGATTAGATATTGCACAAATGACCATCAATAGCTTATCACTGTGTGAACCGAATGTTTTCAATCAATGTTTTTTTTCAACTAAGTGTTTGTACAACCAAATAATAGGAAGGAAATTCATGCTTTCTTGAGGCAAAACCATAAGTTTGACAATAAACTACCTTTTAAAACTTTTAATAGAAGCAATCAAAAGCGCGTCATTAAGTCTGATGGAAATTCAACTCTCCCTCCACTCCGTTTTACTTACTATAAGCTTGAATCTGCCCAACTAACTGTCAATTGCCTATTGTAAAGTAACAACTTTCTATTTCTAATTGTCTTCTTATTCTTGAATTATCTCGTTTTAATTTACTTAATTGTGCTTCATTCGTTTTCTAGTAAAGCAATGACAAAACGTTATACATAATCAAGTTGTGAAAATTATATTTAATGTGTAAAACTAGAAGAATAATTTATAATGTAATAGGATAAGTATTGTGATTGAATATGTGGATTGAAATTAGCAAATTACATGGCCATAGACGAATACGAAAGGTTATGCACTAAAAAGGTAATTTATTATTAACAAGATTGAGTGTTTCATGTTAAAAGGTGATAATGGTGGTATTTGATCAATAAGGTCAATGTGGTAGGGGTAAAATCATTATGATAGTAGTAATGGCAGTATAATTAGCAATAAGTCAGAGTTATTGTAATGTAATGATGAATAGGATATAAGATAAAATTGGAATTACTCGGTGATAAAAAAGGAGCATGAATATGTTGTAAAGAAAAAGGAAAAGAAGTCGAAAAATATTCTTAGGGGTAAGGCTCTATTGTAGATCATAGCAAACAGAGAGGTTGAATATATTACTTCTGCATACATAAGTTCGGTTACTTTGAGTTCATGCCGTAGGCTTCTGCTATGTAAAGAAGGTATGTTCTAACACCTTTAGGCAAATTATTCGGTACTCTATATACAATCGATAATGCTTCACCAGTCTTGATTTTATGACCATAGACCATTAGGAGGTCAAGAATCACGCTAGTCGTAGATTTCGTTAGACCTTTGGATAACCAAGGCAGAATATGTTCGTATGCTATCATGGATAAGGACCTTTGAGTACGACCTATATTTCTGGCTCCACATGAGTATTTAAATTCATAAATGCACACAGTACATTGTTACATTACCTTTCGTATTTGTCTAAGGCCATTCTAAAGTATTTAAAGATCAGATCAACATGTAATTTGCGAATTTCAATCCACGATTTCGAAATATTCAACCACAACGTTTATTCTATTACATTAGTTAATCGTAAACTTGATATTGATATATTTATAAATGTAGAACTCCATTATTCTTGACTTACTTTCCGTAGAGAAGGCATAATCTAGTGTGCCTTATTTCATTAATAATGCCCAAACCAGATAACAATACAACTATTCGTAAATCCTTTTTTCTATGTGATTTGGGTTATAACCCTAATCGTATCTTTAAATCCCAATGTTACAACAAAAAATCTTAAATACTACTTCCGAATTTAGCGCTAAATCTTATTTTTTATTATAATCTCTAAATCATACAACTAATTGATTTCTGTTTCTGGCTTTAAAACCAAATCATATTCCTAAACTTAAAGCTGGTAATGCTGCAAGATTGCATAAAACGTAATGTAAAGCAGGATAAAACTGAATGTGGGGTCTGACAGAACGCTAAAAAATGTTAGATAAAGACTGTAACTCAAAAAAATTTCGGTAATGTTTCAAATCCTTGCATTTTCAATATGATTTGTCCAATGTTTTGCATACTGTTTTCCTCAACCTTATGTGATTTCGTACTATACTTTGGGCTCAATCGGTTAAGGCTAATTCCTACTACAAAACTTATCTCTAACCCTAGACCCAAAAATCATATTCTTAACAACAAATTCTAATTTTCACTAAATTTTCGTCTAAATACTAGTCATACTTCGAATATTAGGTCTAATTTTAACTAAAATTATATATTTGTAGCCTTAATACTAATTCTACCTATGATATATTTTCTATAGTATGTATTTTCAGTTCAGATTCGCTACAACCTTGACTCAGTTAGTCTGTCTTTGATTGTTTAATTGACAAATTTTTGCTGGGTTATTTAAGCGTTACGTTTATTCGTTGCTACTGTACTATAGCCACAATGTCCTAACAACTATGTGCGTGACCAGATTATTCGTAATTTTTAGTGTAAATGCATCTTATTTTGCAGATGGACTCTTTCTTCTCATTACCCTTCTAAAATTAATGAAGAGGAGAGGGGGACTGGTTGTTTCAAGTTTTAAATATAATTATTAAAGTTTTTTCTTGTGCACAGAATTCAAATAAGTTGTACAACATGTATAACTTACTTTCTTTATTATTTTCGTTGTAAGGGTTTTATACATAGCATTAAAATGATTATATGGGCTTTATAAATAGGCGTCAAGATATTGTTTACGTTCGGGCAGTCTTTACTAACTGAAGTTTATGTGAATGTCAAATATCAGTAATTGAGTTTGTAGCAATCTAAATATATAAAATAACAAGCACTACATTAAAGTTTTATTTAGAATATCAACACTGAAATTCCGGTAAACTTATGTAACCAGTTTAGGATCTTGGTTCAACTTCTACTTATTATGCAGACATATAAAGTTTGATTTGTAAAAATAATGTTGAAATAGTTACGGAAAACCCGTAAAATTCATAAATAATTAAGAATGCTGTTAAAATTTGTCAATGAAGTAACTTCTTAAATATTCATTTTGTAATGTCTACTGTAATACATGCTTAGTTATGACAACAGAAAGTCATAGTTAATGTTCTTCAAAGTTATAATAAAACAACATTATGTACAACAGTTGTTGCAACTCCATGACGTCAGAAAAAGTTAAGTAAAATCTAAATGTTCTGTTAAATATTCATATAATAGCGTCTTAGCATAACTATATTTATCTTATTTAATTGTATTCAATATAAGTTTTCTGATTTTATTTTGACATTTCACCGTAAAATGAATTTTAATTATATCTATCTTATTTCAATAAATAAATAAGTTGGATTATAATAGACTTTGAAGTTAGATTATGACTAGTAAGCAGAAACCAGTAGGCGTGTTTTGTCCTATTACGGACTCATTGGCTGGATGTACCTGCATTCTAATTTTGATGTTCGCACTGGGGTTCAAACACAGTTCGCTTCGTGCAAACTCCACCACGTTCACCACTAGAGTACACTCAGTTGTCCCAAATAGGATGAAACACGCTTCCTGGATTCCGCCTGCCAGTCACAATCCAACTTAAGCATTACTTGTGATTACTAGCTGTACGAGGTAATGCACTATGGAAGCACATATAGCAACAGAGGCTGATCAATTTCAGTCTATTACAAACCAATGGGAAGATACAAATTTATTCTAATATAATATATTTTACTTGAAGATTAGTTTGTTTATTAGTTAATTAACAGCTAATGAATGTGAAGTATCTAATGAACTTACATAATTGAATATCAGAAGTTTTAAAAGTTGAGCTCAGAATAAAGACCTAATAACTAATTTCTACTGAGAAATAAGGATTAATATAAATAAAGAATATTCTTATCGATAAATCGTTATCAGGTTCCACATTTATTGATCCAAGTTGATTAATGATCCGAATGAATAAAAGGTAGGCAGATAGATACTTTCTAAATTCCGTTTTACGTATTAGAGATTGTTACTAATATTAAATTTTTGTGTGTAGAAACGACCAGTAAGTAATGATGATTTCAGTTGAAAATGTAAGTTAAAATATCAGAATGAATATAAGATGAATAAGATAAACAATATAAAGATTACGTAATCCATACGGGGATATACTTAGTAAATGATCAAAAAATAATATATATTCGTATTTTTACGAGATGGATGGTAATAATACATGGATATATGTATGAAAATACAAAAGTGAATGTCTACATTAAACAAGTTAAATCATCTTATAAATAAGAAGATTGTTGACACATTTAACCAAAGTGAAAAAATAGATTGAACTGATTGCATTTATACCTATAGCTCAGAAATTCTAAATTCCGAAAGAACTTTGAATCTCATAGATTTTGGCAGACATTTACTGGCAAACGAAACTTCTAATAATCATCCATTTATGCTTTCAGTATGTCCCATTTCAGCTGGATAGAAGATTACCGATCTGTCCACTAATTTGATTATACATTGGCGTATCTAAGCTGGAAAGTATTTAGCAATGCATTTGATCTTTTAATTACATAAATTAATATCTTAACAAATATAGCGTGAAATGTGTTTATTAAATGCTTGAGCAGTTTCATCGTCATGCGGCAAGGTTAGATTACCAATAGAATGTTCTTGCCTATAATTAACAGTACTTACATTTGGCTTTAACTGTTTAGTATGTTGCTGAGCTTTCGGAATGAATTGAGTTCGGCTTGTCGTAATTCTAGTTCCAGGAAATTCTAATTATAAACAAATACATTGATAGTATCCAGAATATATAAAACCCTGATATCTCAGTGGTAGCCACATTACTCGTGTGATAATCACTTGTTTATTTACTATTGTATCATCGGCATATTTGATCCTGGTTACCCGTTATGTTACCTAGCTACATAAATTAATTCGGAGAGGTGCTGGTTAGTAAACCTTAAATTCAGCCAACTGACAAAAACATTTACTACTATGAACATGTTGATCAACCATGTTTTGTACTTGTAATTCCTATCCTAATAAGGACATTCTACGTTTTTATCATACTCTTATAATTTACGCTCTAGCTAAACCACAAATTAATCTGCCAAGTCGTTGGCAAGAGCCTACTGAATGGGAACGTGGTGATTCCATTGTAATCAAGGTACCATACACAGGTTTTCCTAAGCCTAAGGCTAAATGGACACTTAATGGCAAAGAAATAAGAGAAGGGAAAAATGTTAACACTGTACTAAAAGATCGCCATGCCATAATCACTTTGGAGAATGTAGGCGAAGAATTATCCGGAAAACTAAATATAACATTGGAAAATGAAATGGGATCTGATTCAGCAACTATTGAATTAAAAATAAACGACAGACCACCACCACCGATGGATTTGAAAGTAGAAGGTGTAGGCGATGGATCGGCCCTTTTATCTTGGAGTATGCCTGCAGGAACTGGTTATATTTCTCAGTACATTATTGAACGATGTGAAATGCCTGGTGATACATGGATCAGAGCAGGTACTAGTCGGTAAGTGAATAAAACTTCTTATTACACTTACAGTATTATTCATTTTGTATGCAAAATTACTGGCATTATTAAAGGCTTTTTCATAAACTTTGGGGTGAAATACTATCAACTACTGTTAAGTTGAAATTACCTACTGTGTAAGACAGAGTTCAGTCTTATGTATACGAATGTTAAGCATAGTGCCTGAAATGTGCCAATCAGATCTTTATAGATTCTTGTTTATTACTTCGTCTTGTTAGTAGTGCAATTCTCATTCCATCGTTAATATAATTTAATTGCTCAACAATACTGAGTAACGTTCTGTAGAAGCATGTTTTAATTAAAGGATTCTCATGACTGACTAAAACTGAATTCTTACCACTAAAGATCTGAAAGAAATAGATTGTTACTTTATGTTAGTTTTCCATGTGTCCACGACGCCTCACGAGAATAAACCAAAAATCTCTATGCATCATGTAGTGTTAGTAATCATTAGTCACTAATCAGTAGCTTATATTGTTTTTTAGATAGAGAGGTTAAAAATACGCACTAAAGGATTATGATACATCTGTCTATGAATTAGTTTATTCGACAAACTACAAGATTATCCTTAATTCAATGCTATTCAATACAGTATGAATTGGTGGTTTCATATTTCCGAGTTAAACAAAGACACTTAAATTACATTGTGAGCTGCACTTACAGTTTCTAATTGAAAGTCATTCTGTATAATTTAATTTGATCTACAGTGATTATAAAAAAGAGACGAAATATGCCGTTTTCACTTTACATCTATTATTTATTATAATTAGTTTCTCAACATACAATTGTGAAGGCCTTGTAAATGGTAAAGAGTATCGATTTCGTGTAATAGCAGAAAATCTTCATGGTCGCAGTGATCCATGCCAACCTACTGAAGGTCATTTGATTGCTGCAGATACTCGTCAACGTGGTGCTCGTAGAGAACGCGAAGAAGGTCGTAGTGATTATACTGGACCTCCAATTGAAAATTACGATAGATTTTGTAAGTAAAAGTATAATATTGCTTAATTAAACTATCCACTGACTAGTCTAAGTAATTGGCAATAACCATCAGGAAGTAACGGAAGAAATTTGCAGCTCTCATGGTTGATTTTTTTTAGTATTGTATTGTCTCAACTAAGTAACTGTTCATTGTGAGCCTGAATATCATCAGGGCCTAGTTCATGCATGTTTCCATATAATTAAATTGCCCACCGGATGTAGTTAACATTTTTTTTTATGAAAATGACAAAATAATTGTCAATCTGTTTTCATTTTTAATTAATGAATTATATTACAACATTTTTGGGGTTTTATGATTATTATCTTCGAGCAGAAGAAATCAATAATTTGTTGATATTTAAGGAGGTCATCAATATAACTCCTTTTATGAACTGGCTATTTACGTACAAACAATCTCATTTTACGCTTTAGAAAACAAACTTTTAAGTAACTAATAGAAGTTGATCGATTTCATCTATGGTTTCTTACACAGAGCGTATTTTCAGTGAATACTCGTAAAGTTGATTATTATACATTTTGATGATTTCGTAGAAATATGATACACTTAAAAAACGTTTTCAATACAGAGTGATATCACTCTAATTAAACTGAAGCAATTTTATAGAGACACATATTAAGTTCGCCTGTTTGTATTCATCACCCATTGATGTAGATTACGTACCAATGAAAATTAGGGAGCATTGAACATCTGTTTTGTTCAAAAATTTAGATATGTCAGGAGCACACAACTTATCACCAATGACATTGACTGATCATCGCTCTTTATCACAAATTTGGGGAAACGGTAATTCCACAACTGGACACTGGCCCAGTGATGCAAATTGTTAAGGTCTAGAGACCCTAGGTTAGATTCCCAGGAGGAATCGTATGTGCGCACTGCAGCGGAGTCCCACGCTAGGATGGAATAGCTGTCCATAGCTACCTGGTTTTCAGTGGCACTCAACCGACATTAACCTCTGACAAACGCGAACAACCAAAGTCACTCTAATTACTTACAGGAATGTAGTGTGTTACTACTTTTATGGCTGCGGATCTAAATATGCTAATTAAAAGTCAATAATCACCTTTAAGTTGTATGAAGGTAGAGATGGGTGGTATCTTCAATAAGAGGTCGGAGAACAAATGTTAGCCAGAGTTGGCTACTTCTGCCATACTTTCTATAGAATTTCTTTTATGTCTTCATTTGAAAGACTAACCAGTTTACTAGTATGAATTACTTCGAACTCTTAAATGTGTGTGATAGGTAATCACTTTATTTAAATAACTTATGTTTTATTACTATCCTTATGGGCCTATTGATTAATTTTAGACCGAAATATTTGGGATCAGAAAGTACCATTGCCAACTCAAGTTCATAAAGGTGAAAGTGTGTATGACTACTATGACATCATGGAAGAACTTGGAATGTAAGCTATTTCATTATTAATCACCTGAACTATTTAAGATATTCTGCTATATAAACCTAAATAATAACTAACTATTTTTATGTTTTAAAATGCAAACCAATTATACAGTTAGTGACTTAGTAGTTACATATAAATAAACTCAAAATATAGTACTTTACTGTTTTCTTCTATTTCTAATAATTTAGTGGATCATTTGGTGCAGTTCATCGATGTCAAGAAAAGACAACGGGTAATTCGTATGCGTGTAAATTTGTGAACACTGATACACCACAAGATAAACATGTGGTTCTAAATGAAATTGAAGTTATGAAGGAGTTGCATCATCCTAGATTGCTTAACTTAAGAGAAGCATTCGATGATAAGAATGATGTAGCAATGGTTTTAGAACTGTAAGTTGTGCTTTTTATAAACGTTAACAGATCTTTAGCTTCTAACACTTGTTATTCATTATTAGTTGTATTTAATTATGACAGGTAATTTACTTGATGTATCACGTACGATACATAAACCTACATTACGTAATCAGTCACTTTAGACGGAACTTTTTTATAATTTTCTTACAGTATAACTAATCAGTCGATGCAAGTACTAACTTCTTCATTTCTAACTAACTAGACCAAAACAAAGTTTAGGATAGACCTTAAAACCTTTACAAGAATTTTACTAGAAAATAACTTTACAGTGTAATTTGAAGATAAATTTCAACGAGTTTTCCTATACATTAATTACAAGCCATAACCTATGTAATTCAACATTACTTAGGGTTAGGCATTTATCATCGATGACAATATATAATAATCCAGAAAAAACAGAAATTCATTGAAAATATGAGGTTTGGTGCTAGCCGTAAAATCTAATTGCTTCCTATTCTATACCGTTTAGGGCTACTGGTACACTCTAATTAAAATAACAAAACTCGGGTGAAACAACCATCAAGTTCACTCTGACTTTTAGTGATTGTTCCGTTGACTCTTGTCTGCAACGAAATAACCACAATTTCTAATTGAAACGATAATATCGATCAATTATTCATGACATGGTTTGAATATTAGTAATTCGTGTTGTATTTCATTTACTTAACAATGTGCTGACTATTAATTTACGTCAAGAAGCATCAATAATATTAATAAGCCAACTATATTTATTACTTTCGTTTGATTACTGGAGCTTTGGCAAAGGTTTTATTCCAAAGTATAAATAATATCGTAGTCAGGAAGTCTAGGTTATGTGACACGACATCCATAAATTTATTACTCCAGTGAAAAACCCAGTTGATCTATCAATGATCATTACACTTTAAGAGTAACTATAAGATTATGAACTCTTAGAAGTATTCTGACTGGCAGACTAACAACATAAACCTAACAAGTTGAAAGTATATAATCTATATTTTTGAAAATCTTAGAATGTTATTTACGATACTGTTTATAATGATAAGAATGAACCTACATAGAATTATTATCACTCATTCATTATTAATTTAGACTTACTGGCGGTGAACTACTTGACCGACTAGCAGATGAAAATTATACGATGTCTGAAGCTGATGCAATCAATTACATCCGTCAAGTATGTGAAGGTATACAACATATGCATGATATGAATATTATGCATCTAGACATAAAGGTAAGCTATTAGTTGATAATTTAAAACAATATGTTTTTTTGGTAATGTTTACATGACATCAGAGTGTACTTAATTCATCTTCGCTGATGTCGTTGCCTATTAGAAATTAATACTGTAAATTCATGAATAATGTGAATGAATGTATTCATTCTGTGCGATACCTTTGACATCATAGATTTATGCTTTTAATAATATTCTTATATCATCGTTGATAACTGTCTCACTCTCAACAAGTCTGAACTACTCCAGTCGCAACTTCTCACCAGAGCTTCAGGAACATTTTGAAGTTAGTCATCAGTGAGCTGATTATTGTAATTGAATTAAGGTGGCTCGTAGGGATTGGCATTAATTTTTTGTTTAATTGAATTCGCTGACAGAGAGTTAAACGTTCACCGGCCTGAAGCCCTTATGGCGGAATTTAGGGTACGCACTGCTGAGGAATCCCAGTGTTCCTTGCCTTTTAGTGGTACCTGAGCAACATCATTCTGTGATGGATTTGACTAGACCAATATCCACTCCGCCTGTAGCCCTCCTAGGGTTGCTGCCGGTCCCAAGCCCGGGTAAAGGAGGAGGGTTGAGCATGGGGCTAGCACCCCCATCCCGTAAAAATCCAAACTTGCTAAAAAAAAAACGCAAACCAGATTAAATAAGATAAACCATTTAAACCCTGCCCTGGGAGTGGAAGGATATATGACGCCTCATGATGAAAGCCGAAATTCTTCGGAAGTCATGAGGCCGATGCCCCCCTTCTAACAACCAGAGCAAATATTTTTATAGGTACATGGAATGTTCGAACAATGTGGGAATGCGGGAAGACAAATCAAATAGCTGAAGAAATGATGAGATACAACTTGACAATACTCGGAATCAGCGAAACCCATTGGACTCAAGCTGGACATAAAACATTGGCTTCGGGAGAGACGCTACTATACTCCGGCCACGAAGAGGAAAGTGCTCCTCACACCCAAGGAGTTGCTCTGATGCTGTCCAAAAAAGCACGTAATGCACTTGTGGGATGCGAACCACATGGACCCAGGATCATCAAAGCATCTTTCAAAACAATGAAGAAAGGGATTACAATGAATATAATCCAATGCTGTGCACCAACCAACGACGGCAACGACGAAGACAAAGATCAGTTTTACGATAGACTGCAATCAATTATAGCAAAGTGTCGAGGAAAGGATCTGACAATACTGATGGGGGACCTAAACGCCAAAGTCGGAATGGACAACACTGGATATGAATAAATCATGGGACGACAGGGACTGGGAGACAGAAATGACAATGGTGAAAGATTTACAAACCTATGTGCCTTCAACAAATTTGTTATAGGTGGTACAATATTCTCCCACAAACGCATACACAAGGCTACATGGGTCTCACCGGATCATACTACAGAGAATCAAATCGATCATATATGTATCAATAAAAAATTTAGAAGATCAATGGAAGATGTAAGAACCAGGAGAGGAGCTGACATAGCTTCAGACCACCACCTGGTGGTTTCTAAAATAAAACTGAAGCTAACGAATCAGTGGACAAGTGGAGTGGCAGCAGTACAACGGTTCAATACAGGCTTACTCCGAGACACTGACAAACTCAACGAATCCAAAATATCTCTCAACACTAGGTTCCAAGCCTTACAAGATCTGCCGAAAAAAGAAGAAACCACTATGGAGGGTAACTGGAAACGAATCAAAGAAGCACTAACGTTAACGTGTCAGGAGGTTCTGGGCTGCAAGAAGAACCATTATAAGGAATGGATCTCCACTGAGACATTGAGCAAAATTCAACAAAGGAGGAACAAGAAGATAGAAATCAACAGCAGCCGAACAAGAGCAGAGAAAATCAAGGCTCAAGCTGAATACTCAGAAGCAAATAAGCAAGTAAAGAAGAGCATTAGAGCTGATAAACGGAAATACATCGAAGGCCTTGCAACGACAGCGGAGAAGGCTGCAAGAGAAGGAAATATGAAACAGCTATACGACACAACGAAGAAACTGGCAGATAAACATGGTAAACCAGAGCGACCGGTCAAGAACAAAGAAGGCAAGACACTCACTGAGATTTAAGGACAAAAGAATAGGTGGGTAGAACACTTTGAGGAACTTCTAAATAGGCCAGCTCCACTGAACCCACTTGACATCGAAGCAGCACCTACAGATCTCCCGATAGATGTCACTCCACCAAAGATGGAAGAAATCAAGATGATCGTCAGACAAATCAGAAGTGGGAAAGCAGCAGGACCTGACAATATACCAGCTGAAGCACTGAAGTCAGATATCGACCTAACAGCAAGGATACTCCACCTTTTATTTAAAAAGATCTGGGAGGAAGAACAAGTGCCGGCAGACTGGAAAGAAGGACATCTTATCAAGATACCAAAGAAAGGAGATTTGAGCAAATGTGACAACTACAGAGGGATCACGCTACTGTCGATACCAGGGAAAGTCTTTAACAGAGTATTGTTGAACAGAATGATAGATTCAGTGGATACTCAACTTCGAGATCAACAAGCTGGTTTTCGTAAGGATCGGTCGTGCACAGACCAAATCGCAACACTACGGATCATCGTTGAACAATCAATTGAATGGAACTCGCCACTGTACATCAACTTCATTGATTATGAGAAGGCGTTTGATAGTGTAGATAGGAGAACACTATGGAAACTTCTGCGACACTACGGCGTACCAGAGAAACTCATCAACATCATCCGGAACTCTTACGACGGAACACAGTGCAAAATTGTGCATGGAGGACAACTGACAAATGCATTTTCAGTGAGGACCGGAGTCAGGCAAGGTTGCTGGCTCACACCTTTTCTCTTCCTCCTAGTGGTTAAATGGATCATGAAAACCTCCACATCTGAGGGAATGTACGGGATTCAATGGACAAGTAGGATGCAACTCGATGATTTGGACTTCGCAGATGATCTAGCCCTTTTAGCATATACACACCAACAGATGCAAGCGAAGACAATCAGTGTAGCAGCAACTTCAGCATCAGTAGGCTTAAACATACATAAGGGTAAGAGCAAGATTCTTAAATACAACACAGGGAGCACCAACCAAATTCAACTTGATGGAGAAACTCTGGAAGAAGTGAATACTTTCACATATCTGGGGAGCATCATCGATGAAAAAGGAGGATCCGATGCAAATGTAAAGACAAGGATTGGCAAAGCAAGGGCAGCATTCCTACAGTTGAAAAACATTTGGAACTCAAAACAAATATCAACTAACCTCAAAGTCAGACTCTTCAATTCGAACGTCAAGACAGTCCTGCTGTATGGAGCTGAAACTTGGAGAATTACAGCAAACATCATCAGATGGATACAAGTATTTATAAACAACTGCCTACGCAAGATACTGAATGTCCGTTGGCCGGAAATCATCAGCAACAACTTACTATGGGAGAGGACAAACCAACTTCCAGCCGAAGAGGAAATTAGAAAAAGACGTTGGAAATGGATAGGACATACACTACGCAAACCATCAGACTGCATCACGAGACAAGCATTAACATGGAATCCTGCTGGAATACGGAAAAGAGGAAGGCCAAAGAACACGCTGCGTCGAGAATTGGAAGCAGACATTAAAAGGATGAGCAGCAACTGGAAACAGCTGGAAAGGATTGCTCAGGACAGAGTTAAATGGAGAACCCTGGTGAGCGGCCTATGCTCCTCAACGAGGAGTAACGGGCATAAGTAAGTAAGTAAGTAAGTAATATCCACGAACCACCTTAGATCAATTACAATAATTTGTTCACTAGTGTCTAACTTTAGGATGTTCCTTAAGTTCTAATGAGAAATAGTCTTATATATGAGAGCCAAAAAGTGAAGTGATTTTATTAAACAATTGATGATTGTTTCTTTCGCGTAGTTGACATTAGTTACTTGTTAGATAGTACTAAAATTACATTGAATGGTATCCAAAAAATTACTGTCAAATTACGTAATCACGTTATTTTCATTATATTTTAGAATTGTCATTCGATTTTTGTATAAATACATTGTTAAAAGAAACCTTAATTTTACAAACAATTCATTTTTTTAATGGACAAGTTTATTATTACTTTGAACTATCCTTAGCTAGTAAGTTGTATACAGCTGAAATTGATACAACGAAATACAATGATTTCTTAGTGTCTCATAAATAGTGTTATTCTTGTTTTATTTAAGCTAACAATGTGGCTGATGTTTGTTGAAAATGAAGCAAGTTTTCAGCACTTGTGAATAGTGCTAATAATAGTATTAGTAATAATAGTAATAACGTTAATAATAATTGCTTGATTCAATATTATATTTTGAGTACATTGTGAAATCCTTATCATGAAGTGTTTCAACGAGTTACTCTTATTATACGTCTTAAAAATGTACTCATAGATAAATTAGAAAAGGATGTGTGTAAAATCAGATGATAGTCACACGAGGAAAGAAAAGCCTTTGCAATTATTAATAACTTATCGTTTCGAAAGCATTAGATTTGTGATTAGATCTACCCTTACAGCTTTTGCTGCATATTATGTGCGCTACATACGGGATTTTCAGAGCCAACATACTTTTATTTACATGGATGAATTCTAAGGTGGCTATTTGTCGTCCATCCTAATCTCTAAGAAGATATACAGTGAGGAAAAATGTGATTAGATGGAGTGATTTATATTTGATAAAATAACATACTAGCCAGTTGTTTTCAGGATTTCCAGATGCTTATCTACAACCGTATTTATGATAACATGAAATATACCACTACATACTGTACTAAATAGCTTTCAATACAGTAGCGAATAATAAGTGATGTATAAAAATTTACAAGTTGTAATATTGTTTCTGTAAGTGTTAAGATTACATAATCACTTTGCATGATATAGTAAACAAGAAAATTTCTATGATATTGACGAAACATACGAAGATGAAAATAGATCGAAAATAAAGGTTACGCCAAAAAAAACGATATTCAACTGAATCATTTTCACAAAATCTTCAACGGTACAAATGCATCCATTTTTATAAGAATGATTAGATGCTTTTCATATCTGGGACTAAAATTAATTTTAACATTAAGAAGAATTTTAGCTATAAGACCATTCTAAACAGTCCAGCTATTAACGTACATTTTCTGCTTATCCATTAATAAACAAAACAATGTAGTATTATGACTTTACTTCGAAAAATGTGATAAATCTATGAGGAACTTATATTGAATTTTTACAAAACTAGTGTTTTTAGGCGTAAGTACTGGAAGATTAGAGAGAATAGTAATTTTAACTTTACGAATAATATCTCAGTTAGGCTATATGGCATGTTGTGTAGTAATTTTTAATGAACGTCTTAGTGATTGACTACAGGAAACTAACCAATGAGACTCGCGTTATGACTATGACCTGACAGACTTGGGAAACACTGATTGGTTGGTAGCATGTCTGAACGGTCAAAGCCTAAGTCAGGGGTATGGTTAAAGAAAACAGCACCAACAAACGAGTGCAAAGACAAACTAAAATAATGCTTTTTGTATTTCGTATACTGGACTAAACAGTAACAGAAAATACAATATACATTGACGATTGAACTAAGGCAGCTATATACAGTAATAGAGATAATAAAGTCATTATAAGGTTACAATGACTAGAGTAGGAAAACAGATCTGATAATACATATCATTACCACGGTTAACTTTGATAATTTCAAATAAATTGAGCATTGGATAGATTGTTTATAATAAGTGATATATATTTGTAAAATTCCAATGAGTAGAAATTAAAATATCTGACGTTTCGCTGCTTAGTGCAAGTCGCTTCTTCAGAGAAATGAATAACCGAATTTAATTAACACAAGAATAAATAATACAATGGAACAAATCAAAAACAAAATAAACCCGTACAATCAAAATGCGAGTTTGATCGTGTTATGATGTTAAGTCATATAGGTCAAGGTGGTTTGAGATGAGACATGTTTGTACATGTTAGTGTGATGTGTGAGGGAAATATGGGAAAATAAATTGTATGTATGTTCATGTGTATGAAATTCGATGTACTTTATTTGTGGCTAGTTGGATAGAAAGTCCATGTTGGGTGAATAAAAAGGCCTTCCTTTTTGTTAAGTGCAGTTGGATTTAACAAAATATGAAGCGCCTCAGCTATTCGTCTTTCCTTATAATTGGAAAAACCTTTTTGAATGATTCGGATATTTTTAATATCGATCTTATGGTTGTGATAGATAGCATGTACTGCTATTGCTGATTTAATTTGTAATTTTTCAAGTTCAACAGGATTATTAGGAGATCGTTTAGTGTAGCTTTCATGTTCTTTGGCACGAGTTTTGATTTCTCGTGAAGATTCTCCAATATAGAAGGCATCAAAATCAACACAACCTAGCCTGTAGACACAATTCTGTGTTGAGGTGAAAGGGATCTTGTCCTTTATTTTAACCAATGCACTTCGAATAGTGTTGGTAGTTTTGTAGAAAGTTTGAATTCCGTGTTGTTTTAGAATTCTTTGTAATTCATCAGTTGTGTCTTGACGGTAAGGTAGAACGGCTGTACCAATCCAAGATGTTTTGACTAATTTACTATTATTTAGTAATAAGTCGTTTTGTTTTTGCAAATTTTTAATAATATTCATTGGAAAATTATTAAGCCGTAGGATGTTGACTATATTTTTGTATTCGTGATTCTTGTCGTCTTCAGATGTAATGAGTCTACTGGCTCTTCTGATTAAGTTTAGAGCCAGCGATATCTTTGCACTGAATGGATGTGCTGAGTTGAAATCGATATATCGATTTGAATGTGTCGGCTTGCGGTAAATTCTCAGATTAAGAGTTCCATTTAAATTTCTTTTTACTAAGCAGTCTAAAAATGGTAACTCATTGTGTTCATTTTCACTTCCTAAAGTGAATTTGATATTCTGAGATAGGTTGTTGATTCGTTTTGAGAATGATCTTAGAAAAGCCTTTTTGATGATGACAAAAGTGTCATCAACATATCTTAGCCAAACCCTTGGTCTAATGACGTTATTGAAAATGTGAGATTCAATATGGGTCATGAAAAGGTTTGCTACAATTGGTGAAACGGAGGAGCCCATCGCTACTCCGTTGGTTTGTTTGTAGAGAATCCCTTTGAACGTGAAAAAGGTTGAATTCAAGCATAGTCTTAGGGATTTCATGATTAAGCTGATACTTAATGGGCACCGGCTAGATAGTGTATGATCATATTCTAGTAATCCATTAATAAATTCTAGGCATATATCTCTTTGGTTTACTTTATATCCTAAATCATGCACAACTTCTCGTTTCTATGGTTTACCAAAAATTCATAAATCTGGTGTCCCACTGAGACCAATAGTTGATTTCACCAACACTCCAACTTATGCGCTTGCTAGATATCTAAGCAACATTTTAAAACCGCTACAACAAAATTTACACAATGTTGTCAAAGACACATATGATTTCAAATCAAAAATATCAGATTTGATAATTGAAGATATTGAAACGATGGTAAGCTATGATGTTGTATCTTTATATACTACTATTCCAATTGATATATGCCTAGAATTTATTAATGGATTACTAGAAAATGATCATACACTATCTAGCCGGTGCCCATTAAGTATCAGCTTAATCATGAAATCCCTAAGACTATGCTTGAATTCAACCTTTTTCACGTTCAAAGGGATTCTCTACAAACAAACCAACGGAGTAGCGATGGGCTCCTCCGTTTCACCAATTGTAGCAAACCTTTTCATGACCCATATTGAATCTCACATTTTCAATAACGTCATTAGACCAAGGGTTTGGCTAAGGTATGTTGATGACACTTTTGTCATCATCAAAAAGACTTTTCTAAGATCATTCTCAAAACGAATCAACAACCTATCTCAGAATATCAAATTCACTTTAGGAAGTGAAAATGAACACAATGAGTTACCATTTTTAGACTGCTTAGTAAAAAGAAATTTAAATGGAACTCTTAATCTGAGAATTTACCGCAAGCCGACACATTCAAATCGATATATCGATTTCAACTCAGCACATCCATTCAGTGCAAAGATATCGCTGGCTCTAAACTTAATCAGAAGAGCCAGTAGACTCATTACATCTGAAGACGACAAGAATCACGAATACAAAAATATAGTCAACATCCTACGGCTTAATAATTTTCCAATGAATATTATTAAAAATTTGCAAAAACAAAACGACTTATTACTAAATAATAGTAAATTAGTCAAAACATCTTGGATTGGTACAGCCGTTCTACCTTACCGTCAAGACACAACTGATGAATTACAAAGAATTCTAAAACAACACGGAATTCAAACTTTCTACAAAACTACCAACACTATTCGAAGTGCATTGGTTAAAATAAAGGACAAGATCCCTTTCACCTCAACACAGAATTGTGTCTACAGGCTAGGTTGTGTTGATTTTGATGCCTTCTATATTGGAGAATCTTCACGAGAAATCAAAACTCGTGCCAAAGAACATGAAAGCTACACTAAACGATCTCCTAATAATCCTGTTGAACTTGAAAAATTACAAATTAAATCAGCAATAGCAGTACATGCTATCTATCACAACCATAAGATCGATATTAAAAATATCCGAATCATTCAAAAAGGTTTTTCCAATTATAAGGAAAGACGAATAGCTGAGGCGCTTCATATTTTGTTAAATCCAACTGCACTTAACAAAAAGGAAGGCCTTTTTATTCACCCAACATGGACTTTCTATCCAACTAGCCACAAATAAAGTACATCGAATTTCATACACATGAACATACATACAATTTATTTTCCCATATTTCCCTCACACATCACACTAACATGTACAAACATGTCTCATCTCAAACCACCTTGACCTATATGACTTAACATCATAACACGATCAAACTCGCATTTTGATTGTACGGGTTTATTTTGTTTTTGATTTGTTCCATTGTATTATTTATTCTTGTGTTAATTAAATTCGGTTATTCATTTCTCTGAAGAAGCGACTTGCACTAAGCCGCGAAACGTCAGAAATTTTAAGATCTGATAATAGTTAATAAGCCGAAGAAAAATTTACAATGTAAGCATTATGTTCAACAAATGCAGTGTAACAATAGGGATTCAGATATCGCGAAGAATAGACACTACATGTTGTGATTTAGATTGTTTGTCCTCTTATGACATAAGTTAAATATAATAAAGTTCCCCTGAACTGCAGTTTTAAATACTGGCTACTCGTTACATATGCATATCTTAACAATACCTCATTTAACCAAAAGTTTTTCATTGATTAGTTTTTTCGAATGTGAATCATTTTAATTCTTATTTCACTAGGTAATTCGTTTGTTTGTTGAACTCTTTGTATTCATTTACTTTAATTTATTAGCCTGAAGATTTAATGTTTGAAACATCAAAATCAAAGAATTTAAAAATTGTAGATTTTAGTTTATCAAAGAAATTAGATCCAAATACACCAGTAAAAGTTAGTCTTTCACATCCAGAATTTGCTGCACCAGAAATTACACGTTCTGAACCAGTTGGTTTTTATACAGATATGTGGGCAATTGGAGTTTTAACTTATCTTATGTAAGTGATTCGTTTCATTTCTAAAATTATAATTAACATTTATTTTTAATGTCTGATCATTTAAGGCAATCAGTAGTAAAATCGAATGATTCTATGCATGGGATACGAATTCATGTCAACTAGCGTCCTAGTTAGATCTGACTGAATCATAATTTTTCTCTTATTCTTGTGTTAATAAATTCGGTTATTCATTTCTCTGAAGAAGCGACTTGCACTAAGCCGCGAAACGTCAGAAATTTTAAGATCTGATAATAGTTAATAAGCCGAAGAAAAATTTACAATGTAAGCATTATGTTCAACAAATGCCAGTGTAACAATAGGGATTCAGATATCGCGAAGAATAGACACTACATGTTGTGATTTAGATTGTTTGTCCTCTTATGACATAAGTTAAATATAATAAAGTTCCCCTGAACTGCAGTTTTAAATACTGGCTACTCGTTACATATGCATATCTTAACAATACCTCATTTAACCAAAAGTTTTTCATTGATTAGTTTTTTCGAATGTGAATCATTTTAATTCTTATTTCACTAGGTAATTCGTTTGTTTGTTGAACTCTTTGTATTCATTTACTTTAATTTATTAGCCTGAAGATTTAATGTTTGAAACATCAAAATCAAAGAATTTAAAAATTGTAGATTTTAGTTTATCAAAGAAATTAGATCCAAATACACCAGTAAAAGTTAGTCTTTCACATCCAGAATTTGCTGCACCAGAAATTACACGTTCTGAACCAGTTGGTTTTTATACAGATATGTGGGCAATTGGAGTTTTAACTTATCTTATGTAAGTGATTCGTTTCATTTCTAAAATTATAATTAACATTTATTTTTAATGTCTGATCATTTAAGGCAATCAGTAGTAAAATCGAATGATTCTATGCATGGGATACGAATTCATGTCAACTAGCGTCCTAGTTAGATCTGACTGAATCATAATTTTTCTCTTGAAGGAAACGCTTATTTATTTATATAAAGAAGTTATGTTTTAATGTAAATAAGATCTTTTACAGTACGAATAAGTCAATCGATTGGTATTTTCCTTCCCGGATAAATAAATATTTAGAAAATCATTATTATATGCTTAATTCCCACAGGTTTGATGTTTTATCAGTTATATGTGTTTGCTATTATAATTTTGTCAGTAGTATATTGATGTATCTTGATTTTCTACTATGTACATGTTGGAGACATATTTTTATTCTTGCTGAATTATGGCTTATTGTCAGATATTGAAACATTATAATTCATGGTTACCTTTTAGCTTAAGCGGGTTGTCACCTTTTGCCGGAAGTACACCAACTGAAACAATAGAGAAAATTGGTAGAGGACAGTTTACATTTGATCATGATGCATTCAATGGAATATCATCCAATGGTAAAGATTTTATTAGCAAACTTTTACAAAAGCAAACAAAGTAAGTTTATATTTCTACTAAGAAATGTATTACCAAACCGTTGCGTTGTACAATCACATTTCTCTCAATGTATGACATATTCTTGTCCGATCGAATCTTTTTATATGATTGCCTTTTTATATTATGTACACATAGCTGTAATGAATAAATCTTTCATTATTAGAATATATTTGGATCTTCCCGTTGATTTGTTATGAACTAAAGTTGATCTATCTCTGACCAGTCCTAAATAGGATGAAACGCCCGTTTTGGACTACACTTTCCAGTCACAATCCAAACCAAACAAAAAATCTTCCAGCTTAGAATAATTGTTTAGATTTTAAAGGATAGATAAAACTGCATTAGTGTTTAAATCATCAACAATCGGATGGTTAAAACAATAGACGGCAATTTTAAAGGGCTATGTCTATGAACTAGATAGACTTCAAGTTCCTTAAAACCTAATCTTAAAATGAATACGTTTTACTGTCAAATAATTCCACGAAAGAAGCATTTTGAAACTCTTAGTTTTCTGTGAATTTTAGTGTTTGATAACTCATTTTAATATCTTCAATTTCCTATTTACTTTATTACTGTTTATAGCCAACGTATGACCATTTATGAAGCATTAAAGCATCCTTGGCTTAACGAAGCAATTACAGATGAACAACGTCGACGAATCCTACCTTCACGATATAAAGAATGTCAAAGACAAATGCACGAACGAATGGTAAGTAAATAACCGGAACAACTTGCATTTCAAATACTCTTAATAAGCAGTCGTTTTGTTCATTATTATAAAATTTAACTAATATAGTATATAGTGAAATGTATCAACAGTTGCATCTACTTTCTCTTATATTATGTATATTTATCAGTGAGGCGGGATGAATTTCTGTTACAACTAGATCAGTAGTCTTCCTATAGCAAATATTTTGATAAGTAATGCATAATAATGTCTTCTATATCAAATTGAGTTCCTTAATTTTGTTGACGTGGAGCTAACACGGCTGCTCAATAATCTCTGATTCCATTGTGCTAATAGCATCGGTTTTCAACGTCAACACAATAACTTAATGTGGAGGGGTAAAAATAAGGTTATTTTGTATTTTTCCTGATTATACAATATATCTTTATCCTGAATATCTTTTGTTTACATACGAGTTCCAGTTTATCGTTTTAGTATGTAAATTTGTATTTGGTACCACTTGAAGTGTTATTTTTAAGTGTAAATGAGGTGTAGTTTAAAACTTGTGATTATAACTGTTAAATTATAACAAATATGTAATTACAAAGAAGATGAGATGATAAACACAGTGAAGATGAGATCTTATTACACAAGACTTTAGAGAAGATTTGATACCACTGCCTATTATTTCCATGTTTTTAAACCCTATAATTCTCGCAACGTATACGAAAGTATGCACCACAAAAGTATGTTTTATTCACTACTTATAAATATTATCATTATGAAATGATATATAAAACTATTCGTAACAGATACAATTCTTTCTTTGAATATTATTCTTGTCATGAATTAGTCAAGCCATAAAGTCTCTGGTGAGCTGACCAACTCTTTCAGTAAAACGTTGTGAGGTGGTCGTACTGCTTAACCTTCATGTGAACATGATTTTAATTTACTGATTAGTTAGAATGCACATACAAGGAATCTTAGTTTATGGTATATAATAAAACTGAAACTGAATGTATAAGATTGTTATATAATAAATTGTTATTAACGACTATTATCGTTATGATGATATGTACTTATGAAATGTAGTTACGATCAAATTTAATAACCTGCATTCTTCATTTCATGTTATTCTCCATGTTTGGTTGAAATACCTAATGAAGTACTTTTTAAGAAACAAGTTTGGAAAGAGTGGATACATCACAGAGTTAACCAGTCTGATATGTAATAAAAAATCATAGTGTACTATGTTGAATTCTGCATATTTGAGAACAATAAGCATTTATATTTTTATTGCTTGATACTTCATATCATTTATCTCGGTACTACATGTTGTATTAATAGACCCTACTACGTTACTAGATTTTTTGTTGAATGAACTATGGAAAGAAAACAGGTACACACATTATACACTGTTTCTATAAACATATTGTGCATTAAACTAACGGCCGAACAACTTTTAAAGTCATTTAAACTTTGCACTGGTATATATTCTTTTGTATAGGGTGATATATGGGAAAGAAGTCCAGCTATTGGTCATTTAGCAAACTATTCATCAATACGTCAAAATAGACGGGACAAATATCATATACATGAAACGAACTTTGGTAGGTGAACCGAAATTCAGACATAAAACTAATTTTGTAAAAAAATGTTTATATGTATACTTGCATAGGTGTTTGCTGCACTTAATGGAACTATTTATTCAACTTTAACATGCTTCTCTTCTATAATATAATTTGTCTGAAAATATATGAGCTTCTGATTCTAACCTATTGTAATTATGTTCATGTTAACATGAACTAACATTGACACGTCTCCTGCTTTAGACAATGGATAATCAATTTACAGTACTCTTTTAGTGTTGTTAACAGAACAACCTTATTACTTTCAATAAATAAAAGAACAATACAGGATGTTAGATTTTTTTATTTCGATAAGATGTTTATTTATTTGATTAGTTTTGAGGTCGAAGGGGGAGAAGGGAGGGGATTTGTAATAAACAAAAATAACACTAAGTTCAAAACCACTGGAAATCAGGGTGCTCCAAATATTATTTGTGTTCTAGCTCGAGACTTCTCATCAGTATGTATTCAATGCTCTATATGAGTTTGAACCTCATAGCCTTCAGACGTTCTGATAAGTAAAATATGGTTGGGTTACTCTGTTGTAATTTGGTAAACAACATTTGTATTCTGAGATAATTGTGAAATAATATAAATATCATACTAGTATTATCCTAATCTCTAAATACTTGATTCTACATGTAATGGATTTTTAATGTGAAGCACCGGAATTCATCCTGAATCATATCATTATTGCTCCGTTTGTTTACCAATTTTAGAGTTACAAATTTTACCCAATCGCATTTGATTTTAGAGCATTTATTTCTTGTCATAGTTTCTGATTCAGTTAGTACAATCTTTAACATCAGTGCTTTTTTTACATAGTCAATGTATTTTGTATTAGTGGATATTGTAATACCACAGTACATTCAGTGATACTTACAGGATTCACCGAATTCACAATAAATGAACAATTAGCTTTAGTGTGTTTAAAAGTGCATTTTTCACGTAAACAAACTACATCTCAGAAGAGAAAAGAAATGTCACATGAAATAAACTATCAGTGAATATCCAATATTTTGAAATAGACTACTAGAATTTCACAAATAAGTATAAGATTCAAACTGTTCTATTTGTGTTATTTAAGCTGGATTGTGACTGGCAAGTGGAATCCAAGACGCGCATTTCGTCATATTTGGGACTCATCAGGTGGACGTACCTGTATCCTAATGTTGATGTTTACAGTGGGATTCGAACTCAGTCCGCCACCGCGTTCACCACTGGACTACTGAGTCCATACAGTTACACTTGTGCAACTGGCACATTGGTATTAGGATGAACTTGTATATTCTCGTTGATTTGTTATAGACTGAAGTTAGTCAATCTCTGCTGTCATATGTGCATCCTGAGCGGAGTGCTTCGATATGGTAACGGGCATATGTTCTATTTGTGTACAGTATTTAAATGATAACGTTAGAAATGTAATTTATAAAGACAAGGCAAAATATTATTATGCCTAATCATTCAATTATTAATTCAATGACCAAATTAAGTGTATTGTTAAAATTGAATTGGTGACTTATAAAATTTTTAAGCTTAACTGACAAATTTTAATTAGTACTTTTAAATAATAATTTTTCTCTTCTTTTAGATCGTAAAGAAGCTGGTCCACGTTTCGTAAAATGGCCTAGTAATCAGTTAGTATTGGAAGGTGAAAATGCTCTATTCAATTGTCGTGTAATGGCACTTTCTGAACCAACTGTTACATGGTAATTTATTAAGTTAAACAACTTCAATTATTTTACAATTGATTTCATGGAATTACATACTTGATTAAGTTACAATTCGTATTGGTTTTAATGAACCATATAAACCCTATCAATAACACTATCATCAATATTCAGCTTTCTGTGGATGTTTTCAAGTCACATTCTAATAGGAGTACCTTCAAATAAATGTCTAACTGCTTACAATTATAGAGTAATACACTAGAAAGTGTTTTTGTATATGCACATAGTGTTTTCTAAACATGATGATTAATCAGCCCACTTTACTCCATTCTTACAGTACAATATGATAATTAACTGTGAGTACTTGTATCAGTGATATTTTTAGTATCAGGTAGTTAACTATGACCTGCTTGTGTCATTTGGGTTAAATGTATTAAGATACTGTTATACTTTTAGTGAATGAATAGAACTTATGAAGAGCATCTTGAATTTCTTTTAAGCCTCTTAGGCTAGAAGTAAAAACAGATTTTTCACATGGAATGCTTAAATTATTTAACTTTACCTCCTATCGATCTCTACACCATTAAGATACTGTTATGTAACTGGTAAAATAATCACTGAGGGATTTATTTGAGCATAAGGTAATATATTCATTTTGTTGGCTCATAACATTTAGGCATTTTGGTGATATTCAACTAACTCAAAGTGTTAAACATATGCAACGGTACGCTGGACATGATTATTCTCTTAAAATAAATCGTGTACGTATGGACGATGCAGGACATTATACTGTTCGTGCTGAAAACAGTTTTGGAAGACGTGACTTCCCTGTCTTACTGTCAGTACAACCACTTCAAGAAATTAAAATAGGTAAGATATTGACGTCAATGAATTATCATTTCCTGTTCATTTGCATTAGACATGCTCTATTCAAAGATATTTTCATTTGTTTGTTATTTACTACAGAACCATTACCTCCGGCACCACGTAAGAAAATTGAACCAGCACCCGTCGAAATGTTTCATGAAGAAGAGACAGCACCACGTTTTGCTTTTCATTTACGAAATCGTTATATACAAGAAGGCGGAAGTGTGAAATTAACATGCTCTGTAGATGGTTCCCCTACTCCAGTAATTACATGGTTTAAAGTAAGATAACAATATTCAAACACATCATAATCGAAGAAACTTAAGTTTTACATACTTTTAATGATAATTTGTGATAGATTAGTAATCGTTTTCTGTGTTTCGGTTTTAACCTATCAACTAAAATTACTAAGCTGTTCAAAAGATACGTCTTTATCTGTCATATACTAATAAAAATCAGCTGTGAAAATTACAGGACATCTGCCCTTATAACAATGCATCAAAGTAATTAGGGTTACTCACTTGGTTGTTATTAAAGCTCCAGACATATAAAGATTCACATCTTTTTTGGTATTTACAAATAGTCTGTAGTACCATTAAATTAACCTTAATATCACTGAACATCAGATCAAAATGGTTCCACTGTGTTGGAAATGATCTCATTAAAGTGTGACATCAAGTAGAAGTCTTAAAACATCGACGAGGGTTGGACAGTTGTTTAATTTTCATCTGACAAAAACAAAGGGCTACATACAAAGTAATCAGTATATATGAAAATATAGGAACTTCTGGTTTCTTAACACGTGCTACTAATCACCACCAAGCTATGATTCCATTATTCAAAATTTATAATATTGCACGTAATACTATGGCATTACTACGTAGAGACTTACTTGTTTTTAAAATAAAAATTTTAAATTGAAGTTTATTTTCAATAGATACATTCAAATATGGTTTTACTTGTACACAGTACATTTAAGAGTATCAACGATGTATTCGAAAATAACTAAAACTACACACTTCTGTTGTCGTTATTGTTATTATGCAACTAATCCAATGAATTAGTTGATATCATACTAACTTAATTAACCTTCATTGTATTAGTTAATTCCCATTTCAGACTTGGAAGTAATTGTTCATTATGTAATCTATTAATTGTTCAACAGTACCACTACATGTAATTAATGCTTGTCGATATTCTTCTTATTGAAAGTGGATGTAAAATATATTAATATGGGGTGGTGGTGGGGACTGCTCTACTCAATCATTTTTACTGATGTATTATTATGCCATGTACTATATTAATAATCTTTATGATTGCTAGTTTCATAATCTTATAATTAAGCTTTTGATGTATTGTTGTAGAAGGATACATTTCATATTGTCATATTTACTCACAATTAATTAGACGAATACAAAGTCTCTTATGTTTAGCTTGCATAAAAAACACTTATGACCTAATAGCTTTTATACGAATTGAAATAGTTTATCGTAAACCCCTAAATTATATCTGTTTTGGACTTAATGTTATGATTGTGCCAAAGTTGGGGTTATAGATGAGGTTAGGTTAGATATCAGTTTAGTTTAGGTTAAAGGTTTCGATTCAGGTATAACGTTTATTGTGTGTCATATGTAGCTTGTTGAAGGAAAACCTAGTATTTTGTATGTTTAGTAGTTTAATTTTTGCTCTATGTTAAAAACAAGGTTTTGTAAAATAATTTTGCACGTTTTTGGCATCACAAACAAGTATCACATCAGATGATTTCTGATGTGGTTCCGATTATCACGATCGACGGCCAATAGCTACAATGGTTATTCTTTACAGACAGTTTAAGAATCGTCTAATACCGCCTATATACGGTACTATAGACAAGTTATTCTTTTATTCTATGGAATATACAAATAAAGTAGCGTGAATAATTATGCTTCACAGTCTGCGACCGTTATTACTGATTTATTGAAATTACCAATGGCTGACTATAAAAACTTGATGTATACATTGATTGATCATAGAGTAATGAAAAATGTCATGTTTGTCTAGTCTTATTTAGTGTTAATCGGATTCTGTGTACCATGTTCATTATTAAAATATCTCAGTTTTAAAATAAATATATTACCAGTAGTTTATGTGAGTGACTGGCTTTTTTCAACTGAGTAGAACTAATCATATAATGGACAACTCTTTATATTTTCCAAACAGTACACTTAGATTCAAGTAGCTTTTTATCAGAGATTAATCTTTCAAACAAATGAAATAGAATTGACATCTTAAATGTCTTTTGGTTAACTTTCTAATCCTTGAACTGTTTGAACTAGTTGAATTAGCTTGAACTTGTTTATATATTAATCTGTTAAGCCTACTTAGATTATACTGATCAGAAAATGTTTAACTAAAGATCCGAAAAAACTCAAGAAGTGTAAAGGTTTAATGGTGATATTATTGAGACAAAGTAATATCATAAGCAAAAAATTAACAGTAACATTTTGTAAAGTTGTGAAAAGCATGGATCCAGTTTAAGCTTATTTACTCTTTGTTTGTTTATATATTACTTTGTTAATTACTTCCGAAAGAACAGCTAAAGAATACGCATTTAAGTGAATCTCTTATAGGTTCCGTGTTTGACTATGAGACATGTGTTATATATGTCGATTCTAATTTAATAAACAGAATTGATGACATTTTTTGAAGTGAAAGAATATCAATTACCCCTTTCGATATCCATTGTCTTAATACAAATGTTATATATTGAAGGCAATCATTTCATTTTGCTCTCATTAATTTTCAATAATCATGGTCTAGTCTATTGTGTTTTTCTAGAACCAAGTGACTCATGAATAAAATTCCCAGTTGTATCCTTAGTATAAGAAACCCATTTACCTAATAGGATTTAAATATTCATCTTTTATTTGATATCACGAATGAATCTGGACTAAGCAGTCATTTAAAACCAGAAAGCATTGAATATCTGTTCCGTGCCAGTATGAATCTCCTAACTAGTGCGCATCTACGACACAACCGGACGGGAAGGGGTGGGATCGGGCTGAGGACTTTAGTGTCTCACTGCAGAACTTTAGCCGTTATACTACCGAGTTGCCATCCAAATGTTGAATTGTCAAAAGTTAAAAAATTACGATTGGTGGATGCTCATTAGTTTAGCAACTAAGCGTTTGCTGTGGAATCCTAGGTCCCTGGGCTCGATTCTTTGTTTCAGTCGTGGAGGTTTACTTCTGAAGAACCCCATACTAAGACAAAGTAACTATCTGAAGCTATTCGGCTTTTAACACTTGTCTAACCCAAGTCGATTCGTGGTGTCAAATTTAATCTCAATTGTCTTCGAAACAGTAATAAATAATGATCTGAAATCCTCAAATTTGTATTCTTGATGCGTTAGCTGCACAAATTTTATGTCAATCAGAGAATTTTTGATTGCGGATATAGACTGCTGAAGATTTAACCGAACTTATTGCTTACAAATGAAATATCTTATTCAGTAAGTAAGTGGATTCATTGTTTTTACGGTCCCCCCTCTCATACACACATGTATCTGATTAAACTATAAAATTCTTATACGCTTTAAGTATATTTTAGCTAATAAATCGAATTTACTACTAAATGTATTACTACTTATAAGGATTCCATCGTGAAAGTCGAGTAAAACTTCTTTAAAATCAACTGTTCTTTCTTTCTTTTGGATAAATGAATGATTTTACACGTTCAGTTAATAAATTAAGAAAAAAAATAGCCACTCTATTTTTATATAATTCAACAGAATGGTAAAGAATTAAGAAAAGGTGAAGGAAATTATGAAATTCAACAAATACTTGGCATTACTTCACTTGAAATATATTCCTGTTCAGAAAATGACTCTGGACGATATTCATGTCGTGCAAAGAATAGTCGTGGTGAAGATGAAACTGAATGTAAAGTTATAGTTGAAGGTGAGTTGTCCATTAAAAGAAAATATTGTATACTGAATTTTTCTAGTACGTAACCACTTAATTTCTAGATTTCATCAGTAAAATCAATCAGTCAGAAATTAATGCCTACTTCTTAAGAAAAAGCATCCGTACATACCATTCTCATTCATCTATATGAGTTAATAAGATTCATGACTTAGATACTTACATTGCTTCATTCAGTTAAACTTATCAGTTTTAAAACCATATATTTTTATTATTATATTCTTTTGACAGCAAGCCGTGTTAAACGATTTCTTGGTGCTCAACATGCTGATAGGAGAATTCGTTCTAGTAGTCAACAACCTACTAGTTTTGAATCAAGAACAGAAAATGACTCTTGGCGTGATGATAAAAGAACACTAAGTCGTCTAACTGAACGACATGCATCAGAAGTACGTGAAATTAATGAAACACGTGATAAATGGTCAAATAACGAAACCAGAGGATTACGTGATTTAATGGAACATAGAACTTCAAATAGTGAAATTCAACCTATTCGAGTTGCTACGCCTAAATTATTACAAGGATTAAAACCCATTACACAAGTTGAATTAGGTAAAAGGTTTAAACTTGAAGCAAGATTTGAACCAACAAATCCTCCTACTAAAGTTCATTGGGTTCATAATAACCAGGTTAGTTGAAAAGGATTACGTAGTGATTGTTTTATGGACGTATTTTGTGATACACCAAAAAGCACTAAGTGCAGAAAGATGAATATATATTGATTATACTATTTTTAAACGCAAAAATCTGCTAACTTAAGCAAGGATTAATTACTAACAATAAATGGGACCAAACTATCAATCCGGTTTGCCAAGTTTAGTGACTAGTTTCCTTTAGTGACTCAATATGCGATATTTGATCTACACTTGCATTGGAATGATATAATAAAGTTTAATACAGTCAGTAATTTGATGTGTATTATTTAGTGGCAGTTTGACCTTGTTTCAACCACATACTATTGAATAACAGATATCTTTATGATGATTTTCAGTAGGATCCTGTTAACTTTTGGTGTTTTCAATGTCTAATCAAACCAACTGTTATATAACTCTTCACTATAATTTGATTCGTTTATTGACAGTCACTGATTGTGTGTATATTTTAATTGATTTCATAATACAGTGATGTACACAATATTTATGAATCACTTAATATTCCACTGACATCACTGAATACATTACATTAATGCAAATATAAAGGTTGTTACACAGTGAATTAAATGACAAATGTAATCAGTTGGTAGCTTTAAATCTAAGTTACATGCTTGCCAGTTACTTGTCATGAAAACCATCTTGAAGCAAACTAATTGTCCATCAGTAATTCCAAACGATACCATCCCTGTCCCCATCACCTACCTTCCTAGTCAAAGTTGCTATGATTGAA
Organism: Schistosoma mekongi; assembly: GCA_034768735.1. Lineage (NCBI taxonomy): Eukaryota > Metazoa > Platyhelminthes > Trematoda > Strigeidida > Schistosomatidae > Schistosoma > Schistosoma mekongi. The sequence continues at coordinate 34,766,260 of CM068307.1, read as the reverse complement.
CTATTCACAAGAATATTAATACTATCAATACTTTCTGACCCCAAAATTCATCTCTGTTAAAATCAAACAGGATTTTCAATAAAGATTATCATAATTATTTAACGTTTTCATTTGTAACTGTGAAATATGTACAATCATTTGCAGGAAATAATTTCCAATGCTAATATGAAGATAACAACATCTGAAGATGGTGAATATAGTTATCTTGAAGTATTTAATGCTAATAATGAAGATGCAGGAGACTATGAAGCTAAAGCTGGAACAACTGTTACACGAACCAATTTAAAAATTGATGGTATGCTTTATGTGTTAATGAGGAATAATTTTGATAAAGTTATGCATTTTGTTTAGTTTCAATAAGTAAGTAACTATGAAAGACTTGATCTCATAATATACTGTATACACATAGATACACAAGTGTTTCTATAGTGTGTTTCATCCTTAAACTTCCTTGTGACTCTCCATCAAAAGAGAACTGAATAAGTGCTCAGCCATATATTGTATTGTTCCTACTTCCTCTACACCTACTTAATCTTATTATCATGAAGTTGAAATTTTATGCTTAACATATCATAAAGCTATTTAACATAATTTCATGAACCACAAGAATTTAATTATAAATTAGTCAGATTTATCGGTTTAAACCATTTTTAACTGATTTTTTTGTTTTCAATAAATAAAACATACTGCCGGTAGTCAAACAACTCTTGCATTTCGTAACTATACGTTCTCATTATTCGATTGAAGTCTTATGTCAGTAAGATACAGCAGAAACTAATCTATGAATTTCAGCAGTTCAACATTGCTTAGTTTCATGCTTTTAAAATATGAATTGTTCCCAGGTAAACTAAAGATTGTTTCTCAACTTTGTAGTAGATAATGAAGTTAATAAAATGAGATGGTTTGTGGAGAATGATATTAAGTTTACTTGATTGAGGCGTCTCCATACTAGAATAAAACAGTTGCCCAGTGCTCTCTGATTATATTTGGTACCATGGTAACAACAATCTGTGGCAAATTCCATCAATTATGTTAATATCAAGCTCTAATCTATCTGAAGTTTATGATAAATATCCTGTTTATGCCTGATATTACTCCTGATTAATAACTTTCTGTTTTACTATACCTTTAGCTCCAGTTAATTCACTGAATGGAATGATAGATGAAATTGATGATGAAATATCAGATGAGTTTTCTAGTTCAGCCGTAAATCCTGTGACAAGTGATAACAACGCTGATATTAAACCTAAGACTGTTGGAATACCACCATCATTTACTGTCCATCCAATCAGCCAAACTGTCAAAGATGGTGATACAGTTTATTTAGAGTGTACTGTAGCAGGCGATCCTATCCCAGAAGCTGAGTGGTACTACAATGATGGTCCAATTCAAGCTGGACATATATTTTCTCAGGATAATGAAACTATAAAACTTGAATTACAAGCTTTATTACCTGAAGATACTGGAACATATGAATGTCGTGCCACTAGTTCAATCGGCAAGGCATCGACTGTTGCTTTTCTTGTTGTTGAAGGTCAGTTGATCTTTTTTCCTATTCTTAATACTTTTGTGTAATGCTTGTTTGAACAAAGAAATCAATATTCGGTGTTTCTAAGCAATCAAGTTTGCTACGAAACTTGCAGGACCTGTAAAAGTTACATATGAAATTTTTAATTTGCATTGGTGGTACGAAGCCTTCAAACGAACACTAAGTAGCTACACAGTACCCTCAAGTTTTAGTAGTTCTTTGGCCCACACATATCCCTTATGTAAATCACCTTTCATATTCTCTGAAATAAGGAGCCAAGGCATTAAACTGTCATTGTAAGATATGATACTCATATTTAACTAGTATTTTTTACTCCATGAAAAGAAAATAATTGGAATCAGGAACCTTAGGTGAAATAAATGCATTAGACGTTTGGTTATTTTGTAAAGAACCACTTTTCTTCATTGACAACTATTATTAACAAAGCAATCAGTCCAATTACCAATTGAATGTCGTTATAACACAAATTATTACCTACAAATAAACTTAAACTTAAATATTTGAACACTTTTAGTAATAAGCATGCAGTTTAGATACTAATTTCGAACAAGTAATTCGATTGTTTGATTGTCATTCGTGAATTCTTACAAAATCTCTTATTCTATTATCTTGTAGCTGAAGATGAAGAGATAAAGGGGCCTAGATTCCTCACTTTCCCACAATCACGTACCGCTGAAGAGGATGAATCTGTTACTTTAAAATGTTCTTTTGGCAATTCACCAGTTACCCAGGGTAAGTAGATAAATAAATTAAAGCTACAGAGAAAGAACGCAGTAAACATTATTTCAAATTTCATCAGATTGACTTGGATTTACCTTGTCTTAAATATAAGTTTTTTATAATTTCAAGTCATATCATGTGAGTGCTGAAGATAACCTATCGTTCAGAAATTTTACACTTATGGGTACTTATTATGTCATAGTTCATATTGTTTATATGCTATCCAGCTTGTAAAGAGTTTTCATGATGTCTAGGTAATCTCTAAACTAATATTATATTCAATTGTTACCTTATAGGATATATACTTAAGACTAAATGGCTTTTAGCTAGTGCCTTTGCGTTACGACGCAAAGAAAATTGGCTGATTGTAGCGAAACGCCTATTGGGTGTGCCTAGTCGATAAATGCGCGTCTGCCCTATGCCCAATCTGTCTCATGCCGGAGATAGAAGAACCAACCTGACAGAATCAGAATCTATTATATTTCCGAACATTCCCTTATATATATACAAAGCCAGACCACACTGTTAACCAATAAGGAAACTAACATTAATACAAAATAGGAGCAAAAGTGAATGTGGACTGGAGTACGTATACACAATTGGTTAACGATAGTTCATCAATAAGAGACGATATACTAACAGTTAATGTGTTAAACGGGAGGATAGGTCAGGTGAGAGTGAATGACAGTAAGAATAAATTGTTCACCTTGAATATAACCAAAAATATTAAATTAGTCTATAGATAAATAGCTGTCGAAGATAATCAATCTTCTTTAGGTGCCCGCCATATCACTTTGTTAATGAAATCGTTAGGATTAATGAACTGTATTATAGTTTCATTGAAGTAGAATAAATTCATTCTCTCGTAGTTCCTATCTTTCCATTTGTTGTCTTTTATTCAAAATATATAAATGAAAATGATGCGTATCCTAAATGTAAGTTTAACATAAAGTTGAATAATTCGAACAATAATCATATGTACAGGTACTAATGAATACAAAGCTTTGAAGTGATGAATGGTTTTTTGAACTGATATTAACATTCAAGCTATATAAATCACTCCAGAATACATCCTAGTATATGAAGCGAATGTTATTAAAGGATGTTGTAGTCGATGATCTTATACTTCAGAATAACAGAATTTAAAAATTTCATCTGAATTTTTTCTTTTTATTTTTCATTTAATTTATTATAGTTTCTTGGTTTCGTAACGGTACTTTATTGGATTCTAATTATGTTGATTTTGATGCATCTGCTCAAACAAGTGTATGTAACCTTCCATCAGTAAAAGCTTCAAAAGATTCTGGAATTTATTCAGTAGAAATTAAAGATAATGAGGATAATTCATTTATCTGTAAATTTTACTTACAAGTTTTACCATCTTTATTAATGAATAATACAAATTCAGTTGAAATTATTTAAAGTTACAGATATTTTGTACAGAAAATATTAACTTATTAAAATAATAATCAATTGTTTTGAAATCTTCAAGATTTCATGTAATAATTGAACATTACGTAATAACTTTACTATATGAAGAAAAATAATGACCATGATTAAACTGTATTGTGTATCCACTTGATAATACAAATGTTCAGTACATTGTATGAATCATTATTATTACCTAATTACTTACCTTACATTTCTTTAAAACATTAGTGATGAATAGAAATATTTTGTCTCTTCCTCTCTCCCTTCCTCCCCCACCTACCAAACCTTAATTATACTAATAAGAAATAATTTGTTTATCAATATCCATGACCGATAACGAGTGTAAATGATGCAAATGATTCAAAAGATAATTACAAACATCCCAGTAAACTACAAGAGATTAGAATAGAAACATGTTTCGTATTCTTTCAGTTCATGTTATTATTTTCTAATTATTTCGAAATGTACGTCTACTACTTTATAATATGATATTTGAGTAATAAAATCAATAGGCAAAACTAAGAAATTAAACAACTGTTTAAGTATATATTTGTAACTTAGACAAATATATATTACTAGAGATTATCATTTTAATTGCTTTAATTTCACCTCATTGTTTCTGAGATTTCTAAACATGATATAGATGTGTTTATTACAAATGAAAGAAAACATATACTATGTGCTTATTATTTATCAATGTTTATCTTATTTCTTAGCATTATTCTTCTTTTTCTGCTTTTTTCCCTTTTGTTTTTTTTTTTGGTTGATTTATTCAATCATTTATCATCCTCTTAGTAAAATGATTTCTTATTCATTTATATACACATGTTTGTTTGTTCGGTTTTGTGATACAGCTTTGTTAAGAATTAAAAATACCATTGCCTTCATCAGACGTCACCATCATCATCATCATCATCATCATCATCATTGACGATAGTAATAATGCGGTTCATTTAAATATTGTAAGAATTCTAAGTTAATGATAAGAAATAATGAAATAAACTTTTATTAAAGTATTAACCAATGTGAAGTAAAACAATGACTACAAATACAGAACTAAATTTTATTTTCTTCCTTTGTTTTGTTTTTCTTTTAATCTAATTTGTATGTACACATTGTGAAACATACTTTTGATATTCTTTTATTGATTCGTTTATTGTTTCTCTTATCCTGTTGATAATATTTTGCATAAATTCACTTGTTTGAACAATTTATCTATGATTTAAGTAGTAGTTTATTTAATGAATAAACATTGAATAAACAGCTTTAATCATTCTATTACAATTAATAATATACATGAATGAGTTGACAATAACAAATAGAATCTGTCTTTATTTGTAATTTTATCATTAAAAGATTACCCTTTTGACTTTATAATTAGAAATAAGCATAAAGCGAAGTAAAACACAATGAATGTAATGTTTGGTTGTTGTTAATTCCCTTGAGAATTACAAGAGTTTACATGAATAACATGTCTGTTTGCATAGTTACAAATGAGATGAACAATAAACAGTTCTCGACTCTTTATTATCCGATATATTATTACTATTATTATTATTATTATTACAAAAGAAGGGAAACACTATCATTATTATTATAGTGCTGTTAATTCTTGCTCTTCTATTATCTGTTCTTTGATATAACCCTATTAAATGTTTTGTTTTTCAACCATTAAAAGTAAAATAAATCAATTTCACATGATCTTTGTTTTTTGATTGTGCTCTAGCCCCTCTCCCATTTCCCTTCCACTTCTTGTTTTCATATTCTCATCTACTTGCTGTCTTCGAATACATTTTTCTTCGCTCTAATCCTATCTATATATGAAATAATTATTACTTATAAACAATTAATGTCCTACATGAGAAAAACAAAAGAATATGTATTGAAAAAATAAAGTTTATTAAAATACATTAATTATTTCTTGATTTTAGGGTGTTGGTAGACTAATTACATAGCAACTAGTATCATTTATGTCTAGTCATTGATACTTATTACATTCTCTCGATTTATTTTGAATCCAGTTACAGAGTGATATAGACACTGAACATTATGAATCCATGGATTTAGATTTCGTTTTATTTGAAACTCATCAATATCGCTTATCTACAATAATGATGTAGATATGATAATTCATGTAGTATTTGAACTCATGCCCTTAAATATCATACTTATAGGTGCCGTGACTCTGAAACATTTTGTATAATTGGGTTAATTTATACTAGGTAGTAACTAATATTAATAAAATGATGATTGAATTCCATCGATCATTTTTAATTATTCTCACTAAATTCTGTATACTCCAAGTTAATAATTAGTAAGGAGTGCAAGCACAGGGTGTGTGTTTTCTATAGTCTGCTATCAGTCACATATACATAGTTCCTTAGATATATATTCACTTAGATTAACAACTATATTTCAACTAAATTTGTTAATTAGCACTTAATCAATCAATGCCTGTTACTCCAAGTGGAGCATAGACCGCCCACCAGCATTCTCCAGCCAACTCTGTCCTGGGCTTTCCGTTCTAGCTCTTCCCAGATGCTGTTCATTCTCTTCATGTCTGTTTCCAATTCCCGACGCAATGTGTTCTTGGGTCTTCCTCTGTTTCTGTGGCCTTTAGGATTCCAAGTCAGTGCTTGTCTTGTGACACAGTTTGATGGTTTCCTCAGTGTGTGTCCAATCCATCTCCAGCGTCTTTTCCTAATTTCTTCCTCAACTGAAAGTTGATTAGTTCTCTGCCACAACAGGTTGTTGTTGATGGTATCTGGCCAACAGATCCGAAGAATCCTACGCAGACAGTTGTTTATAAATACTTGTATCTTCTGTAGGATACTTTTCGTAGTTCTCCAAGTTTCAGCTCCATACAACAGGACTGTCTTCACATTTGTGTTGAAAATTTTGACTTTAATATTGACTGACAGTTGGTTTGAGTTCCAGATGTTTTTCAGTTGTAGAAATGCTGCCCTTGCCTTACCAATCCGCGCCTTCACATCCGAATCAGACCCTCCTTGTTTGTCGATGATGCTGCCCAAATATGTAAAGGTTTCAACGTCTTCCAGAATTTCTTCGTCAAGTGTAATTGGGTTAGTGTTTGCTGTAGCCCCTAAGGTTGCTGCCGGTCCCAAGCCCGGAAAAGGAGGAGGGTTGGGCATGGGGCTAGCAACCCTAACCCGTAAAACAGCAAACGTGCTAAAAAAAACGCTAACCAGTAAAAACCTTTATAATTAACACTTAAATTTATAAAAAATAATTTAAAATAATAATCATTTGTCCAAACAATATAACAAAGTTTGAACAAATGATCCATGTCAAGTTTTAAGTACATTTTTATCTGTTTTAATGCGGTCTCTAGGTAATAAAATAAGATTATGTATATAATCATCATTCACTTATCAATAAATAATTAAGCTCTGACTAAGTATCGCAGAGATTGATAACTGTCAATTTTGATATCACAAACTGGTCGGAATTAGGCAACCACTGGTCACCTGGAAGCACTGGATAAAATGGTTTATTTAAGTATGGGACTCTCCAACAGCGCACATCCACCACCCCGCCGGGAATCGGACCTAGGACCCTATGATTCTACTGAGTTTGCTCCTAAACGTTAACACTTCTAAATCAGTCAACTCGTGATACGTTTGCGCGACCTCTACCATTACCATCGGTAAGTAACAGCCTCACCCAACAAGGTTGAACTCCACTCTCGAACTAACTGAATTAGAAATATCAACTCTAATGAGCCAACTCAGTGGTCTAGTGGTGAAGCGTTAGCTTCTGGGAGGGGAATAAGGTTTTGGGTTCGATCCTCAATGGGGTCATTGATGCACACTGCTGAACAGTCTCGTACTAGGATGAAACGTCTGTCCAGTGCTCCCAAGTGATCAATGGTTGTCTAATTTAGACTAGTTCGTGATATCAAAATAAATAATTAAGTTTTTGGTAGATTTACTTATTGTCAATTCGCAGTTCCCGTTTTTCTTTAATCACATGACATTTTAATTTATATGTTGTTCCTTTTTTTCTGTATATATAATTAGTTAGACTACGAAATTTTTCTTTATTTAGAGATGCTAATATATTCAGAATAATTAACTGAGTGAATTCATGTAAATCACTGACCATATTTATCAGGTCAACTGTGACGATTTATTGATTTATTGATAAATGCTTGATTTAACAAAGTTATTACATAATATATTGAATTCTACGTATAACTTTACAAAAACCTTGTGAAGTACATTTGCGGAACTAGATAGGAAATCAATGAATATATACTACATGTTAAAATAAAATAACTCAGGAAGGGAACCCTTTACGATGAGTTCATCTTAAATACAGAACAGTCGTAAATACATGCAAATATATGATAAGTAATAGGCTAATAAATGTGACCAATGGAGTTCAACCGTGTCGAGTGTGAGGCAGTAACCCACCGATGGCATGGATGGGGTCGCGCAACGTATCGCGAATTGACTGAATAGGAAATATCAACCGTTAGGACTTGATTCAGTGGTCCAGTGGTATGGCGTTCACCGAGGAGCCAGAGGGTCCTGGGTACGATCCCTGATGGGGTCGTAGATGCACACTGCTGAGGAGTCCCATACCAGGACGAGGCGATTGTCCAGTGCTTCCAGGTGATCAATGGTTGTCTGATCCAGATCAGTTCGTGATATCAAAATAATAAATAATTTTTAAAATCTTACAAACCTCTACAGAGATCAATTTATAAGAAATTTACATGGAACGGTCAATTCAGTAACTCTCAGAGATGAGTGGTAATGATGAGTAAATAGAGTTTAGTCTGTCTCTTAAGATAAAGATACCACAGATAAGGAACCAACAGTTTTGGAACTCAACTTTGCAGAAAATGTATACCTTACAGACTTTGTTGAAAAGGACATAAAGGGAAAACTGTTTTTACATAAAAATACTGTCCCGAAGAAAGTAATATATATGAACCATGGATTTACTGAATATATTATGAGCTATTTAGTTAAGAGTCATTTGGAGAAGTGGGTTGGATAGATATTTCTTGCAGTAAATCTCTATATAACCTTCGGGAGACGCTTGTTTATATGCTTCCATCTAAACGACAAACTAACACGTCTGACTAATTCTACATTCATTAACCAGTTTGCCTATTCATAGGTAGCTAGATAAGTAAGTCGTTAGTTGAGGCCTCTTCTTTAATGTATCTGAAGGCTTCGTTCGGCATAGGTGAGTAAATGACAACATAGATCAATGATGTTTAAGTTGGACTGCAACTGGCAAGCGAAATCTAGGACTCACGTTCCGTCCTATTTGGGACTCATCGGTGGATGTACGTGCATCCCAATGTTAATGTTCACACTGAGATTCGAACTCAGTCCACTTTTTGCTAAACGCCACCGATTTCACCATTAGGCTATTGTGTCCAGACAGCCAATGAGTCCCAAATAGGATGAAACGCACGTTTGGGATTCCGCTTGCCAGTCACAATCCAACTTAAACATTACTTGTGTACTGTCGCTATATCGAGGCAATCCGCTCAGGATGAACTTATAGCAATAGAGGCTAACCAGTTTTAGTCCATTACAAATCGACCGGAAGATATAAGCTTTTTCTAAGTAGATCAATAATATTATCTATTCTACTACATATTGTAGATTCATGTCATTCAGCTTCACATTTATTGTTCTACATAATTTACGAAATCCAGTCAAATATACTAAATGACCTACTACTACTTTACATTAATAAATCTGTAGCCATCCACTAATGAAGTCTAACCTGTCTATAAAAATTCATTTTGTTAAATCATCTCTATAGTTGCTTTAGTCTATAGTTTACGTATTCTGTCAATCTACTCTTTTTTTCGTATTGCATTCACACTTTAAATGTTACTGTTAACTTTTACTACTACAATTATTATTATAAAAATAATTGTTCTTACCTTTATTATTATCTTATTATTACAAAGGTTGTCTCTATCCAAACTTATCAATTTTCATTCACTCTACTCTAACTATGATCATGGTTACTGTATCGTCACCTAACTGATTAGTTATGTCTCATAATTCACAAATTCCTTCTTTCAGTTATTGATTGATTAATTATTTGTATTCGTCAAGGACTGAAAATGAAACCGGAAAACATGTAGAACTGAATAGCTGTTTCTTCCGAATATGGAACTTCTCAGCAGTGTATTACCGATTCCTTCAGGAAATTAATTATCTGAAACAAAGTGGTCAAGAGTTTATTTATCATTTAATCAAATTCTTGCAATTATTCATCAACCTATATATATATCATTGTATAGTGTTGAAAATGAACTCTTTATAAAGGAATTCTTCACAGAATAAATATAACCGATAAATTAAATTGGTAAACATAGATTACCACAGTTCGTCAGTTTATGGTGTTAGATGTAGTAGCATAAAATATCAGAAAAGCAGATTGTACCCAGTAAATTTATGACTTCAATACGGTTATTTCTGATTCAAATCTATCTATTACTAGTTATCATGTAACATATTTCATAGATGACATTAATCAACTCATGCTATTCGTCTATTCTGACAAATATAAAAGAATTGATAACAATTTACGCCGTCACTATTTGTACTACTGTTAAATCATTGTCGTGTTACTAAAGTGTATTCAAATAACTCTTATATTCAGGAGGGGGTAGGGTTATAATTTAGTCAGTTACACAAGTAACATGTACTCAAAATAAATGAAGTAGTTTTCTGAAAAACAGTTTACAAAGTTAGTTGTTCTTCTTGAATCGTCCAGTATGACATTAACAATTAGAATTCAGGATATCTGTTTCTTCCTATTTATGTATAACTTATCAATTGCATTTATCTGCATCCATGTGTTGACGTTCATATCAGGACACTGAAATTCAGAAACAATAAACTGACGAGTTATAAACAGCATGAAACATGCATTCTGAATGTTGTTTGTCAATCATAATTCAATTTTGATCATAGCTGTATCAAGATAATTCTCACAGAGTGCATGCATAGCAGTAGTGATTGATCAATTTTCCTCCATAATACCAACGGTAAGGCATGGTTGCTTTTAATTTGAATATGCATACCCTTCACAGAAGTGTATGCATCTTGTTTATGAATGAAAATTAATATAATTCAAAGTCATGTAAGTCTTTATTTTGCAGAAGAAAGAAATAAACAGATATTGCTCTTGGATATGTAAATCATTGTAAGAGATGATAAGACAATCAACCCAACGAAAATCTATGTGAATATTAGAAATAACCTAGTTTTCATACATCTTATCTAGTCCAGTAATGAGTGAGATTTTTTTGAAAGGTCTATTTAATATAATCAACAGTACCTACACATAAGATGATATAAAGGATGGGGTGATAATGTCAAGTGAAAAATTAACACAAAGCAGATACTTATGTGAAAATTAAGTAGTACGTTGAAATCTACTTCGCTTTATGTATTAACATGATATATTTACGTGATTGCATCATTCAAATATGAGTCGAACAACCGTGTATTAACATCTTACTGTTTAGTATCTATTACACAATAACCATAATTACAATTGAACAAAAGTGTTTTGTTTCATTAAGATTTCAGACATGTTACAAACAATTGTTTCCCAAACAAAAAGAGTTGTAATCACAACATAAAACCGAAAGCGGTTTGACCTTTAACTGAATGTTTGCAATGAAGTCAAAAACCTCAATCGTCTAATATGTGCAGATGACCAAAACATTTATTATATTCTATAATTTAACGTAAAGCGGAGGTGGTTTATAGGATTAAACTAAAAACAATCCCGTTAGTGTTATACCGAAGTGTCAAACATCTATATTTGTCAAGACTATAGATAAAGAAAAAGTCAATCTCGAGCTTATACAATCAAAATCACTGTGTTTATATTAAATTTATTATAGATAATAATCGGACAGCTCTAATTTTTAATATCTAATGTGATGTAACCAGTGATATTTTTTCGCTGTTTCCAATTATCGAATCCGACCTTTGTATTTTACATATCATGAGTAAATTAACAAATAAAAGTATCCTCTAGAACTAAATGATCTAATAGACGACATATTAATATACTATAAGATTTCCTCATGCTATAATTGGTATTTTAGAGAGTATGGTAGTACCCATGATACCACGTTGTATTAGTAAACTATCATAAAGTACATTAAACAGTAAAAGTTGATTGTAAAAATAGGCTTTGATTATCCTGCATGTTGTTAAGATATTAGAAAAGTTGGAATTCTAATGGTAAGATATTCAAATGTATCTAGTTACTAGCGTGAATTCAATCATTCGTCAAAGCTGCCTAGACTGAATGGATTTAGTTTCCCACTTTGTTACTGAATAATTTCACTTGACCTGTGAATTAGACATTCTCAACTCAACATATGTCAATAGGTTGGAAACATGCACCCCCTCAGTATGATTGAATCCATACTTTTATTAGTGTACTTTTCTTTGATAACCCCTTATTACACGGTTGGACTTAAACTTACTGTGGTCTGAATTTTTAGCTTCTTGTCATAGATAATAGGTAAAGTGTTATTGGCTGATAACTGAAAGGGATGGAATTTTCACCGTAAAACTGCTATCAATTTGTATCCCCTGAAATCACCTGTTAGTGCAGTCCGATTAGTTAAATAAAACTGATCTTATCTGCTTTTGATTAGTTGTAAAATGTCATCAAATTTTCACAAAAGAATCATTTTTACAAAAATTTTTTGGGAAAACGCTCAATCTTGTTAACTTGGATAAATGATTAGCGAACGAAACACAAATGGAATACGTTACTTGTATTATAGGAACTCTATTATAATCAACTAGGAATAGTATGATTCTAGTTCATATGGAAACAGAAATCACGAATCGTAAAGTGACAATATACCGCTTCTTCAAATTCACTGACTGCATTCTTAAGTGCATTTAGTGATGGAAATACAACTAAGAATAACATAGTCAAGAATAAGTTTTTTTGTTCTGTTACGACACTACGCGTTGACGTTAAACCAATGCTATCGTTGGTACGAGATTCGTTACCAGTTTAGTTTAAGCTCATAATGTTAGAAAAGTGAACACTCAATTGAGGTATCTCCATCTTATAGAATGTCAATGAATTATCAAACCAATAAGATAAACTAACTATTTTTCCATTTGACGACAAGGACCACAGTGAGGGTTAGAAAAATTTTAAAACGTGAGAAAATTTCCTAACCCATTAATTTTATACCACAGTGAGAATAAGTATTATCTTATTACACGACTAATTTTGGCATTATAGAACAGTTTTTCTCACCACCCTCCCTTACACACACTTTTATTAGTCTAACCAACTGTCGTAATTTATCCGTTGGGAAATTAACAGTATTCGGAATTAGATCATTGTCACATTTCCGAGTTATTGAAACTGAAAATTGTAACTGTATAATAATGGTCCATATGACCAAGTGATTTGTCCTTACTCTAATTTTAAGATCAAATCAAACAAATTAGAAACCATAACTGAAATGAAACTATGGAGACCACATTATCAGCATGAAACTTATTTATTAGTTGAATTATAATTCTATAAGTTCGGTAATCAAGGTAATAAGCAGCATTCTTTTCTATAAAGTCTATTCAAGTTATGTACTTGGAAATCAAAATTAATTGTTAACTGTAGTGGGTGTTGTATAATATAAGTAGACATGACTTTTAACGACTACTAGTTTATGACTTCAAGAGGGCTATCACAACAAAAGTGTTAGCAACAAATTGACCTCTGTGAATAATGCTAACTTCTTTAAACTCATACATTAGTTGAAATGTTAAACGTAATTAGTGGAATTAATGCAGGGTGAACTCAAACCTACCAGATGTTCAGTCGAAGAATATGTAATGTATTAAAGCGTATTCTTCTTTTCTATAGTTTTCATCCCATAAAACCATCACGAATATTGGTATCTGTCTACGTGATTTATCTTGGGATAACTAATTAAAATAAATCAGGATTATTTTCTGATAATCCATGTTGTTTATGTGTTAAGTATATTTATGCTGTATCACCAAGTTTATAGCTACTTCTGTAACAACGGGACTGTTTGGAATAGCTGATTTATGCGTGTATCAAATATGACTGAGATAATTATATCATCATCATGACAACAATTAGGAACCACGTATATTTAACACAGCAACAGCATATTTCAATCTAAAATTGACTGAATTGGAAATACCAACCGTTAGAAGCGATTATTAGTAAAACGTTCGTCGTGGGGTCAGAAAGTTATGGATGTTCGCTGTTGAAGTTTCATACTAGAACGAAGCAGCTGCTCAATACTTCCTTGTAGTCACTGGTTAGTTAATTCAGACCAATTCATGATACCAAATAAACATTCAACGACCTCCACGGCCCCTAATTACACATAACTTTTTATTAAATAAAAAAAACAATCACCTTAACCAGATTTAGCAATATTCAATTAATTTTCAGTTAATCAGGTCTCATTAATTAACCTTTGGCAACCAAGAAAATCTCTACCTATCAGAGTAATTCATTTACACTTCAATAAATCACTAAATTTATAAAAATTTATAAAATCGATATATCGTGTACTAAATGTTAATGCTTCTTTTTTACATACCTGTAAACGTTTGTTTGTGTCTTTGACTGTGTTAATTCTATCGATTTTATTCATAGTAAACATCGAAAAATAAATGGACACACTTTGAGACGTTTTGTGCAATTCATGAATTCATTCATTTCCGTTTATTTCTATTTATAACAACCCTCGATTATTACTACAATTCCGAGTTATTTTATTACAGTTCAACTTCAAGTTCAGGTAATATACTCATATTACAATTCCAGATTGTTCCTGCATACTTCAGTTCAAAGTCCGAGTGATGATTACTGTTAACTTTCAATTCAGTACAACAAATTCCGTGTGTTTATCAGAATGTTTTTAAAGTTATTATTAATATAATTCACTTATTCTGTATAATATGTTCAGTAGTGACTGTTACCAATTTCTTTAGAATACCATTAATCTACATTACTAAGTGTTAGGAATATTAGAGAACAGTTTTACATTCTCATATTGCTGATATTAGGAGTCATTTGGACTGCCTCTACTAGTATCTGTACATTTTGGAAATAAACCTCACTTCATACTCATTGCAAAAGTTAAAGAATATGTCGACCAAGTAAATCAGTGGATAGTTGGTTGGTATTTAAGAACAAAAACACTGAATTCATATTCTAGTGTGATCATAAACGTTGGAAATGAAACACTTATCCTCGGATTTGATTGCACGGGATGATACACGTCTCAAAATATTGTTAATAACAACACTAATTTGTTCTTAGTTAAAACATGAATATAAAGACATTTCGGGAAACAAAAAGTTCTTTTCGATAAGATCATTTACATTAGCTATACATTTATATGTATGGTGACCCAACAAGTATATAGTCTATTGAAAGCTCTTTCTAAACATATATCCAAATACTTTAAGTTATAGTTATCATTAAAGAAATGTAATATTCCTAATAGCTCAATTTTGGGAACATTTAGCGATTATTGGTTACTCTACTTGATCATAAAATCTCTTCATATTCATCTACACATTAAAATGACTGTGTTCAATCAATAATTTTTGCATTTCTATGAAGTTAACTTAAACTCATTATAAGAAAATAATGTGTAACATATTTCCATATAACCATAATTATGAGATCCTTATTTTTGTTTCTAATCAAAAGTTTTAAAGATTTTAATAAATATTCTTTAAAACACCAAGTTATTTTTTTTTCATTTTCCTATAAATCATTATGTAACCATTAATGACATAACTACTACTTTATGATGTAATACTTTATTTCTATTATTCATTATACTATTATATTCATTAACTAACTATAAATAGAAATAGACAACTATTGTAAATGATTTCAGTAAAAAGAAAATTTTATTTTTTCACTGTAAAATCTGTTTTTATTTTTTTTTTGTTTTTTTATTCATTGAAATAGGAATATTGACAAATATTTATGGTAATTCAAATTCTGTAAAAGTGTAAATCCCATTATTCATTTTAAAATAAAATAAAAAAAAGATAATGTTTATGTTAATATCTATGGTGAATTTATATACAAGATGTATGTTATTACAAAAGTTTTGTAAGATAGATTCATTTAGATGACGTTAATTGTCGTAGATCATTAAGCTAAACCTATTTATATCATTGTATCTAATCAGTTTGTTATTTTTTTTTGCAACAAAAATGATTGATGATGTTGCCATAAACACGATAGTTAATCTAGTTTTTTTTTTGAAAAAAGAAAAGAAGTGAAAGAATAAATGAGAAAATCATGCACAGAAAAGAAGTATTAATAGAGGTTGGAGGAGGGGGGGGGAAGTCAGTAATTTGATTAAAACAGTTATTGTTCTATCAGTTATAAATGTTATTTAATCAAAACACCTTTCGTTTAAAAGTAAAATTCAATGAACAACTTATAATATCAAAGAAGAAGTACAGAATATTAATGACAGTCGGTTAGATGTATATCCAAAAAATATTCACTATAAAACAAAGAAAGTAATACCATGAAACTCTAAAATAAACAACTTATAACTAAAATCCTGTTTTCATCAATCCAATTATTATGATTTCAAGAAGCTATGGAAGAATTTGAGTTATTTATGGAAAAAAAAACATGTATTTAACTTAACTGGTTTTAGTATGTATCACTGAGTACTCGTTATATTACTTAAGATTAGATCAATGGTCTTTTGATGTAAATACCAACGAATTGCGTAATTATGCAGACTAGTGTATAGTAAAGGCTAAAAGAAAGGTTTCCAAAAGGTTTGCTGGCTTGTTTCTGCTTATTTATACTCAAACAGAAAGCAGAGTTTATGCAGCTACAAATGCCAGGTGTATATTTATTTGTAATATAGTTCGATGATCATACATTGTTATCAATGATGATTGCCTCACACTCGACAAGTTTGAACTCCACCATTGACGACTTCACACTAGAGCTTCAGGAACATCTTTAAGTTATTCACTAGTTAATTGATTATTATTATCGAATTAAAGTGGTTTATAGCGGTTTGTACTCTACTAACATTAATGTGTAAAGAATTTAATCAACTAAAATATAACACCACCTAAATTATCTTTAAACTACTTAAATTCTCCATGTAATATTTTGTTGATTTAGTTATTTCTAAAGTAGAAATCACATAAGTTGATATGTATCTTTTAAAATTGAATCTTTCAAATGTATCATCTTTTCACCTATCAATTCATATTGATTACAGTTCAATAATATCAGTGAATAATTGATAAAATGACAAAAGAAAACATTCATTCTGATATTCTTGTAACAAGTTTTATTGATGATATTATCAGGGCATATATTAAGTATGATATCAGATTATGTAATCTGTTATTTGATTTCGATTGGATGGATTAGAATAGACATGAAAACAAATTCCCTTACCCCCCCAGTTCTATTTCTAAATATAAATACCAATCTCTGACATGTTAATTACGAATAAATTAAACATTGAACGAATTATTTGTAACATGTGGAAAACTGAACTTCTAACAGTGCTTAAATAGCTTCTTTAGAGAATAAATGACCAAACTAAGATAATAAATGTTAAGCGCTATGTGTAAAACAAAAGCAATTCACTTTTCCACTTATAAAGACGATATAAATGGATCATTATTTTTATTTGTTGTAAATTAATTGAGTGAGACTTGTTGTTTTTATTTATTATAGGTTAATAACTACAAAAGAGTGAATAGATATTTAATCTTAGTATATAACTCTTTATCAGTGGCTACCCCGAAACTTAAGCTGAGAAATTTAAGTCTCGCTGTGGAAATATAACCATCTGCATCATTATACCGGTCTCTAGTGATAGGCTTCTAATTTTAATCACTTTATGATATAGTGAGATAATCATTCAATACCATTAGTGGGAGCTATATCACTTCCTTAATCACTAAACTCTACTAGTTACGAATCCTTACTATTAAAAAGTTCTATACAATGGATTAAATAACCATCAAGTTCTCTCTAGTTTACATTGGCACCAAACCCAGGTCTATTTGAAAAAGAAATAACTATTCTTACACTTTTAATTGTCATTACTTCAATATATCATTCTAATCAGGATCACATATTCTCATGCATTTTACTGGTTATCCACAAGGACGAAATAACTTTCTACTATCTTTTCATTTCTAATGGTGCTCAGTCAAGTACATAATGGAAAGAGTATGATCCTCAAATACAACACAGGGAGCACCAGCCCAATTAAACTTGATGGCGAAACTCTGGAAGAAGTGGATACTTTCACGTACCCGGGAAGCATCATCGATGAACAAGGAAGGTTCAATGCAGATGTAAAGGCAAGGATTGGCAAGGCAAGGGCAGCATTCCTACAGTTGAAGAATATATGGGACTCAAAACAACTGTCGACCAACCACAAAGTCAGACTCTTCAATTCGAACATCAAGGCAGTCCTGCTGTATGGAGCTGGAACGTGGAGAATTACTGCAAACATCATCAGATGGATACAAGTATTTATAAGCAACTGCCTACGCAAGATACTGAATGTCCGTTGGTTGGAAACCATCAGCAACAGTCTACTATGGAAGAGAACAAACCAACTTCCAGCCGAAGAGGAAGTTAGGAAAAAGAAGTTGGAAATGGATGCGAAAACATTGCAGAAACCACCAGACTGCATCACGAGACAAGCATTAACATGGAATCCTGCTGGGAAACGGAAAAGAGGAAGGCCAAAGAACACACTGCAGATTGGAAGCAGACATAAAAAGGATGAACTGGAAAATGGAAACAATTGGAAATGATTGCTCAGGAGAGAGATCAATGGAGAATACTGGTGAGCGGCTTATGTTTCTCTGTGAGGGGTAGCGGGCGTAAGTAAATAAGACTAATTGTCCTATCATCTTGAGTTTATGATCAATTTTATCAGACAGTTCTGCAATTATTTATTTGATATGTTTAATTAAATGATAACTTTTCTAAACACATTTATCATTCAAAAATACTTTTGATTTTTGTCTTAGATTTAACCCACTTTTCAGCACATGAACTGATCTTTGATCGTGTATTCCGTAATATAATTGGTTTTAGAATAAACTGCTACGGAATAAATCAATGCTTATTTTGGCATTTATTATACTTTGATCTTTAATAATAATCAATGACTAAGAGCTTGAATGTATTCAATTTCTCATTTTGTTCAGTTGGATTTAACTTTAGAAGTTCATATATTGTCTATTCAAGTTCGGTTGCCTACAAATATCGATCCTGCACCACAATAAAGTGTATTATTCGTAGATGAGCTAATAGACCTATCTTCAACGGTTAGAGGAATCATGAAAGAGATATAACTAACAAATTTAATATAATCAAGATAATACTTTTAGAGTAACCGCCTGTAATATTGAATGCAAAGATTACTTACAAAACATAAGGTATTACTGATAAGTATTCATTTCATAAAGGATCTAGCAGTAATTAGGAAAAATATTTCTCTTAGCTACTCATTTTATTTTTCACTAGGTATCTAAAGTAATGACTTAGCAAGGACAAATCTTTATAAGTCACCATGGTCCATATTTTAAAGTTGAATTACTTTTGTGTAACAGGTTATACTGGCAACACTAAGCATTCACCTTGCAAATACACACATGGACATTTAATCAATTTGAGCTTGATCTTATTGTTTAGATTAGACAAATTGAATCTTTCGATTTCACTATCGTCTCAACTACCCTTGTAAATTTTTAAAGTTGATTTTGTTAAGTGCTTGTTTTGTCTTCATATTATTCAAATAGGCTATTATTTTTTGCATTATCTTCTCATTTTACTTTCACCTTATCGGTTCTGATTACTCTCCCATTACTATGTAGCACATTCAACATTTAGAAGCCTAGATGAACTTTCCATATTTTAGTTAGTGATCCAACACCTCTTTATTTTAGATATTATGTGTAAAATAACTGTTTGTATAATTGAGCTTCACAGTGAAATCGTCTCCACTTAACTGTTTTAAATGATCGTTCTTTACACCAAACACGTTTCTTCTTCATTTGCTCCTTTGAATGAAGACAAGTGTACTAAATATCTTAAAGTTCTTGGAAAACCGAAAATGTCACCCTATGGTTGTGGTTTATAACCTATGTGAAAAATATTTCATTTAGTTAAAAAAACTTAAATTATGCATTGAAAAGAAACCATTTACAACTATTCCCTCCTAAATTGGCTATTGACACAGCTTATATTACAAATGAATAAAAAGCTTAATATTCCTATTGGCGATAGGTAATAACTTTACGTGACTGTATTCATTACAGAATGGATTTTCTTTTCACTCTTTTAGTTACCTCATAACTGGCACATAAGTAAAACATTCTTATCACTTTATTAACCATTCAACTAATTTACCACAATCGCTTGTACAACTGCAATATTATTGCGTAACACTACCATTTGAAGGTTAACATGAAAAAAGAAGTTGGAAGAAACTGCTTCTAGTCTCTAGTGATTTTCTAGTGTTTATTCGTTAGAGAACCTAAGGAATTTGTAATTAGGTAAAAAGTATGATCTGATATCCATTTGAACAAATTATAGGCTGATTTTCATATTTTGCTCGGTTTTTTGTGGAAAAGGTATCATAAACGTTATTTTGCAGAAAATTCCAAAGAACTGTTCGAATTTGTTTAAATTATGGATAGTAAGGGAATATTCCTGATACTCTTTTGAGCCTATCAGAATCCTAGTGATAATGATCAGTTGTAGTTTTTGTTAATAATGCAAGAAAATTTGAAATTGCCTACATATGTATGTATTGTCTACTTTGTATATTATGGATGTTTATTAATGCATACTCTATGAAGGTTTAAGTAAGCTAGTAAACACATTGTTTCATTTTACAACAAGTGAATAATCAAACTGACCATTGGTAGTAATTTGAGTAAAGATGTAATTCTGAAAAAAAATCATCAGTTGAAATTTTACCACTAGGTCACATCTCAATTAGTGTAGTGGGTTAGGCGTTCGTTAGTCTAAAGAATTTGAGTTCGATTACTCAGGCGGAATCAAGGATGCAAACTGATAAAGTGTCCCATACTGGAATGAAATAGTCAATGAGTGCTCCATGGTTTTCATTGGTACCTTTTCAACATCAGTCTGTTACGATTTTGATCAAGTGAATTTACAAATACCGAACATTATAATTTATTATACAATTATTTATTTAAGAGCCGCAAAATAGTGCTAGTTAAGGCTTCTTTTTTAATTCATATTGTACATTCATTTAGAAATACAAAGTTAAAATGAAATTTAGTGTTGATACTGATTCATAAGTTAATAGTCAATGACAACCACGTAAGATTTAAGCTAAATAACATCACATTCACAATATTTTGTCTATGAAAAGCGCTTAACTGTACATCATAAGTTGAGATTTAGTGTTTCATGCTTTTGAATTCATTTGTTATGTGGTGTATCCTGTGAAATGAACTCCTAATCCAATCTTCATATAACTAAACGTCAGTTAAAGGTTTCAGTGAAGCTTTTTAACGTTAGATGACTGTTGAATATGAAGAACCACTTAATTAATAACGATGAAATTTATTACCTTTTAAATTTGAATAGGATGAGAAATGATCTATAAATATCAAAGGCATCCACTGGAGCAAAATCTACCTTAATTATTAAGAAGTTGGTTTTCCATCATTATCTTGGGTTGATTAATATTATATAATAAGTTCCATGTTATTTATTCTTAAAGTCAATTACTAACCAAAGTTCGTTAAAAACTACTTTTCACTGGATGTACTTAAAAAAAGTAGGTTTGATTCAGTAATAAGCCATGATTAATCTTGGTTGTGAAGGCACAGCTTACTTGTGCGCAGAAACGATTTATAAGTAATTTTTATAGAAATAACACTGTATTCATTATTGCCACTTTGAGATTTTAATCTAAGCCTTTGGTAGTATTATGTTATCTGCCAAAAATGGCTTAAATATCAAGCTTCCTATAGTTAATGCTCGCAGATATCATCGTCAACACTTTATTCTTCTTAAAGTTTAAGCTATCTAGAACTCTTTTACAACTAAACCATTTAGTACAGAGCACAGCATTACTAGAATTATTTAGCCGAGTCGTACATTATGTCGTTACCTATGAGAACCAGGAAGCAGTAGACAACAGTTTTGTCATGACATGAGACTCACTTCCATCTTCTGACCAAGAATCATTACATTAAATTTCAAATCGTGGTCTAAATACTTGACTCTCAGGCCAATGATCTGGGATCCACGGGTTTCTAACTTCAATTAAAATGTGAGTAGTTGAGTTCAACCTTGTTGGGCTTGTGGAAGCTAACTATTATGATATTAGATAATGATCACTAAATGAATCTCGAATAAACTGAAATGTAAAATTTTAGATAGTAGATTGCAGATTTAATGATTTAATGCTCACCACAGAACGTGAAATTCTTGAGCTGTTTCCCTTCTAGAGACATTGAAGTGAAATAATGAAGAGTTCAATTCTGGGACGAAATATTTGTCCAATATTTCATAGTTTTCAATGATTATTTAACATGTAGCAGTTTACGATTTCAAATTCAGCCTGCTTTATAACAACGAATCGTATTGATGAAAAAACAAGCGAGTCGAATTGATTCGGTTTGTGCTGATTGGTATTATGTTTAGTTGGTTGAATTCGTCACAGATTGATGTTAGCAGGATACCAATGAAAATCAGGTAGCACTAGACAGCTATTTCGTCCAAGTATGTAACTCCTCAGGATTATCCCACTGAAATGAATAATTACTAAATTAAATAATAAATGAAATATATTTAATCTCAATAAATCATTCAATGAAAAAATATATGAATAACTATATGCTTATATTTTAGTCGATTTCATGTGCCGTATATAAATAAACGGAACCATTGTCATCTAAAATATTCCCTTGAATAGGATCATAGCGTATATGCTTAATATCGACTTCCCATGATTTCTGATCATTTACAACATAAACAGTATCTGTTTGAGAATGTTTATTCTTTGATGTCCTACTTTCATCTCTTTCTTTTCTATGTGGTATTTTATGTCGATCAATATAATATCTAGAATTATTCGAGGTACTTTGAACTGGTTCAATCATTCTTCTATCATTTACGAAATTATTACTGTCTAAATTGTTACTAATATATGATAAAGGTTTATGCTCAGTGTAATCTCGATAATATTGTTGAGAATTTTGTCGTTGATGTTGTTGCACCAATATTCTATCTGGATGATTCATTAGTTTCATATCATTTTGATTGTGAAGATTATGTTCTACTAAATTCTTTAAGTTTAAATCATTTGTAATGTGAACATCTTGATTTTTATCAGTTAAACGTGTTCTATTGAATGTTTTACTCAAAGGTACTGACTCTTTACAATTTGTTCTTAACTTCTTTATCATTGGTTTATTTGGATAGTTAATTTCTTTACTCAAAGTATACTTCCATATTAATGATTGTGAATCAATAAGTTGTATTAATCTTTCTACATCATAAGCATGTTTTGTTGACATGACAACAAATTGTTTCTCAGCATAATCTTCATCATATAATCCAATAGCAAATCGTAAATGTTCTTGATTTAATGTTAAAAATTTTTGTACAGATTTATATTTAATTGAATGTTCAATACGATATGGCCACCATGATGCATTTTTTAAAATTAATGATGTATATGTAAGAAGTAATTTAGTTTTAATAGGTTTTTTTGGTTCTTTCCATGGATTCGAATAGTATTGTTCATAACGATATTGAAATATTGGTGTAGAATATTCATCATTAATACGTAATTCTATATAATTTTCTAAACGTATTGTAATACATAATAATGGTGTCATAGTATTCAATGGTCGTTTATTCATTCTATTCAATTAAATAATCAAAATGTATTCATATAACGTATATATTACTTTTCAATTAAAAGCAGTGAATATTCAATTTGAGTACAGATATGTTTTTATTTTGTAAAAAGAAAAAAAAACAAACGACATCAAAACAACATGGTTACATAACTGATTGCATGCTCAAAATGTTGTAAGATGAAATAGTTTAGTTATTTCGAATTACATATATATATTTGTGTACATGGAAACAAACAGATATAAATCGGATCAATTATTATTGTATAAATTATCGATAAAATGTATTATCCATGATATTTATTTAGTAGATTTTTATTTTTAAATAACCAATCAGAATAATTGTGTAAACTATTTGTTGATTCTCGAAATAAAGTAAGGTAACCATGTTGATTAGTAAACGTTGGAAACAGTTTCTATGTGGAGAGGGGTGTAAAGATTGGGGGGGGTAGTGATTAAAACATGAGATATGTGGGTGGATGACAAATGTATCATAAACCACACGTACAATTGTACTTGCATGATTATTTATTCGAAATAAATAAATAAATAAATCTTGATAATTCACCGATTGACTGAATGCATGATCAATTGAGAAAATAGTTTATATTCTTCATTTAAAATATCCACTAGGAACAAATACAATTATAGAGAAACATTTGGTGGAATTGTATTCTTTGAGCTGGTTGCTTCCATAAAGAAACTTTGATTGTTATTCTGAACAACATAATTATTGCCTAGTTCATGTAGAAGTGGATGATACAGTTATACCATAAGTATTGTATCAGAAAATTTGATTTAACATAGAGAACTTTATTTGATCTATCAACTAACACAATCTAGGTTAACTGTTTTTATAGGATTAAATAGTTCATAGAAGAAGCGTTGACATATTCTAAAGATGTTTTCATCACAAAATCAAGTTTAGTGGAGAACTATTAAAAAATGATAGATAACTGAACAACTGTTTGTCCTAAATTAGGAACTTCTTATAGTGTATCCATTACAACAAACCGTTCGGTAATCCTATTAGTGACGGAAAATTGGTCTATGAAATCAACTAATATTTTAATAAACGTGTACTCAGTAGAAGCGAACGTTGAAATGAGCTGCATTGTTAAGTTGTTAATGACCGATTTAAACAAATCACAGCGTTACACTAATATCATAGGATAAAGACTATGACATATCATAAGCTCATGAAGGTAACAACTGTGTTATACTGGAATTATAACTGATTAATATAGCAACATTGTGCCCGTTACAAGATTTGTACTCTGTGATTACAACTCTATGTATGTCAGTGCTCACTGTAGAAGTGTCCGAAACAGCCATAAAACGGTTTCTTAGCATAGTTTAACCATGAGTTTTCTTTTAAAATACATTATTTCAAATCATAGTTATTTAGAGTTGTTTAGACGTTATCCGCGCCTATCAGAAAATTTTCAGTCCTATTCACTTATTTTTACAAATTCTATGTTTTATTTTACTAAAGATAGTTAGTAGTTTTCTTAAGGTAGTTTTCAAAGGTTCCCTAAATGAAAATATTTCACAGTAATTGTCAATCTTGATATCAAGAATTGATGTGAACCAGACAACCGCTGATCACCTGGAAGCACTGGACAGCTGTTTCGTCCTAGCATGGGACTCCTCAGCGGTGCGCATCCACGACCACATCGGGGATCGAACCCAGGATCTTCTGGCTCCGCGGCGAACGCTTTACCATTGGACCACTGAGTCGGCCCCTATTGGTTGATATTTCCAATTCAGTCAATTCGTTATATGTTGCGCGACCTCCTCCATGCCATCGGTGGGTTACTGTCCCACACCCGACACAACTGAACTCCACCGGTCACGTCTTCACACTAGAACTCCAGGAATTACCTCAAGGGGCTAATCACTAGTGAGCTGATATTAGTAACATTTTACAGCATTTACTAGCAGTCGTATGTTTAAGTAAAACCATATAGTGATCCAGAAAGTTATGTATTTACATTGATTTACCACACAGTAGTGATCAGTTTCATATATATGTTATCTTTACTAATGATCGAATACTGTTCAACTTTTGACCTGAATAGCACAGTAATAATTTCTAAGGATATGAAACTAAATGAGTTGGGTTGATGTCGGCCAAGAAACAGGTACACCTTGATAGTAAATGCAATAAAGCATGAAGCCTAAGTCATTACCTTCAACCATTCAACGAATTATATGTCTGTTATTGTACCTTTTTACCCTTACTAAGTTATTAAGGACATTACGATTAAATCTATTATTTGTTGACCAATCTCATATTCGTTGTATACGAATTTTCACTAATGTTACTTTGATCGTTTAGATTTATTCACTTTGATGTAACATATAATTCACCATTGAAATATAAGTATCATAATAGCATCACATAATGGACTTAAACAAGAGAGTCAAATGTCCTAATTCTTTGATCTTAAAAGAACAATCTTGATAAATAACACATTGAAATTTGTATAAAGAAAATTAGATAAATGACAGAATTTTAACTGTTTACATAATACTATAGTTACCAAAGATCAAATTACAATTCTGTTCTAGACAACAAGAAAACACAAGCGTCTTGAATATGAGTTGTAGGAAGATAAAATGTGTTTAAAGAATAGGTTGTTTGTTTTCAGTGGATGCAATTGCATTTCAAACATTTTAGTTGATATACTTTATTGTACTGAAATTTTATTCGAAAATAAATAATAGAACATGGGGCCGTGGGTGTGCACTTCTGAAGAGTCCCATACTAAAATGAAACATTTGTTCAGTGCTTCCATGTGATCAATGGTTGTTTAATTCAGACCAATTTAGTAATATCAAAATTTGACAACTAACTATCACCACAACACTCAATTAGAATAGCTTTTATTGAGGCGATTAAAATGTTGCATCATTCCGATGATAACAAAGATACAATCACATTTGGACACAATATTAATGTTAAAATAAAGTCTTATTAAATATGCACAATAAAATACATTAGCTAAACTGTTTAATAATAAATTTTGCTGAGGACTAAAAATATTGTACAGCATTCTTCATGCCAGTCTGTATGAAGTTTCATGAAAGTCATTTTAAGATGAGTTGGTTTATTATTAGCTATTTATCACTAATATCTGCCATGATATTAGATCCTATTTGTTCTTATGGTTATTTAGGAAGCATGCCACATACCTAGTCATTTCGATAGTTCAGTAAAATCATTATACGTAAATTACATTGTTGAAAAGCGAATAGCTTTTTTCAATGGTATAATCATACCATAAATTTATGTCTATAATACAAGTTGTTTCATACTTTGGGAATTTTATAGGTAATAAAGAAATGTTCCATAAATGTTATGGTATGTTACCATTCTACGGGGAAATGTTTAACAAGATTTCTTATGGAAAAGTGGAACAGAGAAAGGTATATAACATTTGACAAGGCATTGTTCTTACGTTTCTATCTTCTTAACAATTAGTGTTTTTGACATTTCTGTTTTGTGACGAGTGAGATAGCTTAGGATCGGATTAACAATTCTAACTTTAGAATAAGCTTGTATCTTCCCGTTGATTTGTAATGGACTGAAACCAGTCAGCCTCCGTTGCCATATATATATATCCTGAGAGGATTGCCTCGATATAGTGATAGTACACAAGTAATATATAAGTTGGACTGTGACTGGCAAGCAAAATCCAGGAGGCGCGTCTCGTCCTATTTGGGACTTATTGCTGGATGTACCTGCATCCAAATGTTGCTGTTCATACTGGGAATCAAACACAGTCCACTTCTTGCTAAACGCTACTACGTTCATCACTAGACTACTGTGTCCAGACAGCCGATGAGTCCCAAATGAGACGAAACGCGCGTCGGGGATTCCACTCGCCAGTCATAATCCAACTTAAATTTTAACTTTACTAATTAATGCACTTTCGTAGTGGTGATGTTATAGTATAAGGTGTTGAGCATAAAATGACTAAATGTTTCAAGTTTTAATCTAGAGCTTGTAAATGCTTAACCTTAAATAATATTTATTAGTTTACAGTTTTATAAACCTGATAACATTCCCACTGCTAATGTGGTCGTATGGTATGCCTGATAGTGATATAAATGTTAATCCTTAGGGTTGTACAATTTTTGTCATTTGTGTAATTTTAATGATATCTTAAATTAAATAATGAAACGTTTGTCATGCCGCTAACTCGAGACGATGTGGTCTTGTATCAACAGAATGTTTACAGTTGATTGATGACTAAAACAAAATGTTGGTAGTAAGACACCATATCAAGATTACATACACAATAGTTTGAATTCATTCACAATCTTTTTGATTGCATTCATGATATATGTGTAAGGATTTAAGTCTTTTCGCTGCTGATATCACGGAATGCCGTTGATTAGTATTTGTTACTACATATCATTCATGTATGAATTTTCTCAATATTGCTATTCAGTAATAAGTACTTAGTTAAATGGAAATGGTGGTAACAATGAATTCAGGACTCATTAGCCTTTGTGGCGATGTTATTTATCACTTTGTAACTTTAATACAATATTTTTGTCTTCAATTGTTAATGCATTGTCAACTGAGCTATATAATTCAGTTAACCACGAATGTGTTAAACACGAGGGGCTGAATCTTTCTGTAAATCATACTCAAGACTACAGTTAATTAGTCTAATTTGCAGTTAAACAAACAATAGATTACTTTAATTAGTTCCTTAGATAAATCCTGACAATGTGATAAGGAGATTTAGTTAATCTGAAAAATGTGATGCCTTTGCATCATACATTTCAAACAATCTGGTCACACATATTTGTCAAGGCATTTATATATAAACATGCATAACTAATAAAGGTCAGGTTAAATAAAGGGTGTCAAGACTACAATATGACATATATATGGAGGGGTAATTGGATATTACAACCAAGGATTGGGAAAAAGCAACATATAACTAAGTGGCGTCAAAAACAAATAATACCGAGTGATCCAACAGAGGGAGGGAATATATAACCTCGCTCATCTATCGCAAACATACTATTGATACAGGCTATAAGTGTGATTTTGCAGCAGCTTTCAAGGCATCGTATGGGAGTTACTATAAATACCTTTTTTAAATTTATATATGCCTTAGCCATTAGAAAATTTAAGCCCATTTCGTGTTTACATAAAGAATCTGTTATAAAATTGAGTCTGGCCTCGTGATTTTTTCAACGGTGTGACAACATCTTTTTCTCATCTTTTATTCTTCAATTATCACATTGTAACTTTTTGACCTCCTATTCAACTTGATCTTTATTGTTTATACATGCTTATATATAAATGCTTTGATATGTGTGACCAGATTGTTCGAAATGTACAGCACTATATGTTTTTCAGATTTACTCCACCTCCTTATCTTAACATGTTGATATCTAAATTTATCTTTGTTATGTTCATTTAAGAAAGATTATATTAATAAAAATCCATGCAAAACAACTTCTTTCATAGTCAGTATCATCTACTTAATTGTACATAAATCAAAGTTTACATGCATAATCACATAAAAAATTACGATTATAAGTTTATACTACTAATAACAAACAATATGAAAATCATATGCTTAATAAAATGTTATTACACTGTGTTTAATGTAAAATACGATATACCATTTCATATTCACACTTGTTAAACAGATTAAAACTAGAGAAATAGAAAGAATTTAATCATAAAGGTACTTGTACTTTTAGAGATGAAACTGTTTTTTTAAATTTTTTTCACAATGTTTTTCCTAAAACTCCGTTACGATTCATGTGTCGTAGTTAAAAGTACAATTTCTAATGGTCACGATACTCTATAAAGTAATCTTTGCACGCACAGTTACATTATTTCACATAGCTGAATTGATGCGATTTGTGGAGATTGGCATTAAGTTTAGTTAGTTGGATTCGTCATGGATGAATGCTGGCAGGGTTCTCTTGCAAACCAGGGAGCATTGGATAGCTGTTTCGTCCCAGTATGGGACTCCTTAGCTGAGTGCACACTAAATTCTGCACCAGGGGGCTTCGGGTTGGCGAACGTCTATTCATTAAATAGTAAAATTTCCACTTCCATCAATTTGTGATATATAGCATGTCACTAGCGATAATTGTCTCGTTCCGGATAAGTCTGAGCTTTACCAGTCACGACTTTTCACTAAGGCTTAAGGGGCGTCCTGAAGTTAGTCACTAGTGAGCTGATTATTATAACTGAATTAAGTTAGTTTGTGGAGATTATTATTAAGTTTAATTAATTGAATACTTTATAGATTGATGTTGACAGGGTACTATAAAAAATCAGGAAGCTCTGAACAGCTGTTTCATCCTAGTGTGGGACTTCTCAGGAATGAGCACACTAGATTTCCAACATTAATCTATGACGAATCCAATCACCTCAAAATACCAATCTTCACAAACCGTCACAATTCAGTTACAACAATAAGATCGCCATTTCACTCAAATTTCACAAATCTATTAAGAATTAGCAATTTAATTGTAGTGAGTGAAAATTGTCAATTGTGTTATGAAAAAATAAACAAGGATGTATTTTGTCCATGGATTCCTTTTCCTGTAAATTCACTTTCAAAGACTGTGCATTTGCGAATATTAAATGGTTTTTTCTTATATTTCTCCAGGAGAACTTTAGGAATTACCTCCAGAGGTAAATCAATAGTGAGCTAATACTGATGGTAACTCGGTGTTATGGAGATTGCATAATGCAAGTTTAACATCACGAACTGGTCTGATTTAGAGTCCAAATGTGGGGCAGTCGCTCTCCCGATGTAAATAGATGAAATCACGAAATCGTATCACTAATTGATTAGATTAAAACTATTAACAATTGGAAGCTGGTTCAGGAGTTTAGCTGTCAAGCATTCTAGGAGAAGAATGATGATCGTGAGCTCGATTCCATGGTGAGGTTGTGTATGTACACAACTGAACAGTCCCATACTAGAAGGTAATAGCTATTTCGTACCAGTCTTTGGCTTACAATGGTTGTTTAGTTCAAATCAATTAGTGATATCGGATTCATATTCAATAATCTTCATAACACCAAATTACGATTCAACTATCTGTTGATTTTTAATTTCAACAGTGAATTCAGTGCATAACATGAAATGAATTCGAAATAAATAATAGTACTGAATTTTCATATATATACTAACGTACTTTCGTAGATACGAATAGACTAATATGAACACATACGACTGTAAAGTCATATACAAATAATTAACTGGAATATATTTCAACAAAGGATTCTCTATATCAATATTGATACGCTTCGAAAAAAGCAACATTAGGCCGCTGCTCTTCTAAGCATTAATTGTGTCGATTACTTTTGTTTTCTACTGAAAACCTAGTAATAATTAGGTTAAATTATTGAGGACAATCAATAGTTTTCTATGAATTTTGGTTGCTTAGTATTTAACAATTGTCATAATTTAGTGCAAACATAACTAAGTCATCTATATTACTAAACACGACATGACTTAATAGTTAACAAGAAATCAATACTAAGAAGGGGTCAAGCATAACATTATTTCTGTCGTACTTCTGGATTTAAAACAACGACACAATAGACAAATATGAATCAAATATCATTTGAGCAATCAATATCTTTCTATGCTATAACATAGTTTATAGTAAATAATAAATAAGCTTGTAAACTTTCATCTATTTTTGCTACAAACTGAAACTCCACTTCACTCAATTAATTTCGAGCAGCCAGGTAATATCATTAGATTTACAACTGAATACATGTACATAAAATAAGTTAATGGGTTGCAATGACATCACTTGATGGAAGAATATATACCAGGAAGCATTAGATATATATAAATATCACTTTAGTTTTAAAATACTTAGCAGAATACACCTAATAATTTAGTGCTGAATAATTCTCCACAATCATCGAGTAGAAAAAACATCCACGTTTGTATGAATTACGTGCTTTGAGGCTATCGTTCAAAGTTCTAGTGTATGTCTATCACATCCAAAGTCAAATTTAAACAAACAGAGATAAGTATTATACAGTGAAACTATATGGTAGCCTGTAATAAACTATCTAACAGCAAACGCTATAAATACATTCCATAGTAACTCAGTTCTTGGATCTCATCATCTTCATTATGACACCTGAAGGTTTTAGATACAAATCACTGTGAAGTCATGGTCATACAATTCTAGGATAGAATAGCTGTTTCGAATTCTTTATATTTCATTGGTTAAATTTGTAATAATAACCAATCCTCATCCTCAGATAAAACCCACCAACTAATGAGTTAAATAATCTCCATTTTGTCACAATAATACATATTGACTAAATTTTTTAGATAAACGATCTTCAAATGTTTAAAGTATTGTTTGACACTACTTGATAGTTTTTAGTAGTGTGTAACTAATAACTGTTCGAAATTTGATTGATTACAAACTTACCACCTCATTCCACCCCCCCCCCCCACACTTCCCAATTTACATGATTGTAATTATGCTAAATTAAAAAAAATCCATGAAATAAAAATATGTGTATTACAAGTAAACAAATACAGGAATGACTGAATTTAGTTCTTCCAATAATCATTAAAGTAAACAGATCAACAATTATCAGTTAAAGATAATCATTAATTTAGGTAATTATGGTGAATTTTTTCCATGTGTAATATAAATATAATGGTTCGCACCTTGTGAAAGTTTCTTTTTTATGCATATTTCTGGTTCTTGTAAATCTTTAGTTTTATTTATTTTGTCGTCATAATCATTTTTAGTGATGATTTCATGTTTCCTTGGTGATGGTGGTGGTGAAAAACTAGTCTGCCTCGGTACAATAGTTGTTGATTTCATTGGTTCACTCCATTCTACTTGAGATGGTGAAAATGAATTAGCTGATCTGTATCGACGAAGATTTCGTGAATCTGAGAAAAAATTACTTGGTGAAGAGGAATTTGTAGAATATCTTGACTGGATATTTAAACGTTGTTGTCGTTCTAAATCAATATCCGAAATGGTTTGAGAGGATTTGTCTTCAGTTGTTGGAGTTTTTGACATTGAAACATACTTTACTATTTTTATTGTACGATCATCATGTGGCTTTGAAGATTGTCTGTATGAATAAGATGATGGTGATGGTTCATCAACATAGTGATATGATGGTTCCTTAACAACTGGGTAGATAATACGACATGGTTGATCATCTACATTTTCACTGTACATATTCCTGTTTGGTATAGACATTACTTTATGACTTTCATTTATTTGACTCTTTATTGAATTATCATGATCCGGAACTGATTCAATAAATATATTCCATCTCTATTAAAAGTTAATTATAAATTGTTTGAAGATAGAATACTTACATTACTCATTTTTGTTTATAACTTCAATCCAATCAACATTTATACGACTGTTCTAGTTTATATGTACACTACTTATATATGAAGACTAAAACAAGTATACTAAAATATAATGAATATTATTAAAGTATGAAAAAAGACATGTGATAGAATTTGATACAGATTACTAGGTCTTTATTGTACTATTGGTAAATATATAGAATGTGGAATGACTAAAGTGAAAATAATGTAGATCAATGAGAAAGAAAACTCTAAGCTTTTAATCAATGGTCAAAATATGATAATGAAGAATATAATGAAATAATTTAACAATTAAAAAAACCAAACAATGAAATCTTGTGTATAATGAAGTTAATGTCATGGTATTCTTAGTGTAAACATGTTTTTACAAAAAAAATCTTAATATTAAACTGTTTTTTTCAAATGATATTGATTTGGATAGTTTCAGTTTTCGTTAAGAATTTTACTACTTATATACATTAAAGTAGTTATATGACTCATAGTTAAATTACATTTACAATTGTTGATATGCATTCTATCGTCATTGATTCGTAAGTGATAATTTCATAGTTGCATTAAATACTTTAATGCACAATACAACGTTATTTCCTTTACATCTAATGCTTTCGATTATGATTATTAATAAATGTGACGTCCACCTTCCTGTATCATGTGACTAGATTCTCCACATATAAATACTAATTTTATATCATTAATTTGGTTGAATTAATCTGTAAATCATGGACTTAATTACTCTGAGGTAACATATACACATGCAGCCGACTAATTCTCTACTAGGACTAAACATTTATTCAATGCTTCTTGATTTTTAATTGCTATTTAACTCAAGTTAATTTGTACAGCTACATCAAATTTCAACCATTTTTATGATACTTAAAGATTAATATACATCGGTCTTAACTAGCATATTTAATATGGATAGTTTCCGATTTAATAGTTCCGTCGTGATTCAATATTTAGACATACGTTTTCAATACATTGACAATGACATATCAAAGCATTTGCCTTCCAATCACATTATCCATCATAACAGTGTATTAATAAGTTATGCAGAATTTACAATGGTAGAATTCATTTAACTCGACATATTTCACTTTTCTAAAATTGATCATAAATATCGAGTCATTATAAAGTTTGCCTGAAGTTTTAGGAATTACAATACATCAACTGCTAGAAATCATATAGAGAAATTCGCATTAATTGATCTTTATTCTGATGAATATTTTCTAAAGTAACTGTAGATTAAACTTTGTGTAAAAATGTTTCATTGTTGGCGCCTGAAATGAAAATAACTTAAATTGAAATTAAGTTATTAAAAGTATACTTGAAGACTGCCTTCTCTGTTTTATTACCGATTTGAAATAGATGTCATTTATTTATTGACACATCGATGGCATTTATATCCTTAATTGTTAACTTCGTAGAATTTATGTAGTTTTATTACAGTATTAAAGATCTACATTATATGAATTACAAATAACATATATAAGCGAACAATATTGTATTCACATTGGTTGTCGTCAAGTTTTATACGAATATGCAAATATGAAAATTGTTAAACAGATGAAGGCGATTTATGAGTTTACGATAAAAACGCAACAGATGGATTACATAACTAATTATAATAGTCGGGAGGTGTAAATTTTTAGTCAGATGGCATATATACTGGTGGTAATGATAATCAGATTAATGACAACAAAATGAATATATATTTTAATATAAGATAAGTACTATCCATTATAAGTTAGATGTAAGTCAAAAGGTATGAAATTAAGCTTGTTAAAACAATAATGATAATAGTTTCTCAATACTAGGTGTGAAAGTAATGTGGTCATTTAAATAGAGAATGGAGGAGAGGAATCAAAGAGCTGAAGTAAGAACAAACAAACAACATCAAGTGTAGAGAACTAGGTAAGTTGTTTATTAATTGTTATATATTCATAAAAACAAATAAAGGTGATACATATTTCTTTTGAACATAGACACGCGTTGTCAACTCGAACCGTCATAGGTTCGGTTTATGCATACGAGATGTGATCAAATTCCATCCAGAATCTTTGATAGCATGGTGAATGTCACTTTGAATACTTAAGTTCTGTCTACTGTATTCCGACTGTCTATCAAGTGCGACAAAATAGAACTACTTATGGATTTTACCTTCCAATTTTCAAACCATGAATGTAGATACTCTTTGGCTCGTCAGTTTAGTCGTCTGGTCGCCATATGTTTCTATTTTTATCGTTGACTCACGAATCACCTTCAATAAATTAGTGATATTCATATTTGCACACAAATAATACTGTAAGTTAGAGCAAAGCCTGATGATAGTCTAAGTAAATACAATATTATTCACTCATATTTGTTGTTTCAGATTCATTACAAGCAAATTATCTGATGTATTGAACCTGAAAAGTTAATTGAACTCATTCTAGACAACGTTACAATTTGATAACAAAACTTGAATTTTGACTAAAAAATAAAATCCAAAATACAATTTTCGTCTTATTTCGGATTTATTCAATAGATATATCTCAGTACTGTTATTCACATAAGGACTCCAACTCCACTTCCCATTATTATACTTGCGAATTACTACTATATCAAGGTAATCTTCTCAAACTACATATATAGCTACAGTGACTGATCACTTTCACTTCATAATAATAATAATGATAAATTATAAACATTTCCATATTACTTTAAGTTGGATTGTGACTGACAGTTGGAATCCAGGATGCACATTTCGTCCTATTTAAGACTCATTGGCTAGATGTACCTGCATCCCAAATCAACGGGAATATACAAGTTCATCCTAATTTTCATATTCAGGCATTTTAATTTATTTGTAAACAATTGTTATAATTAATTATTATTTATTTACTTTACTACTTATTAGTATTATTATTCACTAACATGAATACTTTATTTATGATAATAAATGATTTAAATAGATTAAATAAAATTAAAACAAAAATAGAAAATAAATAAATAAAAGTAAATTTTACAAAAATAATCAAGAAAAAAAAACTGTAAAAGTATCTTTTAAGGACACAATATTTTAAGTTGAGAAGGAAAAAAAAACAATGAAAGAAAAAGAAAATTAAACTGAGAAAGTAGTACATTACAAGAATCTTTATTAATTTCAAATGGAATTTCATTCCATCAAATAAAAATTATTTAACCTTAAACTTAATATATTCTGATTGAATAGTACTAAATTTAATAAGTAAAATTAGTAGATTACATGATAAATGTATAAAGAAGGTAGAAAAGTTTTCATCTAACAATAGAATAGTTCATTGTTAATGATATCATTAATCATTTTAAACTAATGCAAACATTGAATATTCAATAGATATTCAACATTGAAACTATATGTAGTAAGAAAAAGTAAATACATTAAGTTTTAGATTTATATTTTTGAAGAGATTCTGTAGTAGTCAATCGATCGGATTAGTGTTTTGTTTCTAACAAGGTTGGTTTTTATAGGCTGTGGTTACTAACCACCATATCCAACCTTCCTCATTTATCCGGGCTTGGGACCAGCAGAAACCGTAAGAAGCGGAATTTTAGACGGAGTTATTTTAGTGCTAGTTTTTTATTTATAAAGTTTATTTAACATTTTAGGGGAATAAGATAAAATTAGTATTCATTATGAAATGATATGAACTGCAAATTGGGAAGTACTGAATATCTATAACGTTCTAGTTTGCAACTCATTACAAATGATTAATTCTAATTACATACAGGTAAAACCCAAAGAAATTCAGTTATTGAAACATGAAAAAACTAAAAAATTTTGACTAAGTTATGAACAATTCAAATACTATTGATAGATCATGCAACATCGAAAGTGAATAAAAATTAAAAAATGTAAATCAATCAAATCAAACTTGATGATTTAAAAGATTCTATTTAAGCATTCTAGACTACTATACAATATGAATAATATATTTCTGAGATAAGTATCTGAGTGCTAACCATATCAAAATTAATATTTCTAAAGAAACGCTTTTTTTTTAATAAATTGGTAACTATCTCCACAAACCCCGTCCCCGAAGATCGAAATCTGAAACTACTAGAAACTCTTTCACTGTTTAATCATTTTGGATTTTACACCCGACTTTTAGATTCTAAATCATTTGATGCATGTTAATGAAATCAAACAATTCAAATATTATATCAACCTAATAAGCTAGTCGAGAAATAACAAACATAACAATGCGTTTGGCTATTACATCATCATAATCATTTTATTAGTCTTTTCACTTCCTATGGTAACTAAGTCTGCTCATTGTGAAGCGTTCTTATATACCACATTGAATAGAACACTCTATATCATATCATTTTTATTCTGTTATAAATAAATTCCTTTACATCATGTATATTAAGATGGTGTATGTTCGATTATTGGTTTTTGATCTACTAACGCTTTTGTTAACGCTGAGTTACTTTATGACACTTTCATAACGTCAAGGTAAGGCTGTTATAATGGCTAGGAACGATTTATTAGTTGGTGTGACTGACACTTAGACTGCCTAGTTGATCCCTGTATGTCTGCCTGATGCCCACTCACTGTCAGGTCAGAATAGTCAGAATGCAAGCTAATAAATCAACCGGACAAATTGTATTATATATCAAACATCCCTTTGCATATACACAAACCAGACCACACAACCAGCTAATTATGGAATTAACATTAATATAAAACAAAATAGATAGTGGTGGTGGATTGAAGCAATGTGTACACAATCAATTAACGGTAGTTCATAAATAGGAGATGATTTAGTAATAGTAGATACACTAAATAGGAGGACAAGAAAAGGGGAATGTAACAGTGATAGGGATAAATTGTCTACATTACATACAACTAAAATAATTGAAATAGTCTTCAAAGATATAATTCTAGAGTTTAATTATTTTTTCTTTAATCGCACAACAAAACAAACACAAAGAAGGTTATCCTCTTTAAAACTAGATAGAAGAGCTTGATGAAAATGTCAAACTACGACTGGGAAGTTTAAAAGAATGAACGTGTCAACTCAAAGATGAAATGAATCCACATTCATGAACTATTTTATATCTAAGACATCTTATTCTTAGTACAAAAGATATTTCAAGAAGAAGACGATGCTAAGTTGGATCCTTTACTAACTCATCATAGATATACTGGTCAAAGCTATTATACGCCGAAAGCGATATAGGTTAATAAAATAAAAAGAAATGTCAATTTAATGTGAATAGAGAGCAGATTGAATAATACGGAAGGAATAGTAATTTGCTGGTCTTGATTATTCGGTATGTTATCAAGTAATTTAAAACTTTAGTAGTTCACTAAGTTGACATGTAATTCATAGAGTTGTGAATCTCCAAATTTTACTTGAAATAAACTCTAATGATAATTAGATAACTCCATAATAACCAAAGCTCAACATGCTGAATACGCAAAGCCGTAATTTATGTGTGATTAAAATTTACTCTATTCAAATATTCTTAACTCTGAAAATAATCTTTCACCATTCTGGACAACTAAAGCCTAGGTTGTCACATTCACCTAAACATTCAGATGTACGCTTTAGTTACCAAGCCTGTTGTCAAATAATTTAAATATAACTTGAAATCACTCTATAATTTGAACACTATTGACAAAGTGCACTTGAAGGGCAGGAAATCAAAAGCCAAAATGAGTTGAAGTTCATTAGAGCCGAAAATTTGATTAATCAATATGTCGTTCGGCCACTCAAATGCATGAAATCAAGAATGTCTAAATTCTAGTTAGAGTGAATTCGAGTTATATTCGAATTACTTAGCAAAATACTGGGTATTCATACATACGAGGGATTGAATATTGTAGCGACAATGGCTTTCTGAAGGCGTTTATGTCAATCTGTCCAGTACATTTAAACCTATTTTAGTGGTTTATATGTTGTGAAAATGTCGTATTCTCCATAAATTATTCCATCTCTCTTTATATTTCCAATCGTCACTTTGTATTTAGTTGATCTTTTGCTTCATTTAATTGATCCTTTAACTTCATATTTACGTACCTTTACCAGTAAATGAACTTGAAACGATTTCACTAAATATACTGATCTTTTCAGAACAACTCCATCTACTGATTACATCATCAAAGTGTATAAACTGTTTATACAATACTAAAATTTTGTTTATTTCAATATGTAGACATCGATTTTAAGTGAAGTGGCAATATGGCTGGTAATGAAATTTAAGACTTTAGTTTCATCTGAAATTTACGAAAAACTCGTGACTAAGATATCTGTTCAAGATATAAATGTGCCAATAGAAACTGTTCAGTTGTGGTTTAGAATACCAACAACCGTAAGATTCAAATTCTTACATATATCTCATCGATTCATTTACCTCTTGATGAACGAAATGAACCTTACAGTCCGAATATTGAAACATCAATAATGTTATTCGTTTACTGGAAACAAATAAAGGTTTTTAATGCACAAATCGTTTAAATTACATTTGTACAGAGATGGCTGTAATACATTATCCTGTTCAATTTACTTTTCTCTGTTGAACTATTCATTCCGAGTGTTAAAGTATGTTAATATTATGTACTAGCCAAAACTGAAGAACCTGTTTATAGTTTATGAAAATGCAGCGAAGTATAATGAATTCAATACATTCTACAGATGTTGCCATTTATGATTCAGTTAAATCGTCCTTCTTGTATTGCTAATTTATCTAAGTAAGAGCAGACATATTCACTTAGTTACTAATTAATGCTAATATACGAACATTATACTCATAGTTAAGGTTATATACAAATTATCGTTTATCAACTTATCAATAAAATGATGATCTTCACAACAATAAATTATAAATCTTTACACAATTTAATATCTAAGGACATATATCTTCTTTTGGTTTTGTCTATTGTGTGTTAAAATATTCTAGTAAGTTTTAAGGTAACTAAGAATGATAGTAACCTATGATTTCATATTTATATTTATGGCTTATTCATTTTGTTTTTCATTTTACTGAAATTAACTAATCAATATGAAAAGATACGAGCTTGAATTAAATTGATTAACTAAGATCAGAAAATTATCTTAAAGGTGGATTGTAAGTGAGGATGAATTATGAGACGTTTGTTTCAGTCTATCAGGATATCATCAGCAATGTTTACCTTCATCTATGCTGGTGTATGTATGAGAACTTAGACTCGCTTTGAAAGTCATCACCAGATAAATACTCATCAGTTTAACTTATTTGTATTTAATTTAATGAGTATTTAAACTTATGACATAATGTTTTATGAAGGTAATCTATTTACGCAGGATTTATGACAATATAGACTGATCATACACAGTTTATAACATCAACA
This sequence comes from Schistosoma mekongi, assembly GCA_034768735.1. Taxonomy (NCBI): domain Eukaryota; kingdom Metazoa; phylum Platyhelminthes; class Trematoda; order Strigeidida; family Schistosomatidae; genus Schistosoma; species Schistosoma mekongi. Next base: position 34,725,826 of record CM068307.1, on the reverse strand, counting down.
ACGGCAAAAAACATAGCCCTAAAAATATATTCATAACTCAATTGGTTAAACGATATACTTCTAAAACTTATAAAACTTATGGTATAACAGAGTATTTTATTCAGTTCACTTGACTCCTCGTTTACTTAAATTACGTAGCTGTAATTCAGCTAACCGAGCACCTTGTATCTTATTCACTTAAATCCATTATTACTGAAGCTTGCAGTTAAAGGTTTTTTCTGAACTTTTCAGATGACTTAACTCTTCTACCTCACACACAACAACAAATTCAGACGAAGGCTGACATCGTAATAGCAGCCCCTGCAGCAATAGGATTTAACACGCAGATAGGGAAAAGCAAGACCCTTAGATACAAACGCTAAGAAACAACCCAATTACACCTGACGGATAAGCTCTGAAAGTTATGGAAACTTTTACATGTCTGGGCAGCATTATCTATAAACAAGAAGGATTTGATGCAGATATGAAGGCGTGGAATAACCAATATCAAAGTCATAATTTTCAATACAGAAGCCAAGATAGTTCAACTGTATGAAACTGAAACTTGTAAAACTACGAAAAGCATTATCTAAAAGATACAGTCATTTATAAACAGCTGTTTGCGAAAGATACTTCAGATCTGTTGCTCAGACACCACCAACAACAGCCTCCTTTGGTAGAGAGAGAACCAACCAAAATCCAACAAAAGAAGAAATGAAGGAGACTTTAGAGGTGGATAGGACACATATTGAGAAAATCATCAAACTGCGTCACAAAACAAGCAATAACTTGAAATCGCCAAGGTTAATGGAAAAGATGAAGACCAAAGAAAACATTACTTCTGGAATTGGAAGCAGATATGATAAGAATGAACAGACTCGGGAAGAATTGTAGAAAATAGCTCAGTACAGAATAGGCTGGAGAGCGCTGGTCAGCGTCTTATACCCCACTTGGACTAACAGGCATTAATTAATCGATTGATTATAGGTTTTACTACCTAATCTCTAGATTTTGTATGCGTCCACTATTTTTAGTTAATTTATATTTCATTTTGTGATTATATTTACTAATGTCACTATCCAATGTTACTATATTCACATAACAAGAATATGAAATCTTTTAACTTAGTCAAATATCAAACATATTAATGCTTCAAGTAAAATGCACTAGGATTGAGTCGAGATGTGAAAAACTTAAAAATCTAAATATATACGGCTGATGAGTCTGACACAGGAAGAAATTAGTATCATAAATACTTTTTCTGGTCAAAATTTAACCTTGTTAAAATCTATAACTAAAGGCACACTTAAGGTAATCTGTTCAGAATACACACATGCCAGAAAATCAGTAGCGTATAGCATCTCAGTAATGGAAAAGCTCACACTATTGCATTAATATATCCGTGTAGTTTTCTATATGACTGATAATTAATTTACTAACTAATTTATTAACGTAAATGTCAACACCATTAAGAATTCTCTGACTATTGAAAGATAACTGGATGGCAACTGAATTTGCTTCTAGTGCAAGACATTTATGGAGTAATCATATATATTTAATAACAAAAACAACTCCACATGTATAATACAATTAATATATACCACTACTGCCTCGTTTGATACTGAATTCAGGTAACCTATTGAAGTAGCTTTACTAAAGTGATTTAGGTCGTTTCAATTAAAGGATTATTGGAAGCTAAGCTGTTTGATTATTTGATTAGACTTCATTAGGATTATGACTAATGAAAATATTACGTCATTACTCATACAGTTAAAGAATTATCACATTAACAGGAGATAAATTCACTTTTTATAAATTTTTTCTAACATGTAAAAATGTTTACTTGCTTTGAAAATATTTTAAGCTACTTTGAATATGTAGTCCTTCCACAACAGTTGAATAAGCAAATATACAGTTAAGTGGGATATAATTTTTTTTTCGAAGGATATACAATTAAAGGAAGTGAATAGATAGAGTGTAGATTTGTACAATGAATATTTTAGTGTATTATGATATTGTAGAACAATGTTATACTATGGTTAAGAAGTTAAAACAAAGCACATGTGGCTTTATTTAGTCGTACCTGGATTGTTTTCTATTCAGCTATGTGTTTTAATTGTTATCTGTTGAGAAATCTGACAATATAGTAGTTTGATTTATAAACTGATAGTTACATTATGTTGCCTAATGATCTATGAGCTTTAATGTAACATCATTAATGACGTATAAAAATTTTATTGTGCCTCTTTATCAATATGACATTGTATACTGACTCAGACTAATGTATACATCTTGAAGTGTATTCAAAATTATTCAGTAACATATATAAAGGTCAATATTTTTCTACTATTCAATTCACTAAGCAGTACGTCAGTAAGAGCACACCAAGATTATAGGAGTGCACTTGTCATGTTGAATTACTTTATATCAAGTGTCTTCGAGGTACTCAACGTTTTTAAAACTTAGTAGAAAAGTTAAAGGTTTGATATTAGACGCATTCACGATAAGTATGATCAGAAAATCAGTTACAAATAATCTCTTGAATAGTTCATGAAGAAATTGGAGTTAAAGGAAACCATAATATATAACTAATAATTAAACTAAATATGAAGAATGTCATGATTATTCGAATTCCGAGAGCAGACTGAGGTAGTATAATATTCTCTCACTCTAACAAATTAAAAACTTTTAGACGTTTGAAAAAATTCACTCAGTCTAAAGTTTACTTTCCGATAAAAATAATCCTACTTAAATTAACTAAAAATTGGCAAAGTGATTTATCAAAGAAATGTCGTTCAAATTAAGATGTAAGAGTTAACAAAACATTATATCTAGTTTGGTCTATGAACCTTCTATGTTGAGTAACTTTCACATATTAATTGTAGTCAATACTGTTAGCCACAGGAATAGTCTTTCAAGCAACCTATGTAGCTTGCTTCGTAAAAAGTACGTGGGATATTGGTGAAGGCATTCTGAAGCCCCTACAGAGTACTTTCAACGTATATGAGTTAAATGTTACTTCTACAATCAAATAAACATTCCTACAACGAACTAATGGTAAGATACCAACGCTTTTCTTATTCAAATGTGAATGCAAATTTTATATCTTTTATGAATTAATCAGTGGCCATTACATTCCAAAGTTTTTAGTCATATATCAGCATTCCCAGGAAAAGTCACTGAATTTCTAATCGTTTCAATTTACTTCGCCTGATTAAAGCAACCTCTGCCTAATATCTAGTCTTAAAACCCTTTTAAGGCTTTTGTACAAAATCAAGCTATTGGAATCATCTCTAAAATGCTTAATTTATACGTCCTATAGAGGTATATGCAGACTCTTTATCTATTACGGCCAATAAATGATTGATCAATACATAAGCTACTCATTATAAACTTCTACCCTATAATTCTCTTTTATGTGATTATCTGTACACTGCTCAATTATTAATTCATTTTTCCCAAATCACAACAATGTCTTCAAGTTATCTACTATACATATGCTTAAATTCACGTTAATTTCATATTATTATTACTATAATTGCCTTGATAACGATTCTTCCAGTACACATAACCTTAACACAACTCTGATATTACCCTGAACTAAACTAACCTGAAATAACATTTTGCCTATTGAGCATTATATACACATGATTTACTTTAAAATACTAAACGATGAATAACAGCTTTCATTAAGCTTACTTGTTTTATTTGAATGACTTTTCATATTTGCAAACGATACATTGATTAAGTATATACCTAGAAAGCAGTGTAACTGTTTATTATCTCAATGTATATAATTGTCTTATTCGCTTGATCTGTCTATGTATTCTTCACCTTAGCCCTTGTAATATATTAAGCACAGATCTGCAACAGTAAAGGCTTATCATATTTCTTGCTCTTAATATATTTCAATAGCTTCATTCATCCTTTGTAATACTGCTTGTAAATGGATATTAATAAAATGCCAAACATTAATCAAGGGACTCGTTCATATACTTCAGGATTTAATTTATATGACACTTTACAATTATATTTGAAATGAGGTGGTTTGTGGAGATTGGTACTAAATTTTGGTTAATTGGACTCATCGCATAATGATGTTGGTAGGGTACCACTGAAGACCTGCGAGCACTGGATAGCTTTTCAGACTTTTCAATAGTGCGCACACTATATTGCATCCCAGGGCCTTTAGGTTGGCAAACACTTAAACGTCTGCATCACTGCGCTGACACCCAGTGATGAAATTTCCACTTACATTAATGTGTGATACGGCACACTATTCATTTATTATCATCAGTGATAACTGTTACACTCCCGACATATGTGAACTCTACTGGTCATGACTTCCAAATAAAACTTCAGGTATATTCTGAAGTTAGTCACTAGTGAGCTGATTAACATAATTTTCATTTGTACTATGAGCTACTTTCATTTATATACTAAAAGGTCAAAAAATAATTAAGTACATGACTATTTGTGTTATATGTAAACAGCACGTAAATCCTAATAATTTACAATTCACTTTAATGTGACTGTCCTACATTATCCATTACAGGTATTACACTTCTAGCTAGGCTGACAACCAAATAACAAATTGACACGTTTATTCTTTTCTCTATAAATCCGTTTCTTTTTAACTTACTTCAAGAACAATATAGATTTGTTTTTGTTATAGAGATAGAATCAACTACTTCTGTATGATATTATAGTATAATATATACCTGACATTAATTAAATATAATTAGCAGTATCTTTAATTGAATTTTGTCTAAATGGTTAAATAGTATGAAGCATGATAACATTAAGTTACGGTTATTCATTACTATAGAGACAAATACGTTGAATAGGCAACACATCTAATAATGATATATATCCTTTTCTTATTGATAATCAATTAATATTGATTAATGATAAAAATTTAATCATTAACTCCGAACTACTTATAAACGTCAAGAATTTAAGTAAACTAAAAAAATTTATGAAATATAATCTCTTCACAAATAAATAACAACATTAGTGTCAGTAATTAAAGTAAACAAATTTAATATAACTTTGAAATTGTAAACTTGTTTAATAATAAAAGTAAGTTTTATTATGTTTTAATACTGAAGTAAATATCAATCAATTATAGAAACTGAAAATTAAAGTGGACAAAGTAAAGTTATAGATGTTTCATTTTGTATTGATTGGTGTTACCTAACTAAAGTAATCTATGTTCTTTGAAAACAATACAAAGGATAACGCATAGATAAAAATGAGAAAGAAAAAAAATCACGTTGAAATACTTTCATATTATTGTAAAACAATAATATTTTCAATACTTTTTAGTATTGTTCCCGTCTTCATCAACATGACTAATACGAACAACATGTGTTGTTCTTGGTGATTTAGAACGATACTCTGGATTATAACAATTGATTTTTAATACTAAATCATCTCCATTCATCTTGGAATTCTTACCATTATCATTATCATCATCATTGTAATGAACAATACGACTAGGTGTATGTGACGGTCCTGGTGTTATTCCTGGGGAAGTAACATATTTTGGAACAATTGGTGAGTGTGATGTGTAACCAGGAGATTTATAGTTATTGTGAATTTCATATTTTGGAATATATTCATCTTGGCGATAGTATGTATCATTATATGAATAAGATAACTGTGGTTGAGATTTGGACAATGGTCTTGTATACATTAAGCCTCCATCGAATTGACTTCCTTTCTCCTCATATCCTGGACGGTATGATGTGAAAGTTGGTTTAGGACGATAAACTTCTGGTGTACACTGCAGTGGAGTTGGACTTAGTGATCTATTTCTAAATTTCATATTTGAAGAGTCATTTTGATGACCAACTGGATATATTGTCGGTGAATATCCAAAAGCTTCACAGTCGGCATCATTAAAATTAAATACTCTTGATGAACTACTGTTGGCAGAATGAGGAAAATCTTCAAATGAAAGTGGTTTTATCGGTGATTTCATGGCAGACTTTCTAGAAAATCGTCCAGAGAATCGTTTTTTAGGCAATGCTGTACCAATAGGAGTAGTGTTTACATCTTTTGAATTTAAAGTTTGATCTATGTGGGATGTAGACGCTTTTCGTGCACTAGCTTGACTTAAATAATATGTAGCTTGTTGTTGTTGAATAGCTCTTTGTTGAATCATTACTTGTTGATAATGTTGAGCATTTTTACTTATATCTGTTACTAAATTTTGTCTTTCTTGTTTATTAACAGCTGAGAATACATGAATTAAACGTTTACCTGGATTTGATGATTTAATATCCAATGCAAATTTTCTTTCATCTGATCTTGACAATATAATATCATGTAGTTGTTCATAAGTAATGCATAATTCTGATGTACCAGGCCACCATAATGGTTTATCTAAGAACATGTCTTTTTCAGTTAACATTAATAATAAACTTCTATCTATATTAACAAATTTTACTAATCCATGTTTTACAGATATAGGTATATCTAATTGTTGTGATGTAAATTGTTGATTAGCATCAATTTCAATACAATATTCAATGAAAACTTTATAATTAGTATATTTTGTATTCAATTGATTAGTATCAACAAATGTTGGTGTTGTTGTTCTTTTTAATGTTGATGATGTTGTTGGTAATGAATTCGGTGAATTATTACTAGATTTTGGTGTAGTTGACTTTTTCTTGAATACCATTTCTATTGTATTATATTATGTAAACAATAAATTTATGCATTAACTATTAATCGAAAGTATCTAATGAGAAAAATTAATAAACTAATTTTTACTACACAGGATTATCTTTATTTTATATTGAAATTTAATTGGATAATCATACAAATAATAATAATAAAACTTTAATGATAATCGTATACACCAATCTATTTACATTTTCTACTCATTTATAAACATATTTTTCATGTGAATAAGGTAAATTATACATGAAATTAAGAAAATTTTCTAAAGTACTAAAAACATATTTTATCACATGATTATGCTTAGTTACATACAATTTTTGTATTATTAACCGAAATTAGTTTCCACGTCTCTTTAATGTAATCATTATAAATTAAATGTAATGAATTGATGCTTTAAATTAACGTGTATTATCCTTTGTTTCTTAGTATAGACAAAAAGAAAACCATAAAATAAGAGAATGTATTAATTATGTGAATGCAACATCAAAAATTAGTTTGAATTAGACAGACAATGAAAATAAAGAACTGGCGCTAAACACTTGTTGAGCCTTAGTATGAGAATCTACAGGAGTGTATATACACAACTCTACCAAAGGATTGAGCTTGGCACTTTCAGTTTTTCCCGACAAGTGCTTACCAGTTAGACTTCTGAGCCCGTTTCCAACGATGGATATTTTTATCTCAGTCAGTTTGTGATAATATTTGAGTGACCATATTCACTACCAGTGGTGTTAACTGCCTTATACCAGATGTTAATGAATGCCACTGGTCACATGTTCTCATTAAAAATACAAGAATTACCTCCAGATGTAAATCGGTAAACATATGGAAATAGGTCAGATGCGAAAATTTATCCTTTAGGTTGTCGTTGCCGGATAGAAGTAACCTTAAGAACATTCTTTTAAGTCAAATAGAAATTCTTATTAAAATGTCTGCACCTTTATTATCGCTGCTGATATTTTTGAAATTTCGGACTTCACGTTCTAGTCAATTAACCCTAGTAAATATCAATCTTCAATAAACATTTTCCTTAAGATGTTTGACTCTACATCTATTATATTAGGACTAAGAATCCTTTAGATTCGTGTGGAGAGAGATATAATTAAATTTCTTTTCCTACTGATGGGGACCCAGCCGTGGAAGCTTGATAACTGACCATTCCAAAGTGATTTACTGTTACTAGACGTACTAAGTATCCCATCACTTTTCCTTATCACTAGTTAATCCGTTTTCCACTTCAGGCAAAAATTTGATTGCAAAATAACGACTGTTGAAGATATGTAATATGCTGTTTAATTCATATTTACTATCCTAAACGATAAAAGTAACGTCTATGTACCGTTTATGTAAACAGGAGTTCTTATAATTACTTTTAATTTATTGTTCTCTTAACTTGCCATAGGCGGCCTGCTTGAAAACGTGGGCTACCTTTTTTACCAATATCTCAACAAGTTATCTTTCCGTTTTCTGTTTTGTTTTAACTACCCAATCATGCCCCAGAATCGCATTATGTACTCACGCGCTTTTATAAAAAGTTTACGACCTATCATGTGCAATTCAGTTAGATCTAAACGCAAACATCATGGTGGCCTGCAGCACGCGTTAAAAAGAATCAATATTCATCAAATGTCTGTTCCTGAAATTCTTAGTTTTAACTGCAGATCCCTTATTGGAAAGTGGACTACCTACAGTTTCTTCTTAGTCTTAACATAAACCGTAACTGTGGTTTAATCACAGTTCAAGAATCTTGGCTACATGACCTGTATAATGACAACTTGGTATCACTAAATGGTTTTGAGATTTTCCGTCAGGATCGTTCTGTCACCAAGAAAAAGAGTGGTGGTGGTGTTGCTACCTTCGTAAACTCGAACTGGTGTAAATCTAATCGTGTATGTTTTAAGTTTTTGAATGATTTTATAGATTGTCTGACATTAATATGTCGTCCGAAACATCTGAATAAATATAAATACATATATGTTACTAATGTTTATGTGACTCCAGACAGCACTTCATCTGTCCTTTCCCACTTTGCCGATGAATTCACAGAGTTTGCTGCAACTACTCTCAATGGGTCACTTTCAGTTGTATGTGGTGACTTTAACTCGTCAGACTGCACTTTTCTTTCATCCTTAGGCCAACAAAACCTAGTACACTTCCCAACTTGCTACAATGTTATGCTTGACTTAGTTTTTGTCAATGACATTAGAATGTACGACACTCGAAAACGCGCCCCTCTTCTATACTCCAACAATTGCATCATTCGAGTTTTGCCAAAAATTTATGCGAAATCATTAAAAATACAACTTTTTGTCCGACCAGGAAAATAAAATATAGAAATTACTCGAATGAAAATATCTACAAGTTGAATAACATACTAAAATCAACTAACTGGAACCTCTTTACAAATGAACAGTTAGAAACCACTGTTGATGTCACTAGTTCCCACCTCGAGTTTTGTCTTGATGTCTGCTGTCCTAATGAAACTATTTTTATTAGATTTGACCGACTAATCTCCACACATCTTAAACGACTGAGGAGAAAAAAAGAAAGTCACTACAGGAACAAAGATTATATTGAAGTTAGAAGGTTAAATGGCATTTGAAGGCATTGTATCTTGAAAAGCTACTATCCTGTAAAAACTCTGTCACTGTTTGGAAACTATTCAAAGAACTCACTTACACTAAACAGATTACAGAAGATACACATTTGAATGCCTGCTCGTTAAATGAGTCTTTTAAACAGCATGGATCTGATCAGATGCTCTTAGATCACTGTAAATTGAACAAACATTGTGGTCCTATATTCACTGAAATTGAAGTTCTAGAATGTCTGAAGGCACTTAAACCATCACGTTGTCCAGGTCCTGATGAGATTCCGAATCTTCTCTTCAAGAAATGTGCTAACGTTTTGTATCAGCCACTGACTAGTATCTTTAACGAGTCATTCTCTACAAACGTGATACCAAGAGCTTGGAAGAAGATAAAAGTAACACCTATACTGAAAAAGCGTCTTCTAGTGGTAATGTTAAGTTTAGACCCATAGCTATAACTTCTCCCTTTCTCAAAACTATGGAAAAACTTCTACTACGTAAGCTGCAGCCAACAATGGAAGGGCATATCGACCCATATCAGTTTGCATACAGATGAAAAAGAAGTACACTGGATGCGGCAGTTGTCTTACATCATAATATAGTGTGTAGCTTAGAAAATAGTGAAAAGTATGTCCGAAGTACGTTTCTTGATTACACTGCCGCCTTTGACTCTGTTCCTACATCTATATTACTGATTAAGCTTAAGAATATGAACATGGAAAGCTGGATAACCAACTGGCTTTATTCCTATTTCTCCGAAAGAGAACAATATACTGTGTACAGGGAAAAGCGCTCCACTCATTTGCTAACAGAAGTTGGTTTGCCTCAAGGTGCTGTTCTTTCCCCTTTTCTTCTCTCACTTTTCTTGAATGACCTGCCCTCTTCAATGAAAAACGCCATTGTCAAGTACGCAGATGATCTTACTATTAGTACGCCTATTTCTTCTTCCTCAAATTGTTGTGAAATGAATTGTATTTTAGCGAATGTTGGACGATGGTCTAGTTTGAATGGTTTTCAACTTAATCCCTCCAAATGTCAAACAGTCAATTTCAGTCTAAGACATGAAAAGGATCTAAATGCTCTTGTGAATTCACACGATGTTTGCAAAATTGGAGACTCTACAATTAAAACTATGTCTGATGTTAATTACCTTAGTGTAACCTTTACTTCTGATCTATCTTGGTCTTCGCATGTTTTGCTTATATCAAAGAGGGTTTTCCGTTTAATACACTATGTGAAGAGACTACGTAGTTTTGATATAACCAAGCACGTATTATTACAATTTGTCAGTTCACGTATATTACCGATCATTTTATATTGTTCCCCATTATTTTTTCCCGGACTATTGAGAAAAGACTATGTTGTGTTGCGTAGAGTACTGAAAGCTGTTAGTAGAGAGTGTGTGGTGAAAGCTACGACGTCATTATAAACATGGTTGTAGATAGACATTTAAAGTCCTGAAGACAGCTATCTAAGATTATTCTATCTGACATAAACCACCCTCTGCATTCAAAACTTTCACCTTGTTTATCTACTGGTAGAACACGACGCTGCTATATCAGGATTCAAGCACGTAAAGAGAAGTATAAATGCTCAAATATTTCATATTTAGCACATGTTCTATGTGATGAAAAGTTTGTAAGAACTGATCTAATCAGAAATCTGTGCTCTTAAAAATACGGATTATTATGAAATGCAAAAACTCCTGTTCCTTATGTTACTGTAATTTTTATTGTTGTTGTTGTTAGCAATATAAAATATGTATCTTTTTCTTCAGATGTTGACACGGTAAAAAAGTAGCTTGTTGAAACACTGTATGCTGAAAATTCATATTGTACTAAAAATGCTATTGAATAAAGCTATTATTATTATTATTATTATTATTATTATTATTATTAAAAATAATCTCTTAGTAATAGAACTATGTAGTGTTCCTACAGGTATGCCAGCTTTTATCGGTAAATAATACGGTTAAGTGCAAATTGTACACTAAATAATTATTGCAACAATAATTTCTTCAGATAGGATATCTGTATTTCGTATTCATCAAGCTATCAATTACTTATTTGCAAATACAACAAATTGTGTCAGTAAATGAGACGTTGGTGACGTGGGATTCTACAACAAGTAAAATCATAATTAATGAAGTGGATTACAAACACAATGTTTGCAGTTCAATTCTTTATCATTATAAAACCATGAAGTCATTGACAATTGGTCTGAACCATGTTAATAGATCTAGATTATCCGGTTGGGGTCGGCGTGATGGTCCTAACCAATGGTTAGACTTTAGGCTATATGGTTCAAAATCGTTCTCAGTGGCGTAGATGCATCCATGCCTTGTCCTTCTCCATATTCCAAGTTTCTGAATTCCTTATAACTTCTTTCTTACTAATCCATACTTTCTCAAATCTCATGTTCGATCTCTAATTCTCTCGATTAGTACTAACACTGTTACTACCTCCATTACTCTGAGATTTAGTCCGACAATTTTATCTCTGTCCGCCAATTCGGACATGATAAGTTGAACTGATGTACGTAGGTACCAAGTTTTACGTTGTGACTGACTGACATTTTAAAACCAACCTTGACACGATTATATCGATTATCAATTGATAAACTGATTAGCTTCTAGAAGGTATCAATAATAAGTCATACTATGTTGACTTGTAGTTCAAACACTTATCCCTCACAATTATGATGATTTTAGTGCAAATAATCAGTCTGAAAGAAACATATGAATAAATGAATGAAAATAAAGAAAATGACAGACAACGGTATGTTGAGTATAAAAAGTTGAATGAATTTTATGTGCCAAGTCTGTTCTAGAATTAGGAAACTGCTAATATAACTATTGTGAATACTGGCTAGTTATTGATTAGATTACTGATTGATCGACTATGATTGATTTCCTTTAATAATCCATTATAATGTGTGTATCGTTATTAAAGCAAAATTCACCTGAAATTTTGTATGATGTATTAAATGTGTAAAGGCGATGTAGTTAAGATGATAATCTATTTAACGTTTATTGATTATAGTCGTCAAGATTGTCAAACATTCATTAGAGAGATAAGGTAATTCAGTAAACTGCTTGGAGATGTCATGCCTAAAATTAATGTCCATGCAAATAATTTGCATAATGAAATAGTTTTAGCTAGACAACTACTGAAAACAGTCATTTCTTCCTGGAGTGCCTAACCTTCAGGTCGCTGAGTTGGCAACTAGTAGTTTACATATCTAACTTCAGTTGATTCACGATATCGTAAAACCGTAATCTAACGCTTAACATTTATGATAGTATGCAATTTATGATGCAAGTTATCACAAGTAATGTGTTAAATAGCTTTGTTTGATACCTAACTCTTTCCTGATGATTTCAAGTATCTTTGGTTGATAAATGCCAGATACCACAAAACTATGGTCAAAAAAGTTCCTATCGATTATCTCTGATCACCTAATACTACAAATGAATGCCTAAAACGCATTAAATTATAACTTGAACTCCTATCAACAGTAATTTATGCCTACGTCTAAACAGAATTAAGATTGAGATGATTTTCCAACTGCTGAATTAATGATAATTTAAACTAAATCAATTTACGTAGGATAATTTAGCTTGACTATATCAACTAGCCAATAAGAATGAGAAGTAATTGGGACATTTAGATCATGTCCTATTACCTTATCCCAAACCTATATTTATCATCAATCAACAAGTTGTGTCTTTATCCATGCATAAGGGCTGATTGTTTCTTGTATCTTAACAAAATGGTTTAAACACCACTCCCAAACCAACTCAAGTTAGGAATCCACCTTTTCTGTTTAATGATTAACGACTTAAACACTGTATGCACGCTATTGATACTATCACCGTCGACAATCGCTACCAAACAAAAGTAGTGTGAGAGCTGATAAAAGCAAGACGAATTATTATCATGATTACAGTACCAGAACTCAGTAAAGAGATCCAGAAAACTTTGCAATATAGTTTAAACAGGTTGAAATATTCAATAAAATCGTTTTATAATATTACTAAGTATAGATATAGCGATACTAATATTGCTTCATATTGATTACATATACAAAAGCCACCCCCAAAATGATGATTTTACTCATAAATAATCTCAAAACCATTGAAAAACATACAAAATAATAGTATATGAATGGGTAGTAACTCAATACATAACACTATATCTAACAACTTAATGGAACTACGTTATGATTCCAAATGATTATCAAGATTCTAGTTAACAACTAGTGTCCGATTATTATCCTTTAGCTTCTCAATCATTCGCCAAGGTTAATTTCTATTTAGCCCAACAAAACAGCGCAATTTTATTTGCTTTCTCATAATATGCGAGGAATAGAAGCACAACTTATATTGGGATGAATATGTATCTTCCCGTTGATTTGTTATGAACAGAAGCTGATCAGTCTCTGTTACTTTAAGTGCATCCTGGGACTGGCCAGCTTTAGTCAATAAAAGGTCAACAAGATGATACAAATTCATCTTAATTACGTATGCATCCATTGTACAAGCTTGACCGTCTGAATTCAGCAGTCTAGTTGTGAATGTGATGGCGTCTGGTACGAAACGAACTAAGTTCGAATTCCGGTGTGAACATCATCATTGGGGTGCAGGTACATCTGGCCGACGAATCCCAAAGAGGACGAAAGGCGCGTTCTGGATCCCGCTTGCCAACCACATTCAAACTTATACAACCCACATGTTCAAACGGAAGTAGGCAGAACGGTGTACGGGTTCAAAACGCAAAATTATATATCCCCTTAGGATATTTACATATCATTCGCTAAAGTTGTTAGGGAATGAAACCATTCTAAAACATTTGACCAGAATCAATCAAAAACAGATTTTCATAATGTCAGCTCAAAAATTTTAGACTTAAAGTTCTCAGCTGATTCCAACACTATGTTTGAATTTTATATTCTCATTACCTTACTTGGAAAGAAAGTTCAAAGTCCTCCATAAATATTACTGGATTTCACTTTGCATCATTAATGTTCGAAATTATATAACAGAGTTATCATGTGTGAGAGGAAGGAGTAACATCTGCATTTTGGGAGTATATTTTGAGCTATTACATCCAGGTTCCGTTAGCATGTTACAATTATGTATAGTTATGTCGTTATTGTTATCCACCCAGCAAGATATTTAAAGGGTTAATTAGAAGCGGCGACTTTTATCAGTTTGCCCTTAAGATGATGATGAACTTAACCCACGTTTCGATGACCTAATTAATAGTCTCCACAATCTTTTTTATGTCCCCATACCAAGAATTTATGTAAAGTATTATTCATAATACGATAAAATTATAAGTGGTCACTGAAATAAGTTTCCTTTCACCAGAGACGATAAACAGAAACAGTTTAACCAAACCAAAGAAAAATCGATAAAATTTGATTATGATGTGAATTGATAATAATTATGTCTTTTAGTAGTCATCACCGAAACGAACGTAAATCTTGTACGAAAGTATGTTCTCACTGTCAAGTCTGATAGATTTTCCAATTAACATTTTATGTACGTTAAATAATCTTAATCAAGAATTTATCCAAACTTATTTCAGTTACTTGTTATAAAGATCCATCAAGTTATTCTATATTCACTTTCCTAAGACTTTTTGTTTGTAACCAGTTTGTGATGTTATACTGATAGTTCGCAGCTAAAAGAAGTTAGATAAACATGTATTACTTCTGTACTTTTGTAAATTCTGAACTTAAGTAAAGGTTTAATTCTTCACTGCTAAATAATAAAGTTATCGCTTATCAAGTACTATAGCTGCGACCATTTAAGTTTCATTAAAGCTTGCTAAATTTCAAATATTATCTATTTATTCTATTCAAAAAGTGACTTCAGTGTTTTGAAAATACAGGTTACTACACAAACTTAAGTTAAAATAAATAGTACTTATCTATGTAATTTAGTCATCATTATACACTCAATCAATTTGATTACATAATAAGGTGAACAATAATAACTTCGTATCTGTTTACGGTTTATTAACTGATAGATCGGTAAAGCGATGATCTTAATATTAATTATTCAAAGAATAATTTGCTATATACTATTTTGTGTATTCAACAGTCCCCATGAAATTCTAACGACTATCTTCGTGGTGTAATCCGAATATTTCATGGTAGCAACTCTAGCAGAGGGATTTGGTAATACCGATTCAAATCTATGAGGAAAGGTGGGTTATGCCATGTGGAAAACTTAGCATAATGCTTCCTGTCGATTGACTTCAAACTACATAATATGAAACTACACTAACGATATCGTTCAATAATTATCCATTTCTGATGCCTTACTGAACGATTACAATCAGCACCTTAATAGGTTATAATTAAAACAGTGATATAAAATATGTCTCAGAAATCTAAAACTGAATACAACCTTAAAGTCAAATCATTCCGAAAATTAAATTAGATTTTCAGTAAATATATAAAACCTTAAATTTCTATAACGTACACTGAATCAAAATTATTTGCTGTAAATGAAACTAGCCAGTGGTATCTTTCCTTGAAATCTATCTGGGAGGGAGAAGTCAATCAAGATTTTTCAATGATTATTTTTACACACTTAGAGCCTTATTTCCATCATGTTACCCATATTTGCCATATAGGCATTAGATTCAGTAATTAACCCACAACTTGTAATCACAATAAATAATTTAGATTCACATACGGATTTATGAATTCTCTTGCAAATATGTAACGTGGTGGTTAGAGATATTTATAATTCAAACAGGTCACAAAATGTGAATCTGGGTGACGTGGGGTTAAATCCAATGAGAAGTAACAGTTCCCTCAAGATTTCTTGATATACCATACTGACAAGGTTTTCTGTTGACTACCTCTATCTAATAACAAAATATGGATATGACATTGAGTCACTTAAACTATCTATTAGCTAAATTGAAATTTGATTAATAAGATTCGATCAGCACTAGATTAGACAAAAATGATATTAGTCACTAAATGACTAATTATCTATGCATTAAAACAAAATCAATCCAATGATATATATCATAAAACAGTGTTTACATCTTTCTATGATATTTTCTTGAAAATGATAAATGTATCACCCTCTTCAATTTCATTGTTTTATTTTAATTGTCTCTAAGGTTATCTTTATTGTTTGTTGGTTCATTGAAATAATTAATTACATAACAGGGAAGACAGACAAATGATACATTCTGTTTAAAAAGGTAATAAATTCACAACACAAGAAAGTCGTTACATCATAGTAAGTTCATTTGAATAATGTTTCTTCATTTTATTTTTTGAATACGTATTGATCTCTAACCAATATCATCATAATAACAGGTAGAAGTAGTAACAATAGTGATAATAATCAAAGTGATTGTAATGATAATAGTAAAAATTAATCATATACTATCTTCATTTATGAAGATTCTTTTTTCATTCAGTAGGACAATTGACACAATATAAATAAATGGATCCTTCTTGTGTGATAATATTTCCATGTTTTGGGTGATAACGAACATGTATTAAGTCTTTTGGATTTAAACCAGATTCTAATCCTTCACTATAAGGTGCCATAAAACGTTTTAATCGATAAGGTTTTACATTATCAGTTGATATCCACTGAACTTCTTGATACGGCTTTTGTGACGGTGATAGAGTAAATGGTTGATCAACAATATGAGATTCTGTAGAAACACTATAGTCATCAACATTATAATTGTCATTGTTAACATTAGTACTAGTACCAGTAGTAATAGTATTAGTAATCAGATTATCGTGTGTAGCTGTTACTGTTGATATATGAACAGGTGAAATGGATTTTTCAACTTTGATTGTAGTTTCTTTAATAAATGTTTCACAATTATTACATAATGCCGAGTGGATACTAGGCTCATGATTAATTTCTATAGATTTTCCTAAATTAACTGATTGCTTTAAATCTGGTGATAATGAAATTTCGACAATATCAACAGTAGGTCCACTAATCGGAACATTAAATTTTTTTTCTGACTTTTTGTATCGATTTCCACAAAGAGTTGTTAACGTTTTGACTAATTGTTCACGATCTGTACCACTTTTTGTACTAAGTATAACATATTCTTTTTCAGATTCATATAAACGTGAAGCTATACCCAAAGCTAATAGATTTGGTGTTGAATAAAATGTAACAAGACAATTGATTTCACTTAAATGAATTCCATTCAATATAGAATTAGGCCACCAATATGCACCAGATAACCACAATTCATCATTTGTTACATGTAGTCGACACCATTTTGATGGTTTATGCTTATTGTTCAATTGTTCCCCATGTCGTTTAAGTAATGTTTTTGAACTGAACTCATCATCTGGATCTAATTTCACATATTTTTTAATCATTACACGTGCTGATGCAACTTCTTTACCTTGACCATTACGCATTTCTTTTCAATGAAAAATACTGTTATATGTTATATCACTGTTATATCACAATAGATTTTTAACTAAGTGTAATATAATTAGATCTATCAATCTATTAATTTACATAAACTCACTGATTTACTGTATTTTTATTATTCTTGTTATTAACGTAACGAATGATGTTTATATCTTACAGTTAACAATGATAATAATAAATCCAAACTGTACTGAAGAAAAATTCAATGGGCTAAATGAAAACGAACGAATTTCGAATAGACACACCAGGATAGAAACATAAACAATAACAATAACAACAATCAAGTGTGAATGAATTGAAATGAAACAAACACTTCAGTAGTATAAGTAACCGTTGTGTATTTTTTCATTTGTGCATTAATATATCATTTATGATTATTTGAATGGACAAAAAATAAAGTGTGTAAATTTTTGTATTCGACCTAGAAGACAAATTACCAATGATATACATTAGAAATCATGTGGTTTAACAATAGTAATCATCATTCGAAAGAAAATGTCATAACAACACGAATACAATGAAATCCTACTTTACTTCAACCTAATCATATAGACGAATTAACAATATAAAATGGCAGTATCTAGACGGTTGTCATCTATAAACCAGCATGAATTATGAAGATTATTTCAAAATAGACAATTGTAGTGTATATATATGCTGTTATGAAGTGAAAATATGATGCATCAAAGTGAGCATATTGTAAAATAAAAGTGTGATGAAATTAGAGGTTATTTGAACCACAATTTAGATATAACCCTTTCAAATAGTTTGTTTATAGTTTAATAACAGTAAACCAATTCGTAAAATAGAAATTCGATTAAAATGATGATAGTGGGAAACATACTAATATCATAATATGTTCCGTTTTGTTAGAGTACAAATCAATGAAATGTACTATATATTTACAGCTGCTGCTTTAATAGTAAAACATATTGAATAGAAGATGACTATGTGAGGTAGTTACTGATAATCAGGAAGAAACCCCTCAAGACCTAGTTATTGTGCTAAGTGACACTCGTCAGTAAGAAATACGTACAAAATATTTGAGATGTTTACGTTTAGCTATTCAGGTGATTAACCACCTGTAGAACTGAGATATTTACACTGATCACTGGAGTGTGGTTGATATCATTTTTGCCTTGTTCGAATTCTACCTGTTAATTTGAAAAAAGAAAGAACGAACACATTAGTAGAATCGTTCCATTTTATTTCGTCTTATTCTCTTCAGATGCTTACAGCCTATAATATTTCAGAATCAAAATTATAAAGCAGTCTGGATATACTTACAGGAAATTTCTAAGAGAATTATTGTTAATACTTGACATTAGCACAATGTAACAGTGAAGTGAATAAAGTTATCTGACAATAGAACATTTCAATTATATATCGTAAAGAAAATTCCGGTAACAAAAGACCAGAGAACTAGAAGTTGGTGATTACATATTGAATAGACAATAATGATGAGAAAGAATAAAACCAAGTGAGTAAAGCTTAATTAATTAGATAATGAGAATTGTTGAAGTCAAACAATGAGTGTAATGGTACGAAAGAGTTGAATAAAACTTTAAATATACATTTCACGATTCAATGAAATAAGTTTATGTAAAGAAAGGCCTACAATAGTTACCTTTTGAATGGACAATTCAAGTTTCTAGTGTTTGAAGGAAATAGATTTAAGAGATTGGAGATTCCTTTATTCCGTCCACCAAAACCTAAGTATTTTTGGAACTTGTTCAAAGAATCTAAGGTAAGCTATCTTTCTTGTTAATCCAGCGTAATTGCTTTGATAAGTATATGTAAATTTGTAAACACAGTTGGTGGTAAAATAAAATGTGAGTCTGTTTACCTTAGATTGATTCAAGGATGTTGTTACTACTAATAATTCTATATAAAACACCACACTGAAGTTAAAATGCAGTGTACTCAGTATTCCTAAAAACTGAGAGAGATATCCATTATAGTACTGAGTCCAGATAGCCAGTAACTTAACCAATAATCACAAATTTATTAGCTACCTATTGAATAAATTGAAAAACTTGTGACTAAAGACTACATCGAGGTAATCAACTACAATGAGTTGCAGTCCTGAATATCAGCAGCAGGAAATTACAGAACTTTACTAATGAGATGAAAGGTACAAAAGAAATGTTACAAAATAAAAATCATCCCGAGAAAAATAAATTACTTTATCAAGGTTACCTGCAAACAATAATCAATCACATTCCATTTGACGAACATAAAACTTTATCTTGTTTTATAAATCTCGAAATTTAAAAATAGTTTATTTGTAAATCTTTTCACTAATAAACTTTGAGTATTCTATCTTCCAATGGAGATACTTTGATCGAAATCCAGAAGTATAAGCAATTACAGTAAGCATAAGTAGACCACTGAAATTACTCAATCAATCGATGCCTGTTATCCTATGTGGAGCATAAGCCGCCGACCAGCATTCTCCAGCCAACTCTGTCCTGAACTTTCCAACTCATCTCTTCTCAAGTTCACTTCACTCTCTTTATGTCTGCCTCCAATTCCCGAAGTACTATGTTCTTGGGTTTCCTCTTTTCCTTTGGCCTTGAGGATTCCAAGTTAGTGCTTGACTTATGACAGCTTGATGATTTCTTCAATGTATGTCCTATCCATCTCCAGCCTCTTTTCCTAATTTCTTCCTCGGCTGGGAGTTGATTTGTTTTCTGCCATAGAAGCTTGTTGTTGATGGTATCTGGCCAATGGGTCCTAAGAATCTTACTCAGACAGTCGTTTATAAATACTTGTTTCTTTTGAAGGATGCTTTTCGTAGTTCTCAACATAAGTTTCAGCTCCATACAACATAACTGACTGTCTTCACATTTGTATTGAAAATTTTGACTTTAATTTTGACTGACAGTCTGTTTGAGTTTCATATGTTCTTTAGTTGTAGAAATGCTGCCCTTACCTTTCCAATCCGCTCCTTTACATTTGTAGCAGACTCTCCTTGTTTATCGATTACGCTGCACAAGTATGTAAAAGTTTCTACGTCTTCTAGAATTTCTCCGTCAAGTGTAATTGGGTTAGTATTCGTTGTTTTGTGTCAAAGGATCTTGGTTTTCCCTTTGTGTATGTTGAGCCTATCGCTGCCGAAGTTTCAGCTGCACTGTCCGTCTTCATCTGGATTTGTTGCTGTGTAGAGCAGAAGAACTGAGTCAACTACGAAGTCCAAGTCATCCAGTTGCATCGATGTTGTCCACTGTATTCCTAGATTGCCTTTAGATTTTACAGTTTTCAGGATTCAGTCAACAACCAGCATAAAGAGGAAGGGCGAGAGTAGACAGCCTTGTCTGACACCGGTCTTCACTTCGAACAAATCTGCGAGTTGATCTCCATGTGCGATTTTACAGTGCAGTCCATCGTCAGAATTCCGTATGATGTTGACTATCTTGTCGGGAATGCCATAATGTTGTAGAAGGCTCCATAATATTCTCTTATCCATGCTGTCAAATGCATTTTGGTAATCGAGGAAGTTGATATAAAATGATCAATTCTATTCAATTGATTGTTCAACAATCAACCGTGGAGTTGCGATTTGGTCTGTATACGATCATTCTTTACGGAATCTGGCCTGTTGATCTCAAAATTAAGCGTCGACTGGATCTTTAAGTTGGTTTAATAACACTCTGTCGAAGACTTTTCGTGGTACTAAAGGTAGAGTGATGTCTCTTTAGTTCTCGAAATTGCCAAGATCTCCTTTCTTTGGTATCTTGATGAGGTACCTTTCTTTCCAGTCTGCTAGCACTTGCGCTTCCTACCAAATCTCCCTGGCAAAAATGTGGAGCATCTTTGCAGTTGCGTCTACATCTGTCCTCAGTGCCTCAGTTGGTATGTTGTCTGGCCCTTCTGATTTGACACTCTTGATTTGTTAGATGGCTATTTTGATTTCTTCGACTGTTGGTGGGTTGGTGCTAATAGGGAGGTCCGTGGCTGCTGTTTCGATGACTGGTGGGTTCAGTGGGGCTAGTCTGTTCAAGAGTTCTTGGAAGTGTTCTACCCACCTGTTTCGTTGTTCATGCACTTCAGTGATTGGTTTGCTAGCCTTGTTCTTGATTAACCGTTCTGGTTTATTGAATTTCCCAGCTAGCTTCTTCGTTGTATCGTATAGGAGCCTCATGTTTCCTTCTCTTGCAGCTTTCTCCGCTGTCATTGCTAGGTCCTCAACAAATTTTCGTTTATCCGACCTGATGCTCCGCTTCACTTGCTTGTTGACTTCGGTGTATTCGGCCTATGCCTTGGCTTTCTCTGCTCTTGTCCGGCTGTTACAAATAGCTATCTTTCTGCTTCTCCTTACTTGGATCTGGTCCAGAGTACTAACAGAAATCCATTCCTTTTGGTGTTGTTTCTTGGGACTCAAAACCTCCTAACATGTTGAAGTTATTGTTTCATTAATCTCTTTCCAGTTGTCTTCCATATTAGTTCCACCTTTTTATAGTAGATCATAAAATGACTGGAACTTATTGTTGAGAGTTATTTTGAATTCGTTGCGTATGTTAGTATCCTGGAGAAGGGTTGTATTAAACTTGTGTAATACTGCTGCTCCAATTATCCTGTGCTTCTTCAGCTTCAGTTTCATTCTGACCACTATCAGGTGGTGATTTTAATCTATATCAGTTCTTCTCTTTGTTCCTACGTCTTCTATGGTCCTTACAAACTCCTTATTGATGCAGATGTGGTCGATTCAGTTCTCTGTAATGTGGTCCGGTGAAACCCATATAGCTTTGTGTATGCGTTTGTGGAAGAATATGGTGCCACCCATTATCATTTTGTTGGAAGAATAGTTTTGCAAACCTGACACCGCTTTCGTTCCTTTCTCCCAGTCTATGTCGTCCCATTATATCTTCATATCCAGTGTTGTCCACTCCAACCGTGGCGTTTTGGTCTCCCATCAGAATGGTCAGGCCCTTGGCTGAGCATTTCTCAATGGTTGATTGCAGCCTCGCATAGAACTGGTATTTATTGCCTTCGTGGCTGTCGTTAGTGGGCGCATAGCACTGGATGACATTCATTGCAATCCCCCCTTCTTTGTCTTGAAGGATGCTTTAATAATCCTAGGTCCGTAAGGTTCCCAACCTATAAGAGCTTTTTATGCTTCTTGGGACAGCATTAGTGCTACTTCTTGAATGTGTGAGGCATTTTTTCTTCGTGGTCGGAGTATAAAAGCACTTCGCCTGAGGATAGTCTTTGCTGTCCAGCTTGTAGCCAATCGGTTTTGCTTATTTCAAGTATCTTCAGGTTATTTTCATTTTTTTCAGCTATTTGAATGCTTCTCCCAGCCTCCCACATCGTGCTAACGTTCCATATGCTTATATTAATTGTTGCTCTGGTTGTCAGAAGGAGCATTGCCCTCGTGGCTTCTGAGGAAACATGGCTTACACCATGAAACATCATAACTCTCTGAAATGAAGATCTTCCAACTCCCAGGGCAGAGTTAAAATGGTTGTAAAGGTTTTTACCGGTTAGCGTTTTCTTAGCAAGGTTGTTATATACGGGGTGGGGTTTCTAACCCCGTGCCCAACCTTCCTCTTTAATCCGGGCCTGGGACCAGTGGCAACCCTATGGGGAGGTTCAGGTGGAGTTATTAAAACTACTAACACATCTTATTTATCAATCTAAATACACACATAGTTTAAATTGAGGTGGATTATGTGGAGATTAGTAACTAATTTATTGTTCCTAATCGTCAAAGATGTATTTTGGTTGGGTACTATTGAAGAGTAAAAAGTCTTAACAAGTGGGATTCAGACATGTCAGAAATGAGGAAGTCATCACCATAGCATTGACTGATAGTTATGATGTATTACAAAGTGATTAAAGAAAGAATTCTGCCTTTAGGCACTGGCTCAGTAGTGCTGAGAGTGAGGCGTATGCTGCAAGGTTTAAAGGTCCTCCACTCGATTCCATTGAGACCGAGAGTGCACACTGCTGAGAAATTTCATAATACTAGGCGAAATAGATATCCAGTATCCCTATATTTAAAAGCATATAACTAAAAACAATCTATAACGAATACAAACAGTAAATACTTAAATTATATATGGATAACTAATTGAAACTTAAACGTCAGACATAACAAAATTTTGATTGTATTTTTTTACAAAGTACACAAAAGTGACTTACAAAAAGACAAGTGCATTATAGATTTAACTTATTCAGTATTTAATCATTCAACTACAATAATCTCAAACTGTCATATGGATAATTTCTTTAAGAAAAGAAGTGAGATATTTGTCTTTTTGCACTGAATTTAATTTATGTGATATTTTGTTCAATTTACAATATCAGCAAAATAGATACGCTTTATTATTTCAGAATATAACTTTTGGAAATATATAATCAATAATGGTTATTAACAGGTATTTACACGATTGTTACATAATATTAAAATGCTACTTCCTAGTCGAACTAGATTATTTATTAAATGATAAAACTCGGTAGGTTTGTAATGATGAAATTAACAGGATACAGAATAAATAATTTTTAGATAAAACATCTGATATAATGGGTAGATAGAATAATTAACCTTACGTAAGAGAGACAATTGACATTAAAGGATATGAGCAAAATTCAAGCTGGTCGTCAAGTAATAATATGGTTGGCTAGTTTGTGTGACTTGCAGAATGTGTATCATATAAACGTTTGGTATTTTAACTAGTAATTGAATGTTTAAATTTAAGTCATTACGTTGTTATGTTATCCACAATGTTCTCCACCTACAGTGCTTGTATCCCATTCAGGACTTTCGGTCACTTTTTTATTATTCAAAGACTGACTGCTACATATTAAAGTGTAATTCTCACTAAATATTTCATTTCAGGCCTCTGAAGTTATCCATAATTGTCTGCTATGAACATGCTAGTGTAAAGCAGCCAACAGGTCGAATGATAAGAACAAATATAATAAAAGCTATAACTTAAAATGAAATTTTAGTGAACTACACTTAAATATGCAATAATCACTTACTAAGCTAGAGAAACAGTGACCAAAAATGTAGGATATAGCATACCTACTAAGCATCACTAACATTGTGGACAAACTTGGATCAGTCTTGGTGGGTTAGTATTTTCCTCTCATACATGCATGCACATACGGTATTTCATTAATTTAACATGTTCCTATAACTTTTCACTTATGTATGGCAGGCTATGCGTCAATTAGAAGTACAGTTAGCTGCAGAATCAAGCACTCATTTAAAGATTATACAGAATGGTATCATTCACACATCAATCGATAGATTTTTTCAACTAATAATGAGCAGTACTTCTCCCAACTGATGTGACGGTTGTAAAAACCTAGTAAAAGATAACAATGAAACTCATATATAGACGACCAAGCAGAAAATATGTCCACATTAAGTACTCAATGCTGTCAGTACGTGGATATTTTTACCACTGATCAATTGTGTTCTTTCTTTACAGAGAACCAAGAAAGATGCATTCTCAAACAATATATACTTTGAAAGATATTAAAAACGATTATTACGTCCTTGAGTTGGACAAGTGCCGATAGTAATATAATATTTACAGGTTACCAAGTGATAAAACGACCTTTATGCAATGACCGGATATTTGTAAAGCATGTGTATTTCAATATTTTTTAGCCCGAACGGGAAGGGACCATTTAAAATTAATCGGTCAAGCATTTCAGAATCAATATTCATTTATATCTCATCATTGTATGAATATATACATTCACATCCAGACAACAATAAAGTGCAATAAGACTCATATTATCAAGACAAATAAGAACAATAATAATAGTTACGAGTAGCTGATACGTAAATAACAAGCTCTAGTTCATACACCACGGGTAATATATCGGTGGTTGAAATAAACACTTAAAATGAAATAAATGAAGAGATAATATGGACGAGACGCTTAATGAATATAAAATTAAAACATCTGTTCTAAAAGCTACGTTAATAGTTCTAGGAGTTCAGTGATTCTTTTCAACTTACCCTCTACAATATTAATGAACTCCCATGACTACTGCAAGATAATAACGATTGACTTTTTTATAAATTTCGATTGTGTTATGAGAAGACAGTCCAATAATTTATCGCTTATGCTAAATCTAATATGAAATTAGATTGTATTGAGAACCCCAACAACCAAGTGGCATTTTGTATTTATAGTTACATTTTTGATAACTGTATCATGTTTGATGTAATTAAATCTTTAGAATATAAGTAATTTCGCTCAGTAAGATGTAGATAATATTGTTGAAACTAAATTCATCAGACCTCATGCACATTCTTCAGAAAATATCCTAGTTCACTACTTATCTTCTCTATGATGACTGATAGCTTATTTCTTTCAACTTTTATAATCCCAGTATCCATCCTACTTATATTCGTTTTTATAATACCTCTTTGTTCATTGTCTTTACTCATTACAACTTTGTTTAATTGCTACTGTCAATATTTTAATAATATTCATTAGTATTTCATTTTAACTTCTTGTGAGATATAATTGAAGATTAAAAGCTATGAAATCGGTAATGTTAACGCAGTACTTTTTAATCAATTTCTAAACACAATTTATATACCCTGGTGTTCGACATAGTCAATATCATCAACGTTGGAAAATTTAACAATATTCAACCAAAACCTAGTTGGAACCATTTTGTAAGATATACATTTCACATTCGTATTATGCGGCATATTCTTCGAGATATGAACACAGATTATGAAACATTCCTCAACAAAGTAGCCTTTAATTATATTAAGGCTAGTGATTGTTAGACACTCGTCTCAAGAATAACTTTGTTTGCTGCATACGAAATTTCTGTTCTATTCCCATTCAAACGAAAGCATGGCTTTGGACTAAAGTCGACAATTTATGTTACATAGGTTAATTTAATAAACAATCGTGAATACTCAGTAAAGAAACCTTATCGAGGTGATTTTTCGCTGACTGATTGTCCCATTGCATTATAATTATGTTTAAAAAACATCTTCGACTTAATAAAAGCTAAGTTGGCTTTTAAAAGCATCAACCAAACTAACGAAAAAGACACATATCACTGTGAATATACTAAAGTTTTGCAAACACCACTTAGCTCCAAGCATTCCATTCCTAACTTTAAAACTCTTGCGCGGCATCCTTCAAACCCAGATTAGAAAGAAATACTTCCACAATCAATTCCTAATTTGTATTAGTAAGTGATGAGAGCAACCATTGAAAAGTTATTTAGAAAAAGCATTAACTACTTACAAGTAGTTAATATTGATTAGCTAAATAATTAAGGGCAAGGAGTTAAACGGCAAAACTATTTATTTAGGTACATGAAATAACACTTTCTCATAATTTCATTATAAATTAATATGTGAATAAATGTTAACGAATGAAAAGAGATCGTAAGTTATTTTTTATTCCACATTTTAAGTAGAATTCTATATTTTGAATTAAACATAGAAACATCGAACAGTATGAGGTACACAAATTACGGACGTATTCTATTACCATTCCTATTAGTTTATCTTGTATTGTTCATTAAATGACATAGTTCACAGTTAGTAGAAATGATTTTTGCCTCTACTTATTCTCTTTCTTTAGATCCTAAGATCTGATATTAATTTATACCATTTTTAAGAATACTATTTTCTTTTTTTGAACCATTTATATACAATTTTTTTTATTACAAACAATGATACTAACACTTTATAATTAGGATAAGCTTGTATTTTCCCGTTGATTTGTAATGGACTGAAACTGGTCAGTGTCTGTTGCCATATGTGCATCCTGAGCGGATTGCCTCGATATAGCGTTATTACACAAGTTATATATTTAAGTTGGATTGTGACTGGCAAGTGGAATCCAGGACACTACTCTGACATACATCTAACATCATGACTTGGGCAAATGCATATATAAACTAGGCTCCAAATAGATTTTGAACGACTGATAAATAGAAATGTACTGATTCGTAAGAATTTAGTGTTACACTGATCTTGTTTCAATTTGATCTTAAGAGGCTGTCGCTTAATTCATCGTACGCTCTCCAAAGTATCTCTTACACAAATGATTTGAAAGATGTATCGTTTTCTGATCATATCTCGAGGTGATATTAACGCTGAAGGTACCTCAGCAGTCAGGATTTGTAAACGTCACAGTTTACGGTCTTTTGATGGAATTGATTTTTACAGAAAAATCTCGTTTCGATTTTTAGGTGTCATGCATCATTCAGTCGTTAGGCCAAAATCTTTGGATCCATTTTGTAAAACTGTCCCAATCTGTAGGCTCACAATTTTGGGCACGAAAATGCCTTTGATGAAAAGAATGAGGAGTGTTGAGACCAACACAGACTTGTAGGAGTCGGAACTACAGAATAACTGGTTTCGTTTACAAATTATTTTGCTGATGATCTTAACCTTAGCAATAAACGAAGCAGTCACAGTATTGATACACTGAAAATTGTTGAAAATATAAAAGATATAAATGATGAGAAACTTAAGGAACTAGCATCTGGAAGGTCGCGCATAGGAAACAAGGGAATTTTAGAAAAGGATTATAATGAAAGTTGCAGAAAAAGTGAGCACAGCTATTGTTGAATGATGTCCCTTTCAAATAAATTGGAATAAAACATCGTTTTCAACTGTACGCTAATTATTGACACTACACACTCCATAGTATCTGGTCGCAGACCGATTTAAATTTCTAATTAATAGCCACTCATCGAATCCTTTTACAGAATGCATATTGACTACACTGTTACTAATAGCTGCTAAGTTGTGAACACGTCATTCACCTGGATTAAGTTGGTTGTTTGAATATTAATAATAAACTCGTTATGAAGTCCATTATGAATATTTAAATACATTAAATTTCTTGCAATAAACAGATTGTAGCTAGCAATAAAATTCAGGATGGGTGTTTCGGTACTTTTAGGAATCATTAGATGGATATAGCTGCATCTTAATATTGATATCTGTAAGAACCAGATACATTAACCACAAACGTCAAAGGTGTTATCCTTTACTATTAATATACTCGCTGCACATTTTTAGTTTATGGAACATAGATGCATTAAGTCATAGTGATTAAATGTCATCTTGCAAAAACAATTTCAGTCAACGATATTTTCTTCTTTCTGTCTCTTAATCGAAAACTTGATACACTGTTTTGTGTTCTATTTGCTCAAATTTAATCTTTTAATTATACTAACTCGAAAAAAAATAATACATAAGAACAATAACATTGGGTAGGATCATAAAACTCGTTTTATTACCAAATACTGGTGACCATAAACATAATTTTATATTTCTGAAAAAACAAACCGATATGCAATCATTTATAACCACCTAATGCAGAAATAAATTGATTGATATACTTTTACAGCAACAACACCAATAACAATAACACACACCAAAATGCATGTAGTAAATTTATTTAAAGTTAAGTAGTAGTAATAGTAGTAGATTCAGTTGTTCCATTTTCGTATAGTTTCAAATCTCTGACAACTAGCATTGCAGTCGTTTGATGCATAAATGGACGTTGTTTAAGAAAATTTAGTATTGTTTGCTCTCTAGCTTCGGGCCATTCATTTAAAGCACTGTGTACAAAATAATACAAAGTGATAGTGAAGAATTAATTAAAAAACGTTTATATGAGCATAAAACAAAAACAAAATGAGATGTACTAACATTGAGCCTACGGAATAAATAAATAAATAAATAAACAAATAGGTTCAGGTTGCTACAATTTACATGAGCACAGAACCAAGAAATATAGAGAGTATGAAGGATACCAAAATAAAACAAGTATTAAGTTAATCAAAAAGAAAACCGACGAGAGTAAATGCACTGACATCATTTTGGTAGGCACTAAGACATTATCTACGACTATCTCGACTGTAAAAGCTACTTTGACGTAGATGATGTGCTTACCTATCATGAAAAACAACTGAGTCGAATTGTCTGTACTAACTATTCCTTTAGGTACTACAATACCATGAATGCCTGAAGTAAATTAGCAAAACTAGAAGCTGTAACTTGCTGTCCATGAGCGAACTCGTACTGCCAACCGTGATGCTGCTTGACGATAGTAGAGTAATGTCGTCAGACATCCTCCATCTGTAGCGATGCTGTTTTCTGACGAAGGGAGGAATGTTAGAAAATAGAAGTATAATACACTTTATCAAACGTACTTACATCTCAGGCTTTAAAGCTGTAAAAGTACACACATATTACATTAAGGACAACTCGTAAAATCGTCCTACCTCAAGTTGTGGTTTTCCAATCAGTTCAGTAAAATCGCTAATAATTCTGTTTCATTTTCAAATACATTGAGAAGTGATTATCCTTCCGCAGTAGGTAACTGGGAAGTAGCAACCGTACACACCCCTCTAACAACATTCAAGGACTACAGTATTCAAAAAGATAGTCTTATTATCCAGATTACCTTACACATAAAACGTTTGTATATGACTCAGATCAAAAGACAACGCATATCATGAATTGTAGATACAGTAAGGCCTTAAGATTACCATAAAGTTAATGAAAACTAACTGATGGTCTGAGACTACTTGGTTGGGGCACGCGTGATTACTGAAGGCGGAGATGTTGGGTGATCAGAATCGGTTGTAATGGCGTAAATGCATTCACTGTTTCTCATCCTTTACATCATGATTTTCAAAAGTATTTTACATTTTCTATACCGTGAATCCATTTATCTCAACTCGTATTCTCTTTGTTTAGTCTTTTAACTACCACTGATACCACTATTTATACTACTCTAATACTCATCTCGATATGTTGATATTGTGTGGCAACTTGTGTTGATGTACATTGGCTTCAGGCTTTTTTTGATTATGACTGACTATACTGAAACCGCTTAGTTTTGTTTAAGTAGAATACAAAAAGTATTTTAGAAGCAATTTTAGAAATAGAATCAAAAGGAGGATCACAATAACAGATGATCTTAAAATTATATACAAGTTAAGATTGAATTACCGATATATAGAACGAGTATACTTCATACGACCCTGACTGTTCAAAAACTCAAAAATGTGATCCAATGCAGGTAAATAACGAGAGCCAATACAAATCAAAGACCACCTAAAAGTAAGAATGATGTAAGACCATAATGCGAATAAATCAATAAGATGATAATAAGCGAATGATAAAACATCTCGAGGGAGGATATTTCTTTTTTTTAGACTAATACATATTTCACTATGGATAGGAATTACATGGATGTTTCTATCAGCAATAAAGGACAACAGGAAAATCATTACCAAGAAGCACGGAGTATGACATGCTACGTTTATTATTATTCTCCACGACAGGAGTGAAGTGCTGAAGAATGCATAGAGGTGAGACTGTAGTAAGGTTCCCAATCAAATATGTAGCAGCCGTAGGTCCCCTGTCTTCCCACAATAGGAAGGGCAGTTGAAAAAGTTAACTCTAAAAATGTATATCTCAACGCGATGAGGCCCTAAAAGTATGCAATGCAAGCATCAAATACTACTAATAAAAAAAAATTTGTCAGTTATTCATAGGACTTCATCATCAAGCTACCAGGTAGTCATGATCACTGCAAATGTGGTTTTGTTTACAAAATATCAAGTAAAATACATTCATGGAATGTGCAAACAAGAAGCGATAACCGTCCTCATATCTTTTACAGCACTCGAGATAATAATATCCCCCCCATTCATTTCAGCGATCTTCCCCATCAATTCTCCTACGGAGCGATATTGATTACGAAGGGTCCCACAGTCTTTGCAGTGGTTTCTAAATGCTTTCTACTTTCTAGGGTTGATTTTGAGGTATTATATCAATTTCCAAGGAGGATTATTTTATCGTCGAATGTAAAGTATTTACAAACTAAACACATACTAGGATGATATTGTGAAGAACACATAATAAAGCAATAAATCAAAAAACAGCTCTTACTGAACCCGTATCTCTGCATTTTTCTGCTTAGCTAATTGTAATAATTCCTCAATTTTGCACAAATTATTGACACTCAATGGTTTAGAGTCCACAGTGCGGCGTAAAGTTAACTCACGCTGTACATGTGACATTTTGTCCCACAATTCAGTTAAACTGTGCATCAGCGAAACCTCCGAACAAAGATTGGGAGATGTAAGTAATTTGAGCAGATAATCACATTCTGAAAATAGTTCATCCGCACAAAACCTGTGTGGCAGGAGTTTAGAAAACGCAAATGAAAGATTTCGATCATTTTTTACAATATATTCAAAAAGAGGTTTATGACTTGCGACGTATAATCAAGATCTAGAAGTGATCATGCAACAGTTTCATATATGTATCGAAGATCAAGGAGTGGTAGCTGAGTAGTTAAGGTTTTAGAATTCCAGCTACCAAATCGCAGATTTAAATCCAACTCTGTCTACTTCTGTCTGGTCAACCAAGAAGTGTCACTAGTTCTTATACTTAAAGTAACTCGAAGTCATGTACACGAATATGTACCTAGTAACTTCGTAAACTAAATATACTTAACAGAGCTTAAGTGCAACCAGTTAAGAGAATACATAATAATATTGTAGATATTGGCATAAAATTGAACTGTATCTCAGAAAAAGGTGTATTTATAAAGGCATTAACAGCTATTACAAACAATATACAGCATATCACTTAATTAATTAGAAAACTAATGTACACGGTATAGTAGAAGTAAGCCCTGTAAAGGTATTTGGTCATAGTAAGCCAATCATACGAATGTATTTCTTCAAAATGTTCCCACCCCCCCTGTGGCAGGATTACTCGAGGCAGTTGACTTAAAAAGCATGAAACTGAAATTTTACTAGATAATTAAGACATTTTGTTCGTAAGATCCACCCTAGAAAAGGGATGTTCAGAATGGTAAAACACAGTACCGGTAAATATGGTGAATAATTAATTGTTTAAGAGTTTTATACGGAATTGTATAGGATAAATAAACACACTCAGTAATGGTGAAACGAGTTCTGAACATCCATGGACCTAGAAATACGACATGTGCGGCTAGCAGAACATTAAACAGCAAAAGTGATAAGCATCGAAAACTCTACGAATAGTAATTTTCTATTGGCTCGTAGTGTTAGTGACAATTTAGGTGGTGACCAAAACCTTGAAAAACAGATGCTGCAACCTATGTCACGTTTAAAATTAACAATTAAATAATTTTTCTCCAACTACAATTATAAATATTCGTTGTCCAGCCATATAGTCTAGCGGATTGATTTTTTCATATTACTTGATGATTATAAGTTTGATCGACCATTTCTACGAGAGGAATATTTATAAACAATGGTGATGTTTAAAAACAAGTTTTATTTAATTGACATATTTCACCATGTTTACGAAAACAACCAAACTTTTCACATGAAACTTGGCTTGAATTAAATGTAATGTTTCCATTAATTTAACATGTTGCTGAGCTATAACGATTAATCAGACACGAATCCAAATCAGACGTATGTCCAATTTACAA
Organism: Schistosoma mekongi; assembly: GCA_034768735.1. Lineage (NCBI taxonomy): Eukaryota > Metazoa > Platyhelminthes > Trematoda > Strigeidida > Schistosomatidae > Schistosoma > Schistosoma mekongi. The sequence continues at coordinate 34,692,648 of CM068307.1, read as the reverse complement.
ACTATAGAAATACCAAAAAATTAATGTGTTTCAGAGGATCTTAATGCATTATAAGTTGACATTCAAAACATGTAGTTGTTTATTGCGAATTTAGGGTATCAGTAGGCCTGAACTACGTCACTTCTGTTGCGTTGCAAACATTTAATCATTGTTATTCCTCTTGGCCACAACTTTAAGCAAACCATTACCACCTAAACCGCTCTTCAGAAGCTAGTTACATAGATCACATTAAAATAGCTATATCCTTGAAAACTCGCAAGTGTAAGATATGGCTGGAAAACAGAGATATCAAACCTATAAATTGAAGTATTTTTCATAACCTAGTAGATAATGAATATTGAATGACACTAAAGGAAACATTCTCGATTCAAAATTAGATTTCAAAGTATATACCAAAGGATGTAACAGGATTATGCCTCAAGAAAGTGAAAATGATCAAGAGTAGTTTAACGAAATCTGACGTATCCAAAATGATAAATTTATCCAGCGAGTTTGCACTGTTTATAGTAAAATTATTTTGTCACTAATCCGAATGGTTACTTCGACTCTATGTTCTAACCTAGGTATTAAAAGAAAATTTGAGTGTACAAATAACACAAATTCGCCATTGGGAGAAGTAAACCAAAACGAATTTTAAATAACATAAGTAATTAAAATTTACGGAATACCGTCATTTGTGATGTTAACCAGTTACTTTATCCTAGTTTTATTTTAGTTATCCACCTTATTGGCTATATAAGACATACGTCTTGTTCAACTTGAAGGATTAATTCATTTGGAAATGGATAGTGCAATCAATACTAATATTATATTACTTATAATTTCGGAACTTATTTCATGCCCATCACACGAGCTGTATTCAGGTGAGATATGCCACAAACCAAGTAAGCCACCTTGGAAAATCAGTAGGACTACACTTCAATACTGATCATGTGTGATCATCAAAATAACCTTGGCCTAATTTACCCAAATAGAAAATGGTTCATGCTAATGAAGAGTTCTTATTACCAAAATGAGTTATGAGTATATGAAATCAAAGTGTACATACCAACTTTGCATGATAAATGACGTTCGTAATGTTATTTGGCGATTCTAAGTCTTTAAACTTTGAAAAATGAATGATATAAAAACTCATTTATGTAGCTGCATAACAATTTTTACGTGATCCATAACAGAGTCTAGGGTCTGAGACAATTCTTTAATCTACTAAACGTCCTCTCGACGTTGTTCGTGCGAACTTATATTGTAGGGTCTATGGAGTGATATTCATGAATGACCAAATGATGCTCATATCCATGATGGCGGAGACACTTATAAGATTTCCAGTTATCTGCATACACACAAACAGTAAAATATGCTCTTTAGTGGCTCTCCTGTCAAATACACTTTCAAGATGTCCAGTCCTTGGAATCTATTTCAAATCCCGAAAACCTATGGAAGTCAGAGTATAAAATCCAGGTACTCAATCGTTTTTATACTTCTCTTGCGATCATATTTTCTTTTTCGAAAAGAACATACACCAGCCTCAACACCTCCAAAGGATAGATGAGTTCTTAGTAGAATTTCAGAGCATGTCTGTGGTATTCATACCAATGTATAGACGTAACATTATCTACAATACATAATTCCACTGCAGTTTTTACAAGTATTTCTCATAGCTAACATACTACTAAATAAATGATTTGTTCCAAAGTAACTTTTGATCTGCTAAAAATGAAACTATTCTTAATCATAATTTGTGAAAACATTTCTGGCATTGGAACACACACATGTCACACTTCACTTTACATCTAGCCAGTAATTTCAAGACAACAATCACATAATTTTGTCTTTAGAATTATCACCAATTCATCCAAATTACGAAGCATGCCCTCTAAAATAAGTATCAATATTTCAATTATGTGCAGTGACCTCGAGGCCCGTTTCTGTAACCTCATTATTCAGGGACATATTATCTAAATTACCTAGAATATTCACAGCGTTTCTCGGCAAATGCCTTTTACACCCGAAACAGAGTAATCGTAATCTGATAAGTGTTTAGGATAAAAGATATGCAGTACGACTTCGTGTATTAGGTAAATAAAAAATCTTATTTATCATGTAAGTTTCAATTATAATACCTGACCTCCCGAAACTTTTAAGTGAAGATGGTTTTAAATTCAAGAATAGTTAACTCGAACTTGGGCGTCTAAACTAAGGAGTTACCACTGATCGTAGGTAGCAATAAAAACTGCTACGAAAATACACACAAAAGTATGGTCTAAAAAATTACGGTAGTTACATTTATAAAATTTGCAGTGAAAAAGTGTCAACAGACGAATCAAATATCTTCTTACTTCGGTACCCATGGGGGTAAACCTGGACTGTGCATCCAAACGTCCAGTTGATGTGTCGAGTTAAGTATATCGGAACCTAATTGAGTTGTTAAAAATTCCAACCAAGAGTTTGAATTGAGAGACTGCCCGGAAAAGTGTTTGATATAGGCTTTTAACCAATTGAGCATAGATTCTAAATGAGATATAATTTTGCATAATGAAAAGAATTCTTGCTAACATGATGCACTAACTAAAAAAAATTGTGAATTACGTAAAATCACTCCACCTCGCTGTACGAAACACCATTATTTGTTAGTAATTTAAGTGGACTAATTTATGCAGTTAGAATTATTTGAGAAGAGTGATGATCTCAGAAAAATTAATTAAGGATACTTCTTCAGTGAAGTGAAGAGACAGTGATAGACACTACAGTTCAAGATAAAAAGTATTGAATAGCTCTAAAAACAATCGAAAAGTTGCGATTATTAAAATGGATTTATATAATGTTTATATTTTTAGCATTTTTACATTTATGTATGCTAATGGATTGGACCCCGGGTTTTCCGATTTTCCTAGATGGACCATCTGCAACCATTCAACCGCATCATATACATACAACCAGTACTTCTATGGCAAAGGCTACAACAAATATGTGACAATATAATACCACATCATCGCACAAGCACAAGGTCAAACTAGAAACTGGTGCTTTCAGTGATTTAAGAACTGATGATCACCATTCATTGAATATGATACCAATCAATAAACAAGTTAACTTACATAAAGTCAAATCTATGGATAATGGTAACAATTACAAAAATGATGACAAAACCGTTAAATTACCCTTTCCATATAAGTTCTCTAAGTAGTAGAGTAAAAGGGATCCTTTTTCATAAGGGATTCGATTATATGCTTCATCTGGATCAATCCCTTCTAAGTCTGGAATTAACTTTGTCATCGGATCCGATGCACCAAGTTTTTTAACCTGTCAATTTTGAAGGACCAAAGGAAGTTATATGTCAATTACTGGTGTTTACTCAGCTGAATACAGAATGCAGAGTAACTTAATAACCTCCTGTAAATCTGTACATTATTTACAGTCATTTTTGTGCTAATAATACTGTTGGGCTATCCAAACAGTGATTAAAACTCGTAACCCAATAGTTAAAAGTTTTTGACTATTTAAGACAGTAAGCCATGTAGCTATAAAAAGTTAGTTAACAAAAAATTAACTACAGATTAATTTCTCTCCCTTTAGCATGTGCACTTGATAATTATAAAGTACAGTATAATGCACAAACAATACGCTTAACTATTTCAGTCTTAATTATCAAACTACGTGCTGGTAAGAACGCATCTAGAAACAGCATTTTTTATTTGGAGGACGAGAAATACATTCTGCTCTTGGGTTTTCATATGTTCGAAGGACATAATGAGGTCGTAGTTCCGTGTAAAGGGACTACATCATCAGGATACTTTATGCTTACTCACGTAAATAATATTAATTTGTGAAGCAAGTAGCAAAAAGTGGAATCTAATGACACGTCTAAAAACTAAAATTATCCTTAATGAATCACATTAAACATAGAAACCATAAAAAATAAATCGTATCTAACTCGTTTAACAGGTTCAGATCCGAGTATATGGCTTTGAGCCACACAATGTCTCAAGGCTAGTGATACTACTTAATGGCCAAAACCAAAGTAGATGAGGTGAGTTCGAACATGAATCCTAGTAAATTAAATTCGAACACCTTAACCACTCAGACGCCGCTCGTGACTACCTAAACAATTATAAGTGTACATAAACAGTCTTGATCTATAAATTAGCCATAACTAAGTGGTAACACTTAGTGAGACACATCAATGAGGTTAACCGCTACATTTAAATTAGGGAATGTATTCAGTTAATAGAGTTAATGTAATTTGATAAATAAGTAAACGTTTATGTAGTAGGCTTTAGGGAGTTTTAAGCGTGTTAATGTTAGCTCTGTTGTCCAGTTCGTTGAACCGAACGTCGAGCAGGGTTTAAACTAATGACCACGTAGGTAAAAGTATGCACTTTAGACATTAAGCTACCGCCTTATGTTGGAACCTATTTCGTGATTTCATAGTATAAAATGAAGATACCAGAGGTCAGTAGATTCTTGTGTTACAAACTACTGCATATAATCAATTTACTACGGCTGTCTAGATTGGCAAACACTGGATATGCACTATTAAAATGTAGCAACCGAGTCCATAATGCTTAGCACGAGGGAAGTGTCACAGACAGGCCTTCTGGAAGTGCTTGGTTTTATAGAGTTTACATTATGATAAGGTTTATCAGCAGTAACAAAACTCTGAGCTAATACTAGAACCAACTGTCTCTAATTTTTCATTTGTATCACTAAGACAAATTTACACAGGACTGTGGGTGGCTTGGAAAACGCTTTACAACAGTCAAACTTACCAGTGGAAATCCTCTACACAAATGCGAAACTATAGTAAGACTCCGAACACGACGTTAAATTGTATTAGATGTTGATAATAACTAGTCATACGCCCCGTGTTAAAATCTATGACCTAGTGGTTCCAGGTTAGGTATCTGACAAGTAATATCTCATTAAACGTATAAAACTCTAAAAAGCACGAAAAAATTGGTCCAACTTGTTGTGTTAACATAAAGTATGTAGGAAAGTAGATACAACGATACCCACAATTATCGATATTAAGCTTGTAAATCTAGTGCTTTAATACTCACTAAGATAAATTCGTTTACCAAATAGAAAGAAGTAGTGAATAAAAATTCAAACAGTCCACATTTAATCCATAAAATCTTGTTAAATAAATAAACCTTACCTCTTCTAAAAGTTCACTATAGCCTAAACTTAAATGAAGCTGCCTCATATGGGGCCCATGAATACTTTCTTCAATTAAGCGTTCTAAATATACGGTGTGCCCTTCATTTAACCAAAAATCTTCCCAACTTGAATTTGTTACTAAATTACCAGTCCATGAATGAGCAATCTCATGAGCGATTACATTAGCTAATGATCGATCACCAGCCTGAAATAGATACAACCAAGTAAATAATTCAGTAACCGTAGATAATTAAAAAACAAAAGCACTCTTGAAAGAAGCAAACAGTGTAGATGCCGTACTTGGATCTAGACAAAACAAAAGAAGTTAGCACTATTACGATAAAGAAAGTACCGTAGTAACTTTTGATAGAAAACCATACACTTTTAAAAGTAACGACTTTTAGACGTCGATATAAAGGGTTTCTTTATGGATATAATATCTCCAAGTTACTAATCTAAATAAAAATAACTCCCACTGATAAGTAACAAAAAGAAAATATGAAAATAGACTGAAATCTTTGTTTCTACCACGACATACTTCATCCCACGATGACTACTAAACAAATAAATTGAAAGTGTTCCACAGTGAATCGCTATCAAAAAATTAATGTTATCATTATACTATTAACGCAACTGCAGTATTAACTTTATAATTCTTGAATATATGTATTTTTAGAAAATAAACTTTATTTAAATCCTGAAAGAGCGTATTGTACTACTAAAAGCTCGGTGTTGAGAATTATAAAGTAATATGCAGGTTTACCATAAACTATTGTAAAAGTAACAACAATTAATATTAGCTGCGGAAATGTTTAATTCAGCTGTCTTCTCTCATCTACACCTTATTCGTAATGACGTAGAGAGTAACTTCTCCCTATTTTCTGAGAAATCTATTTTATCCAGAAACATACTCATAATTATTCAGTAGCCTTGAGACAATCATGTCAATCATAAATAGAGTATAATCTCTTAAACAAATTGAACAAATATAAACATGTTCAGATTACGTTATAGATCTATCAAATGTTAGTGTTACGATGACTAGTAAAGTGATCCTGTGAGCTGAGTCATGTTTCGCCAACAGAATACTAGTACACATAAACTAATCATGTGATCATGTCAACTGACAGTAAATATAGAGTTTAATGAAATACTTATGTTAACGTGTCAAAACACGACAATGGACTCCCTGAAATGCTAGTTGTCGACAGTTGGAAAAATAATGTTCATCAATTTATACCCGGTACCAACAATGTACTAGTCTTGAGTATTAAGATAATCTGAAGATCAAAATCAATGAAATGCTCAAAATTGTATGCAGAATGCGGATTGTTTACTGAACTTATGAGTACACACTTTAAACTGATATGAGATAAAACCTTTACATTCCAAAAAGCTGTTAATAGTAACATTTTAGGAAGAGTCTCAATATGACTAAATCAAAGCATACCAAAACTATAAAACATGAGATGTAAAGGATCATTGGTTTGGGTAGTTAAAATCAACATCAATAAACCTGTCAAATACAATTCTATTCCTAAAGTACTTTTATTAACTGTTATCAAGTCTATTACTTCGTTTAATTTTTCTAACCATCTATTTATCTTCTCCGAATGATTAATTTGATTAATTTCCCTTAGTAACTACCTGACCATTATGACAGGTTTAATGTTTCTGATATTGATTAAATGACTTGACTTTTATAATGAAGGTGCATCGGATTTTATGTAGTGTTAAAATAACAATATCGCCGATAGAGTTTGTGTACTGAAATCAACTAAGCTTATTTAAGGTAGGAACATTTCTACACCTTCTTTTTAACTCTATGAACGATTACTAAAGTTATTTTCGAGGTATATCGAACAGTTGAGGAAAGGTTTAGTTTATGCCATGTATCGTAAGTTCTCAGAAGCAATAACAACCAATCAACGTACAACTGAGCAAGTAGTTTTAATTACATATTTGACAGACATTAATAGAAAAAGTGAATTTTCAATACGAACAATAGAAATTTTGTATTTAACAGTACAGCACATACCAATAAAGTTGGAGAAACAAATGTTAAACACGGATTTTCCATCCCACCATAAGGGAAAGTCGGTGGGAGCACTAAAATATCATATACATCCCACACATAAGGTCCACAGATATTTTCAGCAGCCAAAATCATTTGTTCGGTTTCACTGAATTCATAAGCCGCTTTATCAACTACACTGGGTTCAGCCCATACGCATGAACGTGGACCAATTTTTCTACGAAAGGTATGTGGAAATTTAATAAATAACTCTTATACAATAAAATGAAAAAATATTTTTTTAAACGATGTATTGTGAGCTACTGCGAGATAAATAGATGGATAATAAGGTACGGAGACAGTTTGTACGAACAGCGTTAAGTCGCAAACTAACAGTATGCAGTATCTTGAATACTTTGAATAAATGTAACCTGGGAACTGTTAAAGTTCGTTTCTACTATTTGATTGCAAAATGATGCCGTAAAAATAACTCATATTTCTAGAAATAATCACCAAGGTTATACTTAATAATTTTAAATAAAGTGTGCACTCGGTAAGTTGTTTGTGTTTAATATTTGTAATATTTCAACAAATAGAAAAAGCAGCTTACACAAAGTTGCTAAACGTCGAAAATTTCAAATCCTACTAATTGGAATATTATGAACATATTATTCACATCTATACCTTACATTCGATTAAACTTAGACGAGGTTTAAGCAGATAGCGTTCGTCATTTAATATTAAAATAATAATAATAGGCATAAAAAAGTATTACACTAACTCAATCATTTTAACAACTAAAAGGTGAAACGTCCACACAACAAAATGCAATACATTTCACAGTAATTTGTAAATTACTTTCTCCATACAGTCGAAAATGAAATAACATTGTATATATACAGATTTCCAGGTTACTTAGTTACAAACTTACTTGCAAGCTAGATCACCACAGGCAACAGCAATCAAATAACTAGGAATTGGGACACTTTGTTTGAAGTTGTAAGTTAAAAGTTCACCGTCAGTCACATGTGGCTCTTCAATACGCTTGGCACCCATTATGACAACGGTTTCCTTCGGAGCAGTTACCTATCGGTAATTATGAAAAACATTTTAGTAACTAGAAGTTACGAATTAATTGCCACTTTGAAAGCAAGTGAATCATGAAATAACGGTATTATGAAAAAAGAAGTTAGTAAAAGGGTATCGCATAAAAGATGTAATCATATTTTGGAGGAAGGTAATATTTAGCTTCACGAGGCACAAGAAACACTTGGAAATCGAAATTTTAATTTAAATGAATTTATAATAGAATTCAGTGGGCAAGGGCAGAGTTATGTGCTTACTTTTAAACTATGCAGTAGAATCGGAATGATTACTAAATAAGAATGCCAAGTAAAAAACGATTTTCATGGCCTAAAATCATATTTAAGAGCTTGCGTACATAGTAATAGCACGATACAGTCCTAACTAGAGCATACTCGAAACACGATTCTGAAGCTGTACAGTAATTGGTCTTACTTTCAGCCAATCGGGGCCAACGAACAATCGAGGTGATGGAACATTCCTATGTGGACTTTATGTAAACTCTAATGTATTAATTTCGCAGTCTGCTGCTTCTATCTTCGAATACATTTTGCTACTTCCTCAAGTCTTGTACTGATATGGGATTAAGTTGGTGTTGTTGTATCGTAGAATGCTAAACAGGGATAGGACGCAATGGTATTACTTCAATAAGAGCGACTATGTAACACATAAGTAGTGATTAATCTCAAGGATATATATTGTAGACATGTCTACAATTGCTGATATCTATTTTCTGATTTAACTTATGAAGGCAAAATTAGAATTACAAAACACCAATTATTAATAAATACCCATGTGAATAATCGACAGTAATCCTAGTAACATTAATAATCTCTCGTTTGAGTTGGATTGTGACTGGAAAGCCAAGTCCAAGACGTGCGTTTTGTCCTATTTGGGACTCGTCGGTTGGGTGTACTTGCACCCCACTGTTGATGTACACGACTTTTTGTACCTTAGACAATGTACTTTACCTCATACGTATATTATCACCTAATAACGTATTTAATTGGATATAATAAAGTTACTTTTAAGTTGGATGTTTTACTAGCTCTTAAATTAACTATTATAAGTGATGTTACAAAGAAATAATTATCTAGTTTTAGAATGGTAAACCAACTTTAAATTGCCAGAAGCATACAGCTTAAAGAGAACCTAACCAAGTTACAAAGCTAACGATTTAGAGCTAAAAAGATCTGGCTTAGTAATAAAGTATGGAAAGATTAGACAAAAAGTGCATCGATGATACGAAGTGTGCGCTTAAATTTCTATAGATCGACTAAGATAGTAATGATCCCTCATGAAACTCGATGAAGGTTAAAGGGAGAAATTTGAACTTACCACTAACAGCAAGCTATCAGACCATAATGAAAAACATAGGTTTTAACTTACCTTCGCTTCAAAGGGAAATTTCGAAGCTGGAGTATCTTGACAAGGCAGAAGACTACGAGCATGAATAGCCTGACACTGGCTAAACATGAACGGTTGACGGCAGTCAGCCGTAAGCTGTGGCTCTAACCACTGTAGAGCTGAAGAATCTGGAGAAGTTTCGTAATCAATCTTAACATCATATCTGTGAAAAATGGAAGGAATTTAGTGTCAGTCAGGATTGAAAATACGTTAGAAATGTGAGCAGCACTTCAAGTCGCTTGCATAAGCGAGAAATACATAACGACGCAACTCAGAAATGACATGAAAATGTGAACACTAAGCTATCAACTAGGTATATATAATAAAGGCTAAGTTCTATTAGCTCCATAATACCTCGATCTGGTCGGTCTTTGATCGATGGTAGGATAACTATTTTAACAGTTATTGTGGTTGGTTTTATACTCGAGGATTAGTCTGATAGGCAATTGCAGAATTTTAGTATGGCATCTTTTTCTTACCGTTTACTAGGGAAAGTGTGCTGCAATGAAGTTTTACGCTTCTGAATACAGTTAGTCGGTCGGTCACGTGGAACGTAGAACCTGGAACATATGTGCATCAACCTCACTTGTCATACTACATTAGCATAATGAGACCAATTTAACAAGAATAATACAATATGGTTAAACGGTAAAGAATGAAACAATGGTGTGTACAAAAGGATAATGAAGCTTAAGACTTAGAAAAAGACAAAGTGTGAATACATTTCAGTCACTAAAGAGAATTCTGAACTATGTCACTCAGTCAACAGTCACTGGACAAGATCATAAGCGGACTCTAGCATGTAATCTTCACCTGCTAAAGCGATTAAAATCAAGAGTCAACGACTTCATGCACTGATGCCTTGTGTTGGGTTGGCTGCCTCTAATTTTCTCCTAACCTAATTGTATACCATCAAGCACTGTGCGACAAGGAAGGGGGATGATTAGGCAAATGTAATACATATCACGACTACCTAAATATAGCGCATACGGTCGATTACAGTTAGAATACCTCTAATTTATGAGTCGTTGCTAATGAAACCAAGGATTAGATTAACACAACAGCCTTCGATGTACCAAAATCTCTGATTTTATGGTGCCGGTTCTGGTGATCGGCACACCTAAAAGCGATAGTTTACTTAACTATAATCCTAACATGAATCTTTTGACATCAAACATAAAAATCGTATACAAGAAAATATCATGTAACAAACTGCTGCTTATAGATTTGATGGAATTTATGTCTTACCTGTCTGAAGATGTATTTGGCACGATTTCCAAACAGGATCCCAAAGCATGGACAGTAACTGGTCTTAAATTCCATTTTACTAGTTCCGAATTTACGTACACCGAATGAATTTTTAAGTTTTTTGTATCTAGGTGCTGAAAATTCAAAAATCATAGAAGCTCCAATCAAGACTAACGCAACATATTAAGAAATTTGAATCTACCATTAAAGAATTGATGTTTTTCGGTTACGCTAGATACAGAGACGGTATAATGTATTGTGAGAGTTATCCAACAAAACAATATAGGGACATCTTAAGATTAAAAATATAATAGTACTAATGATAACAGGAAGGCAATAAACACATGGATTCGTAGAAATGACTTGATAATCTTTTTCATCTTATTGTTATTATTACTGTTATTAGCCCCAGATGAGTAATAAAACCTAGAATTCTTTCCCGGAACCCGACTTAATGATGAAGCATCAGCAAATGCAAAACTACCTATAATCACCAATTGTAACGGGACTGTACGTATGTAAGTATAATCAACATAGAACCTGACACGTGTGCATCGGTTTAAGTTGCCATACCTCTATGGCACTCATATGGAGGCTGTTCTTGGTGACATCAGAGTACGTACTGAAAACCGTAATTGGTTAATAATTAATAAATGATATTTACATTTCATAAATTGTCAGTTTTCTTGAGACTTGCTAATTAATATTATATCTATTTTGGTTCTCTTTTTATTGTAATTTTACTATGAACCTAGTGCCACGTTTTTGAACTCAACTTCCTTAGCTAAATCTTCATTATTTAGCATTTTCCCTTACGTTTTAGTCTATCATTTGATGCACACAAGAAGTTGCTTCTACTCAATAATGACTTGGCATTGACTACTATTGGCAAGTGCTGTTTTCTCTTCCTCACTACCATTTGGAGAGCATTGGGTTAACCAGCCACCAGTAACCAGTCTGCATTTGCGAGTTTCTGGTCAAAGATTATAGTCGCAAATCTCATTTGTTAGCTCTGATGACTAAAAGGTCACATCATTCTTCGTTTCATATGATAAATTGTCAGCCCTAACTTTTTAACTAGTCTTAGCATCGATGACTAAGACATAAAACACAGATTGATAGGAAAGTACAAACGAATAGTATTGCAATCACTAGACGAATAATTGACGTAAAAACACACGATGCACCTTTCACTACAGTCTGTATTGTCGCTGAGAAGTGCTAGCGATGTCGGCGAAATAATAGTAATTGTAATAGAAATTAAGTTTACAGCAAAATAGATAGGTACTTGGGAGCACTGTAGAAGATACCCAGTAATCGTCAGAGAGATTTTTATAATACCAGAGCTAAAATGGCTCGAAAATACTATTCAAAACTGAGACAAGACAGCTTGGATCGTAAGTACACAGTACTGAGACAATAAAAAAGGGCTTATTTGGCTTCAGTGAACACCTAGGCATATTTTCGAGTAGCAAATAATATTCGAAAATAATTCAAAAATTGCATACAATATTTGGGTTTAGGTTGCTGGAGCAAACTTTTTTTAGGAAGATATTAACTGAGCCACTGATGGTTTTTGCACTAAAATTTATTTTCCAATCAATTTTCACTTGTTCTGTTAGATGACTGCTTGGGTCAGAATACGATGAAGGATCCCAATTTTTCCCCATCCTATAAACTGAAATAGGAAAAATTACTACTAAGTTGTAAATATGCAAGCTTCAAGTAAACTGAACAGTAGGAAAGTTCAATTAATGAGGTAATTAGCTATCTACTAAAGAACTCAAATAGTTTAAGTATTCAGATAGATTCATTCAAGTAAAAACATACGATGCAATTACAAAACGATCGACACCATCAGGCATAAGTAACCTGAGACGGTGCAAGTATAAAAATATTGCATGGTCTACCAGGATACCTTCCTGGTAACGCCACGAGACTGAGTTGTAGTGTGGGAGTTGCGGACAGCCGCATTTCGCAACCATTTGTCATCAAAACAGTAGCCCTATTGTAACAATCATCTTCGAATTGACGCTTTCTTCTTAAATCACTGTTAAATTAGTGGCATTCCCTACCTCCCCACTCCCACCCCTACAGAAGACAAGAAAATGTTTTCAGCATGTCGTATTATTTCGAATACTTAAACAGTCGGAAATGTCCTAAAAACCTAACCTGCTCAGTCAACTAGTTTCCATAGAATCTTTTTGACACTACCTAATTTCCAATAGTAAAGTAGTTGTGGTATACCCACTTACGGGGCAAAAATACAACCATCACGATGATAAAGACTTCAGGATCCCTCGACACAGACTAATTACTTATCCATCACCATCAATACCCTATATTCAATATCTTTAAACAACTAGCATTCAATGATCGTTTAAGATGGAAGACGATAGGCGCGGTAGTGTTTAATATTTTCCACCGACTATATAAACAATTGCCCATTCCCATCATCACACACTTGGATGTCTCATCACATTGTTATACGCTATAGTCACAAACAGCCACCTATCCCAATTCAATAGATTTACTTAGTAGCTAAATCTTATGATGACATGTTCTGTATTACTGATCTTGATGTTAAGGAACAAATTCCCATCAGTAATAATAATCAATTATGGCAAATACAAGTGAAAGCTAGTTTTATCACTTAGTATGAGATCTATAGAATTACGGCTTACAAGGGAGCTTATTAGATAGAAAATTCAGGAATGCCTTTGTGTCCTGAGATCAGAAGCGTGTTTAAAAGGCTACAGTTATGATTCACTAACATAAATCGAATAAATCCTGAAAACTATAGGCTTCGTTACATAATTGACTAACACTGACAAAGAGCAGACACCACTTAGTGTAAATTAAAAGTCAGAACAATTAGTATAATGAATGCGCATTACAATAACGACGAACGGGAACTCGAAGGTTAAACTGTCGCAAAAGTGTAAAGGTACTCATTGTAAAAAAAATTGAAACAAATAAACAATATCTACTGTTCCAACAACAACTCAATGTTTATGCCTTGTAGATTGTGTATTTGATAATTTACACAGTTTCACTGAAACAAATTACGTAAAGATCAAGGTTTTACATAAAATATTTAGCATTTTATTAAGCGTAAGGTTTTCCATTTTCACGTAAGTGCTGTGCTATCGAGCTCTTTCAAAATTTGTTATTTAATTATTTTCAAGTATATTCCAGTGGCTTTATCGCCACTTTTTCCACCCATAAGCCTAGTTATTGCATTTTATATGAAATGTGATGGGGTGGTCAACAGTACGAAAGCGAATAATATTTCAACATGAATTACGCAATTTAAAAAACATTGACAAATAAAAATACTTTCTTATTCACTTTTATATTTTAGTTAAGTCCCACATTTGACCAAGTCGCTTACATTTAGCCATAAAAATGAGGTACAGTGTTACCGATGAGTGGCTTTCCAGTTCTCTAAAACATCAACCACACTACCATTGTCAGTGACTCGGTAGACTGTATCTAAGTTGCTAAGTTGCTTAAAACCAGGTAAGCCATCGGGCCTTGATGGAGTGTATCCCCTACTACATGAATTACTAGCATGCATTATCACGGAATTACTTACATACTTGCTTATTTTGTCCCCTACTCAATTGCTACTTCAATTAGACTCATAGGATATTGCAGTCGGTCTTAATTTTAGGAGAAGAAGGAGACAACCAAAGTTTATTGGAGACATATCAGTCTAGCTAGGGTTCATATAGCAGTTACTAGCAGATTCGCTCGAAATCAGCTGTCCCAACCCTTGGATGCATACACTAGATAAACGCGTAGATTCATTGGTTCCTCCTCCTTGTTGAACCTCTTCATCGAGACAAAAATTCTGGTGGTTGCACAAGGCATTTGATTACCTGCCATTATAATATTTAAAGAATTGAACAAGGTGATTGATAAGGTGGACTTAGTACGACTTATACATAGAGTTAGCAAGCAAAAGGTGAACTCGAACCAAAAATTTTAAATGTCACTAACAACAGAAGGCGAGGTTGAAAAGTGCCCTATCTTAATTAAAACTTGTAAGTAGTGTGATACCGCTAAGCTCTGAATTGGGTTACCTGTTTATTCCTATTGTGCCTATATCATGTGTAAATTGCCTCCAGCTTCAGAACGAATGAATTTAGGCAAAGTTGTACAAGATAGCTCAGAACAACTGTATATTGCAAAGTAACTGTAGCTACAGAATTTAGATTTTTATTATCACATAAGAGCGCTTTCGATTGAATAGCGAAAT
The DNA here is from genome assembly GCA_034768735.1 of Schistosoma mekongi. Lineage (NCBI taxonomy): Eukaryota > Metazoa > Platyhelminthes > Trematoda > Strigeidida > Schistosomatidae > Schistosoma > Schistosoma mekongi. Next base: position 34,677,475 of record CM068307.1, on the reverse strand, counting down.
TTTTCAAATTTCACATCCTATCTTCATCGGACCTTATCCAAAATACTGTATTCAGACAGTTATTTCATGCTTAAACACGGTGTTTACCGGGTAAGTATATGGTATAGGCTTAGGCTATCTCAGACGGTAGGCAGCTCTGTCCTTTACAACGAAGAGAGCAAGCACCTTTCCGCATCCCATTAAACGACAAATAGAACTATCGAGAAACACGTAAATAGTCCTACTGACAAAATAACCGAGCAAATGGCCACCTATTTACTCGTACGAGATTAGTACCAATACGCTTTTATGACGGCATATGACTGAAGGTCATAGGGCACCGAAACGCTTCTTTCAAAGAATAATAGCTTCAGAGATACTAGCCGAGGTGCTAGACTGTTATGAGGAACAATACGATGGTTTAACTAAGTATAACTATTCTACTACTTCCTAGATGTTGCAACGATCTTTAAGAATAGTCTTATTGGTCTAAACCATGGAACTAACTATATGATTTATGCAGTCACTTGCGCAGCCTAATTTCTATAACAAAATAAATAGCATGATGCGAATGCTTTTTCGACATAAACCTGCATTCAGATTGCACGACCTGATGACCCTTAGCCTGGTTAACCCTTACCTTGGTTCCCAGGCTTCTTGATGAATGAATGGAAAACTACGAAATAAATTGTATTTTGGATGTTGATTGCAAAGAAGGTTACAGGCTTAGGGTCACATATCCTATCCCACGTTACTGACTGATTATTGGGCTTACTTTTTGCTTGATCTTGATTTTCTGGCTTCGAACATGTCGCTCTATGGTTTGAAGATAGAGGGTGTTAGGTAAAAAGGCCAGGTAATTTTGCCAATCCTACATATCGAAAAGTGGGAGACACCCCAGTTCGTAATATAACTCTTAATTTGTGCGTGGTCCATTTGGTACTTATATTAGAAATGGTTATTTCCAGGAGCAGTTATGGTGTTGTAAGCGACTGAGAAGTCCAGTATAAGTTCCAGATAAACAAACTCTCTTCTCAGGACTTCATTTTAGGAGCACTCACAACGTTAGTATCATCACACTTAATCCTACTATCCAGTAATGCTAATTGTTATTGCAAAATTATTCATCACTCACTGAATATTTCCTCCTAGTTCGTCAGAATTAACACTATCTTACTCCGGTAACTCATTCCAAGGCATATAGGCGACATTTGGAGCTGCGCTGTTTACATCCAGTGTAACCTGTCCTACTTCCTCGAAATGCACTCTTGGTCTTTAAGACTGCATATTTAAAAGGAACAGATGCTCATGAACGAAGTTCGTATAGGGCAGTTTTTAGGGGTATTAAAAATTATAGCCTTACTGCCTGACTTTACTTCCAGAGTGTAATGACTATTTGCACGACATCCAGAAACTAGTTATTATACTACGTACACTTTGAAGATAAGTATCTAAGGATGAAATTTAGAGTTTCTTACTATTTTATTTTCTTTGAGGACCTTACTTATTATACAACTTAATAATGAGTAAGTGATTTACTTTTTATACTGGCTGTTTGAACGTCAACGAAAAATATAAAGAGCGCATAATTTGTTTCGATGCTTCATTCGTCTTAGTTAATAAAGTTAGAGCAAAAGAGAAACAAAGATTAGGCTATATAAATATACCTCAAATAAGCCTTATTTTGTTTAGGCGAAGGAGGAAGCACTCTGTACTTGTGAATTGAACAAGCTAAATAAAACCACTTAAATGGCAATTCATGTATCGGACGGGTTATAAATGTTCTTTTGTCCCCGATGACATGTTAACTTATGCTGTAGGAAACTAAGGCGTCTAAATATTTATCCTGCTGACAGTGATATCGGTGCAAAATTATTTAGGCTCTGTTTATAGTTTTAATCCTGATGTAGATAAATTGCTTTTCACATTTCAGAGCTATTGATTCATTATTGCCTATACAGCTAATAAATCAAGTCAAACCCTCTTAAAGCTAAAATAACCATCGGTGATTCTGTTTTGTTCAACTTTCTATGTCGTTCTCAATGAGTACTATATTGGGAAATAACTACAGACCGTGGTGGTTTGAAAGAACTATTAGTGATATCTAATTGTACTGGGTGTTAAGTAACCAGATTGGAGTTTTATGTATCTGTAGGGTTGGTGGAATAATACACGTCCGTATTTATCACTCTCATTCTTATGATAATAGCGATTGAAGACGACCAAAGTTATCAGTTGTAATAGGTATGTAATTAATGTGCACCTTGGGATGGGCACATCCAGCCTTGCAAATACATCTCTGTGTGTTTTCTTGTCACCTTCGTCCCATAATTAAACGAAAGGTAGAAAAATAAAAAAATCTATAGATTTACCACTTTGCTACGCCGTATCCGTCAAGCATTGCATCTATAGTTTTTAGTTAGGCGTGGAAAATATCAGAATAAATAAGGTCGCCGATTTGAGGCGGTCAATGCTGACGTTCTCCTCGTGGCCATTCTTGTCGATCGTATAGTACTTTGTTTCACGTTTCAAGATCTTGTATGATCCTTCGTAAGTCGCGTCAAGAGGTCGGCGTAGAGCATCAAGACGTACGTAAACGTGTATACTATATTTTAAGGCGGGTTGGATTAAAGTGTCTGTCGATTGTTGACGAGTTTGGACTGCCTTAACTGAAGGCATAGCACTTGTAAGCCGGTTCACATAAGAATTGATATCTAGGTTTGCTGAAGTGGAAGCGGTTTCCACAAACTCACTTGGTAATTGAAGAGTCGTTCTGTAAACCAATTCAGACACACTGCACCCGACATCTTCTTTTACAATGCTTCGAATTCCGAGTAAGACTAGTGGCAAAACCTCTGTCCACTGCGGGATGTTTGTAGCTGAAAGTGATGCTTTCAGCTGTCGATGAACTCTTTTTACCAAACCTTCAGATTGTGGGTGGTAGGCAGTTGTTCGGAAGCGCGTTGCTCCAAGAAGTTTCGTCAGAGATTGGAACAATCCAGATTCACACTGACGTCCACGGTCTGTCGTTATTGTAGATGGACAACCAAAATTCGTTATCCATCGTTCGACGAAAGCGCGAGCAATCGTTTCACTAGTGATGTCTGTCAGTGGAATCGCTTCTGGCCAGCTTGTGAAACGGTCCACGCATGTCAAAAGATAAGAAAATCCATTTGATTCTGGTAAGGGTCTTACCAAATCAAGGTGGACGTAGTCGAATTAGAGCGTCGGGAGTTGGGAAAGTTCCAAAAGGGCATTTGTTGTGCTGAATTACTTTGTGCTTTTGACAGGCCACGCAGGATCGTTTCCATTCTTTGATGTCTTTATTCATCTTTGGCCAGCAGAATCTCTGAGCAATCAGTTTAGTCGTACCACGAACTCCAGGATGAGATTGTGCAATGTGTCGAAGATGATTCGTCGACAACTCTTAGGGAGGATTGGACGGGTTGTACCTGTAGAAGAATCACAAATTAAAGTTTTCGTACCCTTTTCAATTGTCTTTGTGTGAAGTTTGAGAGTTGTTGTGGATAACTCGTGATGAAGATCATTGTATTCATTTTGGAGTCAAGCTAGTTCAACAAGGTCAATACCTTGTATACGATTCAAGGCATGTATTCGTGATCAGGCGTCGGCAACTACATTGTTAGCTCCAGATATATGTCGTATATCAGTAGAGAACTGGGAAATGTAGTCTAGATGACGCGACTCTCGCAGAGAGTACTTATCTGAAGATAAATTCATAGAAAACGTCAGTGGTTTATGGTCGGTGAACATTGTAAATTCCCGGCCTTCGATGGAATGTTGAAAATGTCGTACAGCACAGTTCACGATCAAAAGTGCTGTATCTTGATTCGGTATCGTTTAGTCGTCTTAAGAAGAATGCTAATGGTTGCCAACTTTCGCCAGTCCATTGTTGCAGAACTGCACCAATCGCTGAGTCAGATGCTTCATCCTCGATGCTAACAGGAGCTTCAGTATTGTGATGTGCCGGCATAGTCGCATTGGCTATTACTTCTTTAGTCGAAGTAAAGGCTTTATTTGACTCTGCATCTATTGTGACCACTTTTTTATTACCACGAAGCTAATCCGTTTGTGGTTTCATGATAGATGCACAGTTCTGCATAAATCGTCCGTAAAAACTTACTGATCCACTGAAAGCTCGTAACTGCTTCAGGGTGGTTGGTTCCGGGTACTCCAGAATAGCCGCCACTTTGTGTTTTTGAGGTTGTATACCATTAGCATTAATAGTATGCCCCAGGAAGTCCAAAGAGGTTGCTCTGATTTGGCATTTCTGTATGTTTATGGTAACTACATATTGTTGTAGTCTTCTATAGACTGTGTCTAAATGTTTCGCATGTGTTACCTCGTCTGGGCTTGCTATTAGGCAGTCGTCGACGTGTGCATGGACATAGTCAAGCCCGCGGAACACATCATCGATGAAACGTTGAAATGTTTGTGCTGCGTTCCTCAAACCAAAAGGCATTCGGAGGAATTCGTAAAGGCCAAAAGGGGTTACAATGGCGGTATTTGGTATGTCATTTTCAGACATCAGTATTTGGTTGTACACCTTTACCAAGTCGATTTTCAAAAATATTGTCATTCCCTGCAGAGTGGCCGTTAAATCGTGGATGTGTGGTAACGGATAACGATCGGGCGTAGTTAGGGCGTTGAGACGTCAGTAATCACCAGTGAGATGCCAGTCATTGCTATCTCTCTTCGGAACCACATGTAATGGAGATGACCATGAACTACTAGATAGTCGAATTATTCCCAAGTCAATCATATGATCGAATTCGTTTTTCGCAATCCTTAGTTTTTCAGGCGCGAGTCGGCGTGCTGTGAAAAATACAGGTTGACCAGTAGTCGCGATGTTATGTGGAACATTGCTGGTTACGCATGGTAATTTCGATGACGCCTCATTCAGATCTAGATACTTGTCGAGTATCGGCTGAAAATAAGTGTTAACTAAATGTTTAAAACGAAGAGGACATAAGCTACAACCTGTAACCGCGGTTCCACGAACGTATAGATTTATGTTACTATCCACTAGGGTCCACAATCAAGTTGTGGTGGCTCAGTAAATATATGGCTATGATAGGTATTTTCACATCGGCGATGGTGAAAATCCAGTGTATGGGTTTTCGCAAACCCACGTCTAAGTTGACATATCGCCTACCATACGTAGCTATGTGTTTTCCATCGGCTGCCTATAAATCTAAAGCAGCTTCGTGTTGGCGATCAAATAGAGCTGCAGGAAGGACCAGTGTCGACGAGGTAGCGAACCTTCGTTATCACGTCAGTGATAAATAACAGGCGGCTGTTTCCACCAGCTACGGTTGCCGCCAACGCGTGCCGGCGGGATAGTTTCCAGATGTGTCGACAGTGGGATTTTGTCTAGGAAAACAACAGGGGTCTCTACATTTCTTAAATTTTTTTCCATAAATGTTGTGGTACCAACACCATTGTGACTTTTCGCTTCGTCGAAGTGGAGACGACGATCTTCTCTGTGATGTACTTCGTCGACGAGAATTGTTCGGTCGGTGTCTTTCCTCCAGGTCAAGAAAAGGTTAAAGAGCATTACGCTATTCGGTCACGTCGTTTTCTGCGGCACGAGGTTTTTAAATAATGGAATAAACCTCATTGTTTCGACTCCTGGTGATCTCCAGAATTCGATCAGCAGATGAAGCTAGGTTATCTACTGAGTTGTTATTAAACGTTACCAGAACTGCTTGTACTTGTTGTGGCAGTTTTGATAAGAAAAGTTGACAGAATAGACCTTGGTCGAAGTGCGTTGACCAATTACCTCTCGCATGAGCGACAACATTTCCATCGCTGAACCGATATCTAGCTCGATGGTGTGAAACAGCTCATCAAGACGCTGTCTCTCGAAAAAGTCTCCGCGTTTGAGAATTGATCTTTTGAGCTGGTCATAAGGTTCTAGGCAGTCAGGGTTTCAAAAGAAGGGGGTGATGTACCTATTCAATTCACGCGAAAGTGACCTTACAGTGGCAAGGAATTAAACGTGTGGGTCTGTCACAGGGTGGTCTCGAAATTAGGATTATGCGTAGCAGAACCAAGCTTCTACGTTTTCCGTCCAGAACGGAATAAGCTGAAAGTCTGGGGGTGTGAGAGTTTTAATCTTAATGAACTTAGGAGTCTGATCAGTCATCATATATATGCAATATATGCAAGTACAAAAATAAATGCAATGAAATTGTGCAAAAAAATAATAATCACGCCAAAATTACTGTTAAAAACTATAAACAAGCACGAACTCACAGTAATGAACGTGTCCAGAACACATCGTGCTCACCAATGAAGTGCGCCCGATATATGACCAAGTTACGCTTGCGGTATTACCAGGGAAACTTCTAACAATTGAACCCACTCTTACGAATGAGAATAAATCAGAAGGCAAGAAAGCTGGAAAAGAACTTATATTTGGTTCTGAATAGAGTGGTAATGGAAACGCAACGTCTAGACTGGCAGACGAACGAGAGAGTTGCTTTCCACGATGTGGCGTGACGTGATCTGGTGATGATGCGTGACCGAGTGCATTCAACTAGTAGTGTCCGCTAAAAGAACCATAGTCAGCATCAATGTCGAGAACCTATGTAATTATTTATTTTGGGAATTATTTGCCGCTACACATCCAACGATTAAACTCACATGCACGATTAAGAGAAAATCAGAAGGCGGAGATGAATGAAAAGGAATATACAATCGTGAGTACAGCGTAAATGAGATAGCGACGTCTATGCCAGCTGACTAGAGGAAAAGTTACCTCTCACATGGCACCGTGTCTTAATCTAGTGGTGATATTTGACGAAGCGCCTTCAGTTAGTCGTGTCCACCAAAACAAATATGGTTAGCACACATGAGGAGAACCTATGCAACTATTTATTTTGAAAATTGTTTACCGATACATAAATTCGGTTGAATTCACTATAAAAAACCTGATCTGATGTTTAGTGCCGGCGCTTCCCAAAACAAATTCTCTAAGAATTATGTCAATCACAGTTATGTATACCGAGTCGCTACTGAGAGTACCAGTGATGATACCAGTAAAAACCATTATGTATGCAAATGAATACGTATCCTTCACCTTCTGTACAGATATACATCTTCACACTGATTTCCAAATGAGTTGACTGTATTCTTTAAAGATCGATGCTAGCTAGGTAACAGTTAAAACATAGAGCACGGGACGGGTATTTTGTAATATTATGAGACTTAGAAAAAAAAGCACACACTCAATTCTAAGAGAGGATTGATCCAAAGACCTCCAGTTTTTAAGACGAACACCTAATCATCCACAACCTTAGATACAAATGGTAAAATCGTTTTGGTTTAGACTAGCTCGTCATATGGATATTGGAAATCGGTTAACGAGGGAAATTCCTCCGTCGGTCAGTTTTGTAGGTTGTAGTGGGATTCAAATCTCTCTTGAGTCCCAATCTCCACAATCAAATTGTCATTGTTTCACGGTTTGCATTCCTTATTTTGGTCGGTATCTTTCATTATTGAATGTATGTGAATCTGTTGTGTTTACTGGGCTTGCTCCTTTTACTCTTTCAGATTTTTTTACGCACGTGACCCTGCACTACCAGGGAATACAACATACCTTCTGGCTAGACACAAACTGTCATAGAGGTAATTATCGTTTCTTCCCTGTTTATATTATACACCTGTCAAAACTTCGTCAACGTCTACTCAACTCTCACAGTAATGTCCAATTATTTACGTTGAACTAATAATATCAAGTGGTATAACTCATCCGTTTCGGTTTCTTTTAGAGAACAAAGTTGTCATGTGCATGAAAAGTTTTATTCGTAACTCGTAAAAGGTACTCTAAACTTTACAAAGTGAAAGCTGCAATTTACTAGTATCTCTAAATGTCCCCTGCATGATCCTAATTTCTACTATTGTCATTTGTTAAGGTTTACAGCCACAGCACTAGCCCAATCAGGATTTCAGGTGATTTGAAAAACATTCTGAAGCTTCGCTGTGGCACACTTTTTCTAAGGTTATTTGAAAGTCCTTATGGTTTTGTGTTGTCGGTTATGTATGTTAAATACCTTATTCTTCTAAATGGTTCCGATCGGTGATCCAGTAACTAGTTACAGATAGCATCTAATTATAGGGACTTGATTACCTAACATAGTAAACAATTAGGCGTTCTGTCATCCGCACAATATCCAACTGAATAGCTTAAATTCCCCATTATCTACAAAACAGGAGTAATATCATTCATAGGCTTCATCATGTAACAAAGACCATCTTTATAACAGACTAATGCAATTCAAATAGGTGCTCAGACTATGGAGATAATGCCACTCAATTAAATTTGCTAATATTCAGTTCTAAGTCATCTCCATTTTTTTTCCTAAAATTGTGTCTACTTGATGTACCACGAAAAGTCATATTCTTTGGGATGCCTCAACAGTGAAGTCTATTGAAACAATAGGTTGCCATCGGAACATTAAGTGATTTCCATAAATTTACCTCTTTCCCAATTGACTGAATATGATTAACGATATTTGGCATGTTAATTAAACATTAATGACATGAGCAGTATATTGAAATCTGGTTGATTAATATACAGCAGTAGACTTAGAATCTATGCATTTTACTTTCAACCGTCCATTCATCCATGAGAGCGCATTTCGTCCACAGAAACCTATGCGTTTTTAGTACAGGTCTCAATAAATATCACCGGCTATTTCAGGCAATTGTCATAGCTTCCAGCCTAGTGAGTAGACCTGTACGTTTTCCAAGTCTCAAAGGTTACACGTTTATAGGTTTATATGAATTAAACCCCATTCAGTGTACTTGTATACAGTAGTGGTTATTATTAACTGAAGCATCTTTACATAGTGAGTGACTATGAAAAAGTAAATCACGGCTCAAAACGTGAATATAGATTCACTATATTGTGTCGAAGAAATCCTAGTATCCTGAATGTTGCACTGCCTTTTAAAGGCAGTAACTTGATGGTCAAAGATACTTGATTTCCAGCAACGGCACTGCACGTTCGAAAGCCACTACTTAATTAGTATTATATTACGGTATTATATTGAGCCAAGGGCATAAGTCTGAACTTCATTATTGAGCCACGCTGAAATTTTTGCGTTTTTTCCCCCTAGTGCATTATGTTGTGTAGATTAATAGCAGAACTAATTTGATTACAAGATTCAGATAGTAATATTCTTCCAGTAACTTTAACTGAGTCCCCTATCCCACGATAATATAAGAAAACTTAGCAGAACTACATACAATTCACTCTCTTCATGAATTTAAAAAGCTAGAATTACAATATTAACAAGATACACAGTACTTCGTCGTATTTTCTTCCGCCACATACAGGCAATTGATTATTGAAAATGAAGACATACAATACTTACTAAAAGATACACGATTTTATTGGAGATGGCATAAAGGTTTATTAAGAAAATATTTATGAACGAATAATGATAGTTCTAAAAATTAATCAAGGTGACTTGATTTAACCTCCCTATATTAAAATCTTATCTGTTTATTTTCGTAAATTTTAGTCACATCTTTATTCCGTCTCAATTACAGTTTCTTAATAAGCGATGTATATCTTAACTTACAATGACATTTACATGGTACGCTGAACTAATAGCCAGTATATCCCTGAAAAGAATGCAATGGACTCCACAATTTTATTCCATCTCTTTAAATTAGCGAAACTAGTTGGCTGAACACCTAGTCGAGCAAAATTGTGGGGGATATCAGCCACCAAAAGCCAAATTTACTCTGATTTAAAAACCATCGAAATGTGGTACAAACTTAATAATATATAATACTAAATTGTTTGGTCTTCCAACTGGTCCAAAACAATGCATTAGGATTAATAGGAATGTATATTAATCTTGACAATGCCTTTGTGGTTCATGCAAACTGCATACACTCATCTACATTGCTAGTTGTAAATCCTTATTAACAAATATCAACTTCAACCTCTTATTTTCGTAGACAGACAAAAGGATGGCACATAAACAAACACCAAGGGACTTCCTAAAGCTAATAATCGGAAGACCAGTGGTTGTCAAGCTTAATTCAGGGGCTGATTACAGAGGTAGTTTCATGTTTGCACAATGAAAATAGTATGTAGGCGTTCTAATATCCTTAGATGGGTATATGAATGTGGTGCTCGAACAAACTGAAGAATACGTTGATGGCCAGTTGAAAAATAAATACGGTGATACGTTCATACGAGGGAACAATGGTAGGTCAAATTATTATTCTTAAACTCTTGCAGTCTTTTACATTAGCACACAAAAACGTTGGTAGTGGATACAATCTGTATAGTTTTTGTATGAACAGATTACTTGCTTAGTTTATAAAATGTCATTTATGTAAACGTTCTCACCTCTGTACATTTGTGCTTCTCAAACATACAAATAAAACACTTGCACACGAAAAGCACTTTTTGTGTTAGTAAAAGTTTTATTATACATTGAAAACATTTGGTAGATAGCTCAATTTACTCTACATAGTTAGGATGTACGACAATGTACGGGTCAGAAGCGTCAGCAGATGCGTCCAATCCTGTACCGCCAATAGTTATCAGGATATTATCCTGAAAAAGAAGAAAACCGCATTGTCTTACTAACGCTAAATATATACATAAAACAAGCTTCTTGTTTATTATTAAAGGTATGTGTTGTCAATACATACTTACGTGCTCGTACTTATTTAATCTTTCATTTTACACTACTAACCACCTTTCTAAATTTTAAAGGTCCTGTATTCTTTAGGACTTATATTTCATAAGTAGCAAGGTTTTGTCGAGGATAATGTAAAGTCAACTCGATGGAACTGGTAAGTGATCAGATGGGAACTAATTTTTCATATATTAACAGTTTCCTCATGCTTCTTAAAGATCAATTTTGAATAGTCATGACTCTTTGACTGTTTCATCCAAAAAATCACTGCTTGCACAATAATTGAATGTCCTAGTTTTGTTTTCGCACAGTGTCATATACTTGATAAACCTTGAGGCTTAAACAATGGAGTAGGCGGGATAAGCATCGTTGTTCAAAATTACGAATACCACAGAATTGCGAAAAATGTGTAGGGTCTATTTATAACTGACAGCTTCAACGAGTAACAATGTATCGTGGAGAATTAACGATCGATTCTGAAATACGCAAACAGATAATTTAATTTTTTTCAATTCAAACAGATAGGTCGGGAATTCCGAAAACAGCTTTTTTGCAAGCCTTAGTGACCAACATGGTTTTTATTTAAAAAAAACGATCGAAAAATACTGCTGACCTTGGTTTTGAGAAGTACTTAAATGTAAAATATAGTAAGAGAGGAAGTAATAAGGTGCTCACTTTTTTTATTAGGCGGTCGATTATGCGCTCGACAAGAAGCTTACATTCCGTTAACTGCGCTTCTGTCTCTAATTCATCAACGACTTCTTCTAAATACCAGTTAACTAATTCACTTCTTTTTGGGGCACCCGGAGCTTGATCAGACTCAGTGCCTGATGCTGAAGATTCACTCCAGTTTCGTGCTTTTAAAATTAAAAGACTAGCGATGCGTCTATATTCCTCATACGTTACTCGTAAGTGACCAGCTGTTGCATTTGTCTCCGTAGTTGGCTAGTTAGAAAATTAAAATGTGAAAAAATAGATGAGTTCTTTATTTAATTAAATCTGGACTGACCAACGTCCTAAATTACATACCTGCTCAGTAATAGGTGTTTCCGAAGCATTTGCTAATTGATTTTGTTCTTCTTCACCTAGATTTATATCAGGTTGTTCAACTCGTATTATGGATTTGTTGAGGAGAGCAAACGCTTCTCGTACATGAGCTTGAGTTACCTATAATAAGAAATAAAAAACCTTTAAGGCAGCACATAAAAACGAGGTATTTATATTATGGATGCAAATCATTAATGCTAAGACGGTAGTGTTAATAAGACATGAGATTATTAAACTCATGAAATTATTTTAGGATTAATCAAGTTATATAATTTTTACGTGTAGTGACTAAACAATTAGTCTATGATATTTTACACAAACTAATTTATTGACTCAATAATTATTACTGTAACTAGCAACTGCATTTGATATATGTGAAAACCATAACTAAACTAACTAGTATTAATAAGGTGCCTCATGAGTGAAAACTTTGTTATTTATTTTACTGTGCGTTTGTACATCTTTTAAATAAGGTAAAGAGTACGACCATATACATACATATATACTACATGCATCTAACAGTAGTGAAAAGCAAAAAATATATAATAAAGCCGCCAATTAGTAATCCGTAAGTGACACGGGATTGTCTTTCATGAGGTTGGATTTAGTAAAAACAAGTAACTTGATAGTATTGGTTAGTTGTAGACATTTAAAAGTAACTAGAATTAATCAATGTTAGTGTACAAGGACAAAAATTTTCAATTTAGGATGTTAGTTGGGTATAATTCTAATTAATAAATGTTCAAATTACTCTTATATTGAAGCACGCTAATTGGACTATCTGCCAAGCAATCTAGAAAATTGCATGTAAATTCCGAATAAACCGTAGTGCCTTCGTTAATGTATTTTTCTTGTGCTTTGTTGTTACGCTTTGCTGAAATACATCCCTTTTCCTGCCTAATTCTTGTTGTGATTTAGGATCAATTCAGTAAAGTTGCTTCACTGAATATTAGATAGTGAGGAACCCAGACCTTCGCTGCTACCTTGACGTGTTCAGGCCAGTTATACTTTGATGGCTAGTTCATTTGAAAAGCGATAAGAATAGAAGAACCAAACCTAAGGTTCCACGACAAGGTTGTACTACCAACTGTACAAAGGTGTGACAACAGTAAGGTGTTTTCCACAGACAGATGCTACTTTTCAACAAAGGAGTGAGGTTAGAAAAGGTAGGTCCTAAAAATGCACACATCGCTCAACTTCACGGATCTTCGTCTTTGGAGTTAAGACCTTAACAAATATGGAGGTAACACGTCAAGAACCGTTTGTAAAAAGGTTGTGTGATCGGCCTCAGAAAGTTGTTCCCTGAGCATTGCGGTTGCACTTTCGAGTCGTTAAAATAACCTCTAATTAAGCTTCTTCAGTTGTCTCAAAAAGAAGTCTCTTTACACGATATAAGCAATCAAGACGTGATAATAGTCCTTATACCCGTAACACCACACAAGATCACCGTATTCATTGAAGGACATACTCTGAAAGCACATAAGCCTTGTGAAGGCTCTTTACTCAAACACTATTAGTTAAACCAGAACGTATAAGGAACTGTCAACTGAGATTGCAGCCCCAAGTAGTTAACTCTTCCCACTATCCCCATTTTCCGTTTAATTTCATAACACATTTACTGATGGAAATAACGCTCTCACCGTCTGAATTTCTAGGAATTGATCTACCAGAAGGTTGACTTAGAATACGCAGTTGACATGGTCCTCTTTGGTGAAGACGCTGACCAAATGCAGTCTTTTGATTGAATTGGACAATACTAGAATATTTGGAGTGTATCTCCCCTCTTCTAAGTGCGAAATGTTGCTTCAAAACTCGTTTATGCCATCACCTGAACTAAAATAGGAAGTGAAGCAGTTGAAAGTCCGATCAGTTCTAATGTCTGACGAAACCTCGGCATGGACTCAGAAAGCTCGTTTGGCTTTTGCCAATTAATGTAAGCGGGTTGGATATCCATTTGCCAGTCAAAGGACTAGTATACTGCGCAACAGTCTGTCTTAATGCATGAATGTGAAATGTGGCCACTAGGAGTGGACAACTAGGTTCCATATGGTCACGTTTTTCTCCTACTGCTATTGAAGTAACTACTACTTTTACTAATTAGGTGCTTCTGAGGTGTGGCAACCTTGACGGATACACATATGTGCAAGGTTCTCTGTTGTACATGTATGCATACGTAAAATGAAGAACAAACAAGAATATACGTAGACAAAGCTGCGCACTTGTCCTAAAAATTCAACTAACGCGCCACAGGTTGGTTGAAACGGTAAGGAATTTCAGGATACCATTTCTAATGAAATCGTTACAAAAATTACTGGATACATGAAATTCAGTAGATATTTTGCACAAAATCTTACGGTGTCTGCACAGTGTAGCCGTGCAGTTGCTTCTGATAGACGAATAAGACTTTCTAACTGCCTAACAGTGATGCGCCATGCAGACTTTGTTCCACTGGAAGCATCTCTCTGACGCATTTTCTTGTACTCCTCAACCATGCACTCCATAGCTTCACCGCTGATCTGACAAAACGGAAGTCAAGACACATCATTAGTTAATCTTAAAATAACAGGACAGAATTTTGTTTCATAAGTAAGTACGTGGATTGATCAGTAGATAATTATACAATTACTACATGGAACTGCAAATCATAACAGAATTATCTATCCGGGAAATAAACGCAATACAACAAAGTGTCAGTTCGTATAAACAACTATACTTCATACTTATTATATAAAAGATCCGAACAGTATCCGATTATTCAATCTAAGTAGATAAAATGATGCTTAAATCTGCTAACATCCGGCTGAAAGTGCAAATATAAGATGACTATATATTGTTGCTACTGGTTACTTGAGCTTACACAACAGATTTTTAAAACAAATGACTCTTTAAAACTCATTGAATGATCAGGTCTATTCTCACTAGCTACAACTTTTGAAATATGTTAATAAATTTTTATGGGTATAATATATGCTATTTGACTTTGAATGACCGAAAATAAATCAGCAAAAGAAGATTTGATCCATTATCGATAACACTACTAAGTAATAACTTCAAGATTAATTGGTAAGTGAAGGGTGGCTGGAAACTATTTGTTTCCCTAGGTAGATCGTGCGGGCAGTATAATTTTGAGGAAATGTGCACAATATCATTAGCCCGTGATCATTTGTACAATTAAATAACGGAGCTAAGGATCGGTTACAGTAACATTCGATACTGAATTTTCCTTAAATCTTAAGTTTCAGTATTATTTATCATATTTTATTCCTACAATTCCTTATAACTATTCTCATGTGATTATGAGATAGTAGGAAACATTTGTAGCTCAGGAGGATGTTTTGGGTTAAATTACGTTTTTGAGCTAAATGGCTCAATTACAGAGCTCTCATCGTCTTGCTGGACAACAATGGAGAAAACTTCTGACTCTTGTCATAATTGTGTTTATATTCATTTAATACTTAACATGAACATCAGTATTACCATTACTTCGACTCCTTTGCTATTCATATTACTAATTTCATCTCGTTGAGGACATTTGTATCAGGTTTTCTGTAAATTGTCTGACTAGTAATGCTGCATTTAATTTGTTCAACAAAACTTATTGCAGTCCAAAAAATGCAACACGTCTTAGGAAATAACTAACTCTCTTGAAGTCAGTAAATGCATACCTTGGGCTTAAAACAACGAGCGAAAGCAATATAACGACGAATGTTATCAACTGAATACACGGTATGAGTATCCTGCGCTCCATGTATCCCCATGTGTAAATCTACAATTGAACGCGCGATAGCATAATCCACGATCTAAAAGCAATATGTAATGAGAGTAGGATTACAAATGTCAAATCAGCACGTTACGCAAAATATGAAGTTTATTCAGCAACTTGTCATACATGTTTTTGATGTAACATACCATATATAGATTCGTGCACTTGGCTTGTGTCACCTTGTGTGTGTAGAAGCTACTGATATTATCTAGCTACATAAATCTAGGTGGGGCAGAACTCGAGTGGGTGAAACTGAAGCACCTCAATCACTAAGCTACCGCCTCACTATGCATGCTTTAGTATATCCTGGGTGTCTAGGAGACCTTAACAAGAAAAATGGATGTGTAATTACTTGTTAGACATTAAATCTTTAGTATTTCCTCAAGAATGTGGATCAACATTATTCTGGAGAAGACCGAAACAAATTCTCATATACAGGTTACCTATAAATAGCCCACTACCTATTGCACAAATGATATGATACCGTTTGATTTCTGTTCACCTTGGGAACGTGAGAGAATTCAACGAGGAAACAAAAACGCAATGTAAATGATTATATTCTAATTACATTCAACATTACACCCGTAAAACACCTATTTACACGATTTTGTGCGCATGTGGAAGAATTATAGTACTCGAAATGTGATAGATTCACTTCATCCAATAATGCTTATTGTTACTGCTTTGCAAACACTCAAGGCGACAAAATGTGCGGAAAACAATTGATTTCCTCAAATTGTTCTCCGGAATTGTTAACTATGAAAACAGATATAGCAATACCATTGAACGGAGAGTTTCGTATTACTGGGACTTAGAAAAATAAACTAACCAGCAATTTGCAAATTTCGTAAGCAAAAGACAATGTGGTGACCCTGTATCTCGAATGAAAGGCACTAAGTGAGAAACTGAATAAGACGAAAATAATCAACATTGCTACAGAAGATAAATTTAATATTATCTACGAACTGCTTAGTTTACAAGATTAGTTATCAATTTCGATAATATATATATATATATATATATATATATATATATATATATATAGTGTTTTTATAACCCTAACTGTTAGCAACAGGTATTCAAGGTTCAAAAGCAGCTGTTTGCTACTATTACTTTGCTTTCCATAAGACGGTTGACCACATAAAGTACAAAAATTAAAGACTTACATCATTGCATTCATCAATCAGCACAAAAAACAAGTCAAAACGTGATATGATAGGAGCGGATAAGCCAATATTATGTCGTAAAGATTTCGTCCTATCGTAACGACCACCAATCGGGTTAGCAGCTGCAAGGATAGAAGTACGTGCATTTAGAGTAGCTTTCACACCAGCTTTCGTTATACTAATCGTTTGCTGTTCCATCGCTTCATGAATCGCAACTTGATCTTTGAGATCCATCTTGTCGAATTCGTCTATGCAGCAAACTCCCTTTAAGCAAGAATTTCATTCCAATAATAAAAATGTTATCGATAAAGGCTTGAGAAAATGCTGGCTTTAAAAAAGGCGACATCAAGAAAACGATATGATGAGAAGAATTTAGGTCATAGCAGTCAAGTTTTAATTTACTGGCAAGCGAGTGATATCCTCCAGTAGTTTATGATATCTAATCATAACTTTCCAGCAAGCAATCTGTATATCAGCGTTTTATTTTACTGCATAGAAAAAATAATTTTCTGTTAGTGATCATGTCTTTGATATCAGTTCACTCATGAGTTTGGGTCAATAATCGAGTTTCATTAAGTCATCACTCAGATTGTATCATTGTGTTCAACCATTCGTCATCATTCTATCTATTCATTTTATTTGTACAAAACTCAGTCACCAACTAATCTTGATTCATAATACGAACAACTTCACGTTTGAGTTCATATGTTTCAGTAGGCCAGTGAGTCTGCACTAATAAGAATTAGGTTCTGCAAAGTCACTAAAATGCTCATTAAAGTATGTGTATTTAAATGAAATCTTGATAGAGAGCAAAACAATTTCTTTGGCGATAAATGTTTGTTGATTGATTTGTCATGTTTCATAGCACTCTGTATACAAGATCAATATTGCTTATTCGCTCATTTAATGATATACAGGAAATATTTTGAAGATTTCTATGACCAAAGTTCATGGCTCATGTTTCGCATACATAGATTAAAACAGCGGACTACTGCGCGGTACATTCAGCCTTTTGTTGAGAGACGGTATCTCACGTACGCTACAAAGGGTGCAAGACTGCGAAAGCCAAGCAAGCCTTCTGACACCGTGTTGAGATTTCGCCAGACATCGACTCACAAGGGGTGGTAAGACTTCCAAAACAAGTGAAGTGGCCGATGTACTCACTTACTTCACTCCCTGTGATCATTCTAAGCGATGATACAAGCCAGTCCAGAAGTAACATCTTACATTTAAAGAGAGAGGGAAACATCTCTAATATGCTTGCATCGTTATTCAAGGTGTTCAGGAGACTGCAAATCGTCAGTGTCTTCACCCAGTAGGACTATACAGTCTGTGTATTTCAAGTCGACAAGTGAGCTTCTTGGTAGGAGATCAATTCCTGAGTAGTTATGAGGTGTAACTTCTATGAGGACACCTCTGAGGACATTTATGACAAAATTAAGTAAAACGGGGGATAAGGAGCAACCCCTAAAAACACCACATGAGGTTGACAAATCTCGTGACAGTTCACTATAAGCTTTAACTCGACCAATGATGTCCAAGTAGAGAGCCTTTGTAAGACCTACGTACATCTGAGGTAAGCCTTCTAATGAAAAACACTCACAGAACCTCTCGGTCTATGGAATCAAAAGCTGCTTCCCAGTCAACGAATACAACTATTGTCAGACGATGGTAGGTATTCCTATGTTCTAAGATCTGATAGAGTAAACATCTAATCAATACTTCTTCTCCCAAGTTTGAAACCAATCTGATTTTTCCGAGTTCATACTTCTCTAGCGTCAAATAAATGATGGATAATTAGAGGCGAATATTTCAGACTATTTGTTAGGCAACTAATTCCTCTGTGGTTATCATAAGAGGGTTTGTCCTTTTTGTAGAATGGGACAATTGGCAATCGACATCAGTCCAGGGAGTACACCTAGGTCTAAGACTTTAGCCAGTATATCATTCAGTCTACTTGTGAGGAACTGAACTTCCGTCCTTAAAGATATCTGGGTTCAACCTAACAAGTCCTGCTGCTTTACTTCACTTCAGATTACTTATAGCCTTTTCAATTTTGTTAAGAGTTGGGGGACTCGCAGAAGTTTTCCGTTTAGGTAGTTTGGGGATAATCAATAAGTGAAGAGCAAATGAAGGTCAGTTAAATTGTTCATGAAAATGTTCCAACTACCAGTCTAATCTTCTAAACTGAGAGTGGATCATGGACCCATCCTTTTCCAAAACAGTCTTACTAACAGTCAACTTTCTAATATCAGTTTCGTTAGTGAGGCGGATAGCTTTCTAGTATTACCTATCATTGCAGTCGTTTCCATAGCTTATGCTTTTGTCATCCACCATTGTTTACGATCCTTGCGTAGACTTTTTGTTAGCCTAGGTTTGAGTTGTTGTCGCTCCCCATCATTCTTCGCGCCTGCTGGAACGAGTCTCGAACCTCCATCAGTTCAGCAAAAGTTTCCAAAATCCACCAATCGTTTCTAGCCTTTTGTATTTGGAGTGGAAGCAGATAGTGTTGCTGTATTTAAAACTGCCTGAAAGGTAGGGGTGGCCAAACTAAAACATGATATCAATCAGTTGGTTTAAGCCATGTTGGTAGGTGCAGACTACTTGATTGTGGTCTGCGTGACAATTAAGATGAGTGGCTGAAAACATAGGATGACACAGTTAAGAATCGATCACAGTGATGCAAATATGTTTACTCTCTATGTTCTTCTAAATCTTAAGTTCCATTATTCTTTTGTACGTAAGTTTACTCCGTTTCTTTCTGTTGAATTATACTCTTAGGTTAATCTAGTAAATTTGATCTCGTTGTGATAATGTGGTATGGTAACTTGGACCTTTGTGCATATATGCCAGGTCCTACGTTGTTCATAACTGACTGACCTTTATTGACAAAGGATTGTTAGGTGCGTAGCATAGACAAATCGACATTGGATAAGTTGTGTTTTCATTTGTAGTTGGCAATAAATGAGAGATTAAAAAACGTTACCACGAAAAGTTGACAGTTTTTTGAAAACCTTTTGATGAACTTTTGTTATAACTTGATTCTTAAAGCTACACTTCTATATGTAACATACTACGAGAAAGACGACAGAGACAAGTGTTCGGGAATGTGGTTGGATTTTTGACGAAAATGGAGATTTTTGGTTGTATATTTAGTATCTTAAAAGAATAGTGAAATATTTGGATTTGATATCATGAATCAACCTCGGCTTGATATCAAGTGAAGATCAGAAATCACTACGCGGCTCCCTCCTTAGTATGGGACTCAGTCCTGTGCGACCATAACCCCTATGGGCGACCGAGCTTAAGACTTTCAGGTTTCGCAGTTAACTCTAAAACAAGTAAGCCGGAAACCAACAGTTGATGTTTCTAAATTCAATCAATAATGATTTAATATGCGACCTCATAAATTATCGGCAGTGGGTAACTAACACTTTGGGAAATAAACGCACTCTTCTCACATCTTATGTGAGATTCAGGAATCACTTCCTGAAGTCAATCACTAGTGAGTTGATACCGATCCTAATTGGTTGTTGTTAACGTTAAATTGAACTTTGCTATTAACCACTGGATGCTGGCTAAATGGTCTAGGAGTTCGGTGTTCGCTGCGAAACCCAAAATACCCTGGAATAGATTACCGAATGTAGTCAAATGATGTCCATGTTTGATGACGAAGCGGCTGTTCATTGTATAATTTAGGTCAATACATGAAACCAAATTTAACAATCCTTTGAACAGCCAACTGGAACAGTGAGATAGTTTCGTTTTTTTTCTGCTTGCTACACATAATGAGCCCACTTCGTAAAGAACGAACTGTTGAAAGCAATCGAGAAAATAACTGTCTTAACTAAAATGTTTACAGTCAGTGACTTACGTTATCAGCAAGCATTAATGCTCCAGCTTCAATAACAAATTCAAAAGACTCCTCATCTCTTACTACTGCAGCTGTCAAACCTGCTGCTGAGCTAGCTTTGCCACTTGTATAGACGGCACGTGGAGAAAATCTTTCAACATGTTTTAAAAACTGAGACTTTGCTGTACTTGGGTCACCAACTAGACATACGTTCAGATCTCCACGAAGATGAGTTTTTTCCTCGGTGACCTGTAAAAAAATACGCGGAAGTCGTAGCACGTTTGACTTGAATGAATCAACGGGCAACGTTAGACCAAAATGAAACAAAAACCGGTCTAAACTGTCACAGGTAAATGCTAATAACTGTTTCTATACAACACGTAGTTTTATAAACCATATTAAGTTTTGTACTTTACCATGAAGATAAATTCATGTCGTAAATCAATAAAATACTAACATATGGTACACAATTCACGAAACAACAAACTGTACTAACCTTGGGCACACCACCACATAGCATTAACAGGATACCCTTTTTAACTTCCTCAGCACCATGAATAGTGGGAAAAAGAGATTTGCACATGTTCGTAAGAAGTTTCCGATCCTGGCTCATTTGACAAATTGTGTAAAGTTCAGATGGGGTCAGCCTTTTTGATAACGCTTCATACGAAATTGCATCCACTTCTTCTAATTCATCTGATGGTAGGTACTATGATGAGAGTTTCAGTTTTTATACACAGGATATAGAGAGACAGAATGCGTTAAAAATTATCCAAGGTAAAAAAATACTCGTCAGTAAGTGCTTTAGAGATTTCAGTAACTACTAGTATGGAAATACTTCGTGCCTAACTTTTTAAACGTCCCACATGACAACTGGAGCGAAGGTATGTCGTAGATGTTTAATAGTTTCAACTGCTGCAACAATATACAACTCCACAATTCGATGCGTGAAAATTAATTATTACATTCAAGAGGTAATTCCTCATCATAGAATAGACTAATAAGCAATATTATGATTAACTAAATTTCCTGCAGTTTTAATAAATATTCTAAGATTTATGTTTATGTAAATTATCTGCAAAATAGGGTTTTATGTACTCGACTTTGAACTACATCATTCGTGCGAGGGTTAGAGATATTATCCGTAAAAGATGGATTCGAGTTTGTGGGATACTGGATTGGAAACCGAGTGATTTGGTTACTATGCTATCTCTTCAAATGGTGTTTAGGGGTTTAGTGATAACAATGGAACCAATAGTTCAAATCTGAATCCATAATTGAAGAATTCTTAACAATGGTGGCAAAAGTTGTTAGTAGATTTAAGGTTAAGACTTGTCACTACGCAAAATAAGTGTGAACATATTACTGAAGTACTAACGCACATTTGTTATGATAATAAATATGACATTAAAACGTACGATATGTAATGCAACTACATGTTATCATTGAAAGGCAAATTAAAAATCAGACTTACCCTTCCGTTTGAAGGTACAACAGTACAAGCCAAAAAAGCTGTTCGATAAGAAAGCTCACGTACACCTAAAGCCTTTAGACCAGTCACACCACCAATTTCTTGATTATCTCGTCCTCTCAGTGGTTTTCCTTCTAGTGATCTGTCACCTGAATAAAGTCGAATTAGTTTCTCAAGTACCGAATATATTTCAAGCATTAATAACACAAATGGAATACACCCGCCCTATTAACACAAATATTGAGCAACGACACTGATAATAAATGATATAGATGAATTTAAGGCAACGATCGATATTTGATTAACAAAAATAATGATAAAGCCTAAAATGTTCAATTTACCGGGTGTAGCTAGCTGTCCAACATCAGGGATAACGATAAGCGTTCCAATGAACTCACATCGATCACCAGGTTGAGCGAGATCCACTGTATCTGCACGCAGTATAACTTCGAGACTGAAATTTTCAAAAAATGCTTATGACGTATAGTTGTCAACAGATAATTTAAGAAACCAAGCTACACTAATCGGTGTAGTTATGCTACAGGAGCAATTATCATCATTGCAAGTTACTTTATTATTCATTTGTTTGACATGAAAATAATCAAATATGGACAGATCTCACGGTTAATATCAATGACCTATTTACCAAAACTCCTATAACTGAAATTATTGCCAAATGACCTGACACTAGTCTTCGTGATAAAAATTTTCACATGAGGAATTACACGCCAAAAATTAAGTCTACACTATTTGCATAGATAGCTAGATATTCGTAAATTTTGGCCTAAATAGTGTTTTGAATTGTCTGTTATCAATAAGTGCCAGTTAGAGACCCTAAGCTACCAATAAGCAAATCCGAAATTACACAATTCTGAAAGTCAGATTCAAAACACATGTAAGTACAATCGGGATTTTCAATATCTTATAACAAATATAGCTAATACACGTCTTTATGAAAGTAAATAGCAGTCCAAGTTATCAGGATAAGTTTAGACGTCGGCTATGAATCTTAGAACCCATAATGGAATCCATGCAAATGTAACTTCATTTCTAAATGAGAAATTAACGCTGAGTTAACCTAGTAATTACCAGTGAAAATCTAAATAAGTAGTAAATAATTATCCATAATACGGAAAAACACTAGAAAGAATAACATTTGTGGCAAGCTATGGTTGTATGGCGGGTAGTGAAAATCCCTGTAAATTAAAATTCACAATAACATAGATTTATGCGACTCACTAATGGAGACAATATGTTAGGCAATTCGAGATTGTATTTAGATATCATGGTACTAGAACAGCTAACAAGCACACTGGTCTTTTTGTTTTCGACACTTTTAAGATGAACTCTCGTTGAGGAATATTGGTTTTCTTGATTATTACTGTGTTTGTCGCTTATTTGTTACTAAGGCCGATGTTTTCATTGTTACGATTCAGTTACCCCTTATACTGACCGTTTAATTCAGTGGCATTAAGTGAGGTATTTACAACTGACAGAAAATTATTGCGTGTGCTGACCATCCAATAACCCACTATGATTGCTATGATCACATCCTGCACCTAGAATACAGTTAATATGCGTAACACTACATATATTGAGTTCTTCAACAATTTTTTTTCCTTGAAAGCCTCTGTCACGTGTTGTGAAGCAGTATTTTCGCATAAAGATAATGATGAGAGTACCAAGTAAGTTTTAACTAAAACTAGTCAAATAAATAGCTCATATTTTTCAGTTGTTGGACGGCATGACTATTTCAACCGACTTCTTTTTAGACTGTTTTAAGCAACAAGTGGAAGAGTACAGTCCTTCCTCCAACTTACTACTAATCCTCATGACCATATGTCGTAGACTAACAAAAATTAACAATTTGGAGTTGTGATTGACATAAAGTACATAATCACGGTTACGGACATTAGTTATCAAAGTGGGCATTTACCACTGACTTATAACTTGAGTGACTGGGCTAGAACATTGGAAACTGCACAAACCTCTCCTACACTTACTATAATCTTAAAAACGTAATCCTAAGACAATTGAAAGTAGAATAAGCTTACTTGCGAGGAATGCTACCTCGCGGCAATTCAGATTGCGTTTCTTGAACTCGCACTTTCTGAAAATCGACAAACTTGGATTCGTTTGTAAGTAACTCGAACTTAAGACGGTTCCCGCATTGAGGATTAAAACATACAGTCGGCTAACAAGATTAGTAGGACATGATTCAGTACCTGAGTGTATTTGAAGGGTTGCTCAATATTTCTTATCACTATTTTGCATTCTGAACACCGAAAAGTACCCATTAAGAGCTCAGGGTGAATAGGATGTGCTCTCACAACTTGAGCACGTACTTTGATCAACCTTCCTAACTGACTTGCTGTAAGGTCTCGCATTCTGAGAAAATGATTTAGAGTTTATCATACCTGTGCAGGCTAGGAACCTCCGTAAAACTCACGTAAAAATCCCTTCCTGAATTTTGTGTATCCGGTACATGGTCATTAACAAAATTCTTTGTGGCAGCACAAAGTGCAGGATACAACCTATCGAAATAAAATTACGCCACTACCTACCTATAGAATTCATCTTGAATCAGTCCAGATAATCGCGTATCAGAAACTATAATGTCCGTAAAAGTCACGGATAACGTATTTTTTTCAAGTTGTTTGAGTCCGTTAGCAGCTTCAACGTATTTCAAAACATCGTTCTCTTTATATCTAAGAAAAACATAGTATTTAGAATAAAATTACGTTTCCAGGAAGTGGTGAAAAAGTCTTTGACATTCTTCTGCAACTACATCAACTACTCTTATAGTACGAACTTGGGTTTGAGCGACATCCATCCCACGTCTACGCAGAAGTTAGATTGTTTTCGTCTAACCACTCACAACCTCTGAAACCCAATAAACGCGAGCAATACAACCTTTACAAAAAATAAAACGATAAAACTAAACCTATGAACAAGGTCCAATATTTTAGTTCACCAATAATGTAATCTATTTTATATTTAT
The DNA here is from genome assembly GCA_034768735.1 of Schistosoma mekongi. Classification (NCBI taxonomy): domain Eukaryota; kingdom Metazoa; phylum Platyhelminthes; class Trematoda; order Strigeidida; family Schistosomatidae; genus Schistosoma; species Schistosoma mekongi. The sequence goes on along the minus strand of CM068307.1, from coordinate 34,652,504 downwards.
AAGCCATGAATCTACTTCCCAACTGTGCTTATATATGTATTATTAAATCTAAAACCCAGTAACCAGTAAACCAATTATGTTATTAACGCTGTCGTTCTGGTGTTTCCGTAGTGGTTCTTTATCGAATAGACTACACTCCAATATTTGTCTGACATGTCGACCGCAGCATTTCAGTCAGTCATTTTTATTCATTTATTATTTCGCATATACATTTTTCTTTCATATTCCCCTCATCTTTTGGACGGGGGGAGGTGCATGACTATAAAAGTTAGCAGTGGTTTGATCTTAGACTATGCATTGAGTTCTGAACTGGGAAGGCTATATGCGTAACAAAAGATGGAAAAGGTGACAGAAGATAAAATTTTAGAAAAGATAGATGGGGTTAGGTATATGAGTGTATGTGAAAGGCTGGGTGGGGGGTGGGCTTAATTCTAACTCTCTGCTGGTAAGCTAACCTGATGATCTACTCAGCAAACGGCATACCACTCTGTGTTGTGCTCGAAGCTAATCCTAGTTTGAGGTGGTCACAGATGAGACCTTTGTTGTTTAGTTTAGTGAAGCGCTCCACCCGGAAAGTGTTCATAGTGCGTAAAAGTGTGTTCGCGTCTATGACGTCATTCTTTCATGAATGTGATTCTGAGGCTATCTCTTTGGGTCAAAACTCCCCTGTTAATCTTATACAGGTCCTTAAATGTGTTGCATTTACAAATAAGATAACCTACTATTTATCTGTACTGAAGCGAAAACATTTCAGCTCTTTTAGGCAGCATTTGTATAATACACATCTTAGGCTCTTTACTCACTTGATTGCCTGGCGCTGGACATTTTCTAGAATTTTATTTGCCGAGGCCACTACTTTGTGATTTTTAACGCCAGTCTTTAATAAGGTAAGAAAAAGTTCCATGTCAATAAAGCCTAGTTATTAATAAATAGTGTTGGGTTGAATTCGTTTTGGTAGCACTACTCTCATAGCTCTCTGTGGTGTTTAAGACGTTTGTAGATTCCCACTCATGGCGTATACTCGTCACTGTATTTCCACTGGAGTATCTCCATCATTTGGGTTTGCTGTGTTTTTTCTGAATGGTTTACAGTGACTACCAGTGTGGCACCAGGTTCCATTATTATATAACTAGATTTCTTTCATTGAGACTCAATGCAATAAACTTGCATCTAGTATGGTACAGAAAAGATAAGAGAATAAGATAACAGCTTCCACAGCTCTCTTCACTGTGATAGATCGTCAGTAAGATTCTTGCAAGTCCATCCACACCAGCACAGAAATAAACTGGTGTAAAAAGTGGCTAGGAACCTGACGCAAGTTAACTGTATACAAGTATGGCATTCCCACCCTAAAGATTGCTTCATGGCTACTGTAGGATCCAAACTGAGTCCGTTTGAAATGAAGAATAGCTGCCGAGCTTGGTTTAGATAAGCGAACTCATGCCCAGTCGAAATTTAGAACAAATGGTGACGAACTGTTCTATATGACATTATTTATACATTGTACATTATTACCTAAACAAACGTCACTATCAACCAAAATTTATCCCAAAACTTGGAATATTCAATTCAGTTTTAAGAAATAAACGAGGAGGCTATTCTATCTTTTCGGGATAGATCAAGTATTGCCTGTCCAGAAGGTAAGGTCTAAATCCATAGAAATATCAATAACAAAGAATCAAAGATTACTTGTCACAGCACAATATTTTAAGTTATGAAAGTGTGCTTCAATCCACAATTAGAAAATGCTCAAATCCAGTCAATTTAAGCAGTACAATCAAGAAGAGGAACGGGTCAATATGGCAGCCACCAAAGCCAAAATGTCGAGCAAAACAAAATATATGAAATCCATGAGAATAGTAGAAATCCTGAATAATGGCAAGGGAAAATAAATATTACAGTTAAAATAAACAGCAACTATCTCAAAGGGTCATTAGAATGTATAGCCAAATGGATTAAGAGGAATAAATGTACTTGTAAACGCAAAACAACGTATTACAATAAGGGGAAATGTTACTTAGAGGGATTTTCACACAGAACCATCAAAAAAGATCTTACAGCTACCCCCATTTATCGCGTATCTGTATGGTCGTGGTATATTCCTCCAGCGATTTTTCAAACATTTATTTGCTAGGTGCTTTAAGTGCTCCCCAATTCAGTCTACAGGACTTTTTTGAGAGTCGGTTGCCTGTAATCCTTTTCTACATGTAAGTAGGAGCAATATGTTAGACATCAAAACGTCGAACACCCTAACGTCACCGGAAACTGATTGTGAAGGTCAGTTATTTCAAATCTCTCTCTTTTATTTGGGAAGGCTTCCATAGCTTCAACAGCCATTGTCTGTTCCTTGATTTTAGTATTTAGAACAGAGTTTCTATTTCCTATTTGACTTTACCAAAGACCACTACAATGTCTAGAAAGTAGAGCATTGAGGTTCAACTTAATATCCGGTCTTATTAATACGGCATGAATTTCTCCTTCGAAATCCTTTCAAAACACTTATATTTCAGCGAAAATACCTGTAATATTAATACCTCTGCAAACCAATATTAATTCTGATAATCCCCAACGGTTTATAAACCTTAGTAGTAATAAAAAAAATCACCAGTTGAAAGGGTGTGAAAAGTTTCTGAGTGCACAGCGCACAATATCAAGCTGGTAAACGAACAGCCTTATTTTTACATGTCCCTCTACTGGATTTTGAAACTCATGGCCCATAGAAACCAATACTAAAACAACCACAGGAAAGGGTAATTCTTAGCTCGTATTCTTTTTCGTGAAATTAGGGTCATCATTTTATGATTCAGACTAACACTTTTCTTTTTATGCTCTATAAACGCATTTATCACCTGTTTTTTCTCCCACCCCTTGACCTTAAAAATTTAGTAATGAGCCCAGACACTTGCCAGTCATTCGACTGTTTCCCGAGTGGCTTTCAATACTTTGGTGACGACAAATTATTAAATTTATAAACGAATAATCATTTGATACAGTTGGTGGGAAGACACTTTAGTTTAGATTTCCACTTATGCAGACCATTTTATCAGTAAGTATTTGGTTCAGACATTCCAGTCTTATGTATCTAGACCTGAATGGCCTGGGACAATATTTGTCCTGACATTTCCCCACGCCTCCCAGTGAATAGTCTTCGTGATAGCTAATCATGAATCACCGATCCTTAACAGCCACACATTTAGAGCACGATTAATCATTCACTGTGCACTAACTTCAGATATTCCACAAAATTTCAGAAACCAAGCCATGGCCTTCAGTGAGTTATAGGAATTGTGAAGCATTCACAACAGTTTAGCAGCAGTCTAGATCAGAGTTACAAATGAATTTGAATTTAACATGGTTCAACATCTATCCTTTAGTAAATCACCTTACCAGTCATCATCAGGTACACTTAAATCTATCATATATTTTTAGGTTTAATCGACAGAAGTCAAGTTTGGGGGCTTGTGACGCCAATAATCCTTATAGAGAACTTCTCTAATGAGCACTACATTACCATTTGACTCGTTCATCAGATAATATATTAATTTTATGAGATCACTACTAAAGGCTGTTTTACTGGAAAAGTTATCAGATTCTTGTTGGGTCACGTTGAACATTCCAACATTTAAAGACGCAGCATGTAACTATAGAAAGACTTTAGCGCCTAGGTATATCCCCATCTAGTGACAGAAGAAACCAGACTATTATGGAATAGGTCTTTATTTTAGCAGCGTGGGCAGGAGACATTGAAGCGCGTCCTAGTCATTCAAACACACAAACACTTCTCAGCGTTCAATATAATATAATAGGAAATATAATCCCTATGCGGAATAAGGAAGTAGATGAATACTGGAATCTAATTGTTTTGACGTATGCTCAATGTTTGAAGTAAACTTTTAACTAGTCAACCTAAGTTGCTACAAGACAACAGTGATGCCTTTCATAGGCGTTACTCTGTCCCCACTAACCAACAGTTTCAATTCTACTTTATCGTTAACCATGGAGCTAATATGCACAACCGCTTAGTAACCTCTTTCAGCCTCATCAAAGGATACTTTTAGGTCGATTATCTAATAATCCATCTTTAGCGTTAGAGAACGAAGAACGTAGTTAAGCATTGCAACTCATGTTGTACGTCTACTACAAACAACCGTTGGGCAAAGCATTGTTAGTAAGGTTGTACCAAATGAGTTTGCCTTAGCATGACTGTCGGATCATCATTTCAGTTAAGAGTACGAAGAGTACAACCAATCTCATGGAACCAAAATGTAAACATACATAGGACAGCACTTTTCTTCGAGTAGTTAGCTAACTAACATCATCCCAGTGTATCTGCAACAATATTCTACAACAACCCTGAAATTAGCACGACTGGTAGCGCATTCAGTGATATATATTCACGTTGTACGAGCCCGATCTAGTGCTTAGTATCCTCATAGTGTTTTTTTCATTATTACACACACCTTGCAAATTTGAATTCTGCCCGTAAAAAATTTCAAAAATCTCAGTTGCAAAATATATTAAGGAAGTTTCTTCATCGAACAAGTCAAGGGAATCATCCACAAACAAGCATATGTCTGCAACGTGTCTCATAACGGCACGTGCACAGGGAACATAGATATCGCTTGCCACGAACCGTAATTTGCGTAAAATAGTGAAGAGGCAGTAGGGAAAGGGTGAGCAGCCATTTGATATCCCCACTTTACTACATGTCAATTTCCAATCAGAGTGACCCTAAATAGTTGCAGTCTACTTCCAGCTGCTTGCCTTGTTAGAACACCTACTCTGTGTTAGCAGGAACTGCGATCGTGACCGATAAAGATTAAGCAATACTTCCACTAAAAAGGATACACGATTTGGTTCACTGATAAACAAATCGCCCTGTAAATCACCCTTAAATTTTGCTAAATATTCGAATACGACCGGGATCCTATACAATTTACGCTAATTAAGAATCGTCGATGTGGGGAGTACCGTTTTTCCAGTGATTTCTTGCTAACGTTTTCCACATGCCCTTTTATTACTCCGGTTTTTGCAATTTTCTTATATTTTGCCCATATGTTGGGGGGGCTTCAAATGCAATTTGCAAACATTAATTATTTGCTCCCTGAATTTCAGCCATTCTTCACTGTATCGGTAACCATTCGCCTACACCTCCCTGAGGATGAGAAGTGTAATAAGCATCAACTGTTCAATTAATTATAAGAATATTAATAAATACCGTGGGTACAGACGTGTACAAACGTTTTTCCTAGAATACTTCAAACGATTAAGTACATATTCAGCAAGACGCAAACGAAGTCAAGACATCCATGCTAGCTGTCGTGTTGTAATGTGATCTAGTGATTCTGTCTGGCCAAGCACCTACAGTTAATAATGTCCACTAAAAAGGTACGTCATACATCGATGAGAAACCCCTACAGTGCTATTTATTTTGTGGAATGATTCACTGTTGCCTCTCACCTCGATCTGTTAGTTTCCTGAAAACCCTAATACGTACCTACGTTAACATGCGAATTTGTGGGACAAATGGTCATCTGTTCTTAGGCTATGGTGTCGTGTTACGAATAAGTGCACAATATATATAGGTTTCATTCCTTGCTTAGAGGTTACCTGAAAAATGTAGAGAAGATACATATGCTTTGGCTTATATATAGAACTTCTATTTCATGAAATTCTGTTTAAGATGGGTGGTCTTTTAAGTTGTTAATACCTGCATTTTCATTCTAGCTTTTTCGTTGACTGTGTAGTTTATCAACTCCCTTTTCAATCCTTGTACGATACTCTATGGACTGCATAGAGTGATCGGCGTAGAGAATCGTGATATACGAAGATGTGTACTATATTGTAAGTTGAGGAGTCTATTGATTGCAACCAATCCTGAATTAACCTGGCTGAACAAAGTTTTGTGTTCAGGTTAAGGCTACGACTCAAAAAAGAGGTTTACTGAATTGAAAGAGGTTTCAGTTGTGTTTCTTTTTCTAGAATGGCCATCAAGCAGTTATTAACATGTACATGGCTTAAGTTAAGGTCATTAAAAACACTCTTTATAAGACGTTGAAACGTTTGCTCTGCTCTTCCAAATCTTAAGGACATACGTAGAAATAAGTAAAGATTTAATGGTGTTGTGTTGGTAGTTTTGGAGATGTCACTTTTGTCAATGTGTTTTTGACTGACAAATTTATCCAGTCGATATTTGAAAATACAGTCATACTACTCACAGTACCCGTCTGGTTGCTGATGTGCAATAAAGAGTAGAGGTAAGGGGTAGTTTGAGTGTTGGGCTGCCTATGATCACCAATAGAATGCCAATGGATACTGCTTTTTCGGGATTACATGAAGTGATGACTGTGGGATGTTTCTAGGATGATTCCTGAATCCAGCATATAGTCGAATTTGCCCTTAGTTATTTTAATCATTTTGGAAGCAAGTTGGCATACTTTCGAAAGCACAGGTTGATTTATAGTCGTTATGTGCTGTATAACATTATTAGTTACACATGGTATATTATGCGGGTCAGCTAACTTGTCAGGTATAGGTTTAAATTAGGGACTAATTAAATGCATGTGCGAATTAGGAATAATGTACATGAATCATATTTGAATCAGTTCTTATTGTATTATGCACATGGAATAAGTTTGTTGTTGGTAATGCAACTGTTAAGGCAGTGTCATGAGGGGACCAAATATCGTATTATTTATGTATAGAGTGTATTTAATGATAGCTTATTGCTTAGGTAGGGCATTTACATAAGTACCACACGCATTTCAAGTAAACATCACAGTTACTGCGAATAAATAACAGAGCAGCACAAATGGTAAACTGAAACCAGTCTTTACAAAGGCATCCTAACTCAGCTATACTAATCAGCTTACTAGTGATATGTTTCAATATCCCATCAATATTTTAGTAATAAGTTATGGCTATTGGAGTCTGAACATATCTGTAATAGAACAGGTGTTGTCATGGGTATGTGATGATTTTCTCACTATATAGCAAACTGATTGGCGTTAGAATCACACCATATGACACCAACTGGCTCAATGGTATTGATAATTAAGCATTAGCAGTAATACCTGTAGACACATGGCTTAATTGTTTAGGGGGGTTGTGTGTCATATAGTAGGACAAAACGTCCGTCCCCGGTACCCATTAAAGAACAGTCTACGATCAACGCAAGCAAGAATCAAAATCAAACAGCCATAAAACTACTTCAGCTTTTTAAGGTAAGTCAAATTCATACGCATATTTAGTGAAAAAGATTAAAGCATAATTAGTGATGCTGAATCCAATCCAAATTGTTAATTCTGTTGACGGTGTCTGGCTCCTGCAACCAATATGTTCAATTGATTTTCGTATAATTCATAGTTAAACAAAATGGTTAATTTCAACAATGCAAAGTAAGTAAACAGCATGCAATATTTTGTTATAATTCATGTTTCAGACAAAAGTACAAATGCTGTCGAACTCAGAGTATGCGCATCAGTTGATAAAGGTCGTAATGGCCACGCTCACTGAAGCTTTGAATATATATACAAAAGATAAAAATGTTCAGTTATTAGAATCGAATAACAAGCCCAGTTATGAATGACACAACCATAATCTTAGTGAAACTGTGGAACTACAGTTAACGTTATGATTACAGGTAAGAAATATATGATATATTCTAGGGTGCTTGTGCGATTGAGTATTCGAAATAAGAATAGTACTATGTCTAGTAATAATATAATTCCAAATTATCCACAAATCACCGTATGTCCAGTTGAGTAATACACATTCATAAACAGTCAGGTAAGTGTATATATTAGAAGTTAGTAACAATGACTTTATGAGGATTGTATTTAAACACAACGTAAATCCAACTTCCACAGAATTGGAACACACGCTGGAGGGAAGTAACCTTCAAATTGAGTCCACACACTGGGCATGCATAGAACAGCTAAAATAACCAATATCAACTCACTAGTGACTAACTCGATGTAATTCCAGGGATTCTAGTGTGAAGATGTGACCGGTGGAATTCAATCATGTCGGATGTGAGGGGGTTGTCTACCGACGGCAAGGATGAGGTCGAGCAGACGTATCACGAATTTACTGAACCGGAAATACCATTCATCAAGAGCAGACTCAGTGGTCTAGTAGGAAGGCGTTCTCAGCGAAGCCAGAGGGTCCTCGGTTCAATCCCCAATGGGGTTGTGGATGCGCACCACTGAAGAGTCCTATGCTAGGACGAAACAGCTGTCCATTGTTTCCAAGTGACTAATGGCTGCCTAATTCAGATCAATTCGTAATAGCAAAATTGACATTAAAATGTAGTTTTCATGAAAGAATTTGTTTCCAACGTCTGAAAGATAACCTCGACTAACTTTGTTAACGAATCACTTTATGAAACCAAAGATACTAAATCAAAAACACAAAATTATTGAAAGTTGGACATTAGAATAACATTTCTAGGAAAAATCACTCTCTAGTATGCACCATATGCTCAACAGATGAACAAACATGCAGAAATAAGACATACATTGGGACGGGGTAGCTTTGTAAAGATTGGTTTTATTGCATTGTTTGTATTCTTCGCAGATTGGTCCCGGTTAGGTATCACTGAAAATCTAGGGAGTATAGGACCACTGTTTCAATCTGGTATGCAACTACTTAGTGGCACTGTGTACTTGGCGTCAGTGGGGAATCTAACCTACGATTGACGGGTATTGAGGAGAACGTCTAACTATCAACACCACTGGATCGATCGGCGTGCACTGGAAGTATGCTAATGCCAATCATTTCGTGGTGTGGTGGGATAATAATTCAATACTATTAGTGAATAACATATCATTCCGTACACCTTAAAACTCCATCAACCAGGAGTCTTCACTATCAAGAAATACAGGGATGAAATAAGTTTCATGTTCAACCTGGCTTTCAATGGCACCTAAACATGATCTGTTTGAGACGAAGAAAGTACTCATTCTTACATATTTAATTATCATTAGTTGAGCATGTTATTCGGATCAGGATCATCTATTCCTATGTATTTTAATGCCATCAGACTCTTGCTTGTATTCGCTTATATAAAACGAATGGCAGACTGAAACTATGTCCTACAAAAATACATCCTATCTAACTACAATAATCAGTTCACTAATGATTCAAAGCTCATTCGGATTTCCAGTAAGTAGTGTTGACTGGTGGCATCCGGTCATATTAAAGTTATCACTAGTAGCATCAGACGAAGTTGGAATCCTATCATTTGGTAACGATTACCCAGTGGTATTAATCAATAAAGAGTAGTCTTGGTATATAAAACCATGAATTTGATGCCTGACGAGGCCGTGTGTATACAATGCCACTTAGTGATTTCCCACAGAAGAAACAACTACTTACTTTATATCGGGACTCGAATGAGACCAATTAATAACGAATACAAACAACATATGAGTAGAAATGTTTCTAGCAATCTCAGTCATTTACACTGATTAAAAATATTTAATTTGAAACAGTCAGTAAATTAACTACGCTAATTTGTTACCACTGAGAATACACTGGAGTCTTATAATACTACTGCAATTCCTTTATCGACCAAACAATTTCTTCCTAATTGAGTATCAAAGTTGTTATTATTCCCAAAACCCTCATGGAATAGTAACACATTATCACCAAACGATTATTTACTTTATTTACTTTACAAGAGTACACAGAATCTGAAATAAGACAATAAAATATATACACAATAAATAGAGTTATACTACTGAAATCCCAGTAATAGCACGAATACTTTGCTCAAGTGATTTTGAAAATAACATCTGTCAGTATTGAAACTCGGTTAGGCTAAACAAGATTCAATAGTATTAACACATAATCTTATTTGACAATAATAAATAGATTAGTTTCCTTAACCGAATTTATCACAGATTAATGCTGGCAGGGTACCATTCAAAACCATGGAGCACTGGACAGCTGTGACTAATTTGATTAAATAAAACTTAATATCAATTTCCACAAACCACTTCGGACCAATTACAATAATTAGATGATTATTGACTAACTTCAGGATTTTCCTGAAGCTCTAGTGAGAAGTCGTCACTGGTAGAGTTCATAATTGTCCAGAGTAAAACAGTCGTCACTAATGACAATTTATGATCATTGAACTATGTTACAAACATATGGAAGTGAGAATTGTACCATTGGCTATTGGCTGGCCCATTGATTTAGATGGTCAGACATTCCCCAACCTGAAGCCTCTAGTGTGGAGTCGAGGGTGGGCACTTCTGAGGAGTTCCATACTAAAACAAAACAGCTATCCAGTTCTGCCTGGTTTTCAATGGTACCTTACCAACATCAGTTTGCAACGAATTCAAGAAATTTAAAATTAATGCCATTCTTTAAAAACTACCCAAATAAATAGATTAATTCGAAAGTGGAATACATATATATGTCAACTGACGTCACCTACGGCTCAGGAGAAATATTCGTCTCGCAACGAAAGGAAGAGTATACTGTACAACAGTTCACCCTATCTTACTGTATGGATGTGAGTCGTGGTCATTAGGGATAGACGACACTCATAGGTTATTAGTTTTTGACCCTCGACGTCTCCGAAATACCTCTCGGGTTAGCTGGTATCACTGAGTAAGTAATGACGAGGTTAGACACCGGATATTAGGAAAAGATGGTAAATCAGTCAATGAGGTTGTGAATCTTCATTGACTGTGGTGGTCGTGACATGTGTTAAGTATGTCTAACCACCGTCTACCCCGATATGCGGTGATGACTGATATCAGAGTAGTATGGAAGTGAGTTAGGGGCGGCTAAACCAAAGAATAGCGCCAGTTTATTAAGTCTGACAGTTGGTTTGAGTCGTGACAATAGATTCACACCACCTGGCTGGGATTATTACGAATGCTGTAATCAGTGGTTGAAAACCTTAGGTAGCGTGGCTCAGAATTGGTCACAGTGGCACAGATGTAGTTACTCTTTGTTCCTTCTTAAATTGTGGGAATAAAATTATTTTGTATCTTCTTTCCATGTGTCAATTCCTTCTCTATGAATTATATTCTTTATGATCATTGTTTTTTGTTTTCGTTATTATAATAATTGAAGTAATTTCTACTAATGTGGTGTTAATCTTCTTATACCTTTTAAGGTACAGCAACTTGAACAGATGCATACATGTTCCAGGTTCTACATTGATCATGCATATACATACATATATACACGAGTTTATCCAATTAAAATGAAGATACGCTTGAATTTAATTCTATATTATCTAATTTTTGATTGGTTAATAAAACGCATTATGATGAAAATATTTTACATTTTTAAAGAAATTAAATAATAAAATTGAATAATGAATAGATGGATACAACAGAAAATAAAATATATTGAATACTACTTAAATTGAATTGATTTTCTTTATTTACATTCAAAAGAAAAAGACTTAAAATAATAATTTTCTAAAGTTATATCGATTTATAACTATTAAATAATGCATACATATTACATAATTATACCTATAAAACAATTAATTAATGTAAGTTATTTCCAAGGATAGTTTATTCAAGTACAATGAATCATTGTTTTTCAATTGCTTCATTGTTAAATATAAACAAAACAAAATTATTGAATAGTTCAAACAATAATAATAATAATAATATAAACAATTCTTACAACTACATAGATGAATGTACTAAAAGTAAAATTGTGAACAATTCAAATGGTATTATACATAATCAAGTCAATAGTGAATTAAATATATCACAAATTAATTCACTTTGTACAACAATGATTTCAAAAGTGAATCTACCTATTGGTGTAGTAACATCAACTAAATCAATAGATGAATCTATTTTATGCTCAAATGTAAATCATGATATTTTAACTAATTTAAAACAAACATCAAAATTATTGCAAACATATGATGTTAACAGAAATGAACGAGTAACATTAGAACAAAAACATCAAAATGATGATAATAATAATAATAATAATATTTATAATGATAATAGCAAAGATTCGGCAAATTATTCATCATTGAATCAAACAGATTGGATGTTGAACGAACAAATGTATCGAAATCAGGATGGATTAAATCTAAAAGAAAATTACAACAATCATAATGATAATATTTATAATGTGGAACATGTTTTAAGCAGAAATAATAATTTCAATTCATTATTTAATCACACTAACATAATTAAACATGAAGATCATAACCCTACTACTAATAACAGTAATATTAGTGCTGGTAATAATAATACTCCTGGTATCATTACTACTACGAATGGTGATAACACAGTTAATAACTTTATTAAAAACTGGCCTACAAATGATTCACAATTGAATTCTATGGGGAAATCAATTTGTGGCACTTCGTGTTTACCTGATACAAATAACACATATAAAAATAATACAATCAATATGAAAAAATTTGATAAAACATGGAAAAATTTGAAAATGTTCACATCTGATAATGATGATAATGAAGATGAAAATGTGTTGAATGAAAATTTAAGTGTTAAACAAATACTACAATCACAGATCCAATGGTACAATTCAAATATTATTAAACGTTATTTTGAAGGTCATGGTAAGTTAAATTTCATCTTCTTCTGGATCATTATTCAATATTAAGTTTGACAAAACATTATGAGAGAGAACAGACAGAAAACATTGTAGAGGATATATTAAAAATTTATCTTGGTTTAGGACTATGCAATATTTTAAAGAACTAAGTTTAACTGATTATTTATATTATGCTAGTATGATGATGAAGGTCAACAGGTAACGATCCGATTATTTTAAGAATGTAAATGATGCATAACTATATACTCACAAGTGGGTGATTATCTGGACTCAGCGTCACATGTTTGAAATGAAGGATGATGGATTCAAATCTCAGTATAATCATCAGCATTGGAATAGACGTATATCTAATTGACAATTTTCGTATAAGAGGAAATGAACTTTCGGATTTATGTTTAACAGTAATAATAATAATAATAATAATAATAATAATAATAATAGCTTTATTCAATAGTATTTTTAGTACAATATGAATTTTCAGCATACAATGTCTCAACAAGTTACTTTTTTACCGTGTCAACACTTGAAAAAAAGATACATATTTTATATTGTTAACAACAACAACAAAAATTACAGTAACATAAGGAACAGGAGTCTTTACATTTCATAATAATCTTTTTTTTAGAGCACAGATTTCTGATTAGATCAGTTCTTACAAACTTTTCATCACATAGAACATGTGCTAGATATGGAATAGTTGAGCATTTATACTTCTCTTTACTTACTTGAATCCTGATATAGCAGCGTCGAGTTCTACCAAAAGATAAACAGGGTGAAAGTTTTGAATGCAGAGGGTGGTTTATGTCAGATAGAATAATCTTAGATAGCTGTCTTCAGGACTTTAAATGTCTATCTACAACCATGTTTATAATGAGAAGAAAAGGGGAAAGAACAGCACCTTGAGGCAAACCAACTTCTGTTAGCAAATGAGTGGAGTACTTTCCCTTGTACACAGTATATTGTTTTCTTCCGGAGAAATAGGAATATAGCTAGTTGGCTACCCGGCTTTCCATGTTCATATTCTTAAGCTTAATCAGTAATATAGATGTAGGAACAGAGTCAAAGGCGGCAGTGTAATCAAGAAACGTACTTCGGACATACTTTTCACTATTTTCTAAGCTACACACTATATTATGATGTAAGACAACTGCCGCATCCAGTGTACTTCTTTTGCATCTGTATGCAAACTGATATGGGTCGATATGCCCTTCCATTGTTGGCTGCAGCTTACGTAGTAGAAGTTTTTCCATAGTTTTGAGAAAGGGAGAAGTCATAGCTATGGGTCTAAACTTAACATTACCACTAGAAGACGCTTTTTCAGTATAGGTGTTACTTTTATCTTCTTCCAAGCTCTTGGTATCACGTTTGTAGAGAATGACTCGTTAAAGATACTAGTCAGTGGCTGATACAAAACGTTAGCACATTTCTTGAAGAGAAGATTCGGAATCTCATCAGGACCTGGACAACGTGATGGTTTAAGTGCCTTCAGACATTCTAGAACTTCAATTTCAGTGAATATAGGACCACAATGTTTGTTCAATTTACAGTGATCTAAGAGCATCTGATCAGATTCATGCCATATAAAAGACTCATTTAACGAGCAGGCATTTAAATGTATATCTTCTGTAATCTGTTTAGTGTAAGTAAGTTCTTTGAATAGTTTCCAAACAGTGACAGAGTTTTTACAGGATAGTAGCTTTTCAAGATACAATGCCTTCAAATGCCATTTAACCTTCTAACTTCAATATAATCTTTGTTCCTGTAGTGACTTTCTTTTTTTCTCCTCAGTCGTTTAAGATGTGTGGAGATTAGTCGGTTAAATCTAATAAAAATAGTTTCATTAGGACAGCAGACATCAAGACAAAACTCGAGGTGGGAACTAGTGACATCAACAGTGGTTTCTAACTGTTCATTTGTAAAGAGGTTCCAGTTAGTTGATTCTAGCATGTTATTCAACTTGTAGATGTTTTCATTCGAGTAATTTCTATATTTTATTTTCCTCGTCCCTGAACCACGTAAATTCAAGCCCCAATAATGTTAAACTGATAATCATCATTACAAGATATTAATGCACAAATATAATTCTACAGTTTTACATTAAAGCATGGAACCTCTGAATAAAATTCTATGATCTGTATTGTTCAAGATTATTAGACAAACAATATCATTTATTTGATTGAATATATCACAGATTGACGTTGGCAGGGTACGATTGACAACAAGGGAGCACTGGACAACTGTTTCGTTCTAGTGTGGAACTCCTCAGCAGTGCGCACCTCAGATTCCGCACCAGGGGCTTCAGGTTGACGCGAACGCCTAACCATCTACACCACTGGGTCGGCATCCAATAGTAGACTTCCCACTTCCATCAATTTGTGATATATACCATTGGATGCCGACCCAGTGGTGCAGATGGTTAGGCGTTTGCGTCAACCTGAAGACCCTGGTGGGGAATCTGGGGTGCGCACTGCTGAGGAGTTCTACACTAGAACGAAACAGTTGTCCAGTGCTCCCTTGTTGTCAATCGTACCCTGCCAACATCAATCTGTGATATATTCAACCAAACAAAATAACCAATCTCCACAAAAATAACCATCCCAATATATTTAGTCGTTTGTATTCGTCATAGATTGATGTTGGTTGAGTACCACTAAAAACCAGGAAGTGCTGCACAGTTGTTTCTTCCTAGAATGGGACTTGTCATCAATGCTAACTCTTTATTCCGCCTCCCTGGATTGAACCCAAGACCTTCAGGTTTCCCATCGATAGCTAGCCATCTATATTCCAGTGCTCCATGTTTTCTAGTGATACCCAGTGGAGACCGATTTGTATTAAAAAAAAAGAATAGAACTAAATTAAATGCCGTTCCCAACAGAAATTACTTCAAATCAATTATAATAATTAGCTCTCCAGTAACTAACTGTAAGCAATTCCTAAAGTTCTAATGGAAAGTAGTGATTGATGGAGTTCAGACTGATGCCTGTTTACAACAAAAGCTGCTTTATTAGGAGAACTGACTAGCATGAATATATTAGTACACATTTGCTTATTATTTTTGAGCGTAATTTGAAACGAAAGTGAAGGAAACTATCTGATAAAATCGAGCATTGAAATTTTGATGTAGATTTATATATATATATATAAATATATATATATATATATATATATATATATATATATATATATATATATATGTAGATATAAACGTTGCAGTAATAGTAATACATGAATTTGACCATAAATCGAATAATTCAATAGTATTGTCTTAGACTTTGAGGCTACATGACGCTAATTAAAGTCTCATAGATAGAATAAGGTTCCTCAGAATTGTAAATGCAATTTATTAGTGGGTGTCAACTAGCACCAAGCTAAGGTTGCTGGTTTCTTGTTGTCTATATGTAAACATTAAAAGTTTGAGAGAGAATTCTGTTAAGGACTATGCGTTTTCAGTCAATGTATTCAGTAGAATAATAATGCAACTACATCAAAATCTGAATTTAAATTGTTCACTCCTTTCTGGATGAATATCATTAAATCTTATAGTGATTGCATAGTTCAGAAATTAATAAATGCTATAAACAGATCATGGTGGAGAAAATTTTTTAGCTCAACAAAATAATTTTAATGATATTGAAGTCTTGGAACTCATTTTTAATAGATTGAATTCTAATAAAATAGTGGGGATTCACAATGACTCATGGGTGAATAACAACCACTTTGATGCTTGTTTAATTCTTTGTAGTGATGACTGAATTTTATCGATCAAATTACAATGCACTCACTAGTCTTTTGAGTTAGTATCACATGAACTTTGTTCCAATGTAAGGCATTGAAGATAGTCAATAGAAAACTCTTGACGTTAGTTAGTTTGCAGCTGAAATTCATCAGAAAGTCGTACATGTATATCTGAGGAAATTTAAGCCGTAATTAATATTTAAACACACTCTTAAATTTTTCCCATAGACAATTCATTTAACAACTGACCTCGCATAAGACTGACTGAGACCTACGCTAGATAATGACTAATATCAAATGGGAGTTCAAAGAACTGACTATTTGTTACATAGCTGTAATTTTATAAAGTAATATCATAAAGACGGATTTAAGATAAATTATTATTATCATTTATAACAAACATTAAAAACCAAAATGAAAAAGAAATCAACTTTATTTATCCACCACATAAATTTACTAGAAGACTATAATTCATCAATGAAATAGGCTTAATTAAATATTCACCATGAGCATTGGCGATGATTCGTCAAATTGATTATTTGTCGCTAAGGTAAATGTTCCAATCCAACTACAATATTACTATAATTATTCTAAAAGAGACATGTGAATGTAAAATTGTGATTAGAATTCTAATGTCAAATACTGAAATTTAAGAGTTTAAGAATAATTATCTTTTTTATCTCAGATAGTACTTGACTGCTTACTTGCTTACTTACACCCGCTACTCCTCACAGAAGAGCATACACCGCTCACCAGGATTCTCCACTGAACTCTGTCCTGAGCAATCCCTTCCAGCTGTTTCCAGTTGCTGTCCATTCTTTTAATATCTGCTTCCGATTCTCGACGCCCTGTGTTCTCTGGCCTTCCTCTTTTCTGTTTCCCAACAGGATTCCACGTTAATGCTTGTCTCGTGATGCAGTCTGGTGATTTCCGCAATGTTTGTCCCATCCATTTCTAACTTCTTTTCCTAACTTCCTCTTCGGCTGGAAGTTGGTTTGTTCTCTCCCATAGTAGACTGTTGCTGATGGTTTCCGGCCAACGGACATTCAGTATCTTACGTAGGCAGTTGTTTATAAATACTTGTACCCTTCTGATGATATTTGCAGTAATTCTCCACGTTTCAGCTCCATACAGCAGGACTGCCTTGATGTTCGAATTGAAGAGTTTGACTTTGAGGTTGGTCGACAGTTGTTTTGAGTCCCATATATTCTTCAAATGTAGGAATGCTGCCCTTGCCTTGCCAATCCTTGCCTTTACATCTGCACTGAACCTTCCTTGTTCATCGATGATGCTTCCCGAGTACGTGAAAGTATCCACTTCTTCCAGAGTTTCGCCATCAAGTTTAATTGGGCTGGTGCTCCCTGTGTTGTATTTGAGGATCATACTCTTTCCATTATGTACTTGACTGAGCACCATTAGAAATGAAAAGATAGTAGAAAGTTATTTCGTCCTTGTGGATAACCAGTAAAATGCATGAGAATATGTGATCCTGATTAGAATGATATATTGAAGTAATGACAATTAAAAGTGTAAGAATAGTTATTTCTTTTTCAAATAGACCTGGGTTTGGTGCCAATGTAAACTAGAGAGAACTTGATGGTTATTTAATCCATTGTATAGAACTTTTTAATAGTAAGGATTCGTAACTAGTAGAGTTTAGTGATTAAGGAAGTGATATAGCTCCCACTAATGGTATTGAATGATTATCTCACTATATCATAAAGTGATTAAAATTAGAAGCCTATCACTAGAGACCGGTATAATGATGCAGATGGTTATATTTCCACAGCGAGACTTAAATTTCTCAGCTTAAGTTTCGGGGTAGCCACTGATAAAGAGTTATATACTAAGATTAAATATCTATTCACTCTTTTGTAGTTATTAACCTATAACAAATAAAAACAACAAGTCTGACTCAACTAATTTACAACAAATAAAAATAATGATCCATTTATATCGTCTTTATAAGTAGAAAAGTGAATTGCTTTTGTTTTACACATAGCGCTTAACATTTATTATCTTAGTTTGGTCATTTATTCTCTAAAGAAGCTATTTAAACACTGTTAGAAGTTCAGTTTTCCACATGTTACAAATAATTCGTTCAATGTTTAATTTATTCGTAATTAACATGTCAGAGATTGGTATTTATATTTATAAATAAAACGGGGGGGAGGAAAGTTGTTTAAATGTCTATTCTAATTTAAGTAGTTTAAAGATAATTATGTTGAGGTGGTTTGTAGAGATTGGTATTATATATATATATATATATATATATATATATATAATTTTGGAATTTTACACTAATCAAAAACAAGTTAATGAATAGTAAGAATGAAAGACTCTACAGATACACGCATGCATGTACTGTCATTTGATATTCGTATGCAGAGGTTTAATTTCTGTTGATCATTAAACGAACGCACCGAATCCCAACCATAACTAACACAATATTTGATATTATGTAAGCACTAATTGACACTAACGGGTACCAACAATTATACGCCTAGTAGGTTTATGAAGAAAATATTGTGAATAAGTAAATGATGGAAGGTAACTAAAATCAAAAGGATGTAACTCTAGAAAGCGAATATAAAGACCCAAAAGTAAGTGAGATTAAAAGTATAACTAAGAAAGATATATGACAATTAAGGAAGGTGACCATACTTTTGTGACGAGTTTAACAAAAAGACCACACCAAGATGACTAGTGGCTGCTGAGCCTATACCGGTAACGTCTTCGGCTGTTGGGTTTCACAGTCCCTAGGCCTCCATCTGAGGAGTCATGATGGGTCGATAGAAGAAATTTATATACACCATTCTTTTATGCCACACCTCCATGTCACAAACTGAACATCTTTCAGTATTTTCCACTCAGTCTTGGCACCAGTAAATAATAAAGACCGCTGAGATAAAACATGTAAAGCATGACCAAGCCACTGAAGGTAGTGCTTCAAGATAATTATATCAGTCAAATTATGAGCACTTCACCCAAACACACACTGGTGAATTTCAGAACTTCTACCACTTTATTGTCAATTTGGTCAACTTCATCATCACTCGTTTCTATATGCTGACCTAATATATATATATATATATATAATTTTGGAATTTTACACTAATCAAAAACAAGTTAATGAATAGTAAGAATGAAAGACTCTACAGATACACGCATGCATGTACTGTCATTTGATATTCGTATGCAGAGGTTTAATTTCTGTTGATCATTAAACGAACGCACCGAATCCCAACCATAACTAACACAATATTTGATATTATGTAAGCACTAATTGACACTAACGGGTACCAACAATTATACGCCTAGTAGGTTTATGAAGAAAATATTGTGAATAAGTAAATGATGGAAGGTAACTAAAATCAAAAGGATGTAACTCTAGAAAGCGAATATAAAGACCCAAAAGTAAGTGAGATTAAAAGTATAACTAAGAAAGATATATGACAATTAAGGAAGGTGACCATACTTTTGTGACGAGTTTAACAAAAAGACCACACCAAGATGACTAGTGGCTGCTGAGCCTATACCGGTAACGTCTTCGGCTGTTGGGTTTCACAGTCCCTAGGCCTCCATCTGAGGAGTCATGATGGGTCGATAGAAGAAATTTATATACACCATTCTTTTATGCCACACCTCCATGTCACAAACTGAACATCTTTCAGTATTTTCCACTCAGTCTTGGCACCAGTAAATAATAAAGACCGCTGAGATAAAACATGTAAAGCATGACCAAGCCACTGAAGGTAGTGCTTCAAGATAATTATATCAGTCAAATTATGAGCACTTCACCCAAACACACACTGGTGAATTTCAGAACTTCTACCACTTTATTGTCAATTTGGTCAACTTCATCATCACTCGTTTCTATATGCTGACCTAATATATATATATAGATATATATATATATTATATATATACATAATTATCAAATAATGTTGTTTACTATAACAGTTCGTACTGAAATTTATACTATTTGCAGGTGGTTTTTGTCAAAACAACACACGCTTAATAACCATCGGTAGCGAGAAATCCCTATCAACCTTCTGGCCGCTAAGTGAAAATCACTATGGTTAGGAGTAAATACAAAGATTAGGTTGATAAAGTCAAAAATCTTCATTGACAGAGGTAGTTGGGATATGCATTACGTATATCACACGGCATCCTATCTTAGTACTTGATACTGATTTGGAGTTAAAGTAGACTGGAAGAAAGCTAGAAGAAACTAAACTAAAAAATTTTCATCTATCCATGTAGTTATCAACTGTTTGCCGGAGATTCAGAATGTGGTAGGGTATTATCAATTTTTTTGTAATAATTGGGTGTAGAATATATGACAGCTTATAATATTATGCAGTGGTGCAGATGTACTCACTATTTGTCTTTATTTAGATCTTGAGTTTCACAATTATACTATATTGTTTATGTCTCGAATTAATTCTTTGTCTTAGAATTATACTTTCTCTGACTACTTATTTACTCCCTCTGATATTACCACTTATATTTAAACTCCTCTAGTAATGGGTTAAATATTTTCATTCCCGTGTGTTGATGTGATGTGTCGATTTGGACTGATGTAGTAATGTGTCAAGCTCTGCATTATTTATGTCATATTAACCACTAGAAACTAATGATTTAGAAGTTATATCACTCTAGTTTGATGGTGTTGTAAGTAGATTACAAAATACATAAATATTGACTTCATTCTTTCGATTCAAATTATAGATATATACAAAGTCAAGTAGTAAATTCTCGCTTAAACTCAATTCTGTTACTTTTAAGACTGTCGGTTATTCAACTTACTCTGTGTTGATTTCTTTTATACATTGTTCAAATAGGTTTGAACTTAATTAACTATTCCTTAATAGAATAGAATATACGACGTGTATACCTGTAATAACTACAACATAATTTTAACAGAACTAGTTACTAAATGTTAATAATACGGCGACACTCTCATAAAACATTTATACCAGTATAAACTGATTCATTTTAGTCTTGAACATCAACAACGTGAATTGATTCATTCTGATAGTTTTTAACTATCGAAATTTGTTAATTATTCATAAGATTACACAGACTACCAAAACGATACTTCAAGCTTCTAAATTTTTATTTGATAGTTAGTCACTTTAGTTGGTACGTTTATAACTTATTGATTAATGTCAGTGATATTTTCATGATTTTCTTTCATCGACTTAGTTAACCATTATTCCAGCAGTGCAAAATTTAAATTTAAATTTTATTGTGATAGTTTTTTCAATGTAGCTACTAGGCTAGATCTTTTATTATTTCAGTGGCTATAGTCGAATTAGAAGTGAATTATATACTACTTATAACTCAATTATTCAAGCTTACTATAAAGAAGAAAGCTAATTACTTCATACAGTATCTACATTTTATGTACATTATAAAATATAATTAGAAAATGTTTGTATCTTCCCATTGATGTTGTTATGAACTAAAATTAATCAGACTATGTTGCCAATATATGCATCCTAAGCTGATTGCCTCAATTCAGTAGTAGTTTATGTACCCTGATGAAGTGTTCAGATATAAGAATTACTCTAGTGAACAATTGTTTGAAGTGACTAAGTTGTCAGTTATAAAACCAGTTATTTGTATCACGATTGGTTAAATAAAGCATACATTCATAGATTATGCAAAGAACAAGTCATTTATCAATTAGAAAAAGTACGAAAAATTCATTTTCTCAATTAGTTATACTATTGAACAACAACAGTTAGGGTCTTATAAGAAGATGCAAAAAATATTTGATTGATGGGTTGTGTGGAAGCTATCTTTAAAAAATTACCATAGTATAGTATTGTATACTCCATAATTCTATGGATATAACGTGCACACATTTTTAGCAATCAACTGACAGCATCTGAATAAGTCTGCTCCTCAGACGATAAATAGTAGGATTCAACCGTCCTACCACAGGTGCTAAATTCTAAGAGTGACTGTGTTCCAACCTAAGCCAATGGGAAGGCGGCAAGTATTAATGATAAGATTATATATATATATATATATATATATAATTTATATGATTTATGAATTTCGCGGGTATATTACGTGTTTCTATGTCCTACCATTTTAAGAAAGATCAATCTAAAATTCCTTCTGTATGAATACAATCACTAAACTGTAATGAGCAACTGGCTGTCACTTAATTTTGAAAATGAAACTTGAGAATGAGGGAAAAGTTTGTGAAGTCGTGGCCGAAATTGAAGCTAAAACAGTTTTTATGTGGATAAAAGGTGGAAACGCTTAGGAACACAAAATAAACCGTCAGTCAGATAAAAAACCATCACTAATTGGATTAAAATACCTCATTTTTCAGGCTACTTTCCTCTCTTTGTAAACAATAAGTTTGGCTATCTGTTCCGTTACTTTGGCCCTATGATTTTCCAGACTGAGGGTATTAACGACATCGGAACATATGCTTGTTACATATCTGCCCACAACTGTCACCAAGTTCACAGTCGCGAAAATTTGTACTTTATCTCAGAAATACTTAATTATCACCCATTCATCCAGATTGGGAAGTATACTTTCTAGGAACTAACATTATTGTTCTAACTACACTGAGCAACCTAAAGACTTTATTTTGAAATCACAGTGGTTCGACACTATAATTCAGTCCCAATGAATATATGTACCGACTAGCATAATGGATAATGTTTGTAGTTAAAGAATAGGATTTTAGTACTGTATTCTTTGAGCTAGTTTATTTTTTCCTGAGGCTTTTATTATTTTAGTCAACAGCATCCTCAGTGTATACTCGTGAAAGAAGTCAATTGTTAGAATTTGTTCACAGTCGATCGTTAGCTTCTTTTTGTTGGCATAAACGTGATTGGTTGCTATCGATGATTGCGTTAACATCTCTATTTCGTTGTCTTCTCCTCTAGCTTGATATCTGACCATGTTATAGTTTATCTTTTTTCACATTGTCGAATAGTTTGGGGTAAATCTCACAAGTCTACTGATTGATCGGAAGTCAAAGTGCCAGATACTCAGTAGTTCAACCATTTTCTTTGTGTTCCTTCAGTCTAATATTTAAAAACTTTTCCAGTTAAACATTGAAGCTATGTAGTAAAGTTACCAACTATGTAGTGTTCATAAAGAAGTAGATTTTTTTCAATTAAGTTATAAAATCTATTCTCTAAATCCTACCTTTAACACTTTCTAATTTTAAATTAGATTATAATCAAAGGTTTTTTGTAAGTTGCTACCAAAAATTGATGGAAATAGGAATTCTCCTATTCGATGCTGTCCCAATGGTACAGAGGGTTAGGAGTTTACTAGCCTGGAGCTCCTGATGTATAATCTAGGGTGTACACTTTTGAAGAGTTCCATATTAGAGCCAAACAGCTGTCCAGTCCTCCCTGGATTCGAATGGTACCCAACTGAAATCAATATGTGAGGTATTCACTCAACTAAACTTGACATAAAAATAATTTGAAACACATACAACATAAGTTTACACATCACCCTCTTCCCCCCACCCTCCAACCCGCTTTAGTAAATGTCATCAGTAAGTGTCGTTTATCTTCATCTACACACTGAACTAGAATAATTTCACAGTTAGTAACTTTTCATCATAAGTTATTAACATAAATAAATATCAGACAATCAACTAACTATTACTTATAAATCAACAGAATTCAATAAAATATCTATTCACCGTACAATTCTTTACATCAGAATAATAATTAAATGTTTCAATAAGGTCATAGTCATCAAAGGTTATATGAAAATTCAAAACAAACAAAAAACATATTCTATATATTTAATCTTCATACTTTTACATCAATCAATTATTCATGAATTCCTTGTCCTCAATGTAATCTTTCTCACCATTTCTCTCAATTAATTCATTTTTTTTTCTTTGTGTAACTATCGTAGTATGAAAAAAATTTTTTAAAAAAAACCAAGGAACAATAATTAATTAAAATAATATTAAACATTGAACACTTCGTTTTGAAATGTAGAATATGTTCAATTAATTTAAACAAATAATATTTATATTGCCACTTTTTTTAATTTGCTTACTCTCTATTCATATAAGTGAGTTAGTAGTGTATTGCTATGTGTATAAGTATGTATTCATACTGTCATAGATACACATAAATAATATTTTATTGGTTAATTAAATCATAGTTAATTACATGCATGGTTAAATATAACTTAACTAGAAATGATTATGATAATTATGATTGTGATGGTGATATGATGTTGATGATGATGACGGTGAGGGTGATGTATGCAAAATTCCAGTTAATTTAAAAAAAAAAAACGTTAATTTTAAATAGACACAAAGTTACATAATTTAATTTGAAAATCCCTCCTTTCATTTTTTGCTGAAGTTTTCCATCAAAAATGCATTTTTAGTTGAACGACAACATAAAATAGACCTGAATACAAATTATGACAAATCGATTCATTAATTTGTGCTTTATGTATGTGTTTTACAGCATGCATTTCTAATGATTTGATTTAATTTTGTAGTTTATTTAATATGCTTTTCTTATAAAAACCAAGATTACCTACCTACCTACCTTTAACCACTATTTGACCTTAACAGACATTTTAAACAAATAAAAAGAATTTTAAACATTTTTGAAAAGTTTGCATTTTTAAACAAAAAAAAAATGTGTATAACAACAAATGATTGTAAATTTTATTCTATAAGTAAGATAAATTAGAAATTAGTTTAAGCGGAACATTGGATAAATGTTTGAAAAATTGAGTAAATGATAAGTAGAAAGATAAAAGAATGAGAATAGAATGCAAACATTTATATGCGCATAGAATAAAGTAGACAAATAATAACTATCACCACAGCAACATAATGAAAATATTACCGTTATGATTTGTTCAGACATTTGACAATGAAGCCAATGAATATGTGTATGTTATATGTATCAAATTTGCGCATACTTGTGTGAAATGATTTATGACAACTGTTTCGTAAATTAACCATGAAATTAATGACAAGTTGATAAACTAAGAATTTGATTCAGTGTAGTTCAACACATTTGATCAATGTAAATTAAAAGTAAGTTTTTTTATGCATACGAATAAGCTACTCGAATAGTTGATTTATAATAGATGAAGGTATAGCTGAGTGAAAACTTTGTTTTACTATTAATAATTCAATAGAACATAACAGAAGAATTTTTTTAGATTTGATTATGCATTGTATTTACTGAGCTGTATTGCTCGATTGCAGAGCTATTTGTTACCCTACTTAACAATAACATCAAGATTATCGTGTGCTATAGCGTAAAAAATTATTCACAAACTAAAGGAATCCATCTATTACGTCTTACATAGACTAAAATACATCGTGGCAATAGAAATCAATTGAGATATCATTCATAGAATAACTTGCATCAACTGCCAGAAACACTCTGTTGAATAAAATACACTGCCAAACACAAACTAACAACTAAGTTTTATAACATGCTGTCATTTATGCCAGTCTACAAAGAAAAAAGCAAACAAGAATTTAATTAAAATAAAAACGTCAGAATTCTGAATCAAAGAAGGACATAGAATTTCTAGAGGAATAGAATTCTAATCATTCCATAAATATATAGATTATGAATATGAACCTGATTTACCATTCGATATAAAATGCTATAACTTAGTCTCCAGATATCAATTAAATAGCATAGTCAGTAAAATTAAAACGAACGATGTAGCTGGCAGAAGCTTAGGAAACAACGATTTATTTGTAAGATCATCAGAAGAGGTTTATTTAACACCTGTAGAATAATTATATAGCTCACTCTTATATAAAGCAGACGCTGACAATGTTACTTATAATGGTAACAAAATTTCTCACTTGAACTATGTAATCCAGTGATATCCAATAAAACCAAAAGGTGTCCATCTGAACTAAAAATTTTGAAAATTTATCTTCCTAAACAATTTAATTTTACTTGAGAAGAGGGTAGATTTAATCAGCCTCCAAGACATCATAGAAATAAGTTCGGCTTTAAAAATAGTTGCAAATGTTAAGATAATCGTAGAAAATTACTAATTATAATTTCTTATCTTGACTTTGGTTATTTTGGTACCGCCGGAGAACTAGCACGGAACAACTGTCCACTGCTTCTCGCTGTCTAGCTAAAACTGAATCACGATATCACATTCAGATGTTTTATAACACTTCGAACAAATAGTTTTTTTAAATTTATGATTCTCCTTCATATGTCACTAGAAGTTTCTTGATTATTTCACTTTCTGTAAGGTTTTATTATTAATATCTTTGCCATTTATGATGGTTCAAATTTTGGTGTGATACATAGAAATTCAAGATAAAAGGTAACTTGGCTTATGAGGTTTGTGGAAACTGATTCATTTGAAGACAGTTTGCAATAACAAACCTGTTGAGAACTAAAGAACATTGGATGACTGGTTTGTTGCAGTACAACGCCTGGCTGGATATGTACAGCTGCATCAGGCTTCGAACTGTGTAAAAGAACACAACAATTGGGAAATTTTTACTCCTAAGCCAGAAGTCTTGTCAACCATATTATTTAGAGATTTTCATTTTAATAACATGAAGTGTTTAGCATAACACAAAGCATTTTTCTATTGTCTTATCTTATGTATTTTGCAAGACAACTACAATATGTATAATAATACCAATTCGCATGGTTTCTGTATTATCACCAAGTTACAATTAGGTATATCAAAAGTGCTATAATAATAGACAGTTTGATGAACTTTTGGTGCATTTGTGCATGGTAAGGTAAAAGGAGTAATCGGTGTGTTATTTAGTAAAAGATTTTATGTTTTCTATATTATGCACTCTACAATAAGTACACAGATATATGTTTTTTCCAACACATCATCCTCTTTAATAGTCAGTGTTTTACTTTACTTAAGAGACTTCACTAATCCATACACTAGGTAAAGTAGGAAGTGGAAGGGTTGTAGAGATTATTTTAATCCGTAAGTGGTATTCGTCACAAAGTGGTTATGCTTACGATAGCAGTGGAACTCAGAAAGTGTCAGAAACTATTCCGTTTCTAGTATGAGACTCCCAGCAGTATACGTCCATGAAACATAAAAGACAGAACCAAGAACATTAATCTTGTTTTGAATAGTCAGTAGTCAGAACCAACTTTTTAGGTCACTGTTGTTCACCTTTGGTCAGAAATGCCATCATTAGTGGTAGTGGATGATCACTGAGCGCTATTGTGAAGTGACTGTAGTTTATAATATGTACCATTGGGCACTAATCCAATTGTTCTATTAGTTAATCATTCTTGAGATAACTTAATGTTCTTAAATTTGATGCTTGGAAGTACAGTGAGTGCCTATTGACGAGAAGTAACACAGTACAAGGGACTAACTGTGTAGTTCTGCCTGATCTTCGATGCTGCCTTATTACAATTAATCCGCGACAAATATTATCTATAAATTTCATTTGTCTTCAGGGGGAAATATGCTTACCAATCAAGTTAAAATGTTGCATTTCCCTTATTTATAAAAAAGAAAAATATGTGAATGTGTCAAGTGAATAAACTAAAGAATTTGATTGTTTGTATTCATCATAAACTGATGTTGCTCGGGTACCACTAAAAACCAGGAAGTACTAAATTGCCTCCCCACCCTAGTATGCGACACTTCAGTGATGCTCACTCTTGACGACGACAGGAAATTCAACTTACTATGGACACTTACTCATCTTCACCTCTGGGCTAGCCTCTAATGATAGAATTCTCTCTTCCATCAGTATGTGTTATAACATGACGAACATCCATTGTCATCGGTGATAACTTTCTCACTTTAGACATGTCTAAACTTTACCAGTCACAACGAACACATACAACTAAACTTAATACCAATCACCACAAAACCAACTCAATTCAATTTAAAGAATTCTCATTCAAATATTTTCAACTAAGTATTTATAACTTTAAGAAATTTTCTAGAACTTCTTCAATTAAACAATTGACCACATCATAAGAACTAAGCAAATAATAAAAAAAAATTTAACTAATACTAATTAAATGAATAAATAAATGATAGAAAAATTAAAATAATTTCTATTTTTATTATGCAAT
Source organism: Schistosoma mekongi (assembly GCA_034768735.1). NCBI lineage: Eukaryota > Metazoa > Platyhelminthes > Trematoda > Strigeidida > Schistosomatidae > Schistosoma > Schistosoma mekongi. Next base: position 34,624,095 of record CM068307.1, on the reverse strand, counting down.
CAGGTAAATAATAATAATAATAATAATTTATTCTATTCATTCATTTTATCGTATCAATTAGGGTAGACAATGAATGATAATCCAATAGTTGGTTTGCTTAATTAATAAGAATTTTATGCTGACATATATAGTAATCAATCTTCTCCTTCTTTGAGAATTCATTTACTTTATCAATCTTTTGTTGTTTTTTTTTTCATTCTTTTACTCAATGAATTAATATGCAAATCAATCTATGCTACATTCTAGATTAATCTCATCTCCCTTCTTTACTATTCCACCTATTAAATTAAAGTTAATTTAAGTTAATATATATATCAGTTAGTTTTATAGAGAAGAAAAACATTTTCTTCATTTTCTTTCATTAATAGTATATATTTGATGTTAGATTATCAATTTAAAGAAAGAAAATAACTAATGAACATATTAGATGAAATAAATGAGTTTGATAGTATGTGTAGCTTGTTGAAATAAATATGCATTTAACTCATCAAATCTGTTTATTTTTCTAGTGAATGTGTATGTATGTAGCTTTGGGATGAATATATGTTCATATACATATTTTACTTCCTCCCCCCCTCCCCTACTCTCACCCGTCCAAGCCCTCCTATTTCACCGAAAAAAATCTAACTAACTTCTCAATATTGGTTGAATAAACACTTGAAAAAAAAGAGGAAGAATTCATTTATTTGTAAACTTTTAATTAGTTAATTTCAACTATAAACAAATAAAGTAAAGCATAGAAAGATTCATTATATTTGTATAATAAATTTCAGTTTAAAAATTATTATCTACTATGAACAGTTATTTTCTTTAATTTCAATCACTTTTTTTTTCATACTTTTAACATACTCCACCCTTTTTTTATTTATTAATTTTTCTATTGGATTTTTATTTCTATCGAAAAAATCATAATAGTAACTCATGAATTGACAAATGAATAAACAGGTTGTATTGAAACTAACTAGTCAAGCATATTCTGTGTTATTGGAATAATTTTTAGAAATAATTAATTTAGTAGACAGGGCAGAAAGAAAACTAAAGAATATGAGTGTATAATGTTTTTTTTTCTTTCTCGAAATGTATATCACTTCAAATATATTCAAATATCTATGGAATACACATTTTTGATTAAGCAAATTGACATATCGTGTATGCCTTTTTACAAGAAAGACGTATAAACTACTTAAACAGTTGTAATTAGTTATAAACTATTTTAATGAAATTTTTTTTTAGTAGTTTTGTGATTACAGATGATAAGTTTTAATTTTCTAATCATCTCTATTTGCATTTTATTAGTAAATATGTCTATCTCTATATATCGGTGTGTAGATATATGTGTGCTTGTGTAATAATAAAATGAGTCGAATACTAACTGATCTACCGGAATAAATATTGGTAGGCAGTAACTGAAAGAAATACCGATATACATATAAACAGATAGATAAATAGAGTGAAAAAGCAATCGTAAGAGATGATAGAAATTAACCCTGAAGGCAGCTTAAATGAAAATTTCAAAGTATACAAGTAATCAACGCAAGCCACAACAACAACGCTACAAAACGAAAATAAATCTGCATATTCCTTCTTTGTCTACTATAGAATATGATGATCTATAAAATTAATGATAAGTTCATATTAGTTGACAGATGTGTGTATGAGTGTATACATGCCACATAAAACACAAGATGAAACTAAATAAATAAAGATTAATCGTTAATTTCTTTCCCTTTCATATTATCTAATTGAAACTGGATGAGGTAAGGGAGAGAATGTGATAAGCGACAGAATTGATATTAGAGCAGAAGTAAAGTGGTAAGATAGTATAATTGAATAGTTCGTTAATATAAATGATAAGTAACTAATTTGGACAAATTAGACAGACTCGTACATACGCACATACCAACATTGAAGTTGAATTTCAATTGGATTTAATTCAATTTATAAAAACGGAAAACAAATAACGTTAAATTAGTTGTAATTTATGCAAAATGCTTCATTTGTTGTCGACAGAATTTACTTTTAGTTTTTTTTATGAGTAAATTTTCAAACATACAAAGGCGCTGTAAAGGTATTAACTAATTAGACGTCTACGTCTTCATCTTTGGGCCATAGTCTATGTATTAGAGTTACTGATAGTAATACTCTGCTGCTGAAACCAACGTAGATTGCTTGGAGTTCAATAATGAAACTTCTTAACAATGAATACATTGATGTAAACTGTAAATGCAAAAAGACTGAAATTTAGGAGTATATGTTGAAGGTTATAGAATTTTCATTATATCATGAAAACAAAACAAGAATATACTTCAATGAAGAATTTTCTTTTCAGCGAATTTACTTTTAAAGTTGTATAATCCCAAACAAATATATCTTCCATTATAAAAATCAGTCATATTTGTTAGTGATAATAAGTGAATGAGCATAGCAACAATGAAAGAAACGTTATTATCGTAAAGAATTTGAAAGTTTAGTTGATTATTCACCAAGATGTTGTTAAAATGAGATTTTTCTTATAAAACTGTGATGATTTGTGTTTAAAATGAAAATAGGATGGTTCAGGACAAATGGTCAGTAAAGAAGGTGAGGAATGGTGTTTAGAGAAAAACAGATTACTTTTGAGTTTCGGACCAAGGTACAAGTAAAATTTAAACAAGTTTCGTTTTAGTGGATTACTATAGCTTCATTAGGTGTATGGCCAAGGCTTCAGTAATTAAAAGCAGACGAAGGATTACTGCCTTTGATGGGCTTATGCTGATTTTATAAATCATTTTAAACAAAGAATCTGTTTTAACTAAGTAGCTTGTGTTTACATTATATTAAGTAGTTGAACTTCTTATATGATTCACTGCCACCTCTTATCGACCATTCTGGATATTGTTTATGAAATCTTTCGGATGGAATCCTTATCGAACGCCCTATATAACGAGTTTCACAGGAGCAACTGAGTTAATAAACAAACATGGAATCGGTTAGATGCGGAAATTTACTTGCATGGTATTTTCGAACCCTTTTTGGATAGAACCCACATCGAATAACCTAAAAATCGGGTTCTTCAGGAGCTTTTTTACATGATTCAATCTCTCCTTTTCGTTCATTTTTGTTTTTGCCTACACATTGCTGTGGCTAGCTAGTGAGATTTAGATTTTGGATGCATATTCGATTATTTCACCTCCGATTTTCAATATATGACGTAGGATACTCTTTAGGCATTTCCCTTAAATGAATGGTTTCAAATAAACAAAAAAACCGTACATTCATCCTCAGTCTAAAACAATCCATATAGTGAAGGCTATAGTAAAAAGTGAGAAATTAGTTAGTGAGCTACGACTCTTTCACAAATTCAGCGATACATTCAATCCAATATAACAAATAAGCTATCATATTAATGTGGTACACTTGTTATTCTTGTAGAAACATTGAAAAATCACCTGAATTAAAAGTGAATTATAAAATATTAGTATTAGTTATTAAAAATACTTTGTCGTATAATGAAAGCTTAGAAGTCCCATGTTTTTCTTGTTATGGAACCATTTTCATCGACCATTCAAGTTGTAATGTAGACAAATTCAAGAATTTAAAAATAAAGGCTAAATGAATAATATAGCAACTTCATGCTACATATATAAAGGAATGTATTAAGTACAAAATGTATCGACTATGGAATATGAAAACAATTACTAATAAGCATACTCCAATCATATACCAATAACGACAGTGTAAATAAAAATTCCAATTAGTAACTTTAAAACTTCAGTTAGCTGTAAAATACACTCAGTGGATAACAGCAATTATCATAAAAATTAAGACAAATCTAGGTGATTTAAAATAAGACATTTCTGAATTAATACAAAAGTTCACTTATACTTTCAAAACTAAGATCATCGTAATGACGTCTTTAATGCATACAATTCAAGGAAGATGTCTCAATGTAATTTTTAAATAACCATTCTACTATTGTTCCTTTTTAATGAAGTCTTTAATAAAACTTTAATAACTCTTGGAAAGTTGTTAGTTATCAAATATTGAATGATAAACATTTAGAAATCCATAAACATTTTAAATTAAGCTTAACATCCATGATGAAAAATTAACAATAGTTGAAAGAATTCATTAACTTGACTACTGATTCACTTATAATGACTCTTATTTAAGTAATATTTATTGTTAATTACATTTCATTCGCAAGCCTATCACTGTTTTTCATGTAAACTTTTGTCTTATTCATCTCTAAAGTGCAGTATTCGATCGATTTCTGGAATTGCATTAACATGGAAACTTGGTTACCCGTGTAGTGTAAGAACTAAGGGTTAGGCGTAGGTTGTTAGTTGAAGAAGATTATTTTGTTAGTAAATCCTTTAATCTGAAGTTCCCAAGGTTAATTTCCTAGATTTCCATGAGTTAAAATGTTCAAACTAAAGGCTTTAACTAAGGGAAATACTGAAAGGGGTTGGTTTGTAGAGACTGATATTTTTAGTTGATTGGTCCATCATAGATTGATGATGGTAGGGTACCACTGAAAACCTGAAGCCCCTGGGTCAGAATCCATGGTGTATACTGCTGAGGAGTCACACACTTAAACGAAATAACTGTTCATTGCTCTCTGGTTTTTAATGGTACCCTGCCAACGTCAATCTGTAATGAGTTCAGTCAATTAAAGTAAATATCTTATACTATTCCCGACAAATAAACAGTGTAAATTGATTTAAATTTGCTGTCATTAATTGACTTTATTTACAACATCATTTGAAGGTGAGAAACATTAGTCAACTTTCTTCCTTGTCTGAAATTTCTCAGCTAGGCGAGTTTGTGTTCCAAGTGGGGTTTAGCCAAGGACCTTCATACTTTAAGGTGAAGGCTTAGCCATTGGATCACTAAGACGGCATCCAATGTTTGGTAGATTTAGCTCCAGTTACTTTATGATATACCATGTAACTATTGTGTGATTAACTTTCTCACACCTGATATATATTAGCTGCAATGATCTCGTCTCCTCATTAGATCCTTTGAATTACTTTTTGTAGTCTATTACCAGTAGCCTCATTTTGATTGTGAGATTGTTGAGTTCGATATAGAAGTGGAAGTGACCGAGCAATAAATAATGAAATGGCTGAAGATATAAGTTGGTCCCGCTTTGTAATTTTACGGTGAAGCATAGTTTATTATTACCGTGGAGTTCCATATATTATTAAAACATAACAGTTAGTAATAGTATAACTTAGGTTAATTTAAAATGTCATAATCAAATTCAGTAATCTCTACAATGCCTAACAATAAACTAAATTCGTTTTTATGTAAAAATTAAATTTATAATACTTCTATTAGGGTAAGGTTACCTGAATCATTCTCATTATTCACAGAGTGTATCGCATTTTGATCATTCATTCATTCAAAAGAAGAACACTTCACATTGAAGTGTAATTTTCATTAAACTTTTCATTTCAAGGCATATGTTTAGTGTGTGTTTGTTTTTAACCCATGTCAAGTTACATCACACTGACATATTCACCGTAGACTGTTATAGGTAACTTCAGACTCTCAGTAAATTAAAAATTCCATTATAATATACAGTAATCACCTATCAAATTAGTGGAAATGTCTGAAAACGTGGGATAAAACACACTTAATAAACACCGAATCGATTCTAATAACCATAGTCCATTAGCACATTAATATAATATGATCAGATGTCATTGAACACTAACTAGTGATGAATTTTTGTATGGATATCTTTCATAAGAAGAATAGTCATTATTCTAGCACCTCATAGCTAACGTCATTCACTATGACAAAGAATAATGTTGACTTGAACAATATGACGTCTATCCATTCCTTCAAAAATACACGTTTTTAAGAAGTATCAGCCATCGAAAATAAATCCTAGATAAAGTATTTGTTGCTTATTACGACCAACATCAAATTAAGTACACTATGCTCTCTAGTCACTCCAATCATTTTTGTAATTCTCATAAAATGAACACTTAAAACTAGACACTATCTACTACCTGTTATCACTCATTAACTGATTAGTGTACTTTTAACATCTTGACATAACTTATTTGTTAAAATCTGTTTTAATATACTACTTATTATATACGCTTATATTCTACTGAATAAATTATATAAATCATGCACTGATTTGTTTGTTTGTATGTTCACTACGTGTATGTTGACTTTTTTTTTTGTCTCTTGCCCTATTTATAAACCAATTTTCATGTGTTTTATTGTTAATTTCTCAATATTTTAATAACTTACAATATAATTATACAAATTGTTACATTGAATAATTTCTATTTAAAGAAATCAACTATCTGTTCATTTCATAATTATTATTATCTTACTGGTTTTTTTTTTCTTGTATATTTTATTTTATTCTAAATGTGTATACATGAAAAGAAATAATAAATAAACACTGTATACAATGAAATGAAAATGTCGGCAATATAGAAATATACAATTTAATTGTAAACATTAAAAAATGTCATTTCCTAGTTGTTACTTAGATTCATTTTTGTCTATAGTTTAAAAGACAAAAAAATAAAAAGTAATAATAAAATGATGAGAAACAAATCGGCAAATAAGTAAGTAGTAAGTAGATAAAATGAAAATTTTTGATTATTATTTCATCATGTAATCTATCTAGTTTGTATGTTAGTTGCATTTAATCTTTCTTACACTTTAAGTAGGAAGGGGTGGGTTGATATGTTTTTGTGTATATTTTTCTCCCATGTATATATATATTTTTTCATACCACTGAAATATGAAATATTTCTCCTCTCCTATTGGCTTCGTTTTGTCTGTATATGTTTATGAATGTGAATTTGTCTTATTCCTCATGTCTGCCCTAATTTGATTTGGTAACAAAATTAGCCTTATTTTCATTTATCTATGGGGAGGGAACGTTACAAGTATGGATACAATTATGTATAAGGGATAAGAAGTTAATTTACCAACGAAAATCATAATGATTTTCATGTATCAAAATTGTTAATTCATTACCTTTCATTATCCTTACATAATACTTTGCCTTACTGTTAGTGCTTCATCTATCTATTAGAATTAAGTCTTAAATGAAACAAAATAGACTGAGTTGCATTACAACTGACAAGCAGAATCCAAATAGGGTGAAATGCGAGTCCTGGATTTCGCTTGCCAGTCACAATTCAACTGAAAAACGTACTTGTGAACTACCGCTATATCGAGGTAATCGGCTCAGGATGCGTATGTGGCAACAGAACCTGGTCAATTCCAGTCCACGATAAATCAACGGAAAGATCGAAGTACATTCTAATTAAAAAATAGACTGAGTTTGCAATTTTGTAACAGTAACACGAAGAGTAAGAACATTATCACTAGACTTGATAAATTTTCACTTGTGATTTTTTATATATAAAATGGGGTGATAATAATAATAATTAAATAATAAGAATAACAATAAGCTAAAGAAATTATTAAAGGATGTTGTAGAGATTATATAATTCGAATATGATATCTGATATGATGATCAATAATCCAGGAGTGATCCAAGAAACTGATGTTTAGCGATCCCTGATGTTAATAAACTTTAATTCTGTTTACTCTGTCTCACGTATTGTGTAAATAAGTGTATTATTTTGTCATGAAGGACAAGTCGAATTTGCTGATGACTTATTCTGTCTTTTGTTATCCGTTTACTGGTGGTGGTGATGGTGGGGGAAGGGTGAGGGTTGCATCAATCAATCAGATTTGTGAATAGTTATTACTATGCCATGAACAGTTCTACAACCAGTGTATTTCATACAACCGTTGCCTCCTTTATAACAATATCACGAATTAATCAGAGTTTGACAACCATTGAATTTAATATCAAATTCAACAATCTCCATCACACCCAAATACAATCAATATTATCTTATGAGGGAACAACTTTCAGTGGGAATTTCAGGAGTTCTAGTGATGTGACATGACCAATGAAGTTCAACTATATAGGGTGTGAGGCAGTTACCAGCTGATGTAAACTGATGAGGTGGTACAAATATATTGCTAATTTTACGAGTAGAAAATATCAACCACTGAAAGCCAGCCTAGTGGTCTAATGGCCAAGCTTTCTTCGAAGCCTGAAGATCCTGCGCCCGATTTCCTGGTGAGGCTGTGGACACATACTGCCGAAGAGTATCATACTAGAACGAAGCAGCTATTCATTGCTTCCTGGTTTCCAACGGTTGTCTAATTTAGACCAATTCGTGATGTCAAATTCAGATTATATTGAAATCAACAAAAAATTATCAACAATGTTTTTAACGTACAGTAAGTAGTATATCTAGTGTTGTCGGTTACTTAGTGGCCTAGCGATACCTGTTAACGTAACTTCATTAAAGATTTCCTTTCAAGATTTATCTTTATTTATATCTATGTTTTTCCACTCTGTATGTTGGACTACGTTACAATGAATTTAGAAGTAACTTGTAGAAAATTTCAGATGCGTAAAATAGATTATTTAATGTAAATTACTCACATTTATTAAGCAATAGGAAAAATGGCCCAAAATACTGGATATGTCATACATAGTTAACATCAAAAACATTGTAGATAACCTCAGCCTAAATAGATATCGGATTGAATACTTTGTTGCTTCATGGAGTAGTTTAGTCATATATGAGGTACACATTACTAATTATATTGGATATTTGCTGAACTGTGCCAAGAAATTAAACGCAATTAGAAGCGTCGAACACCCAGTAGTCTATAGGTAATTTAAATACCACAAAACAAGAATTATCCATGTTTGACTCATCGTGGGATCGTGAGCTATCAATGCTGAATAGTTTCCAGACATAGAAATACAACTGTTTATCTCTTCCTATATCCTGTTGTTTAACTATAAATTATCCCTGCTATTTTGACTTGATATTGTTTTTACGTATCTGGGTATATATAATGTAGTGACTAGAAAACAAATATGGTTTTTATAACAGTCCATACAGTAATCTTACACTTAGTACTCGATGAAATTTGCTAAAACCGACGTCCAAATACAAGCAAGAAATCAAAATATTCAACACTCCCTCAATATACTTTGTTTCATAATGTTAACGCAAATCATAAGAATTACTGGATAACTGTTTTAGGATAGCTTACAGCTTATGTTATACAAGATATCACCGAATAGTTGAATTATTTATCAGTGTTTTGTTATACATCTATTTGATCTTGTATTAGTCATTTAACTGTGGAATAATTAAGCATCTTATCTCTTAGTGACTATAAAAATTAGTTTATGTATTTCAACATACAAATGTTATTAATTGTTTAAAAATTCCCATGCTTATTAAAACAAAGACGTTTGAACGAAGAATATTCTTTTCGATAAATGCTCATCAGGTTCTACATTTATTAGTTCAAAATTATCAGTGACAAAAATAGCCAGTTCTGAGGCGGGTATAACATCATTTAAATATAAAGGATAATTTGGATATACATTTTTTTTTTTTTGTCTCATCAGATTATTTGTAAGATACGAATGTTAATGTTGAAATAGTCATCATTATCATGTAACTTGTGAAACGTAAACGACAATTGAAATGAACAACAAGCTTATTAATCCAATATATATGTATAGGTGTCTCTGTATATGGGTGACCTAGGAGATGGGGTAGTGACAAAATGTGATTAGACAAAGGCTGAATGCTATTTAAAATGTAACCGAATAGGTAAGAAATTACAAAATGGAGTAAGTGATAATCAAAATTCGTCAAATAGTAACAATAACAATAATAGAAAAAATTATAATCAGTTCATTTGATCGGTCTTAAGATGTTGTAAAGTCAATAAAATTAGGAAAGAAGATTGAGTGATATTCAAATTCATTCTGTGTATCTTGATTAATAACATTAATAATAATAATAATAATAATAATAATAATAATAATAATACTATTAATAATAAATATGCATATATGTGAACAAAGAGAGTAGTATTTGGACAGGGTACAAATACACATATGAAGAGGGAAAGACACATATGCATTACTAAATTTAAATCGTCGTGTGATTAAATTGGAGAATGGTTTAACGGATCTTGCGTCGGCCATGGCAGGAGAAGGGGTTGAACGTACTTCTTCTGTATGCATAGTTCTGGCCTCATGATCCGTATAGCTATCGCTTCTGCCGTTTTAAGGACTTTGAGTCTAACCGATCTTGGCAGATAGCTGTTGACACAGAATACTATTTTAAAAGACTTATCTATGCTCGCCGTATGACCTGTTTCGATTAGGTGTGCTAATATTGAGCTATTGATATTTCTGACAACTCCTTTGGTTAACCAAACTGGAAGGTGCTCCCGGGCACGGAGGAGTAAATTCCTTGAGCATCTGCCAATGAATGAATTTGAATATCACTCAATCTTCTTTCCTAATTTTATTGACTTTACAACATCTTAAGACCGATCAAATGTTATTAAATTAATACAGATGGCTACAAATAGAGAATACTAAAAAGTAATAACTTTGTATATACAATCAATTGCATTCTATGAGATACTTATTAGCAATGACGATAGATGATCGTCGCACTATATGACAAATTCATGGAAGTGGGTATTCTAACATTGCCAAATGGTGTAGTGGGTTAGGCGTCCGCCAACCTGATTCTCATATGACAGAATCGAGGGTAAGTACTGCTAATAAGTTCCATACTAAGACGAAACAGCTTTCCAGTGACCCATGATTTTCAACAGTACCCTACCAACATCAATGTGTGACATATTCAATCAAGCTATCGCCATACAACCTAAACATTTATGAAAACATTCTACACTACTTAAAAGTAGTTCAAAATATTCTGTGAAATTATTGTCAGGGATGGAGTGTAAAGAATATTTAAGATGCTATTAAATTAAGTAATCGTTATTTTGTGAGGAAACAAATATGCATAAAAGAGGATTGCATACTTGACTGAATACATTTCTATAATGAATGTGTAAAAAGATTTGTCGTACAAATCTAGAATGTTTAATGCAGCAACACTGTACTACTTAAAAGCAAATTCTAGCTATGACAAACTAACGCTAACAATTACAACAGAATAAAAATTAACGCAAAAAATATCATTACTTTGTGGCAAGACATTTTAATTTAATGAAAAGTGTATGAAATTAAATTACGTCATATAAACAGGTAAGTTTATCATCAAACACCATTATCTGAATACATTAAATAAAAATCGCTGGAAATTCAAGTCTTTATAACATGATATGGAGCAACAATTCAAACTGAAGAGACACATTTGAAGCAAGTCTTGTAAACTTATCTGAATATGCATTTTTTAAATGTACCGAGGTCATCTTTATTATAGTATACAACAGAAAATTCCCTACGTTAGTGAAAATTGAATTGTCTGTTCAAGGTATGCTTCTTCACAAACTTATTTCAGTTAATAAACTATCCAAAACTGGAAAGTATCGGACAAATGAATCGTTTCATTCTAAGTTTTATTAACAGTAAGTATCTTCAAGCCTACCGGAAATGAAACACAGACACTTGTGCTATTTCGACGAGAAAGACAATTTTGAATTAAATTGAAATGATTTCGTAGAGATTGGTTTATAGTTTATTGTTTGATTTCGACATACACTGGTCACGGTTGGATACCATTTAATATCAGGAAATATCAAACAGACGGTTCTTCTTAGTATAGAATTTCTCTGTAACACACACTCTCGACTTCTGCAGAAATCACTAATTAGGACATTCATCTCTCTTGGTAAGCGCCTAACTAGCAGCATCACTGCACAGGTGTCAGATGGTTGGATTGCAGTTTTAACTAATTAACGATAAATCAGATCTATAATACAATTTCCTTTGTGATAGATGTATTACTTTAGACATATTTGAACTACAATATAATGTTCATTGCACTATATCATAAAATGATTGGGGTGGTAATGCAACCACTTGATGCCGATACAGTAGTACTGTTGGTCAAGCAACTGACGAGAGATATAAAGGTCCTGAGTTTTATTTTCTTAAGTGGTCGACAGTGGGTACTTCGAAGAAGTCCTATACTAGGGCGAAACAAATAACCAGTGCTCCCTGCTTTTTAGTAGCAATTAACCATGATCAGTAGTTGACGAATAAAGACAACAAATTAATTGAATTATCTATTGACGAACAGTAAACTTTCTTAATTCATTTTCATATTCAATTCCGTATTTATCCATTTAGCTGTCTCATTTGGATTATCATCGAACTTTTTAATTGGAAAAACACGTCGACCTAGAACTGCTTTTACTAGTCAACAATTATTGGAACTAGAACAACAATTTATATCGAACAAATATCTATCAAGACCAAAACGTTTTGAAGTGGCTACGTCTTTAGGTTTGACAGAAACTCAAGTAAGCTGATTTATATTCGCATCATATTTTCTCAACTAACATTTAATGGGTTTTTCAGTTAGCAATTATAACTAGTTACTGTAACCGCTTATATGCATCATTAGCAGACTACTGTGGCATAGTGTTCAGTTGTAAATTTGTGAAAACCATAGTTGGGATGCCTGTAAACTTACCTAAAGGATCATAAGTAGTATGAAATGAGCGTCCTGAAAATCTCTATTACAAACCACTATTTAACTTTTATCATTCAGTTTTCATTTGCATACAAATAACTGATTTTCAATTAAGAACACTTACAATTGCACTGTTTATCCTTCAGAATATTATTATTAAGCAGATTCGTATTGTAAAGTTGAGTAAGATCTTAAATATTCCGATGATAATGAGTCAAGAAATTCGTCTTTTCAAAATGTATAATACCAGTACTAATCTAATGGTAGTGGAAACATTTTCGATGTATGTCAATATGATACTCACTTAGTGACTCAGCGGAATATAAACTTAAAACCAATTATATAATCGATTAATTATCATCTCTAGTTATGTAAGAATTCAATAAAAGAAGAACTAAGGAGCTTAGAGATTCATGAGTTTAGTATGAATGTTAGTGTTATTTGTAAATTCAACTTGTCGTACTGCATAACATAATCGAAGATTGAACGGTACACCTTTCATGTTGCAGTTGTAAATTTTAATTTTATATATATCTACTTAGTGAATCAAAATGTTATAATAGAAAAAAATATCTACATTTGATTCCAAGCATACATTCCAAAAAGTCTACAGTCAAACAGATTAAAAATTTTCAGTAGTATGTTAGAAATAACTTCATTGATGTAATCTTGATTAGTAGAAAATCAATAATTGGTCTACTTAAATTTGATGTACTGATTGCAATAAAACTTCCCAAACCAGATTTAATTGCTGAAAACATTGGCAAACTGTTACTTGCTATGCTTGTTTCACTCATTTTCTTATATCAATTTATTTCTTTTTATCTTATTTTACTGAGTTGACTGTTCTGAGCTCATGTTACTCTTAAAAACCAATCTACTAATTTACTAGATCAGTGATTCATCATTACCAATCTGATGTTTTACAATATCCGCTTAAAAATTATACTTATAAACTTTACTTGAATCATCATTTCACCATAGTGATATGTAATCATTTTTGAGCAGTTTCTGATACAATACACTGTAAGCAACTGATAAGAACTTGGCATAACTCTGCTAACTTCTCCATTCATTTTTTATTGATATAATAACAAGTGAAGCATAATGCTGTTCAAATAAAACATGATAATTAGATTACCTGTGGACGAAACGTTGAAATTATGCTCAAGGAATTTAAGATAGTTAAATAAATAAATAAATAGTTGAGTAGATAGATAGATAGATAATATTGGCATTGATGATATCATGGTCGTATTTGTATATTACATTGTAGTTAGTTTCTGTTAATAGTCATTTGTCTAATGTTGCTCATCGTTCTCTCTAAATATTTCATTCTCTTGAGATTTGTACTTGCTTAAATACTTAGAAATTAATGAATCGCTTTGAATTAAGTTGATTAATGCAGTGCAAAAGAAGAATTCGTTTGTTTAAATATCAAGTTATTTTGCTTTACTTGAACATTTGGAAACCAGTTACACCAATTGAAGTTGATTGCAAAGCTTTACGAATAAACATTTATTAATAAGTTAACTACTACATATTTAATAATAATAACAATACATCATATTTTTAATTAATTGAAAATTCAATATCATGCTGTTGTGAACAGGTTATAGTGAACATTCGAACTGTAGTATCAGCTTCATAAAACAATTAGCAAAATGACTTGTATTTCATATTACGAATTGGTATGAGTTAGACAATCTATGAAAACCAGGAAGCACTGGACAGCTGCCTCGTTCTAGTACAGAGCTTTTCAACAATGCACATCCATAGACTCATCAAAGTTGTTCAACTCAGATCAAATCGTGATTATACATTCAAATTCAGAAACCGTCACAACACCCTTTTACAGTATTAAAGGAATGTCACAATTAGTTTAGAGACTACTCATTTCATATTAAATACTTTTAATTATTGAAAATAATAATTTCTTAATTCATCCGTTTATTAGTAAACCATCTTCTGTCAAGTTCTTCGATATTTGTAAAGTAAAATATACTACAGTAAGTTGTAGAAAATGTGAGTAAAAGAAAACTGACCACAGTAAACAGGTGATGACATCGTTTTGAATTGAAAGGTATCTCCACAAAGTTTAATTATGAATGGAGGTTAATTGGTAACCTATTGATAAACCAAATAGAAAGGATAACTTTTACGTTATAGATTGAGACATTTTACTTGATAGTTATCTTCTGTTTAGATTAGTTTTAGGTTTATTTAAATCGTTGCACAACTAGATGGATTCACAAGTAACTAGTTGTAAAATAAGTTTCTATGAGTTGCGCAGGAACCTAAAATTGATACTTCATAGGAATTGTGCTATATCGGAAGTTCAGAGAAAGTAAAACTACGACTATAAAACTTCAGCTTAGCTCTTTATGGATACTGGGTTAACCCTTAGGCTATGAAACCATAAGTTCAATCTCGTATTCGACGTCGTAGTAGTAGACTACTGTGGAATCTCAAATTCTCTCTATCTAACTTCAATACTTGAAAAAACTTTCTTTAAAACACTCATTTCAACTGAACATACTAATAAGACTACTACAAGTTACATAAATAAATAACTCATTGTTCAATATGAAGTAAGCAATATAAAAAATTTTAATTTGTTTTAATCTCTATTTGTACTAATTTATATTTATAGGTTAAAATCTGGTTTCAAAATAGACGTATGAAATGGAAACGTTCTCAAAAGTCAAGACATAGTGAATCACCATCATCAAATCTAATGGAAACAAAATCTGATGAAATTCATTCAGAATATGAAGATTACTGTATACCATCAATTATGACAGATAAAGAAGAATCAAGTGAACCATTGAAAATAAATAATACTAAATTAATAAAATTTAGTCATCGATGTTCAGTACCAAGATAATTACAGAAAAATTAATTTTCATTATTTGAAAATACTACTGATTAATTATGTAAATTAATTAAACAAAAAATTTCTCTGTTCATTGAATCACTACTTTATAGATAATTTCAAATGGTTGTTGAAAAACGCTTTTTTTCATATTCAAATATTAAAGTAGTCATTTAATGTGTACATGAAGTTGTAATTTTTAAGGCAATCATTATTACATAATATGAATGAATAGTTTCGTAGAAATCACTTGTCAAGTATGTAGAAGACATTCAATCCACAATTTTTATTAGAACTTGATATTGGATGAAATCTTGATGGTTTCATGAAATCTATTACATAAACTGTAACCAATATGAATACTTTTAATACTAAATGTGTGCATACTAATAATCTATATAAAGTAGAAATGAATATTAATTTTATGAATGTCAAAAGAGAATTGTAATTGAAATAATTACAAAAGGTAAATGTAAAGTTGAAAAGAAATAATTGACACCTTTACAAGCTGATAGAAAATGTGTTATAGTTGTTGACATCTGTTCCCATGGAACTGTTTTAATTTACAAAATAATGTAAGTTGGTTTGAAAGCAGTTGGCAACTTAGCCTGCACATTGGGTTTGTGGTATTTGACACCAACTAGAAAGGTGTACCTGAGATATCTAGTCACTTAGACTTGTGGATACATTACAATATGATTGATAAAATTTAACAAGCATCAAGGATTAGTTAAACATATGATTGGGCACTTCCTTCAGTAATCAATCAGTGTAAACGATCTTGTATACAAAATCGAAATAATTTCATCATTTATACGAAACACTGATTGTCCTAATCGTTTTCAATTATCTGCATAGAGTTGATATACTACAATGGAAACGTGAAGTCCCACCTTTATATGTGACTCATGAAATAAGAGAAGAATAAAAGTTTTTACTTCCTCCTATGTTTACACGTAAACAGAACATGAATAACGTATGATCTTTTACACAGTACTAGTACAAAACACTAATACGCTGTGATTTCAACAAGTAGTATTACACAGAATGGTGACAATACCTATTTGTATTTACGGAACACCTGAAAGTTAGATTTGTTGACTACTGAAAACCGTCTCAGAGGTCTAAAGCTCCTAGGTTCTATCCTTTCCAGAGTAATGAATACGTAATTACATACTAGAATAAGATAAGCATCATTTCATTAATGGTTTCAATGAATGTCTAGCTTTAGTTTGTGATATGAATTCGAACATAAAATTCAGTCGACTATTCTATCATGAACAATTTTCTTCGAATATATAGTATTATTACATAGGTACAAGTATTGTGTGCAATTCCCGTTTAGCGTAATTTTGCAAAGCTTATATTTGCCAGTAAGGTTACCAAGTATGAAATTTTCTTACTACTTAAATATATGAAAGAGTAACTATTTAGAACATAAGTGCTTCGAGTAAAATTGTTGACGTAATATTTTCAAATGGCCTGACAGTAACGATATACCTGATATTCGATGTTAATAATTTTAGCATAATAATCACGGTCTTGCTACAGACAGTCAATTTCATAAACACTTTGTTCAGCAGTACTTATACTAGAGTAGCACCAGTTTATGTTAGTAGATGAAAACAACTTAGTTGGAGTGCGAGTAATAATGACAATCAGTCTTTGGATATAGCCAGGAACCAGACACATTAGGGCAGACCTAGATCTTGAATTCCATCATTTCTTCATGAATACATTCCTCTTACTTGTTAAAATATATTCTGCAATTCATTTGATGTCGTTGTAGCAATGCAGTATGGAAGTTTAAGCCGGGCAATATGTTGTTAATTACGAACTGACGGATACTGGGGTTTTCATTTACATTATTGGTCATTTTGATATTTTACTTTGATTAACAGGATATGCGCTCATATTTACACTTTTTAAATCCATATTGGGAAAAATTAAGTCTGTAGGTGCTCAGTATCTGTTGGACTATGTCGGTGGTAACTTCTAAAGCTGTGAGGCTAGATGGCAGTAGTTTAAATTCAATAAACGAGGCATCACACCATGAGGATTACTGGTAAAGATTCTTGAAGGTGTCAACAAGCACGATTTATAGGTATAAGTATCTCTGAAAATTATCAACATATGCGCAAAGTCTCATCATAATATCTCTGAGCTTATGAGGGACTGAAGAGTAAATTTTTGTAGACATGTTGGAGAATGTTTTACATATCTAACGCCTTTATCAGTTAGTGATGATATAACATATTACTACAGATTTAGCTTACAAAATAACAAAACCGCAATTATCCGGGTCATTGAAAAAGCTTTGAATGATTAGCAGACTTACGAGGAAAAATTAGGCACAATGTTTCTAATCACTACATACGGTATTTCAGAGAGTTAGAATAAGTAAATAATTATGTGAGATGAAAACTTAGATCTACATACTGAAGATTGTTGAAGGGAATTTAAAAAGTAGACAAAGTATATAGTCATCCAAACTAAATTGCAAGAAATTATCATCAAATCAATAATGATTTTTATTAAGCAAATCTTTTGGTCTTCAGAGGTTTCAGTAGTTTCCGGTTACATGGATGAAAGTTTAAGTAAGATTAAGAAACTAATGTAAGAGTGGAGAATATCATGGTAATTCAAAGCATTATAGAAAGCAAGCTACTTTAAGAAACCAAATATTGGAAAGTAGTTGGTTTATTTCGGTAAGTAAATGTTGATCATAAGAATATAATTATAAATATATATCACTTATTATAAAGGTCTAACTTGTTATCAGACTAAGTTACTTAGACAACTTGATAACAGACAAATGTAGTTAGCTACAGATATTTGGAGTAAGATCTTTGGTGAAAATAACACATTAATGTTCAGTATTCATCCACTAACTAAACTGTACAATGATCAGAAATTATTAATGTATGGAGCTAAATGATTTCCTAAATAAATAGGTGAATAGGCTCTAGTCATTGATGCTGACCATGTTTGTCTTAACAAACACGACTACCTGAATGTGTTCTGTCAAGCATCACCACCAGATCACGACGCGACGCCATGTGAGAGGCAACCTGTCCTTTAGTCGACTAGTATAAAAGTTACTATACCGTTAACGCTCTACTCACGATCAAACCTTCTTCTCCATCCATCACTAACTTTTGATTTGTTCTTATACGTACGTGTAGGTCTAATCATTAGAAGCTACTCTGGTTATACGCCAAACGTAACTTGGTCATATACACAGTGCACTTCAAATATAACATACTTAATGAATATTTGAAAGTTGAGTATAACGTAAACCTATAGAAGTGTAATTAGATTATTCAAGTCGAATTTACTACTACTACTACTTACTCAATACATCTATACAAATTATTTAATTAAACTTAATCTAGAAAAGAAATGTATGATGTAACTTTAACTCATTTTGATTACGTAAATTATTTCATAAACATTTAATTTATTTGTATTTCTTCATTAATACATACAGAACAATAAGAATTCATATATGTATAATATGTATGACAATAAAAACAACAAAAAATAAAACGAAGAACGTGATTCAATTTATCATGAACAGTTTGACTTCAAAACGTGATTTTATCATCACTTAACGTAGAATAAGTTCATTATAATAGAAATTTCAAGCTATTAATGTTGTATATCATTGTCAATGATTACTAAATATGATATAACAACAAAGTAGTATATGATTCAGTATAATAGTGAAACAAGAAATAATAACTTTTATTTATTACCATTTAAATTAATAACTAATATAATTATACTGAATATTATAAAGTGAAGTAATTCTATGCAATAATAAAAACAAATGAACTAAGTAGGAATACAACGATTGGATGCCGACCCAATGGTGCAGATAGTTAAGCGTTCGCCGTCAACCTGAAACTCATGGTGTGGAATGTGGGAGGCGGACTATTGTGGAGTTCCACACTAGAACAAAACAGCTGTCCAGTGCTCCTTGATTTTCGATGGTACCCTGCCAACATCAATTTGTGACATATTCAATCAAATAAATCACTTTTAATAAAATGAAATAGATTTCTAATTGAGATCAGTTATTGTCTAAATATTACATTCGTAATAGTCGTAAATTATACAAACTTCAGGATCTAGATTCGAATCAGTTGAGGTGTATTTGTTTTTTATTTTTTTTTCTTAACTTGCAGATACACCTTACTAACAAATGTCGAATAGCACAAAACCTGGCATTAAATTTTTCTTCTGACCACTATAAAATCACCTATCAAAATATAATGCACCTTATGTCTAGTCACTTAGATTAGTGATCATACTGCAACTTAGTTGATGCGATTTGTCCACTAATACAAAAGACGAGACAAATGTCACATTGGTTACTACTCAGAGATCAAACAGTATATATCTTTCATGTTGATGTTTAAATAATGCACACTACAATCAATAATTTTCAGGAAATTTTAACTAGTAACAGTAACATTTAGTAATTAAATGTACACGTTCACTCTAAATGTAAATCTGATATTGGAGTTGTAACTGAAAGTGAAGCGTGTCTATCTAAAACTCAAAACAAAAGTAGTACATCTCTTTGGATACGGTGGAGAAGATTTGGAGTTCAAGTGAATATCGTTAGCAGCACTGCATTCTTTAGATAACATGGTTTATAAGTGCAAAGCTTTCATCACGAATGCTTACTTCTACATGAAATAGTCGTCATTACTATACCATCAACAATATTAATAACTTTAAATATAATGAATTTCTCTTAACCCTGTTAAATTGAACACCAGTTATTGCACAACTAAAAATAAATTGATTTGGATGAATAGAGACGTTTTTGTAGAGATAGGTACTAATTTTGATTGCCTGCTTTCATCAAAGAAAAACGACAAAACAGCTGCCCGACACTACCTGATTTAATTAGTACCCAACAAACATAAGTCCGTGATGAATACAAACAATTAATCTTGATGACTACAACAATGTATTGGAGTGTTTTGATTTTTCAAATTAACTGTTTCATGACTTGTTAATATGATGGTTTATTTTCATCAGTTTTTTGTCAATATGCAATAAAAATGTCTCATATTGAAAGAGTTCTAAAACTGATTAAGACCGATCTCATGAAAGCCAGTTGTATTAATAACCGGACAGAAGCAAATATCCACAAAAAGCGAACATTTCATTTTCTTATACAGAGTACATTAAGAAAATTTTCCTCAAGTAGATCAAATAAACAGTTGGTTTAAACGAAGCCAACAAGAGACCAAAATATACCTGAATAGATCTGGGGCAGTGTCACAGACTGGGAGACTGGGTAACTCATGTTAGAATCACATAATGGGCACTATTCCTCTTAAGACTACAGGTACTCCTTGCTAACGAGTGTCAGCTAGCACATGAGCAAGGTTCAGACAAGTTTCATGCCGTCTACCTATAATGACTTAAAATAAACAGTGTATACAGCTTACTACCATTCTGATTTCTTCGATTTATTAGTACCAGACTACAAATGGTTATGTCCTAAGCACACTATTGTGGTCCTAAAACATCACAAACTGTAGGAGATTAGTGAACACTAAACGAAGTAAGATGAATTTGTAATAGTCTACTTAAATATGTCTTCTTACTCTCTTCACGTTTGTAAAGGAAACAATGTCGTTGTATCTTACATCAATATAAATCAAACAAAATGTACCGCTTTTCTATGGTAGAATCCGAATTGAAATTATTATCGCTTAAATGATTCGTCAGTAATCAGTGTAAGAATATGAACTGTTGCTTCAAATGTTACATCTTCACTTTGAAGTAAATGTATTCTGTGTACGCATATAAATGTGGTGAGACTCGCCTATATTTGATAATAATGGTTTTCTCGAAAATTGAATTTCCAGTTTGCCGTTCATCAGTTTGCTTAAAATTTAAATTTCGATGTCACGAACTGACGTATGCAAGATAACAATTAAAAACCTGGAAACCGTTTTCTCCTAGTGCAGCACTCTTCGAAATTGTAAGTCCACTATCCTACAGAGAGATCCAACTGTAGACCCTAAAGTTTCGTGATGAATGGATAACCGTTTTGTCACTAAGTCAGCATCTAATGACTGATATTTCAAACTTCACCCACTGACCTCATTTACTGCCTTTGATGAGTGACTGATTCATATTTGTCATCGTCGAACTCCGCTGATTATATTCCTCTTAAGACTACAGGTACTCCTTGCTAACGAGTGTCAGCTAGCACATGAGCAAGGTTCAGACAAGTTTCATGCCGTCTACCTATAATGACTTAAAATAAACAGTGTATACAGCTTACTACCATTCTGATTTCTTCGATTTATTAGTACCAGACTACAAATGGTTATGTCCTAAGCACACTATTGTGGTCCTAAAACATCACAAACTGTAGGAGATTAGTGAACACTAAACGAAGTAAGATGAATTTGTAATAGTCTACTTAAATATGTCTTCTTACTCTCTTCACGTTTGTAAAGGAAACAATGTCGTTGTATCTTACATCAATATAAATCAAACAAAATGTACCGCTTTTCTATGGTAGAATCCGAATTGAAATTATTATCGCTTAAATGATTCGTCAGTAATCAGTGTAAGAATATGAACTGTTGCTTCAAATGTTACATCTTCACTTTGAAGTAAATGTATTCTGTGTACGCATATAAATGTGGTGAGACTCGCCTATATTTGATAATAATGGTTTTCTCGAAAATTGAATTTCCAGTTTGCCGTTCATCAGTTTGCTTAAAATTTAAATTTCGATGTCACGAACTGACGTATGCAAGATAACAATTAAAAACCTGGAAACCGTTTTCTCCTAGTGCAGCACTCTTCGAAATTGTAAGTCCACTATCCTACAGAGAGATCCAACTGTAGACCCTAAAGTTTCGTGATGAATGGATAACCGTTTTGTCACTAAGTCAGCATCTAATGACTGATATTTCAAACTTCACCCACTGACCTCATTTACTGCCTTTGATGAGTGACTGATTCATATTTGTCATCGTCGAACTCCGCTGATTATATTCTCTCTAAAAACGTGAAGTTATGTATACATTTCAGAAAGAAACATGAAATGGACAATATTATACCATTTTCCCAATAATCTATAGATGTGGCTTGATCAGTCTCTGTTACCAGAGAACTAGAAAGTCATGTTGAACTGATAAACTTAGAGATGAATTTATGACAGTAGGAAAACTTCTTAAAAAGATTAGTTATTGAGAAACATTCATAAAAATATATAAACTTCAACGTCATCAGAAACTGAAGTTGATAAGAAACGGCTATATGTTAGATTGTTATTTAAAGGTGACTTTGTCAAGAAAGTTAATCAACGACACGTGTGAGCTATAAATCATGAAATTCAGCCGTAAATCAATCTCTCTATGTAAACAAAACGACGTTTAATGACTGAATAAAAGCTTTATAATAATCTCTGAAATTTATTTATTAATGCTCTGTTCTGAAACCCTAACTTTAACCTGTTAATAGTTTTGTCTTACGTAACAAACAGTTCATTTCTCAAAATATACAAATATTTTATATTATCCAACTTGTTTATACTTGATGAGAATGCAATACTAATTACTGAATTCAATGAATTTTATCATTCTACTTTATTCAAATGTCAATGCAAGGCAGTATCTAGGCATAAAATACTTGGATAAACTTCCGAAGAAATACCATCCTAACATGTAAGGAATTGCGTAAGTTAAAATCAGATCTTCAGGCATCTAACAGAGAAGATAACATATGTTAATCATAAAATAAATACAATTAAATTAACAAGCATACTATGGTTCTTCAATTGATTTTAAGATTTGTATATGACAGGGTTTGTTACTAAATATGAACTCGATTTTTAGAGAAATTTAGAAGCTCAGATATCTAGTTTTAAATTTTTTCTTTTAATATTAGAAAAGCTACTTTGTAAGCAAAGTGTACACACAAAAGGAATCTAGTGAGAAGTTACAAACACTCACAGATATTTTGGAAGCAGGAATAAGTAGAAATCTAAGAGATAATACATAAAAAGAAAAGTGGAGGTGAATAGGTTGAATTATGCAGTGTTGAATGTATACCAGAGACTGAAATTATCAGTCTCGTTATGTCGAGAAAGAAAATATGTGATTAATGGCCACATCAACCTTTAAAAGTGATCCCATGAACAAGAGCACTTAAAGTAGATGGAATTATCTTTTTTATTTCAGATATATTAGACTTCAATGAGAAAAAAGAAAGAGTAGAACATCCATCTTGTATTTTGATAGCAATTTGTTTGACATAAATGTTCTGATACTTTGTATTCGATCTAAGAGCCACCGGAATGAACTGTGTTTAACATTTGTGAAATACCTGTAGAGCTCACTTCCACACAAAATAGGCAATCTGGATTGTTGACCAGGACGATAATGAAACCACTTCAAAGAATACATCACTGAAAGCATTGATCTGAACTTCCAATCTTCACAACCGTTTCACATAAGTAAGTAAAACTGGTCTTATGCAAACTAAGTATATCTGATAAAAACAAAGTATATGGCTAAAAATCCAGAAGACCAGGATCTATAACAATAATATATACAATGAATTGTAGTTAAGACAGATGTGTTAACTAGAATTTGTCAGGTAGTATGAGATAAAATTACTTGAGTATGTAAAGTCAATCTAATAATGTTATCAAGATACCGCGGGTTTAAAATTAGACGAATTCCTACAAATTAAATAAATGTAACCTTATTCGCAACATAAACTACTAAAAAGTAAATAATTACTAAGTAATATCACATTTATCACTATAAAATTTCACCTTTTAGTTTTAAACTAGGACATATTATTCATATTAGACAAAAGTGGAATACTCTAAGTTCTAACGGAGTTCAGAAGTATTAGGAATGTGACAGATACTACTGATAAGGGAGGCAAACATTAGTTGGAAAATATCGTTAACTACTCAAACTTTCACTTAAAACTTTATTTATTCACTAAGATTGTTGTATCTAGAATTTTCAGACATTTTTCATTTGTTTATTGTATACTGTACTACAATGTATAAATTTATGCTTTCATGTTCACTACTTTTTATGCTTTGAATTCTGTTATTCTGTGTTACACTGTTGTGTTTATAACAGACATCTAGTTGAAACGAAAACATTTTGATTATACTTTGAGTTAACTGAAAGACGATTGGAAACACTGGAAACAATATAGGTGTTGAAGATTGGTAACTTTTAAGTTAACCTCAGACTGAATATTTTGATCCTAATTTAAATGTAGTAATTACTACGTATTTTGAACTCTATAAATCTGTTTTAAGTTAATATTGTGAAATTAATATCACCAAACTAAAATAATACATGGATTGTGATTAGTAGGCGGAATACAGGCTGTGCCTTTCGTCCTATTTGAGAATCGTCAGCTAGATGTACCTGCATCCGAATGCTGACGTTCATATTGGGATTCGGACCCAGTTCGCTTCGTGCCAAACGCCACCGCGTTCACCACTAGGCTACTGAGTCCGGATAGTCACACTTGTGCAATGGATATATATGTAATTAGAATGGACTTTTATTTTTTCGTTGATTAATTGTGAACTAAAACTAGACTGAAACGCGCACCCTGGATTCTGCTTGCCAGTCACAACCCAACTTAAACATTACTTTTGATTAATAGTTACATCGAGGCAATCCGATCAGGATGCACATATAGCAACAGAGAGTGACCAGTTTCAATCCATGACTCATCATCGGGAAGATATAAACTCATCCTAATTAAAATAAAACATGTTTATAAATAATATTCATTAATGTAACGATAACAAAATTGCAGTTGTTGAATTCATCTATTACATAATCAAACTGTTCTACTTTATTGTTTTAAATGGACACATTTATATTAATGTTCTTAAAACAAATTTTTACAGAGAAATTCTGTTCTAATTACATTAATTGTATGCACTGACCAAGGCTCTATATAAATAGTAAGCTTCAATACATAAGCATACATACATATGCATATATATATATATATCACACTAAAATGAGTTTTAACCACCCCACTACCTACCTGTCCTGTGTAACACATGGCTTGTTTTCAACTAGAAACAACAAAATAGTAATGATTATTGCACCGAATACAATCGATTATGCACCATGTTATTTTATTTTTTACAATTTTATCATCATCATCATCAATACGATTAATCGCAATTAAAACAAATCATGCACTGTAATGATTAATTTGAGTAAAAGCTGACTTGTCTACACTGAATAATATTGACAAGTAAGCGCGTGCATCTACACACACATACACATACACACACAAAATATCTATTGCAAAATTGACTAATATTATGTCACAGCTATTTGTTACTGTAGCAATTATTTAATAAAATTGAGTTTTTTTTTCTGGGTCATATAATAAAAAAAAATAAACAAACTAATAAATTGAAATCAAATGATGTAATCTAATAATTAAATTATGCTAACCAATCAGTATGTTGGTACATGCGTATATAAAGTGCAATAATTCAACTTTCATTATTTTCAATTGTACTACTCATTAAAACTTGACAGAAAATGTTTTTTCTTCGTACTTATGAAGTCAATAAACAAAAGAAGAGTTAAACGCAACTTCAGCTGTGTTCATGTCTTCGACAAAAAAAACTAACAAATGGATACATAGGTATTCATTTTGATTAATATCGAAGAAATGAGCACAACTAAGGTTGTTTACTCTAAAACAACAATTTGGAAAGATTTATTTTATACAGAAGAGAATAACAGTAAGTTAACTATTTGATTACATCGTTCTAAGTAGTATTTACTATCTTTGAATTAATTATAATTTTGATTCATCTACTTTATATTACTTGTAGATTGAACTGGATTTCAGTAATCAGTACAGATACATTTTAGGTAATCACAAATCAACTTAAACCAAATCTAAAAAGACTACTACACTGCACAATACACAAAACTATTGAAATTGTTAAAAATGACTTGGTGCATAACTAACCAAGTTTGAAGTGTTCATAAACCAAAACGCTGTTAAAATGCATTGTTAAAGTGATTGAAAGTATTTTTCTGTGATGAGCAATATGTAAAAAATATAAAGTGAACATACTTTTTGTTTTGAACAATTAATGAACGAATATATCTTAGCTTATCAGAAGTCTACTGACTTTTCACCTTAAAATGGACAGTTAATAATAAGTTATGTGGTTGGAGAGTAATTATCAATAGGTCTAAAACCAATGTGTCGCAAGCTGTATGTGTAATATGTTTGAGATGAAAGTATTGCATATAACTTGAGCACACTATTACAGTCAGAGCCATTGCTATAGAACTATATGAAAAGCAATATCAATTCATTGAATCAAATCACTGAATCACAACTATGCATAATTAATAAAGTACTGAATAAATTAAAATTAGCTACCCATCAATAAGAGTTTAGTGTTGAATGATTAACATCCGAATTCAAGTCTTTTAACTCATATGATTTATCTTATCAGACTTCTTAGTAGCTTACATACATAGTCACATCATGGGTAGAATCCATGAACGTTAGGACTCAGAGTAACGATTGTACTTCCGCACCACTGAAATAGCAATCACTGGTTAACGTTTTCATCTTCAACAGATTCGCTTTTACGTTAAACGATTAAGAATCAATATTAGTGATAACTCATTCCCGACATGGTTAAAATTCTTCAGTTACGCCTTTTTACTAGCACATCAGGAGTTTTCCTGAAGTCAGTAACTAGCGAGCCACTAACTACAACTAGGATGACATGCTTAACAATATCTAACAACTAATAAATAACTCAATTGAGATGGCTATTTTTGTGGATATTGGTACTTTTAGTTGATTGAATATGTCACAGATTGATGTTGGCAGGGTACCATTCAAAACCAGGGAACATTGAACAGCTGTGTGGAACTCCACACCAGTGCGCACCCCAGATGCTGCGATGTATTCAATCAACTAAAAATTTACATCACGCATTGAGTTAAATTAAATCTCATCTTACTAGTACAGGTCTCCTAAGCAGTGCACCTTTGTAGTCACCTGACAACTTGTTGTCAAGTCAATGAATGTAAGTGACGAGATGCTTTCCAATTCAATATGTTCAAGTATACTGGCTAATTACGTTTTAATACTAGAGTTGGCATGACTTCAAAATAAAAATTCTCTAAATGTAATAATAACTGAATTGAAAAGAAAAGCTATATAAGTAGAAAGTACTAACATTCCTTAAATTCACTTACAGATTAACTTAATAACCACGGATTGTATGAACTGGATGAATTTATCTACAGCTTTACATAGTTATCGCGTATCTTTTGTTTTACTATCTAGAAGAAAAAAATGATTTAATTTTAACTCTTCAGTGCAACGATCACCATAGCTTGCTATCGTAACTTACTCAAATTAAGTATCGTCTCATCTAATCGTTTATAGGCTTGAATTTGAAAAGTAAAAGTTCCAGGTACAGTAAGACATCTATACGAAAATTCGTGATAAAAAAATGAAATACTGTGGCGATTCACGGGTTGTTAGGCCCTTTTATTCGGTGACTACGGCATTAATTCACAAACCATAGTAACTCACATCAACTGAATATTCCTTTGCCTTAATCTACCATTCAAATCCATCACAAGTTGCAATCATAACTGAAAACTGAAACTCTTCGAATACATACACGCAGGTCAACGCAGTGTTAAAAGCCTTAGTGAGATTCCAACTCGTTACTAGAAAATAAGGAAAACATTACATCAGTTGGTAATAGGGAACAAGGAAGTGTCATTTGAAAATTGGTAAGATATATCTAACTTTGACCAAAATACTTATTTGTAAAATTTATTTGCCGGCTAAGTGTAATTAAGTATGTCAGCAACCAACAAGAATATTGTGAAATCTATTTCTCTTATCATTGCAGAATATTTAACCTGATATCGTAATGCCTTAAACTTAAGGAAGTTCTTTTACGGGGATTTCAGAAGTTACTATGAATATGTAAATTATAGTTTATTAATCATCGGAAAGTAAGTATATTCAACATTGATACAATACATAAAAGCAAATCATAATTGACATAATCAGTGAATGATTGCTACAGTATACAATTGAAGTCAGCGCTTCAACTAGTTAAATGTTGTTGTCTGGAGGCTTATTCACATTATAAATTCAATTATTTTGATCCGCATATTTTAATAGCGATTCAAAAATGACAGTATCATCGGTAAAAAATAAAATTTCTGAAAACTCTTTCGTCCCGACAATGTCATTAATCAAAGATGCATAGTCGTATGTATGATCAGTTAGCTTTCAAAGTTTATCATGGGTGACCTATAAGAACTAAACAATAGAATTCTGTAACAGATTGAAGAGTAGCATGACAATATAAGTTGAAGTTGACATATCTGGAAGAAGACACGTGATTTGCCAATATCGTGTGACAGACATATGGCAAAGACTTGGTCATATATATATCTTGTATATTATTGGTTGTTATAATACATGCGTGTGAGTAACTAGCTGGCTTCTTGATAATCAGTCGGATCTTCGTGACTGAGCAATAGATTAAGGCAAAGCTAAGTGTTAGCTATAGACAATAGCGCGGCGGTTAACAGAATCGATAATATCGGCCATTCCTGCTTCAGATACAACAGAAATATAATTATAAAAAAATATTTGTTCACTTGTAAACAATAAAAAAAAGAAGAGGTAATTGCTTCGAAAGATATATGTCAAACATTCAGATTTCAAACGTAGATTCGTAGTGATCGATCTTCATTACTTCTGTTACGAATAAACTTCTGATCAGCATTCCTTTTATGCTAGATTGATTGGGCAAGTGGAGTTCAATACGTGTATTTCGTTCTATTTTGAATTTATTATCTTAATGTAAATATTCCCGAAGATTTTTAAATCATGATGATAGGTGACTGAAAAAACAATCTTAGAATTTGCGTAACACCTGTTGCAAATAATTAATTGATAATAAGACTGAAATGATTAAATCTTAAATACTACGAAATATTACAGTAAAAAATATATATAATTGCTTAAATAAGTTGGATAAACTGTAGTCACCAGGGCAGTGCAAAATTAGTTACAATATCTTTAGCAAACACAAACAAGACTTAAGCCCCATAATACTGATGGATTCGTTAGTGATGTTCGAAATCATTTGCTTGTTAATAATTTTTAATTGTTAAGACGGCGACGGAACTTTGAAAGCATATTTTCTACGTTTCGACTTCTGAGGAGTGAACACAAAAAAACCGAAGCATTAACTTTCTTTTCCTTTTCTCTACTGTATGCACGTCTATGCAAACTGTTGAACGCAGTTACAAGTAATGTAATCCATATAATTGTCCACTTTGGGTATTTCAAAGGACAAGTTGACTACCATAATAAAACCACTTTTCACCTACGTATATTAATCCGATAAGATTATTGTTTTCGCTTTATTTAGATCTATAAAAAAAGGCTTTGTGAAAATAAGATTTACATTTAACCTATGTTACCAACTAGTACTCCTCAAGATTTCCCAGAATTACAAAACAAACAAACAACAGAATAGGGATTCATAATAATCTTTATGATTACATGAAAACAATCCTTGAATTTGTGGATGTCAACGTACAAATAATAAAAGATTTTTAAAATCAGAAACTTAATATGATTTTATAGTTAATGACAAATAGTCCGAATCATGTCGATAAGTGCAGACTGTCATTTTGAAGTTAGTGTGATAACTGTAATCAGCTGTTCGAAACTTAAGACTATAGGGCTCAGGATTGATTACAATGGCGCGAACCTATTCACTTGTTATCTTCCACTAAATATTGAGCTATGGTTCTATGTTGATATTTCTGGCTGCTTAACGAAATCACCAAACGAAGCACCGATAAATTCAGGCCAATTGGACAAAATTAACTCTGAATCAAAAGTGAAGCATTCAAAAGTTTTGGCCAAATTAGC
The DNA here is from genome assembly GCA_034768735.1 of Schistosoma mekongi. NCBI lineage: Eukaryota > Metazoa > Platyhelminthes > Trematoda > Strigeidida > Schistosomatidae > Schistosoma > Schistosoma mekongi. The sequence goes on along the minus strand of CM068307.1, from coordinate 34,593,666 downwards.
TTATTGAACAACATACTCATCGAATCGTAAAAGTTAAATGCACTACGTTTGAAAAGGATACTTGTAATTGAGATTTTAATGCTGAACAAACGTAAAACAGGTCACTACATAGAATTCATTTGACTACTACCAATATACACCACTCAAGATACCAGAGAACGTAATCGATGCAATTTTATGTTTTACTGAAAAAAACCTACGGGTAATGCACACAAAAATCCCTAATCAAAGGTTTTATTTAGCTTATTTACATACATTCTTTTCGAAGTTGTTCTCAAGAGTTTGGTATGCGAACAACAGGATCTTTTATGAGAAATTTATCCATTACGATTGACAGAAGTATGGAGTAGAAACAGGTTTTGATGACCAAATGCATTTAAAAACCATTTGCACAGATCAGAAGGACCAACATTTTAAGCACCAAACCGCTCATAGAAATATGCTTATGCGCTCCCTATGAAGAATAGGTTTTTATTATTGATATAGATAAACACATTTGATATCTTACAACTAGAAGGCGTGGATCCATAATTAAGACTGTTTTCATAATGTATCTCAGAGCAGATCGATCACATTGTTTCTGCAAACTGTCCTAGGTAAAGAACACTTTCCAAGATTCTTAACTTGACATCACTCATAACATTGAACCAGATTATCGACGGTCTATGCCTAGATCTACTTCACATCAAAGCTCTAATCACGCGAATCCTAAAACTAGCGTGAAGAAGTAGATAAGTGGATCCTTCTCTTCCCTACGTCTGTATTTATTCCTCCCGTCTTACTACTGTTCTATTATTATTAGGGTTTCTACTTAGAATTTATATTCATCTATACTATATTGCTCCACGATTTAGTTTTTCCTGCCTAATTTAATAAATATTCCCTACGTTTCATAAATCTATTTTATCTTAATCATTTATTTAAGAATAAGTAGTTAATATTTTGATGTCGATTCAATCAAAAGAAGGTACTATTTATAATTTCAATTTAGTATGCACATGTATAAAGCTTTGAAAACCAACTAATTATAAGGGATTTATACATTGAAATAATTACTATATCATCAAGTCATGAATTGTGAGAACAATGACTGTTAAATTTGGCAGTGTGGTAAGCAATAGAATATGGGAAGTGTGTTACATTTGATTTGAGACACACTAGCTAGATGCACCTGGATACAAATACTGATATATATGTTGAAACATGAACACACTAAAACTGTATCCACCAAGCCACTGAACCTACATAATTACTAACTCGCTCAACTGCTATGCACCTACATCTAACTGACGAGTCCAAAACGGGGAGAAACGCTGCCAGACACATATAAAATATGTTGAAATCTGTGACTAATCGCTATATTGTAGCAAAAGAAATTTATAGAAGCATTTTTTGAATAAATACAGTAAAAAATTACAAACATTAACTAATGAAGCAATCAGATAGCAGTTCCATTATGGTATACTTAATTTTACAACATGACTCCAAACTGGCTACATTACAAAGTAATATTAACTCGGCATTCATCTGATAGAATTTTTACTAACAATTACTTCGAGGAAGTAACACCAAATACGAAGATGAGGTGATGTAATGAACAAGTGGTTGGTTAATAAGAAAGAAGTTTAGATGGAGTGAGTTTACAGATAATAGGTAATTGAATATGAAGAATATAATAGCCGAGGATAATATTCGGAAATGCGTATTAAGACTACGCGTTTTCTGGCCAATATATCCAGCTCTACTAACGCAGGTAGATTTGTAGATGAACAGTGCTGTGATCTAAAGTAAAAGTCCGCTTTTCACTCATCTATGGATCACAAGTCAACTGGCAAAGAAATACAAAGTTCCACTGAGAAATTTCTTTTTAAAACATGGCAGTCGACTTCAGAAGATTTCAGCGGCGGTATTTCCTTGCAATTGGACCTACTTTGATAATGCAAGTGACTTTTCGCGCTGTTGCCTTCTCTCAATGAACCTAGGGGAATAGCCACTACCAGTAAACATCCTGATCTTATTTACTTCGTCTTCAATTACATTGTCACTGAGGATACGTCGGATCGTAAAAAGGATGTAGATAAGACGTCACTTTCGTCTCCGAATATGTAGGCCCAAAAATGTGGAGCGAATGCTTTACAACAATTTATATCGTTTTCCTTTTATATTACCAATGATTTTATTAAAAAGTTGGAACAAATTACTACACGGTATATCAGAATATTATTAATTATAAACCGAAGACAGGTTACCACTACTCACTAGTAGTTGGAGATTTGTACTAAAATTATTTACTGAAGTTCTTCATAAATCATGGTTGAATTTGTCTCAAAAACCTCACGTCATTTGTAAATTGATTTCTGTTGCAAAGCAACTGAAAGGCATACTCGCTATAGATTGAAGAGGAAAATATTCATTTTGAATTCCTAATGTACAAATAAACACTGCTAAAACAATTAGTAATATGCATCGTAGACTGAATGAAGCTAGATAAGTATCACAAACTAGAAAGGACGAAATACCTACTTCGTCCTAGTATGGTATACATCAACAATGGTACCAGCAATCGAACTCAGAACCTCCACGCCAATGAGTTGAAATACCGCCTATTAATAACTGTAACTTCAGTCAGTTTGTGATGTAGCATGATCGCCACTCAATATCATAACTGACGTATACCTGACAAGATGGAACTCTACTAGTTACAGTTGCTCACCAAAACTCTAGGAATCATCTCTCTGTTAGTCACCTGTAAGTAAATGATGATGAAGAATTTAGAACTATTTTTCATAAAACTTTCTGATATTATGTTGTTTTGAGAATGTATACACATGAAATTTTAAATAAATCGTCAGTCGAAAATAAAATATTCAGTTAATCGACATAAATCCTGGTACACAATGGACATCTGAAATGTGCCTTATAGATGGACACGATAATATTATAAGATAAATGAAAACAGGGTAATACAACTAATAATACAATTTAATAAAACATGGAGTTTGGTGAGGGAAACAACCAAGATTGCTTTCAATTAGGGAGTCAGGTCAGTATTATGAACAGCATAATAGAACAACTACTAGTTGCTACTTTAAACCATGTGTAGTGATGTCTAAAGCCATGAAATTACTCCATTCTTAGGATCCCGACAGGAATATGACGACGATTACAGGATATACAATTTTATATATATATATATATATATGTATAGATGATATCACTGTAGATTGTAGGTTCTTTTTATAAAATCGCATGAGTGCATTATGAAGATAATATACATACTTTTAATTAAGATAAATCTGAAATGAGAAGAACAGGTGACTCAGAGGTTAAGGCAAGCCATTAAATATACAAAAGACAGTTTACTAGCTCTAAATAATTTAGAATTAGATGGACAAGAGTTTAGATTTACGCTAAGAACACGTTGATTTCCACAAGTTCTGTAATAGCAAAAACCCTTCATTGATGGTAGTTCTGTGATAATATTTAAGTTTCATAAATGATACTAAAATAAATACCTAGTACAGGTACCTGTGACAATTACCAATAGTTTATATTCTGAAATATTTCTAGGAAATTAAAGAAATAATTCAAGGATAACGGAGAAAGGGATAAATACTAAATTCAAACGTTTCTATTTAATAAATAAATGATGCGATAAGTTACAAGCGTCGACAGATGTCCAGATAATCAACTACGAGAATCATGTTAAATAGTGAAATATTCATAACAAATAGTTTAATATACACTGTACAAAATCACATTGCTGTAATAAATCGGTAAATCCCATGGAAGAAAACAAACTGGCAAAAAGAAGAATGGTAAAACTAGGTAGAAAAAAATTACGAGTTTACAAACTCAGTCACTTCAACGCCACATCCAATAAAGATCTGGTAATGTAAAGTTTATTTTATCCAACTCTAATGGTTCTACAAACGTTGTCATGCAATTCTCTGGCTTAGACCATATACGATCATGTACAAACGACTCTTCAATAGGTTGATTATTATTACTATTATTAGTAGCTTCATCAGGACTAAAACTAAAACTACCTGAAGTTTTAGTCCTGTTAAACGAAGATATATCACGATCACAATGCGATGTTTGTCTGCTAAGGCATTCATCAGAACGATACAAATTTAACATATCATTAATATATTCTGGCACCTTATATACAGAAGAAGAATATTTTGTTGTACTTTCATTATGTGTTAATAGAAAGGTCATGATTGCATCTAAACTATGCTGACCATCCATTAGCATAGATTTTGCAACAGACCATGTTTGTTCACTAATTATCTGCAACCTTTTCGAAGTTTTACATGCATTGTGGCGTAATACATTTGAAGAATTCTTAGTTTGACGCTGAACTAGCTGTTGTGGCACATTATTTGACTTTGTAGCACTAGTATTAGCTGTTGGTGCGGAAGATTCTTTTAATGATATCACAGATGACATTCGATAATTAGTTTGCTCAGAAGATACTTCCAGTTTGTCACTTATAGGATAACATTGAATTCGTCTTATTAAACCATTTACTTCACCAAACTGAACAAGACTTAATAAACTAATTCTAGAATAATGACGTTTTGGAGGAGAAGGGCAACACTTACAAATTTTTGATTGAACAAATGGAAGATAATGATACGACGACTTAGAAGAGGATGAATCCGTGCAACAAGAATATTCAATAAATCGAATATGTGGATTAGCTGACATTAAATGTGATAAACTAAAATTAGATGAAGCACAAAGAATTGTATACAAACGAAAAATATCATGGATACAAAGACTTTGCGTTTTATGACGGTTTGGATTAAACACCATCTGCATATAAACAACATAAAACAGTTCGATGAAGGGATTGCATATGACAGTAATAAATTATTATTATTATTATTATTATTATTATTATTATTATTATTATTATTATTATTATTATTCATTAATAACTATGAACAATTTAACCACATCAGTATAATAACCTTAATACTTGAAAACGTAGCTTATCTACTAAACACCGTTTCGTGTACTTGGCTTTGACCGACACTTTATAAGTGACGGCTGTGCAAACGAAAATAGACGGGACGGAACACGAACTAAGTGGTTGAGAGTTGGGAGTCACAACCATTAAGCTTCCGCTCCACAAGCCAATTACAGAAATGTAAATTTAGAATTTTCAGTATATTCAGCTATATGGATCTAGTGAGATGTAAACATACAGATAATACTGTTTGGAGCTGCTTAGTAATGAATATGGATACACTCAAGAAAACGTATCAGAGATTCAACATTGATGTGTCACAAGGGCCAATAATCAGAATAAAAGGCTGTCTACCTCTTTTACAAAGTACTAAACAATTTCATAGTCACAAATAACCATGGGATGCTGCTGGATTGTTGCCACAAGTTTACAAATGTAAAAAATTCCATAGGCTTGAAAAAAACAATAAAGTAAATAGGGAATCGATACTGGAAACTCGTAAAGTTGATCAAAGACGGTGATCTTGAGTGCTGTTAGAGATATGAAGGAGGTTATCACTTCCAGGTTTTGCACACAGTGGAAGCGTTATTCTTGAGGTACCGGAAAAATGAGGGGGATTAAAGATAGTTTCCACGACCCAAAAATGTGACTTGTGTCCAAGTGACAACTGCTTAAGGCCAGTCACATACGACCTCTTTACAAGTGGTTTTTAGTAAGCTAGCTCCGCACTTGTTAAGGTCTTAGCGTCAGAGACAGAAATCCAAAGGGTAAGGTAAAGTGTGCAATTTTAGAGCCGTCCCTTTATAACCCCACTCCTCCTTTGTGAGAATTCAGCATCGCCGTTATGCTGGTTGTCTGAGGGAAACACTTTACTACCGTCACACCTTTGTATAACCAACAGTACGACTTCATCCTCGGACCTTAGGTTTGGAGCTATTACTCTTACAGCTCTACAACCAACACGTCTAGCATGGTAGGACCATAAGGAACGATTGTTCCAGCCAGCATATCTCGATTGGTTCATCACGATACGCAAGGGCGGTCATTACGTCAAGGTATAAGCAACAGTCAGAGGAGATGATTACATGAAACGGTCAACTGGATAAAAGTATAGCCGAAATGAAAATATATGTAATGAAGAATCATCACCATCACGTGAAACGTAGAACCTAACACATATGAGCTTCAGTTCAAGTTTCTATACACAACATTCGCACAACGAGATCAAACTAACAAGATTAATAATTCAACTAAGAATAAAGGTGCACATACAAGAATGATGGGACTTAAAATCTAGAGGATAAAGAGTGGATATAATTGTACCACTGAGAAAGATTCTGAGCCATGTCACCTGTGCTGAGATATACATTCAAGCAGACCATATATTAGCTCATAGTAATCAACTCACTTCTAAAAATGAACAACGGGTAAGTGTAAGTACGAACACTCATGTCAGTTAGTGAATAGGTATAACTCCTATGGGTGCTCACGATTTAAGGGAGGACAATTAGTTGATACACTTGCGCCACTGTGACCGGTTTAAAGCCATGTCACCTAAAGTTTCTAACTATTGGTTATGGCATTCGCGAGGACCCCAACCAGGTAGTCTGCATTCACCGACATGACTCAAACCAGTAGTCAGTGACTTAATGCATTGCTGCCATGTTTTAGTTTGGTTGCCCCTAACTCACTTCCATCCTGCTCCTATATCAGCCAACATCGCACGTCGAGGTAGACGGTGGTTAAGCATATGTAATACATGTCCCAACCACATCAGTCGACGAAGATTCACAACCTCATCGACTGATTTACTACATTTCCCTAATACTTGTCGTCTAACCTCGTTATTACTTACTCGGTGACCCCAACTAATGCGAGCGATGTTCCGAAGACATTGATGATCAAAACAAATGACCTTTGAGTATGGTCTACTCTTAATGGTCACGTCTCACATCCATACAATAAAACAGAGTGAACTGTTGCGCAGTACACCCTTTACGTTAAGAGACGAATATGTCGCCTACGCCACAGATGACGTGAGTTGACAAAAATCAAACGAGCTTTTCGAATTTGTACTGAGATTTCGTCAGAGACTAACCGATTAGGCCAATCAGACTTCCGAGATAAGGAAAGTGGTCGATGTGTTCAAATACTTCACTCCCTATCAATCAGCTCAGGTGTTGACGAAGACCAGTTCTGCACTTACAGGAGGAGGAACGCATTCGAATATGGTTGCATTGGTGTTTATTGTTGTCAAGAGATTCTGCATCTTATCAACGTCTTCGCCAAACAGGATTGTGTTATTAGCAAATTCTTATTCAATAAGTGGATCTCCTGGTAGCAGATCAGTTCCTGAAAAGTTAGACAATGAGAGTGTAATTTCCAACAGTAAATCGACTACGAAATTAAATAAAAATGGAGACAGTGAGCAGCCTTGACGGACATCACTTGAGGGATCGATTATGTCTTATTTAAAAACTTTCGCTGGTCCTGGTGGGTTAACGTCCAACGTTATATCGACATGGGTTTTTGTTTGCTCGCGTCATTTATCGTTTAGGAGAGACGTCTGTTTATCAAGCAAGGAGAGACAAGTTAAGCAACAATTCAATCCTTACTGAGAGACTTGATCTATGAAAGTAGGAGACAATTGTAGATTTCCAGCGTTTGGTCACATCCTGAAGGCATTTCAACAGTATCTCGAGAAAATGGAGCAATAAACACTGAGGTTACACGCAGGATATCATAGAAAGCAAATCAGCTGGTCAAATATAACTTTCTAGCAATTGAAATGGTTAAGACATATATTACGTATGCCCAACCACCGTCAATCGTGACGCACGATGTTGTCTAAAGTAACAGGTTGGAAGAAAGCTATGAATGGATAAACAAAAACGTGATACCATTTCATGAAGTCAGACAGTTGATAAGAACAGCGAGATAACGATGAGAATTTGTCTCAGATGATTCAGAGTTAGCAGTGACGAAACAGGTGGATTTATATTTTGTCCACTCCAGAATAGCGCTTTAGCGTTATTTTAGACCATTTCTGCTGAGACTTCATTCCTTTATTTCAGATCATATTATTTATATGATACTTTTTATTACCATTGGCATTATGACTATGTCAAGTAATAATAATAATGATTCTTGTTATTATATTATTCATTTGGATAATTTCATTAAACTGTGCTACTACAGTGATATATATATATATATATATATATATATATATATATACATGTCATAAGGATATGTTCATGATTAATGCAGGCTCAAATTATGCTTACATCGATGTATTTTGCTTGGCTCATTTTCAACCAGTCAGAGTTAGTAAACGAATGAGAAAAGTGATGAATTTCTCATGTAAATTTTATACGGACTCTAATGTTTATTCGTTACTAAATACTACTGTTCTTATTATTGTGATATGTTTTGCTCAATTTCTGTTCTGATTTAAAATAAAATCAGTGAAGTTGTCGTGTCGTAGACTACTAGGTCCTGAAGAAAATTGACAGTCTACGTACATCGAGATGAATAATCCTACTTTTAGAGTATTGTTATTCAGAAACCAAATTCAGCGAATGGCTTAGCCAAAATTCTAAATAAGCAAATGAACAATATGCTTACCACACTCTCCAAGCACATCCTACTAAGAAAGGAGTCCGTTAAAAGGGTAGCCAGTCGTGGTAAACCCAACCATCCAGGAATAAGTGTAGAATCGAAAAACTTATCGGGTTGAAGAATTGGCATCATAAATGTAGGAAATGGTAAAGCACGAACTAATCCTATTCGAGCAAGTTCAATTAAGCATAAACGAGCTATAGCCACATCTAAATGAGCCAGTTGTGCTAATTCAATAAGACGTCGTTTACCATCAATATGCGGTAAAATACGTTGAGCAACAGCATCCAACGGCCTCCAACCACCGTTTGAATTGTAACCTATTTTAGTCTCAGAGTGATAAGTTGGTGAAGCAATTAAAACGAATACACAATTATCGGTGATTTCTGATTCGCTTTGTGGATTGAAATTAGGAAAAACAACTTGGTTATTATGATGAAGATTGAATCGACGAATTTTCTGACCAAATTCCAATCCAGTATTATTTTTATTATCATCATCAGTATTATCTTTTAAAACTTCTTCCGAAACCAATTCAAACATGTCAAATGACAAATTGCTGTATGATCCATGATCTTGTCTAGGACTAAACTAATAAAACAAGAGTAAAATGGTAGTAACTATACGTTGAAACTTTATATTAATAAGTTAATAAAATGGAAAACATTCTAAGGGTCTCAATTTTCTGAAGATAATAAAAACCACAAAATCATTCATGTTGCTGAGTCCTCTGAAGTGGTTTGTTTGTGGAAACAACATCAGCAGCAACAATTATCATATGGAAGTAAGATATATGGTTATCAAATAAATACCAAATCTCTTCATCTGGGCATTATTATTATCTACACACAAACATGATGGTTGGTTCAAAACTGAGTAAATAAATTTGAGTGATTAGTTTAGAACCAAAGTGTCGTTTGACGAAATTGTGATTTGATGATGAATCCAATGGAAATTTATTCCATAAATACCTAGGAAGTTTACATTACTTCAATAAGTTCAACACCTTAGACAGTGTGAATGAGATTATTCAATTTAAATCTGTGTGTGTCCAAAAGACGTTAATATTGTAAATAACACTAATTACTACTGAGTTTAAAACTGAAATCCCACTCTAATTATATGTTCCGATTATAGTCAATGCGCCATCACTTTTATCTAACTATGTTTTAATAGAATTTTAACTATTTTAAAGTATTCGTTTATTTGAACATAAAGTTTTGGTACAAGTCGGGTCCAAAAATGTATCCGCTATACAGCCAAAAAGACAATATTATGAAGAAACAAAAGAGAGAAAACAACCATAATGGACAACCTTCGAAGTAACTCAACTTTTTAATGGAATTTCTCGCGTCAATTCTTAGTTTTCGTCGAGACTTTGTCTGATGGTAAACGACGTCTTCTGTGCCTGGGGCATTACAGTAAAGGCAGTAAAGGCTATCGAGGAGTGCGTAAAGTTGCAACAATTCATTAGACATAACTGAGCAAAGGGAATCTTTAGAAGTCTATCCAACAATTTACATATAGTCGATTGGGAACTGTTGGATAGTATAGTCGAAAGAATGAACGCTAACTATAACAACTTAGAGATACTGACCTATATACCCATAAGGATCGAAAATTGTGTTATAGTTTTGGAACAGATGGATTACACAGTTGAATTAGATTTTTTGGGAGTGTCGGAAAAAGTTCTAAAACTCTGTAAAAGTTCCTTGTGATTAACGTGGGTGGAATAGGTTGACAAGATAACAAAAGAGGATAGAGAACCAACTGTTTCTGAGCTTACAGAGCTTAATTCATATACACCTAGAATAGCTAACAGTAGATTCGGTCAGTCAGCGATCAATTCTGAAGATCCGAATTAAATAAGACTACCGGATACACGTTCTTAAACAAAAGATTTACGCGTCGCTTGCACAACCTACCTTCACAATACAGAAGTAACAATATGCTTTAACCGGACCTGGAACTCGGGTCTATTAAATACTTGACATGTCTGGACGGAGACATATGATTGGCTAATATTGTGTGTCTGACATATGACATTGATCAGGCTTTATGTATATATATCTTGTGTATTATTGGTTTAATATATTCGTGTGAGTAGCAAGTGGGCTTCTTGATAATCGGTCGGATCTTGTGTCTGTGCAATAGACTAAGGCAAAGGCTGGGTGTTAGCAATAGGCGATAGCTCGGCAGATAATAGAATCGATAATAATCAGCCACCCCGGTGCATTCAGATATAACAGTGGCGACGGAGATTTAAAACGAAAGAACCTACGTCTGGTCTAACAGCAGTGACGGTGACTGAAGACTGAGTTCAAATTTTTATTATTGTGGAAGGTTTCGTACGTCATAATGGACGATATTAGGTTGTTATTGCAACAACAGAACACTCTCATCGAGCTTATGGTCAAGAGTTTAGCTGTTTCACAGAAACCAAGCTCGGGGAATTCTTTTATGACGTCGGATGCCGTTATGAACTCGATATCACCGTTTGTGTATAATCCTGATGACGGAATTACCTTTGAAACTTGGTTTAGAAAGTATGAGGACTTATTCATGAATGATTGCAAAGACTGGAATGAAGGTTTAAAACTCAGACTATTACTTCAGAAGCTTGGTGTGTCTGAGTATGATAAATATTGCAACTATATCCTCCCAAAGAAGCCTGCCGACCTACAGTTCACAGACACAGTTGAGTGTCTGACTCGCATGTTTGGGGATAGGTCATCTCTGTTCCATACACGATACAGCTGTTTTCAATTAGTCAAGAAACCCCACGATGACTATTTGACCTACGCCAGCCTTGTAAATGCTCACTGTGAGAGATTCCGACTGTCCGAGATGACCGCAGATCAATTCAAATGTCTTGTATTTGTTTGTGGTCTGAAGTCGCCAGCAGATGCAGATGTTCGCACCCGCATATTATCCAGAATCGAAGCTGATCCGCATATAACCCTACAGTCTGTTTCTGAGGGAAGTCAGCGGATAGTAAACCTGAAGAACGATACTCAGCTGATAGAGTGCCGAGACTCCATTGAAATTAATGTCTTGCATAAGTCCACACCAGAGAAAAGAACTGTAACGAATGATCAAGTAAAGCATCGAATGAATCGGAGGTTACGATGCTGGTGGTGTGGTGACTGTCACTTTTCGCGAGTTTGTCGTTTTAAGAAGAGCATATGCTTTAAATGTGGTAAAAAGGGCCACATCCAGAAATGTTGCAAGTCTACAGTGAGAAAAAATGATCGTTCCAGTGATTCCTGGAAGTCTATTGGCGTGAATAAGTGTCAAGACATTTCACGTAATTCTAATGTTACACTGCAAACTCGAAGAGTGAGTTGCTCGTCGAAGAGAAAATTTGTGACACTTTATTACAAGAGTAAACCTATCAGGCTACAAGTGGATACTGGGTCGGATATTACTATGATCTCAGAGGCAACATGGTCAAGCATCGGACGACCAAAGTTGCATCCTAGTTCGCATAAAGCTAAAAGCGCTACTGGTGGAGATATAATTCTTCGTGGTGAAGTTTTACTGAATCTTACTTTTCATAGTAAATCTAAATCTGGCAAATGTTATGTTTCGAAAAACTGTAAATCCAATTTACTGGGTATCGATTGGATTAGTAAATTTGGATTGATGGATATACCTCTCAATGTGGTACATAATCGAGTAGCGCATGATCGAATACAGCCTTATGAATCACACTCAAATGTCCGAGCCAAAAGATTTGTAGATATTTCTAAACGAGCTTTGTTAAAATGGGGAGGAGAGGCTATTAATGATGGTGGGAATATTTATCAAAAAACTCGTGGATTCAACATTGGTGACTATGTCCATGCACGTGATTACAGGCCTGGTAGGCCGAAATGGATCAATGGGACAATTGTTGCTAGGACGGGCAGAGTGGTATATGAAGTAAGGGTGGGTGACATGGTGATAATACGGCATATTAGTCAACCGAGACATAGAAGAAATAATGATGGTCCACCCTCGCAAAGTAGAATTCCCATGGCAATTTTGTATGATACATTTGATATACCACTACCTACGTCACCGCCTATGCGTCAACATATGGAGATAAATGAAGGTCAGGATGAAGTGATGTGTAGACCGCGTAGGCTGCGTAAACAGAGAGAACTATTGCAAATTGATCCAAAAGCCAACTCATATACTAAAGAAGGGAGGTGACATGTCTGGACGAAGACATGTGATTGGCTAATATTGTGTGTCTGACATATGACATTGATCAGGCTTTATGTATATATATCTTGTGTATTATTGGTTTAATATATTCGTGTGAGTAGCAAGTGGGCTTCTTGATAATCGGTCGGATCTTGTGTCTGTGCAATAGACTAAGGCAAGGCTGGGTGTTAGCAATAGGCGATAGCTCGGCAGATAATAGAATCGATAATAACCGGCCGCGCCCGGTGCGTTCAGATATAACAATACTCAACAAAACCCGACCGTTATGTGACCATAGGTGACTAAAGCAATTTGTACAATTAACTTGTTTAGGAGAAAATATGTTCATAACAATCAAAGAAACTAGGTTCTGTCTACAGACGACTAAAATGAATCAATTTACTTAGGTAAAGAAAGTCAAAACAACAAACCAGTACAACTTACAATAATACATCGATGGCAAATAAAATAAAGCTAGAGATAGCTATGGAAAACAACATTTAGCAACATGTAGGGATCAATTTACAGATAAAAATTCAATAGCTCTAACAGAAGCAAAAACGTACACGCGAAAGTGATTACAAAGAAAGTGACACCTAACAGGAAATTGTCCAATAGGGTAAACTGAATGTATTTTCTGACACAAAAATACCTATTTAATACTTACAAATAAAATGGACTTATGCCATTACTAGCCTTCATATATGAAATCTGATCCAAAGCTAAGTATACTCATTTGTACTCGATAAATGGGTTGCACCATCGTTGTTTCGAAATAGGACAATTTAATCAATTTCATCTTAATATTATCCACGTTCATCTACCAATAAAGCTTTGTATTACGGGCTTTATAAGACAGGGTTTTCGACATCATTTTACTGGCTGATGAAAAAAAGCCTAAAATTAGTTTTTTGAATGCCTAAAGAAAAAGCAATGTCGTTGTAAGTTGACTTATGATTGCAGCATATCATGCGGCTAGCAAGTGGCACAACAATTTAATAAAATGTAATAACGAGTATCTGAAGATAATTGAATATCCATCCAGATAAATATTCAACACTACAGGAGTGGTGCAAATACAGTAAAAATATAAATGTAAACGATAGGTTATGGAAATGGGAAATATAGATACACTCATGAAACCCGAGGTTACCTGAAGTTCTCGATGTTAACTGTGTTTTTCTTAGCACTTTTAGTTACTGATTTGCTCATTCAGGAGATAAGTGAAGCACAGTAGTGTAATTTTCACTAAAAATTTCATTTCAAACCCTATTTTTTACCATAGTTATAATTTTTACCAGAGATTTTGGACTGAACTGGATATTATTATCGAGGAGTGCATCAAATAATTCTAGTATGCAGTGGTTGTACATTAAACGATAGCTAATTGTGATAGATTGGGTGAACATTAGAAACGTTAGAGATAACTTCAGTCGTCGAAATCAGTTACTAAATATTTATTTCAACCAACTTGTAGTACTTAAGTGTAACAGATATTTAGTAGTAAATAACTTGTTTTCAATACTTATCTGTAGTTTTATACTTATTATTTCAGTGAATGCATATCTTTACACTGTAATGACTAATTCACTTGAGAGTCTGTAGCCAGTATAAATTAATCATCCTCAAGTTTCTACATGAGTTACTGAGAATACGTTGTGCATTGTAAGATTACTCTTCATACTACACTTGGCCTAAACATTTTATACCGTTACATTACAGTCATACAGTCTTCTTCTAAAGTATAACAATGAAACAAATAAGTAAATGACTGCATGGGTTTGCTGAATAAAGACAATTTAAAAGTTAGATTATTTCGATGTTATGATGGTTTCAATTAAAAGGCGATTTATACAACACTGTTAAGTTGAACGGTATTATTACGTTTACAGAAGACTGCACATTATGAAAATTGATAAATTGAAAGTATACACTAACAAAACTAGGAGTAAACTGAAAGACAATGACGAAAATACCAACCTTATGTTGTCCCATTTTAGCCAAACACTATGGTAGACTCAGTGAAAACAAGTAGACAACCAATCCATGTTAATAAAGGTGTAAATAGTATAGTTCCCTAATTACGAACAAATTGTAATAAACTTTAAACTATATATACATACATCACTGACATTTTTAGGATTAATAAAGTAATTGATGACTCATATTAGCTTGCCTTCAGGTGACTGTAAAGTGACAAAAATGGTTTCTGTACGCTGTTATTATGTCCGAATATTTCAACGAAACAAAAACGTTGGTATTCAAAAGATTGTTAATTATGTATATAATATACGTGAACTGATTTCGTGTAAATAAAACTAACAAGACATACCCGTAAGTATAGAGAGCCACTATTTGGGAATGAAAGGATACACATCCCAGATTCATGTAATTGTTTGTAAATTGATTTAAGGTGGAGTAATTTTACGCACTTTTCGACACCTTCATGATGTCCTAATGAGCGAGACAAGAACCCACATTGTTCTTCTAAAGCATAAAAATATCGATTAATCTTCAGTGTAAGAGCTTCATAGGCTGTTTGAACATTAGGTCGCAAACCACCAGCTGAATGGTCGCTCCAAAATTGCCAGTGTGATATATCATCCTGATTAGCTGTTGTCTTTGGCTTAATCACAAGGCATATATTAAACTGCAATGTATTTCTTTTATACTGTACACCTTCAATTCGTTGCAAGCAACCAATTACATAGTGCTTGAAAGCCTCTATCGTTACAAGCCGAAATGCTAATTCAGCCCGTGGAATGACAGCATTTCCAATCTCCTTAAACTGGGCCTGTAAAAAACAAAATAGTAGTGTATTACAAGCAAACCACTGTAAACGTAAATTAAAAAGTACATTAACTTTATAAAGGCTCTCTACTCGGTCACCACTGGTCGAGTCAGAGCTTATGGCGAATTGTCACGAGAAACTTCATCCTCAAGTGAAGTCCCTCAGGGTTGTCCCTTATCCCCTTTTTTATTTCATCATAGATGTACTGTTAGAAATCTCTCTCACTTCTTTTAAGTCCTCAGGAATTAATCTCCTTCCAGGAGGCTCTCTTGTCGACTTAGAATATGCAGATGATATAGTCATATTTGGTGGAGACGCACATAGCATTCAAGGCCTCTTGAACACCTTGAGTAACAATGCAGGCATATTTGGGATGTACTTCTCCCCTCCAAAATGCAAAATGTTACTCCAGGACTGGCCTGCTTCTTTTCCCAAATTAGTTATAGGGAGTGAAGTAATTGAATGCGTTGATCGCTTCACTTATCTCGGAAGTCTCATCACCCCTGGTGGGTCGGTGTCTGACGAAATCTAAGCGCAGATTCAGAAAGCTCGATTGGCATTTGCCAATCTACGGCACTTGTGGCGCAGACGAGATATCCGTGTCTCAACGAAAGGCCGGGTGTACTGCGCAGCAGTCCGCGCCATTTTAACATATGGCTGCAAAACGTGGGCCATGAAAACTCAAGATATGCGTCGTCTCCAGATATTTGACCATAGGAATCTTTGTAACATCGCTCGTATACCATGGAATAACCGGATTAGTAATAGTGAGGTTAGACAAAAGGTTCTTGGGAAACACGGTAAATCAGTCGAAGAGGTCATTAACCTTCATCGACTGAGATGGCTGGGACATGTATTGCGCATGCCCGACCACCGTCTACCCCGTCGCGCGATGTTGGCTAGGGCTGAAGTAGGATGGAAGAAGGTTAGGGGCGGCCAAACCAAAACATGGCATCAGTCCATGAAGTCCTTGACTACTGGTCTAAGCCATGTAGGTAGATGTAGACTACCTGGTTGGGGTCCGCGTGATGATCGCAACGAATGGCTGGAGACACTAGGCGATACGGCTCAAAATCGGTCACAGTGGCGCAAGTGTATTCACTCTCTAACATCATCTAAATCTTGAATTCTATTGTTATTTTCTGCACATCTTTACTCTTCCCTCTTGTATTCTGTCTATACGTTACCTCAATATTCTCGTAGTGCTAGTGTGGTATGGCAACTTGAACCTACAGGCGTTTGTGCCCGGTTCTACGTTGCTGCTGCTGATGAAACGTAAATTATCAGTTTAATGATTGCACTAATTCAACCACTTAACAACAAGACAAAAAGTACTTAGAATGGTATAGGAGTATGAGTAAATTAAACATTAAAACAAAGTAAAGTTTAAAATACACATAAAAACGAAAAGCAATCTAATTTGTGAAAAATTCACATATGCTCTGACCCAGTTATATGTGCTAATTCAATTAAAATGCAATATACAGCAACCACATTAAACTACAAATCAGTGAGTGATTTGTCGAAACTATGAGAATCCTTAGGCGTTGCTTTGTAAAGTAGCGTTGCTTCAACCCTAAAATGTCCAATGAATGATAATCTCTAAATTCAAAGCACAACGTTGCATACATCTAAACGTTTTATGGTTACTTCATATTATTAACAGATGTGAAGTACCATGGACGAATAAATTTTGCTATGTAGATTAGTACCAAAGAGGGGAATACAATAGAACTTTATATACCCCTACTTCACTAATATCTATCAAATCCCTTGCTGATTCGAATGAATAGGACAAGCATCTAAACACAGTCGTGTTCAGTGGATATCAACTAAATGGCTTCAATATTGAGCGCTATCCACTAGGATCGTGAGTGAATAACCAATAAACGAACAAATTGACACAGTATTGTGAAACCACGGATAGCTGTACTGAATTAAAATGTTTTGATACACGATGATTCTTTGTAAAAATCTTAAAGACTATGCAACTCAATAGCTTGAAATGCCAAAAGATATAACAAAGAATAAAACCAGAAACAATAATGGCGTAATTCTATATTTTGGTTGCATTTCTTAGTATAAACTAACCATGTTACTCATTGCATAACTTTCTCTTCTTCCTTATTATTTTATACAGTCTTGTTACTTAACGATGTATGAACATTTGTTAACACCCTACTTTACCAGGCTTTCTGAGCTTTACACAAACCAAATAAATATTTTAGTTCTATAGGTTCTAGGCATGATAAAAAGGCTAGAGTTTAGTTATTTCCATACAAGCTTTCCGATGAGGAATAATCAGTATGTAATTTTTATGTCGCCATGATACATTGGTTTAGAAAAAATTAATTGCTTTAGCCAATCCAATAAAGTGAAAATCATCAATAGTTCAATAGAATCTTTAAGTGCTAGATAACAGACATAATTAAACAAAGGACATACCGGGGACACATAGTTGTGTGGGTACTGATAAGCAATAACGGTCCCTTGGATGTTTTCAAAGGTAGCGCAAAGAATCGCGGCTAGTTCTGTGGTTCGTACTGCACCCTGCAAGTGAGATTTAAGGAACCAAGTAAATTAAGTGCTTCCGTTCTAATAAAATGTTAACTAACCTCATCAAAGAGATGCTAGATAGAGATAATGAAAAAGGTAGGACCACTGAACTAGAATAATGAGCACTGATCTACAGGAGGTAATCATTCATGCAACCTACAGAACAATATTTTCCTTTCCTACTTTTATGCAAGTTTAAAATACGGCAAAACAACACAACCTACATTTGTACTTAACAATTTGCTTTACTTAGGTATACATTAAGTGTATAGGTGGAGATGGCAATCATTGCTTCCGTAAGTTGTATGCTGAGATATGACATAAATATCGATTGGTTGAAGAGACGCACTCCATAATCACAAAGCCAGCAACTGCAAGCACATGAAATTATCAGTTCACTCTATTCCGAACAGTGTTTGTTACTAGTCAATACACCCACTCACTGCCAATATGTCCGCCTACCATAAAAACCTAAAGGTACAAAATTCTGTTGATGTGGTGAGTGATTTTCGTATTCCGCCAGTACGCAACTTTTAGATCCGTATAGAAATAGTGGATAACACACTACATTTATCAAATATTAGTTCCTTATTATGACGAAATTATTCAGGTTAATTGGTAAATTCCTAAACCATGACATAAAATTTACCTGATATTCTAGATTGTTACCTTTACGTGCTTCATATTCCATATATTTATTAAGAAAAAACAATAGTCTGCACGAAAATACTGCTCTAGGGAAAAATTTAATTTTCGCAACCACGTAAAATTAGATACAATAAGATGGCATTCTACACCTGTCTTATACAAAAATAGTTGAGTTGGTTACATGGGTCGCCTAAACGTCTATAGTCCTTGATGCTAACGAAGAGGTACCTTTCGTAATTTATTGAGCAGTATGAATGTCAAGTACTAATCAAGCAGTAACAAGCATTTTAAATGTACTAACATTCTTAAAATACAAATAAACTCGTCAATTTCATGCCCAATCAACATTTTGAAGCTACACAAAAAAGTTCTATAACTGTAACATGCTGTCAAAACCCAGCCAACGTGAAGTTTATTATACATAAATAAATGGCAATTCACTGCGACTTCTAACGCTACCAAATACTATGAATCAAGAAGTCTAGATTTATGTATAATTTGTCCAATGAATAATCGACAATAAACTAAATGATGCAACTTATTATTATGACACAATCACTAAACCATACCTCCAAAAACATTCTATTAAGTTGTCGTACTTCGCTAGCAATCAGCAGAACATCGAGTTCAAAGTCGCAAATAGAAATAAACCGCAATGAAAACGGATACATATGATAAGTAGCCAGAAACCACAACATAATTACAAGTAACATCACAGTAAGTTGCATCAGTTTGTCAGGATATCTCAGGATTAGCACCTGATAAATAAAGAACTAGTATCTAACTCCACTTGTTATTTATAGGTGTTAGTAACTAGTCTCGGATACAGCATACACCTTACTGCATGAAGAATGTGTTCATAATACCGAAATTATATTTCCTTTAAAAGTTTTCGATCAAATTACTTAATTGCTCCTTATAATCAACAATGAAGAATAGACCTAAATCGATCAAAATATGCCCAAAATACGTGATCATTTTGGAAATTGATTCTACCTATAACAATGCAGCAAGTTACCTGGAGTTGAGCATTGTTACCACTATACCAAGCAGTTAAATAGATGCAAAAACTTGAATCACTTTAAGAATTACAGCACCATAAAGCTCGTAAGTTTGAATTTATTCTCAGATTCTAAACCGGCAATAATGTATGAAAACTTCATATGACAATCAACTGGTTTTAATTACCAGATTTTAACATTAGAGGAAAATATCCAACTTACATAACAGTAAGGTACGGATGGATAATGCATAGACATTTTTAATGTGCTGTTGATTAAGATAGGGATAATAAATGGGGCAATAATTTGCCTAAACTTTTCAGAAAGTTTTAATACTACAATGAGATCAAATAACTCTAAGGTGACAAGTAAAATTATTTAAATGGGAAAAACAAATTTTGTGTAAAATAATTTATTCAAGCTGAGTACAAATCAACTGAGTAATAAGTTCATCTGGCACACGGGCAACTTTTCGAGGGTATCGAGTCAGCGTATGAGGACAGAGCATCTCAGTCCATCCAACAGGAACTAGAGGAGAGCCGCTAGTACTTCCAAAAAGTTCGAGAAAGCTGTTTTCAGGAGACCGCCCAAAACCAAGAACCACACCTAAATCAGGCTCAGCAGTAGATAGAAGGCAAATAGAATTGTAACCACTTATGTTTGCATCGTTTGTGGCCGCAACTGAACAGGATATAGCTTGCGTGGTTAATAAAGTTGACAATGTCTGTGAAGAAGTGCTAGATATAAATGAACCAGTATCGGTATACGCACCAGGACCCAAGAGATTGATTACCCTGGCTCGTACAATATCTCCTGGTCGAAAACAGCAGCCAGGTTCCGCTTGGTCGCGCTGAGTAGCACGAATATCTTCACGTCTTATGAGACCTTTGAACGGCCCAGCAAGGTAAACATCTCCAACTGCAACGATATCGCAGCGAACAAATCGTCCCGTAATGCTACAAACCTAAGAGAGGCATTAGACAAGATTGAAAATAGTAAAGGCGTTCAATGAGTATTTTTATAGAGAAAAGGAATTGATTTTTCAAAAAATGTCATTTATTTAGTCATGGATTTGAACCCCTTATAAAGCATCCAAGGAAGATGAACTTAATGGGAATGATGTCAATATGCATATAGTTAAAGAAGACAGAATGCAAACAACATGAATTGAAATACTATGTAGTTTAGTATATGATAGGGTAGAGAAATCGACAACTAAAACAGTATTAGTACATAAAATTACAGAATGTTCGGTAAGAATACTTGCAAGATATTCATGCTTCATTAAATATAGTAACATAGAGAGGCCAACTGGAGTTCCATACCTAAGAAATGAAAATCTAATGTAACACCAACATTATGTGGCAGTTAGTGTTAGCCAGTCAGTCATTTACAATGTAGGACCAGGTACATATGCATTAATCTAAGTTGCCACATCTCAGTAGCACAGCAGGATGAATACCAAAGTAGTGGTAACGCCAATGACAGCAGAAACAGTGGGTATATAGAATTAATTCATAAAAACAGATATGACATCATTTTGAACCCACAACTTAGGGAAAGACAAGTGGATGTACTTGAGCCATTCTGATCGGTTCGGAGCTACGTCACATAGCCTCCAGCTATTGGTCACAATCGCATCAACCCCAACCAAATAGTCTGCATCTATCAGAAATGCTCAGACCAACAACCAATGACTCCATGGACTAATGTCATGTTTTGATTTGGCCAACCCCTCCCCTACATTTCTTGCATTTTCATTTGACACTAATTAGCATAAAGCGTCGAGGTAGGCGGTGGTGAGGTATACGGTATACATCCCAATCATTTCAGTCGATGAAGAATCAAAACCCCACTAACTGACTTATCATCTTCCCCGAATACCATACTTATAGCTTTATCACTAATTACCAGTAGTCCTGATAAGAGCTAGTGATGTTTTGTGAAAATCATGATCAAATACTAAAAACTTACCAATGCTACCTACTCTTAGTAGCCGCAATCGACACATCAGCTGTGAGAGGATTTCCAAACGGTATACTCGTCCGTTAATTAGAAAACAGGCATCTTGCCCACGTCATAGGTGATGTAGGATGACAAAAGCCAAACGAGCTATCTGGATCCGCACTGACATTTTGTCAGAAACTAACCCCGCTGGACCGATCAGATTTTCAGGTAGTCGACACATTTAACTACTTCACTCACTACCTTGAATTTAGGCATTAATTCGAATTAGTTTTAGAGTAAGAATTTAAATTCAGAGGGGGAACGTATCCTGAATATGCTATGCACAACGCGCCGGTATCTCCAAATAGGATTATTATCTGTGTCCTATGTCAACAAAGAGATCTCCTAAAAACTCAAACGAAATATGATGAAATTAAAAACAAGGGGATGGAAGACAGCCTTGATGGACACCATCTGAAGTTAGTCAAAAGCTTCAATTCGACCAGAAGAATCTGAGTAGAGAGCCTTCACAAGGTTTGTGTTTCTACGGTACGCTATTCAATAATAGACACTAAAGCCTAGTGTTAGCACTCAATGAAGTAGACCAAAGTAGGGCGATTTCGAATCGGTGATTAGATCTCAGCCATTAAGTTACAGCGCTACACTAAATTGGCACCAACTTACACATAAATAAGTCAGCGTTAAATCCAATGAATGCTGTGGAATTTCGACCATACTATCTTTACTATCAGAAAAATCTTTTGGGCTGAACAGTATGAATAGTTTCACAGTGCGGACCATACCAGTTGTTTAATTCAAAGTCTGTGCACACCACAAGCACTGTATTACTGCATATTTACACAATACACAGAATTTCTAACGATGAGTCACTGCTAGTAGTCGGGATGTTTGCGCATACGGTTTGATGGGAGTGATAGTAATAACATGGTAAGAGATGTCTATGCATCACTTATGTAGTAACGTCTAATAGTTCATAATTATGATCTGTGACTCAATGCCAGAAACCATGTTCCCATCTCAATTTAGGTTGAGTTTGTTAACTGAGCAAAGCAGATACTGAAGGCTGTTCAATATTAAGTTTCGGACTCGCGGATACTGTGCACAGGTGAAAAAACTTGAATACAACTGTCTACTATGTGTTGGGGTATCGGATGTGTCTAGTGATCTACACTGAATTAAACATAACAAATAAGAATGAACTCATAGTTTTTTTCGAAAAAAGAAAACAAAAAGTAGATCTGGAACATGAAATGCATGGAGAAAATAACCAATTCAGATTTAAAACGTACGTCGTAAAGTACTTAACAAACAGATGCAGTAATAGTTGTACAACCTGTACCTTTACAACAGGATTAAAACTTACTTTCGCCAATACAATCGCCCCGGTGTATGGAACTATGCCAGCAGTTTTAAGTGGCTCAACTAAAACAGTTTTCTAATATTAGCTATGAATTAGAAAGTCAGCGTACTGATCCGTCCGCATGAAACTCCTCCTTGATATATCCAAATGCACTCGAAAGTATATTTCCTGAGCAACAATAAGTTGATGGTCCACTTTTATTAGTGGCATTTGAGGAACATAAAAGGTCACCAGGGACCACAATTCTGTTATCATGCATTGAGTTTTACAGTTTAACGGCTATTCATTATAGCCTATGCTGAATATGATTTTGTCTAAAAAGTAGCAATAAAAAACATAAAAATGCATGAGTAGCAAAAGCATAAAAACAATAAGTAGGACAGAAGCAACACAAAACCCAAGCCAAGGTTACGCACAACTTTGAAATGAAGCGCGTTCAATACATAATATCATTGCATAGATCTCATTTTAACGTCTAGTTTATTAATACTTGCTTCTTGATGTTTTTGGCTGAGTTGTGAATGTTTGTCATTGTTCTACAGAGATTGCTTAATCCCTCCTCCTCGACTGCATTAGTCTCATTGAATCCAGAGAGAATAGCTTGTATTTGACGGGAATTCGCAGCTCCTGCTTTATTGGGGTTCTACATGGACCTCCTGGAACTCAAAATTTTCTAAAATAGGTTGTGTTATTTGGCAACCTGTGCATTTTTTAACCTTACCTTTACCCATGTACTAGTGATGGGTAAATCTCTCTAGATTACAATTCCAAATTAGTATCCGACTTTAAGCACCTTCTCGTTGATCTTGAGCTACACGTAAAGGTAATTTTATGTGCCTGCCAGAGGTCTTATGGTAATGCAACTAGATTAGATTGCATTTTTAGAAGTCGAGAAACTAATCACTGAAACTTGGAAATAGCCAATTCGGTAATAGAAACCATACCTTCCTACTGTTTAAGCAATCACTATGTTTTCTCCAGACGGAATTCACAGTATGTAAAGATTACCATATTACAAACAACAACGGAACTAGATAAAACTTGGAAAATATACTCTAGCCTAGCAAACATGACCGTCGACATAGGAGAAAAATGATGTCAAATTAAGTGGAGTGAGCTCGTGACCCAGTACTAATGCCGATTCTTTAGTGACCCGGTGTACTTATTATTTAACATGGTCCTGCTCAGCAAATGCAGCTTCATAAGCAAAAGAGATGAGAAGAACTAACAAACTGACCTGATAGCGTCTATGCAAAGCAGTAATTAGCTGCTGTAGAGCAATATAAATAGAAAGGGCAACTTGACCCTTAATTTGTTGAGCTCGATTAATGTAAGCCTCTCCCACCCTAAGGTTGCCGATCCATTAGCCAAAAAAATTCGGATCTAACCACCTAAAAATTAATACTACCATACTAATCGCCGGTCATCCAAACACTCCCTTCGTCGACCCCCCACTATTATAAAATATGAGCTCATGTTATCAATGAGACACTAAGACGCTTGAATCTACATAGACCTCCTGTTTTAGATGGAATCTATCCCAAAGTTCTAAAGCAATGTGCGGATCCATTCTGTTTTCACCCCTTGTCATCCCCTTTATTTACCAATAAATGCTACTTAGTCTTGGAGTTTCTCTACAGAACATTGAGCAGTTTGACTCCTTGACATTTCACCTTTGTCTGTAATACTAACCTGAGACCTCACCTTAAAAAGAATCGCATATCATGTCCACCCTCACCCTATAGAATTTTTATTTTGGGACCAGTCCAAAGATGAGCACCCAAAAAGGTAGTGGGACTGTAAAATAAAGCCTACCCAGCTTGAATTAAAGCATTAAAACTGCATCCTGTACAACACAGAAAAGCATACGATTTTAGTGCGTCATATAGTTCCTTACCCTCTTCACCCTAAATAATCAACAGTATGATTCACTCCTAGGCTGAACCAAAAAGGACACCCTTATGAAATATAACATGAAAAAGCTTGCAAAGGAATTGTACTAACTTTTTCGTGGTCATGATAAACAATCTGTAGAACTCCTTACGAAACGAAGTTAAGTTGACACTTTCCATTAAATCTTTCAAAAGTAGACTAAACATTTATCTAGACTCTGTGAGCATTAAGGAAGACAACTATAAGAGCAACACATTGGGTACTCCTATTTTAACCTTTTTCTCCAGTTTCAGAATTAATCTAGCTAGTGCTATACTCCCAAAAACCTAGACACAAGACTCATGAAGCGTTAGTTCTCCAATCCTGCCAAACAAAGCAGAATTTATTATTATTCTCCTTCGTCCTTTATCTCTGCTGTTTTTTCTGTTGTTTACTTTTGTTTTTTCTGTTTTTTTAATTAACACATATTTTGTGGAACTTATTATTAGCTTTTTCGCATAAGAGAGCTGTTTTAGAACCACCGTCATACAAAATATAAGTTTCCAAGTTCACTTTAAGACCAAAGAACCTAACTAAAATGTACATCGAAAGAGTTCATTTTCCAGCCAAAATACATACTTGGCAATTAGGCATCACTATAGTACTGAGATTCTCTTGGAAACTGCCTACGTTCTGGAGTGTTTTTATTCGAAACTGTGTCCTTACTGATGAGGGAGAGACTGTAAGAAAGGACATAAGGATATGTGTGGAGTTCAAAAGAAGGATCGCCCGTCTAGGACAATAACTGATAGCTTTAGCGCCAGACTAGAAAATGTGAACTAAAAATTACTTCGTTGAATATGTTGAAGTCGATTTATTTGACTGTTTGTTGCGAAGAAAAGTAGATGGGCAGGAAGCAGGTATGGCATTTGTTTACGTCTCAAATAGATATCAGTACACTTAGAAATTATCCACGCCTCGCCAAGGAATTCATTTACTTTAGAACTCAGAAGGTTTTCCGACCCACAAGGAATTATCAGAGATAATACTTAGTGATCGAGTCCCCAACATACTAGTTAGCCATGCAGAGATACAGAAATGTTTGAAAGACTCTAAAGGAAAGATCTGTAGCAACGTAGGTTGACTAGATAACAGTTGACTTCAAACCTTAAGCATACGCCAAAACAATTAAGCCCAAGTATTCATTTACTTCCTCATTCTGCATAAGGACTATATTTCCTACTACCTTATACAGAATATTGAGAGATTTAGTGTGTTTTAATGATTAGTGTCGCGCTCCACTGTCTCCTTTCTACGATAAAAAAATAAAGACTTATTCCCTAGTAATTTGATATCTTCTGTCAATCGAGCAAGACGTACAAAGGCGTTAAAGATACATGAAGAATTGATCAAAATTTGACACAAATTTTGCTTCACAATATACTACTAACCGAGAATGGCTGATAAGAATTATAAAACGGGTTCGAATGCAATGTTTACTAGACAAAGCGTAACTAGTGAAACTCTCGAAACCTTCTTAAGCGATGAAGGGGAAATTTTAGGTAACAGACTGTTAAAACCGGTCATTGATGATTTCTGTGGTTTTGGCTTCTTGACGTCTAACAAGCTACTTCTATTTATGTGAGATAATGGCTCCCATTTGGATGGCTTTCAAGACAACCATATGGCTTGAGGTTGGAAGCAAACAAAACACTTAGCGAATATGTTTCGTATAAGATGGCTGAAGAACTACATCATGATCGTATAGATGCACGACAAATGGTGGTGGTGGTGATGGAGGGTAACTAAGAAGGAATTTTCACCTTGGCCATGCTGATAGATTAACATCTGATCACCGATCACTAGTGAGAATTATGGTTGTGAAAACTAGAAACTGCTCGTGGAGAATGTTCTGAGAAAGGGATATGAACTGCAGTCATGTAGGGTAAATAGTATGACAACAACGTAGTTGGTTATGATGAACAAATGACTCGGTGGAAAAGAGAGAGTGAAATTTAACAGAAGTATGTTGGCACAAGGATAAGTAGGGTCAGCTGATGATGAATCAGGGAGCTCACTCATTTTACTACCGATCAGGGAGAGTGATGGTAGGCCATGATTACATAATTTAGTTAAAGATGTCAGCGATTAGGGCCTCGAATACATTTGGGTACATTCTAAGTCTGCTGTATCATAGTGAAAAGTGACACAACTTTCGTCGCTAAATTTTGAGTGGTTCGTATCACACTACTGCGGTTCGCCTGATTGCCTGTTACTGTGTTCGTTCTGGGAAATCTATGTCTCTTTGAAACCTAGATGTAGGACGTAAATGCTGTGAATGTTTTTAAATGGAGTTTGACTATGTCTTGAGTTTGACTACGATTAACTTTGATGACAGCTTACCGGCTATCTACGAACGAGTATAAAAGTGGCGTTTACCTTCAAAACATATACATCAAAATATTTCAACGAACAGTAGGAAGTCATCAAATCGGTTATACGTGTAGCTTTTTCTATCAGTGTTTCTTTGATTACAAAATACTGAAATCAAAAGGAATTGTGGCGAGGCATAAAGCAAACGCATTGGTCAAAAAGGAGATCCTATTTGGTATTAGAAACAGATACAGAATTAATTTAAGGGAAGACAGGTAACTATTTCAAACATGGCTAAAAAGTGAAATAATTTCTAACCATGTATGTATATAACGGTTCCACAAAAGCCAAATAACGATGAAGCATATACTATCAAAGGATCTGATGGAGAGGGCCGTACTAGAAAACAGATGGCAGACGTTCTCGGTTCCACCCGAAGAACTGAAACCAAGTGCAATTAGACGAGAGTTGCTTTACCATTATAACGCTATCACTAGATATAGGAGAGATCACACCAACCTTAAGAAGGATGGAACCTCGAAGCTGGGTCCAAAGGTGCTTGTTCAACTGTCATACAGAAGCACCTAATATTCAATTGCATTCAGAGTAAAGTCTCTTCAAACAGCCACTGGGAAGACACCGCATCTCATGGAATGGAAGAAGTCTTTTCTCTCCCTAATATTCATATTGTCACAGAAAGTGTTTAGTGTTTCACGAACCAGTAGCGTGTACTGTCAAATTATTCAACATCATGGAAAGTTTAGTTAGTGATCTCGCAATATGCCCAGCGTGTCCTTTGAGAGGGACATCGTGAACCTACAGTATTCTCCTTGGATTCGACAACCACATGGGAACACAGATCACTGGTACATGCCATACAATAGTTAAATCGGTTTGTTTTTCTGCACTTCATGGTCTTACGGTAAGTCATATTAGTTTACTGCCTTTGGCCGCCTACATTCTAATAATCAGCCCAACATAGTGCTTTTTACCTGGAATTTGATTAATATACTAATGAAAACTTAAATTTTCGGAACAAGTGATTAAGTTAATGCTTTTTTTCACTTTTTGTGTCAGGAAGCTGTATTATTACTGATTCTGCTGGAAAAGACAGTGTGTTCCTTCATATTTTCCTAGCTATACAGAGAAATGATTGCGTTCGTGTCATTAGTATATTCTAGACTTTATACAACTGCCGCAAGAAAAGTAGAAAGAACAGGTTTCACGTGCCATTTTCTCTCTTGGCTAAAAAATATTTGAAAGACGAATGTTTTCCACTAGTGTCATCTGGGTTCTATAGAGGTGGAAAGTCTCGACATTAGGAGTAGCAGACGATGCAATCCTCGACTCCCCTTACCCCTTAATCGTTATAAACGACCTCCCATTCAAGGAAAGCTCATTAATATTCATGAATACCGACGATGATAAAATATGGACAGCTGTAGGGTGTAACGAGGATACTCAAGCTCAAACCAAAATGATTTAGCATTGATAGAACTGTGGATGAAACAAATGACACCAAACTCAACTCTAGAAGATGCTACATCATGAATACAGACTCAAAACTGTCACTAGGCACAGTACATCCCGTACAGCCACCCTGGTAGATCAGGACTTGGGTTTGGTCACCACAAACGCCTTAGAAACTGGAGTTGACTACAAGTTTAGTGTTGACAAAGCTAATATCACCCCAAACTTCATTCAAAGTCAAATTCGCGCACTCAGTACTGATGTATTCCTTCACTTATCTAAAACTCACTATGGCTGTCACCTAAAAATAATTCTTATGGCCCCATTGATTAACGTCCTAGTGGGGAGGGGGAGTTCAGTGCCAAGGAATCGGGTAGGAAATTGGTCTAATACGTACACCACACAGGGATTGTTTTTTGAAGACGGCCTATTTCACGTTGACAGTAAAGAGTAACAAGTGACTTTACTTGGAATCACAGCAGATTAAAAGGGTTCTGATCACCCTAACATACATTGAAGGGACAATAACTAGGGCGAGAATACTAATAATTAAATAATGGCAGTAATACCAGTGACAAAAGTACCGACGAAGTAGGAGGAAGACCCAGAAATCACAAATTTACTGACGCACGCCTACTTTTGTGCACCGATAACATACTTTATATAGAATGCCTTACCAAATTCTTTGATGAAGTGTCTATTTGTGGAGTGTTTTTAACTAGGGCCGGACATGTATGTTGCACAGTACGAAGTTCAGAGTTTTACGTAAAACATTGGGTAAGCCTTTAGCACCTAGGTATATCCTGAACTAGTGACACAAGAATCCAGAGTATTATGGGAATAGGTCTTTATTCAATAGAGGGGGCAGGAGACAGAGGAGCATGGTTCTAGTTATTTAAACACACAAATACTTCTCAACATTCAATATAAATTAATAGGAAATATAATCCCTATGTGGAATAAGGAAGTAAATGAATACTGGAGCTGAATTGTTTTGGCGTATGCTTAAGTTTTGAAGTGAACTTTAAACTGGTCAAGCTAAGTTGCTACATTAACTCCCTCCTGGAAACGACTTCCGTAGGAACGTCGGTTCGATCAACATACCAAACAAAATCATCTCAGTTTTGTAGCTGTAGCTTAGTTCAGAATTACAAGCTCGTCCAGCGCCTGACACTCAATCCGTGGCAAATAGTCTGTCAGTATTCGACGACATTGCGTGGATGAAATTTACTTCTTTTTCTAAACTTGCTATCTAAGCTAGTAGCATTTACATTCTCCTACAAAGGATGGTGTGATACTTGGTGAACTTGACCTTCTAACGGTGACTGGAGCTTGAAAAGTAAGAGGGCAAGAAAATAAAGTAGGAATATCTGAGGAAATACCGCGAACAGGCTACCCAACACCATGTTGGCGAGGTACGATTTTTCCATGCTCTGTCCGGCAATCAGGTATTTACTCACCTGCCTCTTGAGTCGGCCTCAAGTAAAAATTAAAGAAGAATTTACTTTAGAACAAAACAAAAACGATGAAACGCAATCACACCTAAAGGATTGTTTCACTGTCTGCATAAAAATTTAAAGTACAATATATAAATATAGTTATAATTGATGTGTTCGTTTCTACGTAAGTGTTTGGTTTCCTGGACGGCTTAGCCATCTGGAAGAAAATAAACATGGTGTAGAATCTTGTGTACGCAAATGCATTTAAAAAAATTTTATAAAAGAAAACAAGAATATATATATATATAAGTGCGTGTACTTGCTAGAAGTCAGATCAACTAGGCAACCTTGAACATGTGACGGCCGTCTTTTATGACTGGTTCGTAACAGTAGGTGCTGACAGTACCCATCAGGTTGAAAATTATGGCAAACGTTTAGGAAAACAAATGAATTACCGAGAATATGAGGATGTTTAAGCTTATTAGGGTCAGATGAAGGTCAATGCTAAGCATATAGCTAATGTAGAAAGCTTATCGGAACGGTACCGGATGATATCTTCAGTTGATTAAGAGTTCGAATGTCGATAAAATGGATGGAAACTATGCGGTTTTCTGAGAGAGCATAGATTTTAACCGAGGAAAGTATTATTCCTAACCTATGTCTATGATCATGTATGGATTTATAATAATTGTTTGGGTGAAACTAAACTTTGCCGACTACCTTGAGGCGCCTTTTAGCCAATGAGAATGCACTAGTAGATAGAATAATTTTTTTATTATGAAAAACGGTGAAATTCTAAAAAAGAATTACACATTATACACTTGCAGTTCGATTTGGGACATACTTGATATATGCCTTTCCTAATGTTCGGTCGCAATTACCAGGAACCTACCAGTAATATTTAAACAAGTATTACCCATTCGGCTTTTACAGATCTTCCTATATTATTTTTTCGCTTTCTAATGGCTGTTTCATTTATTTCAACGATTCTTCAGACACCTCCCAGCGACAGATTTAAGCGTAAAATGATTTCTGAGCATTTCTGGGCACTGCTGATACATCTCTTCCATCTGTAAGAGACGATGCCAACGTAACAGACAACTGCAGAACCCATAATACAACTAGCATGCATGTTTGCCTTAGTGTCAGTCTAGACTTGCTAAAAAAGCTGCCTATTCTTATTGATTTCTTTCACCAACAAAAGATTACTCCATCTCGACTATCTGAGGATTGTACTTGAGCCATATATTCTGCCCACAATCACAAATCTACTCTCTAAGAAGTAATCTGAGAGCATGTAGATTATGAATAATTTCGTTATTATTGAAAAATCTAAACAGACGATCTAATGAATGCATTTTGAATTTGAATGACCGCGCGATCTTGAAACGAATATCTTAATTCTGATTGGCCTTCTCAAGTTCGTCGGCAAAGTTCAGTTTCACCATTGTTTGAATGATGCTATGGAGGAACCACATCAATTAATGATAATTTTATATAAGTTTATCGACCAGGTTTGTTAATAGTCTCATTAATTATATCAATCATATTACGTGGTTGCCAAGGCTAGTCAATGCTTTATGATGCTATCCTGAAACTATTATGAATAATTAGTTGTAGTGTTAGTTTGTTATAAGCTATTGAAAAAAATGTTTTTTTTATTTATTATTTAGGATCTAAAAGATTGGGAAATCTGACAACAGAATTTAAAATCTTAGATATGACATCACTACAGTTAGAATGATGCTAGAGATACTATAGAAATTTAGTAAGTTACTCTAATTAGCTTAGTGATATTCATAAATTGTGGCCAAAATAATTAGAACTAAGAAAAGTCGAACAAATATGGAACTTAATATGTTTCGCCTGAAAACAACATACTCTTTCGAATAGTATGTTGCTGTATAAAGTTTTATCCTAAGCAGAAAACTTTTCTAGTAGTGGTTTACATCAAATATACGTGGCTAGTCTAAATAAACTATATACATCCCAAGTACTAAAGGTGTGTATAGTAAATCAAATGGTAAAAGGTTAAAACTCGACTGGGTTCTTTTTGGAATTCATCCTGATTTCTAAGGTTCATTGTGTGATTTATGGCATTGTCATCTGATAACTGAGAAATCTAGAAAAATGATTAGTTCTGCAGGCGAAGCATGCTCACAACACTTACCTCGATTGATAGGTTTAGTCGAAGATTTCACGCCAGGGTGAGACAATAAATGAAAGTTATTAAATATTAACCGCTGCATATTTTTGGGAACGAAAGGTCGAGGCACCGCTTTTGTCGCGTCACAGTAAATCAGGACATCTTCCTTAGGTGATGGCAGCTGTTTTAGTTTCAGGCTAGAGCATGTAGTTGACAGTAAGTTCTGTAATTCTTTATCAGTTTCTTGACTGTCTCTTAAAATCTCGAAGTCTACTGTAAACTGTTGTATTATATTCATTTCTAATTGAGATAATGCGTCTGCCGCCTGATTGTCTTCACCTTTTTCGTGCCGGATATCACTAGTGAACTGTGATATGTAGTCAAGGTGTCGAACTTCTCAAGTTGAGTATTTATCAGTTTTCGCTCTTAATTCGTTGGTTAGCGGTTTATGATCCGTATAAACTGTGAATTCCCTGCCTTCCAGAATGTGCTGGAAGTGCTTGATGATTAGGTAGATTGCGAGGAGTTCTCTACCAAAGGCAGAATATCTCGTCTATGCTGGAGCGAGTTTTTCTGAGAAGAATGCGACTGATTTCCAAGTGTTTTTAACTAGTTGATTAAGAGTGCCGCCTACAGCTTTGTCTGAAGCATCTACCATTATGGTAAGTGGGTAGTGAGAATTCGGATACGTTAATGTAGATGCTTGAGCAAGTTTTTGCTTTAATTGGTTTATAGCATCGACGGCCTCAGATGTCAACTTGAACTCTTTCGGTTTTCCTTTAAGCGCATCCGTTAATGGTTACATTAGTTGTGCACAACCGGGTATGAATCAGCGATAAAAATTTATTAAACCGAGAAGACTTCTAAGTTGTGTTATGGAGCTTGGGATGGGATATTGTTTAATGGTATCCACCTCTTGTTTAATTGGTGTAATTCCATCAAGGCTAATGGTATGTCCGAGGAATTCCAACGTTTCAACACCAAAAACGCATTTACTTTGGTTCATGCCATTTTCGTTTAGTCGTCTAAGTACTGCCCTCACATGTTGTTCATGTGATTCTAAGTCCGGGCTGGCAATTAATTATTAATTATCCATAAACCTTTGGAATGTTTGTGCCGGGTTCCGTAGACCGAATGGCATGCGTACAAACTCGAATAATCCAAAAGGTGTTGTGACAGCTGTCTTCGGAATATCTTCCTCAGCCACTGGGATATTGTGATATGCCCTGACTAAGTCGATTTTAGTAAATATCTTCATACCCTATAAGCCATTTGTGAAATCTTGGATATGTGGTATCGGGTACCTGTCTGGCACTGTTTGACAGTTGAGGGCTCTGTAATCCCCGCACGGTCTCCAATCGCCTTTATTTTTCTTCGGGGCCATATGCAGAGGAGATGCCCATTGACTATCAGATGGACGTATTATGCCCAGCTGTAGCATGTAATCGAATTCGGCTCTAGCTATTTTAAGCTTATCGGGTGCTAGTCCCCTGGGTTTAGCGAAAGCAGGTGCCCCTTCCGTTTTGATTGTATGACATACTTTTAACTTTTGGGGGGTGAGGGTTCGGTTTTGTTAACTCTGGAAATTCCGCGAGTATATCCTGGAACTTTGCCGTTGTTACTGGCGGAGTTTGGATTAAATTTAGGGAAGTGATATGACTTTCTGTACCTTTTGTATATTTCAAAGTTTCTTTTAATGTCAAACGCCGTTTATTAGTGTCAACTAGAAATTCATATCTCTCTAAGAAATCCATTCCTAGTATTGCCAAATCTCAATCGGCTACAGTGAAAATCCAGGGGAATTGTCTTCTAAACCCCAAATCGAGTGTCATTGTTTTCTGCCCAAACGTCGCGATTTTAGTTTTATTAGCAGCTTGAAGTGTGACTGAGAAAGTTTCTCGACTAGACTCGGTTTTGTTCTTAGGAATGATACTAAGTGCAGCACCAGTATTCACCAAAAAGTTCAAGCCTGAATTCTTATCTCTAACGTAAAAGAAGCGACTGTTTGGGCACCTCGCGTCAGTCGTTGCGACCTGGGGAGGGGTTGTTTGTTTCCCCATATTTTTCAGGGTTTGTTTGGGCCAGGTGCATGGTTGACTGCATTTGGTTGATTGAACACAAAATTTCCAGTGATACCAACAAAATTGTCCAGATTGTTTGGACTGTTGCGACCTGTTACGTGACTTGAATCCCGATCGTTGTGATGGCCTACTCATGTCTCTATAGACCATTTGCATTTTACTGACAGCCTCTGTGAGACTTTCAACACTCGCAATGAGTTGTGCTATAACTGGATCATTTGCTGATGCTTCTTTCTGAGTATGGCGTATCATACTTGATGCGGTTGGGGGACCTCTTTCCATTATCCTATCTGCAATACGTGCTAAGTGAGATAAGGAGGTGTCGGGATCTTGTGAATCCAAACAGTGTTGGACGTAGCATGGAAGAGCTTGTATCCATCCTTGTTTCAGGACTGCCTCACCAACTGTGTTGTCGCCTACTAAGGCTTGGAGATGACGCGAAAACTGTGACGGTGACCTATCATCTGATGTTTCCCCTTGGAAGAGTCTTTTGATTCTTTGTCCATCTGATAATGATAAATGATTCATTACTTCTCGTATTAGAATGGTGTATGGTTGTGGTGTCAGCAGACTTAAAATCAAGTCGCGAACTTCTGTGGCTACTGAAGGGGGTAGGACTGAACATAATTCTTGACAGCGAACTCCTTCAGATTTAATATCGTGTCTTTTGAAATAATGCTCTAGTTGAGCAAACCCACAACTCGGGGTCACTAAGATGGAATTCTGGGATTAGGATATTCGTAGTCATAACGGTGTCTATGTCTGCCGATGACCTATCCTCTAGGCTTCCCGTTTGGACTGAGTCTGCCATGTTATATGAACAATATGATAACGTAATGAGGACAGAAAAATGATGAGTGATAAAAATAAAATACTATGTATATAAAAAAATATATACATAATCTTAATTATTGCAAATCAGAAGGCTTATTTTTATGATTGAATATAGAAAGAAAAAGTGATATGAACAACAGAAATGATATATTTTATTCGACACAGGACTCACCAGTTTAACACCTAGGTATATCCCTATCTAGTGACACAAGGATCCAGAGTATTATGGGAATAGGTCTTTATATAATAGCGTGGGCAGGAGACAGAGGAGCATGGTTCTAGTTATTCAAACACACAAATACTTCTCAACATTCAATATAAATTAATAGGAAATATAATCCCTATGTGGAATAAGGAAGTAAATGAATACTGGAGCTGAATTGTTTTGGCGTATGCTTAAGTTTTGAAGTGAACTTTAAACTAGTCAAGCTAAGTTGCTACAAGCCCACTAATGAAATCTTGTCTTGCTTCTTCCTACACCCGCTTATTATTTTTATGATAGGTCTATACCATCTTTTCAAAATCCTCTTTGACTTGGTTCGGTTTTTCGGTGTTTTGCTATTATGCATATATATAGCCCATCCACCCGGCAACTAACCAAAATTCTGTACTAAATTTAATAATAATAATATTAATAACCTCCTGGTGTCGGAACGTTGTCAACAGTGATAACATTCACAGTCACACGGAAAGAAACAGAGCGAAGGTAAAAATATGCTTAAAACGAAGAATAGTGATAAAAATTAATGAGCTAGTTCTGTTGCACCCCACAAACTAGACGAATCTCACAGTGCCTCTCCGAATCAAACGGGAGCCCCTACTGAAACATCAAGACCTAATGCAGTTTGATACAAAAATTGTCACATCTTGTGCTTCCTTACTCCAGAGGAACTGGGACAGCAATCCTCTTTCAAATAAACCAACAACATCTTGAGGCATACAACACAGTAACCCCTCCGTTTCTCAAGAGGGACGCGGACCTTCTGGAAAGAAGTAGAGACGAGGTACGAAGTGTGTAACAGGACTCATCCTAGATTCATACGAAGGCCAACTATGTCCACTCAGTCTTTTCTTGCTTAGCTACAGAAGAACAAGGAGTGACTAAATAGCAGTTTTAAAAATCCTGAACGTCCCGGTCCACGCGTCACAGCAGATACCTCCTTACATTTCTCGAAGTCTAATTTAGGCAGCCCTCACACAGTAGCAAAACAAAGAGCAAACACCTGGGCCATGCTACATTTTTTTCGCTGAAAGTCTGCTGGATCTGGAATGCTGTGCCTACTTTTGTTAGTTACTGTGGTGGATTATTTAACTTACCTGTAGTTTATTAACATTTCTTTTTTCTCATTCTTCAACTTAGCATTCTTTTTTTCACATTTCCATTTCCATTATTTTACAACTTAACAGACTGCTTGGCAGTGTAGTAACTGCAGTTTTTACCAATCCGAAACATACATTTATTGATTTTCAATTGGTATCAATTCACATGTCAACTGTTACAACTAAAAGGAATTACGCAATCTATCAGCTGGAATTTCCTCACTGGATACTACCAAAGACCTGGGTCATCCCATTAATGTCAACATGGACGGTAAAAACGTTAACTGGTCCTAGTTAGCTCTACGAATGATATTCAATATTGCAATTTGTTGATGAATAGTCACTACACAGATATTGAATATAGGATCGTTGGTTAACCTTGAGGGATTTTAAGTGGTCGTTTAGGTTTTCGCTGACTACATTTAAATGTTTGAAAAATCAAAAGGCGACTCAAAAACTCTGAGTCGCTATGAGGAACATGTTAGAGACTTAAAGGAAGTCAGTATTGAGTTTGATTAAGTGACCGTTTGTTTTGGCAGAAAAAACATAGTTTTATTTTAAAACACTTCACATTTAAAGAGTGCATTAGATTTGTCCCAGATCCACAATATACGACTGAAACCTCACAGAGTGACCGGTTGGTTTGTGACTTTTTATAACTTGGTGCTTACAGTTGCTATTGTGGAGAATACAGAATTTACCACTATTTTCATGGTGAGCTTCATATGCATTCCTACTAATAAACCTCAAAACTTCTTAATGTTCAGGACAGAAGCCCATGGAAGCAGAAGAGAAAGAGTGGTCAGACGCTTCATGCTTGAAGATTATCGGCCCCACAAATGCTTTTGGACAAATAGAGTTCATAACAGAGTCAACATCCAACTTAAGGCCCACTGAGGTATGATCTAGTTTATTAAAATCCCATAAAATATTGTGTAAAATGGAGTATGATATGCTATTGCACGTGTTGTAATCAAGCTAGCACACACCAATTGATATATTTGTTAGTGAATATAGATTATTTCGCATTACAATCACAGTAACTCGACATCGGTGGCTAAAATCATATGATAATGACTTGTTAATCTTTAGTAAACATTGAAACAAGTCAACGTTAAGTCTTATTTTATTTTTTAAATTGATAAAATTTGAGATAAACAGGAATCCACGCTGCATATTGAAATCAATTGCATCAATTATCAAGGAAACGATTTTATTTTATTCACTATGGAATCAGAGAAATAAGAAATTTGCACTACAAGAAAGGTATGATGACAAGTAATTTTTCAGAATGGGCAGAAACTGATTTGTAGGATCTATAAATATTAGCGTGGTGCCATGATTCTACCTTTGTTCTCAGTAAGAAGCTCTCCGTTATTTAAAAAATTTAGGACCCACGTTTTCACTTTTTTATTGTTCACTAGACATAAAACAGTGTTTTAGGTTAATTACTGTACACCTCTGAAACGACATATTCTCTTGGACTAACTTTCATTGGAATCCGTAGCAGATTATGAGATTACAGAAAATTATGTAGCACCACTCGGCTCTTGTGTTAATTTTACTTGATTTACCTCGGTATTGATTCACGCAATATTTACACAGATGTTTTTCTAGAAGGTCACTATGGCGCAGTTTCCTCGAACATATGCGTCATATTTTGCGCTTCCAACGAGTTGACTATGGATATTGGATATAATCTCTGTAGAGCTGATATAACTGTGGATTTATGATTTCATTTATTCGTTTATCCTGTACATGAAAAGAAATGTCATAGATAAGTTTTCAATATTTTTAACACAGTCAACTGGATGGGTTTATCCACACATTCTTTAAAATTAGAAATTAAAAGTCAAGAGCAGCAACCATAACACAATAGTTTGAATTCATATATTCCATGGCTTCTTATAAGCCCATTTGAAACCTTGGATTGATAGTAATAATTAATTAAAAACAAGAACCCGTGCATACTCCATATGGTTATGCAGCGAAGTGTTTCAACACTTGTGTTTTTCATGTGTGAGTTTCGCCTTTGGACAAGGCTACAGAATTATATGGGTTTCTAGTAAGCTTTTAGCATATGCAGCTATTTACTTAAATTCTGTTTTTGAAATGAACACTTGTGTTTGCTTAGACGCAGAAATAGTCTGGTAAAAGAGATGAAGCATAATGATTACCTATAGAATGACAACATAATTATACAGTGCTTGATTGACTTTAATACGTCTTTGATTCACATTAAATTTTATATTATGTTCTGCACTCATAAGCTAATAAAACATTGTTTTACGTCGGAGAAATTTCTGGAATGGTAGTAAATTCTTTAACTTAGCAAATGAGTAGTTTGCTCACATAAAAGTGTAATTTTATAAAAGTGAATTATTTTTATAGCAACAATTGATGGCCGACTACACAAATGTTACCTTTTACAAGTAGCAATAAAAACATTTGTCGAATTTGAACGATGTTGTAAGCTTTTAACGGCCTTCTAGTGTTTTTGTAGTAGTATTTTTGGTGATTATTCCATGGTGCTATATTTTATAAAGATGTCGTAATAAAAAATCTGTTTGCACACTAAGGAACCGTGATTTATTGGTTAATTCGTTTAAAATCCACCAAGTAAATTATATATTTAATTATCATTCCGTTTATCTTGACTTAAACAGCCAGATTATACATACACATAGCATATATTGCCTTCTCAATTAGACTATTTTCATGGTATTTTACACAAACATTTTGTGACATTAAAGTTATTGTTTAGTAAATGTACATCCTATTGTCATAAACTTAAAAACCTGGTTTAGATTTACTACCTTGATATAAATATATTTTAACGGTTTTGGATTTGCCTGTTGGTCTTTTGTTCCTAGTGCATAGTAATCACTTGTTACAGAAAACTAATTTTTCATATTTTTTGTTGTCTCAAACACCTTTCATTACTTATTCAAATATATATGCAATTAACTTTTATTTGTTAAACCCAAACAGTTTTCATCACAAAATGGTTCGCCGATATTTAGATCACTACGTAGTATTCTAGCGATTATTGTAATACTTATGATTTCTAACCACTGACATGAACTAATATGTTTTTGTTTTCTAATAGCCCAATTTTTTTAATTTTTACTATAAATACAACCACACTGTCTCAGTAAATGAAATTATCAAAACGACAATTTTTTGTTAAGCCATATTTGTTCTTTCTATATTTACACAATCAGCTTCTCATGTTACGTTAAGATTGTTGTTTCAAAACTTGTTTGTAAACCAATAGAAGTATAAAAATATCTATTACTCGAACAAACCAGAAACAAATATTTAAACAGAATAGTATAAATTTATTTTATTTCGTTAGATTCCCTTTAGCTGCTAACGGTCTATAATATTTTAAAATCAAATTTATAAAATGGAAATGCAACAAACTTATGTATTAAAGTTAGTTAAGAGTACATATATACAACATTTTCACAGTGCCTCAGAGATTTAAACAGAAATGTAAATAAAGTTTTGGTAAAACGAAATATTGCAAATATAGTTCATGTCGAACAACATTGTAAACAGTCATAGTAACAAAAGGTCAAAAAACTAGAAACAGGTGGTTACGCACTAAGTAATTTTTAATGATAATTAGAACAAAGTAAATTTAAGTCTTCTGCTCGCATTTACAGTTAAGATGAAAAGTATTGGTTTCTTATAAGCAGTAGCTACATTCATTTTATTGGTTATAGTTGTCTTATACAGTCAATGAACTTTTGTGGTAACCATTTTCAGTTCTAAAAATTTCTTCTAATTTGTCAATAATGCACTTTCTAGCCACTAATTGTTTCTCGTAACTAATTGGGTAAAAACTGAAAATTTTAGGTATGAACCATTTCATGTACTTGTTTGATAAATATGACGTTGCAGTAATAAATGCATGATATTGTTATACAAAATACTAAGTCGATCTTGAGTGGTCAGTTGAGATTGACGACTGAAAAGCACAACGAGGATTTAATGGATTCGACATTAATACAAAATACTGACGCACTTCGGGATAATAAATCATAACTCTACTTACAATGACTTAAGGCTTGGAGGATCTCGTCTTTCACATAAATGCAGTCTACTGAAGATACATAAACAGGATGTATGGCTGATGCCAGTTTTGTCACTGATCACCCAACTACAGAGTCGCATGCTGTCTTGCGGAGAAATTATAACTGATTCGTGAAATATTAGCCGCGTACACCATATAACCTGATTCCATTTTACCGAGCAATTAAATCAAATTGGCGTCTCTCGTTGGTTAGTAGTTTTATTTGATGTAACTGCCTTGGTTACAAGCGCTTCTTTACTTGAAACCGTAGATAGTGTGTACCATTATTCTAACCTAGCTGCTTTTATAATATCTGAATCCTAACGGTTACTACTGACATACACAAAGGATGTACACTTCCAGTTCAGCAAAATTTACAGGCAAATCGGTAGCGCAGCAATAGGCACCACACCTGGTTTCTTATTAGCAGATGTTTTTATGGAGTAAACTGAAAAGACAATGCTCATGCAAGTAATTTGTTTGTTTTGGCTGTGTCCAAATCACTTGTATAAGACATTCATTACTTAGTCAAGAAGAATTTTCTCCTTTTGAAATAAATCATGCTTATATTTTATACACCATTTATTTTTAAATTGAATTTAAACGTAGTTTCATTTAGAAACGTTTTTACTAAGCTATATGACCATGGAGTTAAGTATAAACGTAAATGTTTTTACTTAGTCAATTAGTAAGTTTAGACGATTATTTTCACTTCATTTCCTGGATTTTGATTTTATTGCTAACCACATAACATTCATTTTGTGACCAGTTTGCCTAAATTATTGCAAAGGAATTCTGCAGGAAAATAAAGCCTTATTAAATTGAGTCAACGTTATTAAACTGACTGTAACAAAATTACATTTTTAATTTTCCGTGATTGTGCATAATATTTACAACAACCTCCAGCGAACCACTTACATAACAAGTAATCAAAAAAACCCTGCTTGTTTTAATTTAGATTTCCATTTTGATGCAAAATAAAACCTCAAAATTACTAACCTCTTTGTTTATGCATGATGTTTGTAGAAAAGTGGAGTAAACTATGTACATAAGCATACAATCGGAAACTTATAATATAATATGAGCAAGTTTTGATGGAGGCTACACCAGATTTAATATAAAGGTGAATTTAGATGGTGTTTGAACAATTCTAGCCAAATAATTGAGGACGGGAGTCACGTGTGATCTAATTAATGATGTATCTGGTTAGGATGAATTTCAATTCCAACTAAGTGAATTGCTTAAAGAAAATTTAAGACCTCAGGAAGTTACTTATGGTTACTTCTTAAGATCGTAAATTTTTGTTACTTGTACTGTACACCCACGTAGTTTATCTGCACATAAACGTTTAAGAACAGCTCATTTTACTGTGTAGATGCGTTTGACCATCAAAAAACAA
The DNA here is from genome assembly GCA_034768735.1 of Schistosoma mekongi. Lineage (NCBI taxonomy): Eukaryota > Metazoa > Platyhelminthes > Trematoda > Strigeidida > Schistosomatidae > Schistosoma > Schistosoma mekongi. The sequence goes on along the minus strand of CM068307.1, from coordinate 34,551,534 downwards.
CGTTGTACATAAGATGGCCGAATTAATTAATCAGCAATATTCTGGATAAAATTCTGTAATTTACAAGCAGCGTAAGTGGAGTTTAGATACTCTTCATATAAAGATAGTTAGTCTCAGATAGTAAGAATCATTCACTGTATTAACTACTCATCAATATTTATCCTTTCACATGATGGGTTTACCTTTATGTAACCGATGAAACCAGGTAGAAACGATAGGCTGCTTCGTCTTTGCCCTAGACTTTCAGAAGTACTTGTTTACATCTATACCAGGAGTCGAAATAAAAATCCCCCGACTTTCTGACAAGCACCGAACTTTCAGACCACTGAACTGGCTTCTATCAGATTGCATTTAAAATTTCAGCAGTGTATCTAGAAGGTTTAAACACGTGTAAGTTACAAATTTTGGGAGGATTATGAGAATCCATAAATCATTTTCATAAACATTTTATACTAACACGAGCCCAAAAAATTCAATCAAATAACATTAATCCTTCATGATTATAGTTTACGACTGAACCTCCTCCTACTGTGATTTATGAAGGCAACAAGAGTGATCGATCGTTCTAATGTAGTACTAGTAGTAGTGATAATTTGATCGCGTTTGCACCTGGTGATAATTAATATTGTTGATTATTGTGTTTGGTTTGTCAACAAATAACAAGGTAGTATATGTACCAAGTCTAGTACCCGCATTGTTAATACTGATTTAAAATTTAAAAGCTATAGTGTATAGAGTGTGAATAAATTAAAAAAACTTATTATTTAATTATTCACTTGGAAAAGTAATCATAGTAACTTCTTAATATTGACCAATAATTATAATAAATGAGAAAAATCCAAACTTATTCACTTCATATATAAATGTTTTAATAGATAAAGCTTTAGTTCTGTCTTTGATCACTTAGTTTTGTATGTTTTGTTTTTCCATCAATGTTGTTAAATATTCTGAACTTGGCTGTTTATTTACTATCAAGTATTCAATTTGTTCTCAACAATATCGGCACCTACTTGTAGCACTGAGGGTCTTCCTATTCAACAAATGTCAAATTAATTCGTTCTAGAGGCTTAATTTATCTTTGTATTTTTGTCGACTGTTTTATTCAATTGAGGTTTGATTAGTCTTATTTGTCTATTGACAGTTGACTAATCTACTTGTCATGATTCAGAAATTCTCTGATGTTCTTTAAACTTTCTTGAACCAGAATTACAGTATGTTTACAGTTTGAATTTATGTCTGTGGTTGCCTCAGTAAACTTATATCAGTGATAATATAATGTCATTTCATTGCAAGCCTGTTTCCGTGTCTACGTAAGTAAAAAGGTTCACTTTATCCTTTGAATTCTTCATGCTTTTATCATTTGAAACCAAGAACATTTTAGTGACAAAAGGCGGAAAGATAAAAATAAACTTTTGGATTACCGAGTATCTAACAGATTATTGTCAAAGCATTTTTTACGTCACTCTTACTAATCCTGATAACTATTATTCCCATAAACCAACTAATTATTATTATTCCACATTAGTGATTAAAAGTAACACTGAATGCATAAAATCACTAGTCAGTTGTATTTATTGGCATGTTATTCTTGAAATTCAGAAAAGTGTGCGGTTTATGATGAAAACTTCTTATAAATATACTATTACCAGTACCAATTCACTTGTTGACATTCATTTGCTTACTGATGACTCACTTCAAGATAAATTTCACTAAGTTTTAATAGAGGCTGAAGGCTGAAGGGTCATTCAACTTGATATTGGGACTGAAACAATTGCTGACATTTGCACTGAATGATGGAATGATTAAATTTCACAACATATGAACCATCGTTTTCCGACTTAATTGATCAGTAGAGTAGTAAAATATGCGAATTCTAGAGTAACGTCATAAGTTCACAATACTATAGAATTCCAAATTTAAATGAAATAACTGGGACACTTCTCTCAGCATTTAATTAGTTTTCACCACTTTATGGGGAAAACTATGTTGATATAAAAGAATGAAACCACATATTGGTTTACTGTAAGTAATTTGTTATTATAATATAACTAATCTTGCAAGTTATTACTTGATAGCATACCAAGCGATAACCATAAGGCAAACTCTGTTAGTAATCACCAAGCATAAGTGAGAATTCATGTTCATAATAAATATTGTAATTTTCTTTATTGAAAATAAGTTTTTATTCTGTAATATACATTTAACTTCCAAGTAGATCATGAAATATGCAAATGCTTTAATCCATTTATGTTGTTCATGAAAGAACTAATAACTAGTAAATCATAGATCGAAGGTCATGAAGTGTAAGGCCACTTACTAAAGTGGTAGTTAAAATGATGACTGGAATTATCGTTCATTTACTCTTACTATTTGTTCATTTACTTGTTTATTTACTGTCTTTTTATAGTTTGTACGTATCTCAGATGAAGATAAACTAGAAGATGTAATGACATTAATGAAGAAGTACTGGAAAATGATGGAGCCAGCAAAACCTAGTTTATGTATATCTGTTATCGGTGGGGCAAAAAACTTTGTACTTGAAGGACATAAAAAAGAAGTTTTCTATTCTGTTAGAAAATACTTGTTTGTATTAATTTATTTACCTATCATTCATTTTCATTTAACGATTAATTAACATGAATAATGAAATGATAGAGATTTGTAGCTTGAAAGTATGAGATTTTTTTGAATTGGTGATCTCAAGGCTGAATGGTTGAATTAAGAAGCATTGATTATCTTTCTAGGCATCATCTGCATAATTTACAGTTTACGTTATTAATTTTAACTATGCTATAATTCGCTTCTATATGAAGTTCGTGTTAGTGATGTTGTTTAAAGAAACAACGAGTGCTTCATGATTAAAACGCCTGACTTCTTCGAGAACTAAGTAATTCTCTAAATTGCGTTACTAAAGATATTAACTATTTTTTGCACATATTTGTCGAGTGGCGAAAAGTAAAACTCTGGATGCGCATTTTGTTTTATTTACTTGCATCAGTGTTGATGTTCACATAGCAATTCAAATCCAATATCCTTTGCGTTAGATACTCAACGCGCTATCCTTTGAAGTCATGAGAACAGATACCTGTTAACACGTTCTACGAGTATGAAGAGGCTAATATAGGAAATAATGTTTTCTTTATGAGACACATGATTGCAACTGATCATTGTGATAACAAAATTAAAGTTCAATACTTATTGTAAAGCCTGATGAAGATCTAATTGGTAACAATATCGTTAACATACATATATTACTATCTATTTTTTATTCAAAGGGTTTAGTTCAGGCAGCACAAACAACTAAAGCTTGGATAGTAACATCTGGTTTGAATTTAGGAATTATCCGAGTAGTAGGCGACGCATTACAGGAACAAGCATTTTGTACAGATAAAAGAATGTTATCTCAACAATTAAGATGTATTGGAATTGCTCCATGGGGATATGTACTCAACCGAAATACTCTAGTAGCTAAAGAGTGTGAAGTAAGCGTAAAGAAATTTGTTAGGAGTTCGTTATTTTTGTAGCAGTGATTGCTTCTTTTTACATGTAGTGTTTGTTTTGAGCAATTTTAAGTTCATTTTTACTAATGAATTATTAATTTACTGGCTACTTTTTCAAAAATCTGTTGAGCGATCAGTTAAGGAACGTGTTTTTCTCCGACCCAAAATTAAATATTTTCCGAGGTTGTGTTATAAGTTTTATCAAAATAAGTTTCTTAATACTGTATAGCTTGTTATGATTTCTCCAGATAATTGAATAGAAACTTACACAGTGTCCTCTGAATTCCCTTAAATTTTCCTTGATTACTGACAATTAATAATTTGTCGTTAGTGATGTTCAGAAATGGAGTAATTTTAGCCAACCCTTCCGTATTTACATTCTATGAAGATCGTATCGATAATTCTATTTAATTATATGTTTTAGTATATTTAGTATAGGGCTACTAGCGGGATTTAGGACATGCGTTTCTTCTTATTTGGGCCCGTTAACCCGATGAACAGTCGTCTCAGTTTTGATGTTCACATAGTGCGGTGATCTCCAATAGTCAATTCATGTGACCTAGACAATCATTTGACTCAAGTGTACTTTAAGCTATATTGTTTTTAGTGTACGGGCTACCACGTTTGGTGATTCACGTGCTCTTATGTATATATTTATGTGGCTGCCTACACACTTCCTTGATTGCATTGTTATTGGTGTAGTATGTTAATCTGATCTTCATATTCCTTACATGTCAATGATCGTTCTATTTTTACCATCCTACGCTTACCCATATTTAAGACATTTGCATCTCTACATGATCTGATATATGTTCTTATTGGGGCCTTTCGTCTTGTTTTCGCTTCTACCACTACGAGGTACACCACAATACTATCAATATTACTGCTGAGTTCTAGCTGCATTATTATGTGACTATAATACGCAAAACTAAGTTGTAAGTGGCGATAATATCATTACACATAGTGAATCAAGCCTAATATATTTTTAAACGAAATGAAGCCTTGAATCATTTAGAAATTTTATCACTAATTCAGTATTCTGTACGTTTATTTAGTTGTGTAGCTTTCATTAGTAAGGAATGTATTCGCTTAATTCAGTTCACTAATTGTTATTAGTCAACGTCTTGACGACATTTGATGTAGCAGTACCAGGCAAGTAGTTCTGTTATCATCGATCATTGTATATTGCCTAATGTTTTCTCACCAGAAGAATTTAATGCGAATCTAATATTCATATGAACTGACATAGTCTGTAGTTGATAGTTCTCATTTAAAATAGTCTGCTATTCATTAATAAAACATGTATTCAGCTCTAAAATTTTGAAACACTACAATTTTAAGAAGATAACAATACAAAAGAAGACAATTAGGTAAAGAATCTATTGGAATAATGTAACCTAATTAACATTTATTTAGCTTATCAAGGTCTAATAAAAGTGGTTATGAAGAACAGTGAAATAAACAGTTTTGTATTGCACTGTCTTAAACCACGTGTTTCCCAATACTATATGCGCTACAATTGTAGTCAAAACAAGCTGATATTTAGTTTGGAAACGCCACTAACTTCCAGAAGTTGTAATGAATACTGTAAAATTAGAACAGTAAATAATGTCTATATGTTAATAAAGTTGTCATGACAATATGTTTCGAGTTCTTTTACCCTCTACTTATTAAAATAAATAGAACTTTCCATTGAACTAAATTTAGGATCATATTCATCCACTACCTTATACCGTGTCAACCGTTATTGAAACAGGGCAACCTGTTTCCCTGAATCAGAATCATTCTCATTATATATTTGTGGATGAAGGTAAACGTTTAAGGTATGGTGGAAGTGAATCGGCTCGATTTCGTGCAAAGCTAGAAAAACAAATAGCTCTTCCTGAAGAAAGTAAGTAGGCCATAAATAATTGGCTTCTTTTATTTCCCTTTTTAATATTTTAGGTATAATTAGTGTTGTACTGTCAGAAACGAATGGAGCAGGGTTCTGAATGCTTTATGTGCATAGTTAAATAGGTAATAATTGGTTAATAAATTGTTTTTGGATCTCAAGAGAGTTTTTAATAAGTATACCACTATCTTCTGAAGTAAGGAAATATGTCTCAAAAAGGAAACATTGTATATCATGTTTTTGGTCGTTTACTAATATGTGCAGAGACGAAAACACTAAAAATGTAAGAAGATCAGTATAAAGTATTATATAAAGATAATTTATAACTCAGTAACCTAATGTATAAACTTCTAGTGGGTGCAGTTTACTTCGAAGGTTCAATAACATTATTGATATTTGGATGCCTTTATATTCAGTCGGCTAATCATGAATACGATAAGTTATATGGTTTGAATATAATCACAATTCACCTCTAATCTTTTGTAAAGCCCTTGCAAATTACGTTTGCCTACGCTTTTAAAATGATGGACAGTAAATATGAAACACCTGATACTTGATTCAGTCATTTCGCAAAATTCCTAGTTTACACTAATTTACGGATAACAGATTCCAAAAATTTACATACCAGAGACTAGAATGTATGAATTAAATGTATACGAGCAATATGCAACTATTTATGTAAAGTAGTTTGAGTTGGTCCACGAGAGACTCAGCTTGACTTATGTTTCGCGATGGTCAACACTCGTCAGCAAGGTGTACTTGTATTTTTCAAAAAGCTGATAGACCCTATAAGATTCAAACTCGCGTAACCTAGTTTGAGATATTACTACTAAGCTATTTAGGTCACATGAAATATAGATCTAAAGTTTCTCGGAAACCACCCTTCCCCTCCACCAACTACTTAATACTGAATTCTAGCCTACATGACATCGAGTTGCTTAGACCAGTTTTTACATTGTAGTTGAGCTCACATTTAATTTAATTAACACTAAGGTCTAGATAAAGATATTGGTCAATCAATCCAGTTTTGAATTATATATTGTGTATTGCATACTGACTTCATTCATTGCTTACAATAGGACTTAGTATTGGTAAAAGTTATTTGCGACACGCTTGATGAAAGACATATTCAGTAGCGATTCTGTGCTTTAAAAAGACACGATTAAATCACAAAGTACATAATGTAATGCAAGAAGGATAAATCGACAAAATATCTCATATTGGTCATTTAGTTAATGATTAATATCGACGCGTAGGGTAAATATTATTGATTTTAACTAAATAAGTATAAATTCTTTCCTAGCAATCTAATGCAGATACTAAAGAATTGAAATGTTTGGAAAAATAATCTCAACGTGTTTAAGTTAACTGTAACTAATAGAGGATATATGATTATTATCCGTAATAGCTTACTGTTCCAATGTCTATATTATTTCTCTTAATTTACAGACGGTGGTTTTGGCATCCCAGTCGTCCTAGTAGTTGTAGAAGGTGGTCACGACGTGTTCATTGATGCACGAAATAGTATTAAAGAACGTGTGCCAGTTGTAATATGCTCTGGTACTGGAAGAGCTGCTGATATATTAGATATGGCCTTTAATTTTCGGCTTAAAAATGCGTAAGTTTGTTGTTGAAATCTTATCAAAGTCATGTTTGTTGTCATAAGTACAGATGAACAGTTTTTTGATGCGTTCAGTAACCGAAAATGATCTGTACATCAATAGGGACGAAAGGTATTTAAAATCACATTACTGATGGTTGGAAAAAACTAAACATCTTGAATGGAGGATTATATAAAGCTAATTAGAGAGATAATACCATTAAGTTGGTTTCAATCATTTCATAACTGATACGCTCATAAGTATTACTTTTATCAAATTCAGTTATTCTTCCAGTGAGTATTTTTTTAAATTGGTTACTTGCTACCAAATTGCGTGATTATCAGTGAACACGAAGTGGGGTGGGAAGTTACTATTTTTGGATCCACAGAACCACGGAGTTACTAGTATTTTTTCATTTACGTCGATATATATACCAATAAGCTTGCATAAATTCACGTTATCATGCAATTCTTTTTAATGCTTCTTTGTTTCCTATTTATTCAATACATGACAATTTAACTAAACAAGTCAATTTACATCATTTACTGAAAAAGAAATGGCAATATTAAGTCATAAGTTGAAACCTGTTTCTGGTAAAAATAAAATTGAAGCTGCTTTGAAAATGATTCAATTCATTGTACAAGATACAAAATTGATTACAACTTTTGATATGAATAAATCAGATGATTTAGATTTAGCTATTCTATATGCATTGATTAAAACTTCGTCCGAATTGGATAAACAGTTAGAATTAGCACTTACTTGGGATCGCAGTGATATTGCTGAAGCGAAGATATTTCGTCAGGGTAAACAAGTTAACCCAGGTTAGTGGAAATTTGTTATTGCTTAACGTGACGCTTATATCAAATGACTTTTTCAGTGTATTGTTGCATAACCTTCTGCATTTCTCGAAAACCATTTCAGGTGTTTAAAGATCAGGTCGACATGTAATTTGCTAATTCCAGTTCACGACTTTGACATACCTAGTTGCAGTGTTTACACACTTACCTTATGACATTATCTAGTTGTAAATTGATATTTATGGGTTTATAAACGTGCAATCTGAAGAAGAATTTGCCAAAACAACTGAACTCTCCAATATTTTTAGCGTTTGAATATTATATGGGAATCTATAAATAGTTAATATCTAGTCTATTGAAAACTAAATTCCTTCGACCAATTTGAAGTGTAGTCACCGATGTAAGTGGTCTTGTGTGTAACGTGATTTTTAATTTACGTGGTTGAAGTAGTTAGCAAAAAAACCATGTATCCAGGCTTCATGTTAGATGACACTCACCAACATGGAGTACTCGTAGCCTGATAAATAAAATCCGATAGAAGACAATCATGACATTATTAATTAACCAGTGGCTAATGAATGTAAATTTATCAATCCTGCAGGCGGCCAGTCATTAGACAGCTTAAATAGTAGCATCGTAGGCTGTGAAACTGACTGAGACTACAGTCACATTTCTCTGTCGTATCAATCAGCTCGTAACTAGATTCACAAACACCTGTGTATTACCTCCAACCTTCATGAAATTATTGCCAAAACGTGATGGAAAAGTATTTATTATATATAGTGTAGCAAAAAGTTAAAGCCGATTACTGAGTTCCAAACTAATGCGTAAATGAGAATATTATCATACAAAGATGTTGGTCTTTTCACTTTGATTCTACAAGGTGTAACTGGTATGTAATGCTGAGAGCAGAACAGTTCCTTTGTAACTCCTAATACTTGATATCTTCTAATAATGACTTCTACTACAACTGATTACTGCCTTCACTTGTTGTAATTTTTCTGGAAAATGTTTGTCCGTAGAAGAATTCAGAATAGTAAGTGAAAAGTGATTTCCCTGATTGGATAATGAAATATTATTTATTTCTAGGAAATGCCACATTATTTAGGAATTCCAACAATAGTATTAATTACAGTATCGATATATTCATTGTTTGTGATGTTCAAAGCCATTTGTAAATATATGCATAGCAATGACGAAATTCAGTTATACTTATCATGAACCTCTTATTATAAAGAAACCTAAGACCTAAAGGATAAAGGATAGGTACAACCACATCACTGTAGCCGATTCTGACCCAATGTTTAAAGCTGCCGATTATGGTAATCAAGTTAAAACCAACCGAATATCCTACACCTACCAACATGAGTTAGACCAACAGTCTGTGTCTTTTTGCAGTGATGAAACGTTTTGGTTCCTAGTCCTCTACAATCCTACTTCTACACCAACTAACATCATGAATTGATGTAGGCATTGGTCAGACATATGTAATCAAAACTGTCTAAGTAGGTGAAAGTTTATAACCTCGTCAACCTATTTGATATCTTAACTAAGCACTATGCATCTACCGTCAGTATCGATTATAAAGATACTTTGAAGGCACCTATGATCATAAACCTATAGTATTCCTTTCACTTTTATAGACCATATCTGACAGCCATAGGTTAATACAGAGTGTACTGCTGAGAAATATAGTATTTTAATGAACGATATTATAATAGTCACAAATGTTTTTCAATCCACATGATGTCGATTAAACGCTCTTAGTGTAATGCATCATTACTGAAGTAAATGTTACTCTTACTTTTCCTTACTTCAACTTGCTCTAATATATTATCAAAGCAATAATGTCTAACTTGATATGGTTGATAATAATCATTAACAGATAATAAAGTTGAAATTACTTGATGTGAAAGTTCACTTTCATTTTGTTGAATGTTTTTAAAGGTCTCAAGTTGTGAATGTTCACCAAGTTTACCCTACTTAATACTTTTAATCACTGTTCCATTCATTTAATAGATATGTGGTCTGTAATGAAGTGTAATTTTCATTAAGGAATCCAACTATTTAGTAGGAAAGTTTCAAATTTACATTTTTATGTCATTTTTGACCATTTATTTGTCAAGTTTATGCAAGACTGACTATTCAGTTTAATTGCATTGACGTGGTGTTATTATTTTCATTTAAGCGACTGAGTGGGACCACAAAATAACATTATAATTACTTTTACTATCATACCATTCAAGTTTCTAATTTTGCACATGATTGTTCTCGTAATTCTTAACATCAACACAAATTCATTTTGTTTGCTCTACGTTTCAGATTAAACAAGTACGGTTCCAGTTACATGGTTATTTTCTTGTCTGACTGTTTACATGCAACATCATAGGTGACTAACGTTTCGTTAAGTGATTGGCTTTTGATTTCGAGTTATCATCTCTACTGACCAGACAGGTCTTTTTATTTTACTATTTTGCAAAGTTTAAAACCGTCTGTTATCTATATTTTTATGAATACTTTATATTGTTTAACTAGAAATCTTGGAACCAATTATGATGAAGGCTTTGCTAAAGAATAAAACAGATTTTGTAAGAATTTTACTGCAGAATGGCGTTGTAATGCGTCAGTTCCTAACATTTGAACGGTTACATTGTTTGTACAATAAATCAACACAACCAGCTGATTTGATACGATGTTTGAAAAATTATAAACTGTTACACAGTAAACATTCAACATTGACCAATCCACAACTTCATTTATCGGTTACGGTAAATGATGTAATGTCAACTGAAGTGGAACGTTCATTTACATATCCATGTCGAATATATTTGTCGACTATATGCAAATTGCTACGTCGTATGCTAGGAAGATATACCAATAGAATATATGATATGGATACAGTGGTAAGTATAAAAACTTAAAATATGAGTTGTATTTATGTTGTCGAGCCCTCTGAGCCTAATGATTTAATTGCAAAGTTTATATTGCCATTATGGACGACATAATCAGGATCTACTTCGTATAGGTTTTTTTTTCGGTATTTCAAGAGAATCCTGTAAGTTCGTCTTAATAGACATGTCTGTAACCTCTTGTTTTCGTGGTTTTTAATTATCCTTGTATTGTTGCTTACTTTCGTTTTCTAATCAGATCCCCGACCATGTAGTATGTAACCTGTTCCGCTTAGCACCACGAATACAGTCAATTACAGACACTGCTACTGAGACATAATCATTTAGTCCTCGTGGAATAACTAAAAACTCACTTCTTCATGAAGTATGGGCTAGTGATACTGACAAGAATGATAATGAAAGTTCTAACTCAGAGAACTCAATATTATCATTACCAACCACCTTTAATGCAAAAATTTATCGTTTGATTTACATATTATTTAATGTTCGGTTTTTAATTTGAGTACATACAGAATATTATTAGGTGAACAACAGTAATATTATTTTGTCTATGTTCAATCGGACTGCATTGATCAGGACTTCTGTTAGGTTTATTTAAATAGCGAATCACTAATAAGAGTCAGCTTCGAAACGAGCGCATTTGAATAAAATCGTACGTTAATAAAAGTGATTCACAAGAATAAGAATCAAAAGGCGATTGGATAATTTAACATAATTAATTCCACCTATATATTAATTAGCTGAGTATATAAAATCTAGAGAGTATATCAAAAGGATAATTTATTAGTGTAGTGTAGATGTGATGGTCATTTACATTTGAGGCTAACTATAACATAGTCCAATATGTTTAAACGTTCCAATTCAGATTATACTCTATTAAGCCTAAATAGTTTAGCATTGATCTATTTACGTAATCCTTTCTAGTTATTTTAATGAGCCCCGTTACTTTCTTATACTTCTTTTCTGTTTATTGTTCCTCAATCTCTTTATTTACCCTAGCCTTATTTAGAAAGTAAATGTGTTCCATCGGCTGCTTTGTAAATACTTCACCTTTCGTATGATCCAACAATTTCATCTTTATCTGCTAACTGAAGCATGGTGACTTGAACTGATGTACACACGCACCAAGTTCTACATTGTAACTGACTGGCTGGTGACTTCGCTGTATAGTATTTTCTAAACCTTCTTCTTATTAATCAGTCTCCTTTTTATGAACGCGACATGCTTTTGTCAGTCGAAAATCAGCGACTTTGTTACTTTTTACGCATTCCAACTTCATTTGAATGAAGCTTAAAAATTATAACTTGGACTGTAGTTCGTTATATATATATAATTATCTTAAGAATTTCTTGAAGTTTATCACCTTATGTGTGTACTCTACTTACGCCTCATATTAGGACAAACAGCAATCTACTGTTTGTCAGATTTTCATTTCTACCCTACTGAAAGTAAGCTGTGACGAATACAAATAGTCTGTTATTCGTAATTTAATCTGATTTCGTTGCATTTTCTATCACTTTCATATATGTTCCGTATCCAGTTTGATAATTTTGAAACAAACTTCTAATTATTTTTGATTTGTATTTTTAATGCTGGCCACTTTGAACACGCTCTTATTAAAGAATACCGTGATGCTGTGTCATGACCATTAAATTTATCACATTTCATAGTATATACCTTATTTATTCAGTTATTTTTCATCGACTACTTTTAGCTTATAAGTCCACGTTGTTTAGAACCCAAAATATAGTTTACTAATACATTTTAATAGCTTGTTCAGGTATATTACTCAGATGAATTTACAGACACGTCTAAATGCCAATGAACAACTTTGATATTGGAAATAATGAGAGCGTGATATCAAGACTGATATTTAGTTACTCCTAGCTGATGATTTCTTAGTTTCTTAAAAAGTTCTTGAGATTTTATTTGCATAACATCATATATTTTACCTTGTTGGTTATCGTTAAGCACCAAACGAATATGGAAATCTAATAATTGTGATTAAAAACTGGGAGCAACATTAATAACCGTTCATAATATTAGCTAATTTTGTAACATATAAAAAGATTTATGCGTATTAATGATAAGTCAATCTGTTACAAAGAAAATGATAGTGGATACACTTCATTTCATAACGCTTGGAGTTTGGATACAACAAAAGCGCAAACATCGTAACTGTAAAATCTCAGACTAACTTTATCTGACAACTAGGATGTACTAGGCATGGATTTTGTTCTAATATGAGGCTACACAGAAATGAATCTTGACGATTTTATCAGATCTATAACTCAATACCTTGAGGTAATGGTCTACAATAGTTGTCTTGCTAAAGTTACTCTGTTATATTAACTACATATTAAATGTGACTTGCAAACATCTAACACTGGAATGCATTTAAAATTTCATCATTCATCTTTTTAAACAAAATGACACTTTGTTGTCTATTTTTTCGTTCAGTTGTTGCATAGTCGAAGAGCTGATTGGGATCGGATTAGTAAATTAACATTTGTTTTGCCATTTCAGGTAAGTTAAATTCTGCCAGGTAATGAAACTATTTTTGTCTTCATCTACATTTTGTAGATAAGAACATGCTTTATTATGTTGATTGAACTGAATGTTAGCACTTTTAAACAACAGAGAAGGTTAGCATAATATTCCTTACAAGGTTAAAATACTCTCTTTAAGTGTTATAGCTATGATGAATTCACTAATCTCGCTTTTAGATTTGATTACTAGGAAGGATTTACCAACAAAATTTAATGGTATAAACTAATTGTAATTTACTGATGAAGTACAGGATCATTATCTCTTGTAAGTTATTAGTGTTACGTCCGAGCTGCTGAAAGTAAAGTGCGTGAAGCGAAATTTAGGCAGACAACTGAATGGGCGAGTGTCAGGGGGATTTGTCTTAAATACACTATTTTACCTGGCATGGAAATTCCATTTCAGTTGATGAATAATATATTCATATTGAATGACCAATTTTTAAACTTAATAATTTTCATCCAGAGATATCCTGTTTGTGTTTCCCTTAGTCAAAGGTTATGTTTAGAAAATATATTGAAACGATGACCTTGAGTGTATTATATATCCAGTTCTATTCTTGAGCCAAAGTACTGACAATATACGTGCTAGATGTTATATTGATAATAGCCACTGTGCATGCATAGTTTAGAAAAGCAACGATGATATTCAGAAAAGGGAACTTAAAAGTTATCATTCTGACTTGAGTGAAATAAAAAGCGCTGGGTAAACGTTTCATAAATAACACATTCGGCATTAATAGTAGTAATTTCAGAGGCCAGTCAAGTTCAGTTTTTTTCGAGATTAAGATAGCCACTTACTCATGGCGTTGGACGTCTACATTAAGAACTTAGTGTGTGGTCTGAAGGTATTAGTTTACATCGTTTGTGAGATAGAAGGTGCGTATTTTTACTGGGGGTCCCTATATTTAGACGAAAACGTTGTTCATTGCTTCCTTATTTCCAGTGGTAGACTAGTTGCAGTCGGTCTATGCAGTGAACTACTCAATAATCAATATCCATGTGATAGGACCTTTTTGGTTCACTTCATTTATGATTTCAAGGGCACATCGTGAACGCTTATACAGTTTTTTGAATGCAAATACTATTTAATGGCATACAGTTCATCCCTCTTATTGTTTTGAGAAGAGAAAGAACGAATAGTCGGGCTGAATAAGTTAAATTCATCTTATTTCAGTGATTTCTTGTCATCTGCTTACAACTAACCTATAATATGTCGAAATAAATATACCAAATCAAAGTGAATATGCCTACTGAAATCTTTTTGGTCTCTATTAATACATATCAGTATAATGTAATTAGTGTTTCTTAAAAGGTTAGGAGATAGAAATAAATACCGCAAATATATACTGGGAAGAAAATAATTTTAATAGAAATGAGGAAAAGTTGAGTGACAATCATAAAACATGCAATTGATATTGTTTGAAACGAATGTACCTGCATCCCGGTGTTAATGTTTGTACCGGGACTCGAACTCAGTTCGTTTTGTGCCGAACGTGACCTGGCGTAAATATCAATACTAAAATGCAGGTATATCCCGCTGATGAGTCCCAAATAGGACGAAACATGCGTCCAAGACACTTGCCAGACACAATCCAACTCAAACAATACTTGGGATTTATCTCTATGTTGAGGCAACCAGCTTAGGATGCGCATATAGCAACAGATACTGACCAACTTCAGTCCATAACAAATCAACAGAAAGATCCATATACATTCGAATTACTTATCAGTAGTCAGAAATGAGTAATTTTTTACATTTGCAAGTTACAGAAAAGTGATTGGAATTTTTTTCATACTTTACAGTTTTGTTTTCTAAAGCCGATGATTGTTTACGATGAGATAACATAAATAGTCAATCACTTCTGAAAATCAACTTTAGTATGACAATGACTTAATTCTGTTTTTCTGTTATTCGGAATTCAATTTATTTTTCAGATATTCTATTACAATTATATTTCCGCCTACTAATGAGTAGCATAGAATGACATTCAAAATTTGTTGGTTTTAGGCTAGCAAGAAGTCGGCATACCTTTTGAGATTCAAATAGAAATATCTTCAGTTAAATCAGAGGCCTCATGTCTACACACTCATGATCACGCCAAATATCAAGATAATAAACTTTAGGTGTTTCACCAACCTGTGAATCTGAAGTCTATGGTCAACATTATTAACACAGATGTTTCAACCATTTTATTATAAATGTTTACTCAAGAGTCCAACAGTTGTATAAATCTGTATTAATGTTTAAGTTGTGTTTAGTTTTTTCAACCCTCAAAAGGCAAAAATTACGTAGAGAAGTGATAATTAAACAGTGACATATAGATGTACACTTTCCTAACTTATGTTTCACTTCCTGCTTATTTAAAATCTCACATATATTTGATGGTGTAACTTTAAAACACAAGCCATCATTGTGAATTAATGTATGCCGAAATAACGATACAGTTGCCTGTCTGAAATTGTTCGAAATTTGTTTTGAAGTGCACTAGTGTACTATTAAGTTGCTTAAGTTGCCAGATTGATATAACTACGAGACAGATTGAATTTACTAGACATATCGCTGACTTCAGAAAACATAAGTGTACATGGTATCTAGATCCATTTACATAGGTGTAATGAATTAACACCACTAATCACTGAAACTCCCCACTAGTAAAATCCAGCTACACTACAAAACATTTATATAAATAACATGAAGGTTATAATTCAGCTTATAGTTCAAAGATAAATTCTGAAAGCAAATACTTATATTATTTATTAGAGAGGTTTTGACTTTTGATATTACTTACTTATTTTTATTTAAGGAGTTGTTTATTTGGGCAGTACTTTTTCAACGTCAGAAAATGGCCTTATATTTCTGGGAGAGGAGTGAAGATGCAATAATTTTGGCATTAATTGCTTGTTGTCTTTATTCGGATATGAGTAGATTACTACCAACCTATGATACTGAAGGCAAAATGGTATATGAATCTTACGTGGAAGAATTCGAAACACTAGCTATTCGTGTATTAGAGGAATGTAATGAAATTGATCCGGTTAGCTTGTTTTAATGGTGGTAATAATTAAACCTAAGTTTTGACATTATTTCTGTGATCTTCATATCACAATTAAAACATTTACAATATACTTGCTCATGGTTTTTAAGTTCCATTTAAAAAACGCGACCAATGGATTTAAACCATGTCTGGCATAAGATAGTTAATCACCATCAGAAGTGAATGGGATTACCCAATATGTCAGACCTACTGTAGTATAAACTATCAAATTGTGGATTGGATGTTAAATTGTTAAGCTTACGCTGAGGAGGACCAGAGATCCTTGGCTCGATTCATAGTGAAATACCAGGACGAAACAGCCATTTAGTGCTTCTTAGGTTTCAATGTCAGCCCTACTATGATCAGTACGTGTTATGAAACTTTAAATTTAATAATTGTTATAATATGCCACGATAGTTAGTATTAACGTAGCATGTCTTAAGGTGTTGATAAGGATCATTTTCAGTGAATAACAAGAAGAATGTAGCGAACATGCCGATTTAAAATTAGCCGACTACGTAATACCAAGTAAAGAAATAGATAAAATGTTTTGATAAGAAACTGAATATTAATACTATTTACGTAGGGATAGAGAATTTTATATTCATGTCGACGAATGAGATACATTTCGGAAAAAACAAAGTGTTGGAAAATTTTAAATGTAAATCAGTAATAAAGTTAAAAGTATATTTTCATATTAGTTGCATAAGAATATGGAGATGATCATTAAGACAATATAAGCATACGTTAATGAAGTGTGGAAAATTAAGTAAAGCTATAAAAACCGTTTGACAATTTTTTTATCTTACCTTCGCTTTGACATAATCTGCGTCAATAGTTTCAGTAGAGGAAGGAACTGAACAAACTCCACCTGAGTACAAAGACGAGATTTGTAAATATGGATTACAATAGCTTCAGATCTAGGTAAAGGACGGATCCGTAAGTCATGTTGGATAGTTTGAAATCCAATATACAATTGTAAAAGATTTATCCAAAATAAATAATGTATCTATGTATACTAGTGTTGAGCCTCAGTGAAAAACAAAGTGATTCTTTCAAACGTTTCTCTTCTTCTTGTTATTGGTAGTTAGGACACTATCTACAATGTTTGTACTTAATTGTCTTCAGTTTACGTTACTTTTACTAATTAATGCCAGTAAGTAGATAATGTTTTAAATAGGAAATCAGTTTTTGTAAAACTTTTATTTTTAAATTACAGGAATACACACTTTATTTGATTGAAGGTGAATCGTTATTATGGGGTGGTTTCAACTGTCTACAGCTTGCTGCCCAATCTGTTCGACGTAAATTTATTAGTTCTCAAGCCTGTCAAAATTCTTTAGATTTTGCGTGGTGTCATGGAATACGTGCAAATATGTTTATTATGTTTGTCACATTAATTTTACCATTCTTATTGTGTTTTGATCGTATTTTGTCATGGGAAGATAAACATTCTCACGTTAATGTAGATTATGGTTATGAAAAAGGGACTGAATCGTTTGAGAACACAAAAGATGTATTGGATAAAGAGAATAATCTTCAAAAGCATCGTAGTAGATCATTACATGTTCATAGAAATTTCGCAGAAAGAATTAAAATGTTTTACACTGCTCCTAAGACTAAATTCTGCCTTTACACTGTGAGTATTACAAATTATTTATAAAGATACTTAAAAAAAATGCCGATAAAATTTTATTGCCATAGTAATTTTCCATTATGTTTAATTTATTTGACTGAGAACGACAACAAACTATTCTTATTGCATGTATCCTTCTTTTTTTGCTACATGGATATTAGTTAACCTAAAGTAGTAATAATTTTACTTGTCTTTCGTGACCTGTTGAATTACTTATATCATATATCTCATGATATTTAAGCTTTAATTTAAAGTATGATTAGAATGTATTTGGATCTTCCCGCTGATTTGTCATGGACTGAGGTTGGGTCCCGAGTCTCTGTGTGAACATCAACATCCAGCTGACGAGTTCCAAATAGGACGAAACGCGTGTCCTGGATTCCAATCGCCAGCAACAATCCAAATTTAAATTAATGTGCTTTTTCCCACAATGCGAATTCACATGTTCAGCGCTAGCTCACAATCAGTACTTTATTAATAAAGCACTTACATTTATGGTGCGTAGTTTACAAACATATTTGAGTAAACAATTGTGCTTAGCAGTCAAAACGTTTGGTCATCCTACTGATAATAAAATTGTGCTTCCTCGACGTCTACGTAACATAGAAAAGTGATTCTTAGTTATTCCACAGGCGTTCATATTGCTGGTAATATTTACTACTGATTTTCGTCATTTGTCTTTATATTCCTGTTAATGATCTTCTTTGGCTGATCTCTAGATATTGGACTAATTGATATTTTCGTGTAGGCTGGAATATATGATTTAATTTGTTGTGTCCATTGATTGCTGAATGAGATATGTCTTGAAATTACTTTACATTCTTACAACTCCAAAATTTACGCATTTTTTCATATGAGCTAACGCCTGTGACTGTCTACATACATTGATACCTATTATGTTGTTTCACTGTTAGTGTGCATATATGGAAGAGACATCCATGTCGTCCAAAATAACGCTTATTGAAGTTTGTACAATCTATTTTTTATGTTGTGCGGCATTTATCTCCCCTAGTTGTGTTTTTAAGTCACTATAAAAAGAGATTATTTCGTCTGTTTGAGGGTGAGATTGATTTTGAAGGCTTTCAAAGTCATTGTGATGTTTTACATAACGTTTTCACAAACAGTGGGATGATGTTTTATATGGAATCTGAGATTAATTTTGTAATGGCGATCCAACTCAGTTGGTACTTATTTGTGTAGTTGACAAAATGATCGTTTTTATTGAAAACAGATAAAAGAAAGGTTTCCTTGATTCTTTTGAGCAACCAGAATGCTTAGTGTGTTATAACTTATGAATGGAGTCTATAAACATCTATTCTAGTGTATGTAGGGTTATTACTATTGTTATTTAGTAATTGATCTATGTGACGTAGCTTCCTGTTTATTTGTGTTTGTTTAGTTGATGATCCAAAAATAGGATATCGTTTTCGAATTATTCTCTGAGCTTACTGTTTTATCAAAAACTCAGTAATATAAATTATTAAGTTTGAGGTGATTAAGAATTACATGTGAATAACATCAAGTTTATAAAATGGTAAATGTAGAAATTCTGATGTCATCTGTCAACTCTATTTTACGACATGTGAAATTGTTTGAAGTGAAAATACTTACTTTTTAATTAGAAACTTCGTTGATATAATTTTTTCCACCGTACTGTTTGGCACGAGTCAAACCTGAAATTTAGGTTTTGATTATGTAGGTTAATGCTTGACCTATATTGTAAATTTAAATTTCTAATCATAATTAGTTATTCGTAATTTGCATTCGTTGTTGACTCACCTAGGTTTGGTGCCAGTAAAAACCAGGCATCTATCTCATCCTAGAAAACGACTCAACATAGTTTGCAGTTAAAACCCAATTAGGGTTGGATTTGTACCACTCCTTACAAAATAGCTTCAACTAAACTATAATAATGTGACTTATTTCAAGAACCTCTCGATGTTCTAGTGGGAAATTGTTAGTGAAGAAGTTTATATTAACTTAGAGTGAATCAATTATCACCACGCAATATAATAATTAGATGAAAGTAGGAGTCCTACCAATCGACATCGTTTGGCTGAGTGATAGTATTTACTAAGCTTTTCCGACGATAACTTAAGGTCCTTGATTCGGTTAGCATCAGGGTCTTGTTTGCATAGTGCAGAGGGGCTAATAGGCGTACGATACAGCTGCTCAATGCCGCATAGTTTTTGGTGGTATATAATTGTGATCAATCTCAAAAACGTAAATTAATTTAATTGTAATAAATCGTCATTTTTCTGCCAAATATTCTGCATATACATTTGGCTGATATACTTCTGGTTAGTTGTTCTGTTTTTGTTTTCCGTTAATCTGTATTTGTGTCAATAAATCGACTTTCACGAGTACTCATTGTTCAGCTAAACCATACACTAGTTCTGAATATCAGTTACACATAAATCCAATCACTCAGTTTGTATTGCATTCACTGAAGACAAGTGATCTTCAGTAGGATTTGAATAATGTGTTCATATAATTTCTCCCTTGTATGGAAGTTGTTCATATTAACCGGTGTTGGTAATCCCGCCATAGTTTAATATTGATTAGAATTGTGAGGTAAATTTAGAGTTCCCTGGTTCAATTTCTAGCAACGTTGTTGGAGAGTTTCATACTGAGACAATATAACTGTTTATTTACTTTTTATTTTCAATAGTTCTCAAGTTATCATTAATTCATTACACGAGATCATCTTCAATTTCAGAATTTGTTTCACTTGGAAAAAAATTAAATATTGTAATATTCATAGTGTATTTGTTAATCTCCTACAGAACTCTTTATATTTATCCTATCTGTATTTTCCTTATTTATATTTTAATTTTACAGATGGTTTATGTGATATTTCTGACATTCTTTTCGTATACACTACTATTCAATACTCGACCTAGTGAAATTACCATACATGAAGGTTTTATAATGGCTTATTTTATAGCCATGATTATTGATATAATTAGACAGGTAAACGTAACAAACGATAAATTAACCTTTATTTTTCATCACCTTAATGTAATGAAAGTTCTTTACTTTTAGTATTTAGGTTTTTTGTTGATTAAATACGTCGCAGATTGATGTTGGTAGTGTGCCAGTGAAAACCAGGGAACAGTGAACATCTGTTTTGTCCTAGTGTGGGACTCTTCAGCAGTGTGCACTCCAGAAATTTACACCAGGAGCTTTAGGTTGACAAATTCCTGACCTTCCGCACCATGTGACCAGATTCCAATGCTAAAATTCCCACTTCCATCGATTTGTGATATAACACGATAATCATCTATTATCACTGGTTATAACTATCTCACATACGACAAGTGTGTACTCCATTGTACGTAATACTAATTTCCACAAACGTTCTCAATGCAATTTAAATTTTTCGTTTAAATAAACTTTAATACAAGCATACAAATGGATATATTTTTCTCATTACAGATACTTGTATCACCTGGTGTTGGGCATGGAAAAGTAACTTCTTGGTGGGTTCAGTATGAATGGGGTAGATCAGAACTGTTTGTTATTTTATTAGCACTTGTGAGCATGTTTCTACGCATTGGATTAGATAGTACCTTTATTTATGCTAAATCATTTTATATATTGACGTGTAAGTTGTTTCTTTTTCTGTTTTTATTAAGAAAAATCTGACCTTATTAAATAATTTGCTCTTACTATCTATATGCACGATTTTATTCAATGTGTTGATTTAACCTTACTTATACTCAGAAAACATAGGAAGTGTCTCAACAAATTGTGATTTACTTAATAAAAAATCTAATAAATACCCTCTTGTTATGACGTTGAACTATTATGACGTAATGTGTGAACAATTAATTAATATGATCACCAAGTGACAGCGACTAATAAGAAAATGTGCCAATCTAATTGATGCCTAACATCTACCCGATTCCCACTCAGTCCCAGGCCGTAGGTGAGGAATAACAGAAGCCGTTGAACCAACCAAACAAATTAAGTTGTATTTTAGCCATTCCTTTATAAATAAATAAACCTTGATCATGCAGTCAACCAATTAAGAAATTAACATCAATAAAAATAAAGGCGACAGCGGTAGTGAACTTGAGTAACCTACGCACACTTGAGTAATTGTAGTTCGCATATAGGAAATCACATAATAACAGTCAACAGGTCAAACAGGAGGATAACACCCTAAATGAATATAGTCTTTCACCACAATAAAAGTGACAGATTTATGTGCTCTATAGATATGATTAGCATGGAACTTGAAATTAACTACTCCCTTATATTCTACACTTTGGGTTATCTGATTACCTGTTAAATTCCATAAAATAGAGCCTTATATGTGTTATGCTTCTTCAAAGTAGGGTTGAGTTTTTTGACGAATAAATGTAAAAATGAATTAATTAAATTTGACTAACTTCACTTTAGCTATAAGAAATGTCTGATATAAAGTGAAACAACGACGAATATCTACGTTACTGCATCAACAATGTTGGTTAACAATTTTAAATTAGTGATTATCGTTGGACTTATTGGTGCTTGAATTATGAAAATGTTGAATTTTCCGATATGATATGACGCGTCAAAAACGAATACACCGCTGGGATAAAGTTGAATTAACTTATGGATTTCAAATATTAAAGATGAATATACTGTGTATATAGATTATTAAGAATAATTTAAAGGGAATGTCTTCATGAATTCCATACTTAAAATGAATCAGTCATGTAATGTTATGCAGTAGGATAGTGATATAATGATTACGACACTCAGGTCTTAACAGATTACTCAATGACTAACGTATAATGTCGCCTTCCTTCAATTATCTTTAGCACTTAATCATATTATTTTCGAATTTATATTCTGCTTATAAACGTATTATTTGATTACGTAAATAAGATATCTCTTCGATTCTAGTTTTTGGTTTTGATTTAAATTCATTCTGTGGTCTGAACGACTTATTTACTATCTCATTAAACAGGTTATTGTTCGATTATATCATATCATTGTGTTTTTTTAATCTATCGATCAATGTGTTTAACAACCTGGAGACTCAATTTATCACATCCTATAATTCATAACACAGATAAGATCTCATTTAAGCATATTCAGAGAATGTCAGTTTTAAACTAATTATCTATTTGCTTTCTGGAATTTTGTATCCACGTTTATCAAATAACTAAAGATCATGGTGAACGTCTTATAAGCGTTGACTGATGAAAAATAGATACATTCTAATTTTCCAGAATGATATTTGTAGACTCACTATCATTAAGTAATATGAAAAACAATCAATGTATGAAGACATTGAAAGTTAATCACCTTAAATGGACTAACAAGTTTCGTAAATGCAAAAACTTACTGTGTTATTTGACTTATTTGTATCCAAGATAGATATTCAAAGTTGTAACATACTTTGAGTAACAATTCACTGAAAAATAGTTGATATTGCATATAATTTGTTTCCCAACCCCTACCCACGAATTTAATTAAAGTCAGAACAAACATAATTACAAAATACATTGAATTAGTTGTAATCCGCTAAATGCTTCTCAGCTACACAGAGATAATGACATTTAGTTTGCATGTCATTAATTTGGTTGAAGTTTTGCATAATTTATCAAAGAATATACATAAGTGTAATGGAAATGAAATGACGAATTTTAACTGGGTACTTATAAATGTCTGGAGTGATTAGCCTAGAAACCTGATTACGTAATGTTAATAAAGGGAGTTTATTGATCTTATCATATAAATGGACTGATGTTAATAGTTTGCTTACGTAATGTGGCTAAGATTTATTAAATAGGAAGATAAGCCCGAAATATATTGGGATTGACTTGAATATATATAATAATAAGTTGAATTAAAAATAAAGCTGAAAGTATCAAAATTGAACTTACAGTACTATCTTCTTATTGCAGTGGCTTTAACACGTTCCAGCAATAAAGGATTGTGTTGTTTGCAAGTTATTTCAAAAGTGTTTACTTTATATCTCGCGTTTAATGGTTATTACACAAATAAGCTGGAAAAACATTTAGGCCTCCTGAGAGGTGGCTTCTTTGGAATGTGTTCAGTAGGTAGTTAAAAAACATCTTTTTGATATTCCAATATACCTGAATCTTAGTTACATGTTAGTTGAAAAATAGAGCTAGAAGTAACATGTAACAGACACTTGCCATCTTTTGTTCAATATACTGAGCATCGAGCTAAATATAATGGGATCAGTTTTGAGCTCGGAATATTTGTATATGCTTTTAATAATTATTGCATTCTTTATCTACATGATCACCTTTGAATGTATGTATAAATATATTTAAATACTCTACTAGAAACCTCTGTTTTGTCTGCGTTACAATTTTGTCTATTCCTTGATGAACTATGTAAAATTAGAGTAATATAATACACTAACTAAATTTAATTACCTACCTGTTGCTAAGGAGAATGCAATGGAATACAGTATATTTAATATATTCTATAAATATTTTCGTTTATCTTTATTTAAGTAATTGACATGTTTTTAAATTATAATTCATCAAATTTGCGACTAAATGTTTCAATAATATTGCTATGCATCGTTTCAGTATATCATCTTGAGATTAAAAACTAACTAGGGGATGAAAATAAGTAGTCATTATCCTCGAACAGTAGATTAATGATTATCAAGTGAATAATCGATTGACTTCAGTGATGATAGGCAGGCGGGTTGGTGAGGCGAGAATATATCGGATAAATGATTATTTTCTGATAGTTAAAAATATTCCATGAAACATCAGTTCTATAACTTGGATGGCTAGTTCACTAACCAACTAGTATTTTAAGAAAAAGAGGAAAGACCAATTTTAGTTTCAAATTGTTGTGCTCATGCAATGTAGTAACTTCAGTTAAAAGATATATTAGGCCGATACGATACGTTAAATCTGCTTGTTTTACTTATATTTTTAAATCATTGACTTTTTTCAACCAGTTATTATGCAATGAAATGGAAAGTAATCAAATATCCAAATACTAAGGTATTAACTAATTTACATTCATGTCAGTTTTTGATCTTGATATTAAATACTTTATGAAAAGATTGTAGCGCTAGCTAAGTAAATTTTGTTTCTGAACATACCTAAATGTTTGGTCATTCTTGTTCCAATACTAGCTACAAAGGAAATGTGCCTAATATAAATAATGTATATATTAGGCTGGTCTACTAAATTAACTAAGGTGAAATCCCAATAAATGATTGTTTAACACAGATAGTTAGGATATTTGCTCTTTATTATAACCAAGTACATAAGGTTAAATACTATACTTTAGGATAGTCTTGAAGTACTTGAGATTTTGAGTGAAATGAGATACAACGGCAACTTGTACTAGAATGAATAAGTAAAATACAACTTAAAAACACTCTAATGTTATTTACCTATACGAATAGATGAAAGCAACTGAGAAGATTACTAGGCACAATATTGAAGTCAAGTAACATTAACTGCATATAATTGGTAAATAATTAGTCAGTCAAATCACTTTTGTTGATTTTGTGCCAATTAATTGCAATTGTGTTGTGTCAAACCCCACCTTTCATATATCTTTCCGTTACATCCTAGTTCTAACGTAGTTACTTTTGTATAATTTCTGGATATTACAGATATTGTTAGAGATCTCACTTTCAGCTCTAACCATTAATGTTTACATGGCCGAGAATCTGTGACATTATCACAGGTGGTTATGCTCTTTGTCCTCCCTTAAATCATGAGCTTAAAATTATTTCATACCTATCTTTTCACAAACTGACTCCTTCTTCAACTATATCCTGTATATCCCTTCTTTTTACTATTATCATTGAAGTGACTATTACTTCAACTAATATGGTGATAATCTTGCTGTGATCGTAAGGTGTGGCAACTTGGACTGATATACATATATACTAGGTTCTTTGTTGCATTTACAGACACATATATTTCAACAAACAAAGTAGGTTTGTACAGCACTAACATGCTCATAAAAGACACCTCCAGATATTAGAATTTGAATCCTTTGGTAAAACTGTTCTGTATTATGCAGTATTCACTTAATGGATTAATCGAACAATGGCTGAAATAGTATTATATATCATATTTAGCGAGCTCTGTAAGCATTCCCTGATAAATACACCTAATTTAGTTGTTTGCTTTGATACATTATGATAAAATTAATAAGTCATTTGCATTCATTATTAAACTTTGTAATTATTGTTTGTTTTATTTTATTTATGAATACAACTAGTAATTACTTGTTATATTCGCATATATGGCTTATATTCTTATCATCCTAATTTGGGTCCAAAATTAGTCATGATCAGAAGTATGCTTGAAGAATTGATTTCATTTATATTCATATTAATTGTCGTTTTCTTAGCGTATGGTATATCTCTACATGTTCTATTATATCCTTATCGTCGTGAGTTCACATGGAATGATGTTCGTGATGTTTTATATTATCCATATTGGAATTTATACGGGGAATTGTCATTAGATTATGCTTTTGGTAAGTTTATAAACACTTTTTTGATTCAATGTAATTAATTTATGAAGTACAAACCCATGCTTGTTTCGTTTGAGAAAAATACTGGAATGAGGGGTTAATGATTTTATACAGCTGCTCTAACGGTTGTGGATTTAATGGATCTGACCACTACATCGCTAAATTTATTCAAGTGAATGGTAAATAAATACAACAAACAAATAGTATTTTTTGGTTATGGGCTGATTATAAATCACCATTGCAACCCATCTACTCCATGGAAAAGAAGTAACATTACCGACTAGTTAGATGGTATTATGTTTAAGCTTTTAGAAATTTTACTAAATATTGATTAAACCAAATGTTTCCAGCTTTTGTGAAACTTTTAAAGGCATTCTCGGGATTTCTTCAAGCCACTCCGACAACGATATAAGGATCGCTTAGCAATCAATGATCTTACTTTTCGTTAAGTGTAACAGTCACTATAGTTTTGATCATGTACTTGTGAACTTCTTGTCCAACTTATTATAGCTCACATTTATTAAAAATAATGCATATATATACACATATTTTAAAATGTTGATTAATTGAAAATAGGCCAGATATGGCAGAATTGAGCGATACTTGCTTCCAGCTATTCTTATGGTTTTAAGCACAAAGACCAAGAAATTAGAAGGTAGTATTAATTAGACGTAATAAGTTATTTGAATAATGAATGAATAATAAAAAATTTTTGACGGTTGTTTAAGTAAGTAACATCGTTACATGTTTCTAGATCATGGTTTTGTGGTGATAGTTTTACCTATTGTCTGTTACAGATAAGAAGTTTAATATTAATGTCGGATGCCAAGTTTTGTTGGTGTGTCAATTGGTCTTAATTTCTTTTTTGTATATGTCATAGACCGAATTCACTTTAGTACCATTCAAAGCAAAGGAATAGTATGCAGCTATTTTGTCCTAGTACAGAATTTCTCGGTAGCGCGTATACTCAACCACACCATAGTACAAACATAAAGCCTTCATGTCTCATGGCTAACAGTCACCAATTATAATTCTGTTAAAGTTCTAGCTAAAAAACGCGGCTAGTAGAGTCCGGACAAGGTCAGTGAAGGTTAACTATTGCAAATGGCATTGGATGATCGTATAAAAGTCGTATTTGTTCAATGTTAAGGAGTCACGAAATCACAAAGCTAATGCCAAGAACCCAACAGATTATAGAATTATTTGTTTAAATAATTTATCACTACTGTGCGAAATAGAACTAATGATATGTGAATCAACTGAAAGCAACTGAATTTCAGATCTAACATAAGATTTTCAGTCTACGTAATTAAAACTGTCATTGTTTAATGAAAATTTATCATCAATGCACAGTCCTATAGAACAAATATTTACTTACTATATGTCTTAATAAGCACTTCAACAAATTTGCAGTGTATACTGAAATAAACACTTGAAAAGCTTCTAAGCTATTTTATAAAAACTGGTAGTAATGAATCATGACAGTTCCGGTTTTCGAGTTGAAATACAGAATACCTATTTATTTCATTGGATATTTTACGTGTATTTACAAAGGCACTTTATTTTCCCTAAGTTCTCACTAACGTATTCCTACAACAAAACTGGTAAATAAGGTTTCCTTTATCTGATGGGACCATTGTCTATATTATACTGCTTGCAAGTGAGACAAATTCAGAATGTTTATGGTGAGAATACTATTTAAAATACTACCTTTTAATTTTTAATTAGTTGTTCTACTAGACTTTGAAAATATTACTGTATTTTCCATAAATAATTTTTTTCTTTAACAGCCAATAATGTTAGCTGTGGAAGTAATCCAGATGGAATAACATGCCCAATCTACCACTTCTTATGCCCTCTATTTCTAGCTGTGTATCTAATGATCGCTGGGACTTTGCTCATTAACTTGTTAATTGCTATTTTCAGGTATTCATTATTGATTACATGAAATTAAAACAACTTTATATAATGTTAAATCTATGTAAAGCAAATATATATTTTACATGATCTTTTTAGGTAACCAAGTAAAAGCACTATGTCTTAATTATAATCAAGTATTCAAAACTCCTGGATGTCTACCTAGATTTATTTGAACCCTAGACAATGACCTGTGAATTATTTTTTCTTTTCATTATATCCCATACGATTGTTTAAATGTGTATATACATGCCTAGGTTACACATACTTCCTTTAAGAGTAAGTCACTTTAACTCACAGCAAAGGTATTCGTATTCATAAATGTTGTTTTTGTTATCATAGGAATTAAATGTTAACCACTGACTTCTATTGGACGGAATTCTAATTCAATCTTTCTTTGCTAATTATTTATGAGCACACAATTAACCAGTTCTATTTTAT
Source organism: Schistosoma mekongi (assembly GCA_034768735.1). Taxonomy (NCBI): domain Eukaryota; kingdom Metazoa; phylum Platyhelminthes; class Trematoda; order Strigeidida; family Schistosomatidae; genus Schistosoma; species Schistosoma mekongi. Next base: position 34,522,765 of record CM068307.1, on the reverse strand, counting down.
TTATTATCTTCATATATTTTCAATTAATGGAATCATTTCCATTATTCTCACTTGACCCATGAATTTTATTGTTCTCATTATTACTCATATTAAACGATCAAGTTGTCCCTAATAATTTCTAAAATAATAATTTGTTGACAATTAGAATATGCTATTCTCCTTTGCAACTTTACCTTCCTTATAATTCAATCTCATCTGATGAACACTGCGTTTCCTAATCTACAGGGTGTTATGTCAGATCACTAAAGACGGGTGAAAAACTTCCAGAACTGTGTTTTGGAGGACTGGTTTACTTATTCTGGTCGTGAGTAATGTAAACATTACATTTCTATTATTGTTACGTTCCGCTTACCCTATATTCCCGTGTAATATATTTTCTGTCGTTTGTATTGTTTCTTATTATGGACTACAGTTAGTTAGTTGTGTGCAAGTTACTCCCATCCACTGCCACAATCTCTTCTGTTTCGTATTAGTGTAAAATCCCTAATTGGTCCGCTGTGTGGTCTGATTTTGTGTATATATAAAGGCATGACTAAAATACAATAGGACTGAATTAAACTGGATTGGATCGTGTCAGTTTGGCTCATAAATCGTTGTTTTCTCCATTCCGGCTTCTGGGACTGGTAGTTGCGGAGCAGATCTATCCGTATACTGATTGGTAATTATCAAGAGTACTGTGTACTTTCTGCAATACATAACACAAGGATAATTATATTTATTAAATAATCTAAAATCAATAGGTTGTAGTATGTAGTTGGTGTAAATGTAATATGATACATTGTGTGCATTGTGCAAATTTTGTAACTTTTGCCTTGTTTACACGGAACAAAAAGCACAAAATATTATTACATACATTAAATTTCATTTTCCAAATGATTTTTTTCCCTTAACATTATTTATTTCTTAATTTTCATCTATTCCGCCTAGTTACATTCTTAAAACAGAATTATTTTAACTTGGTTATCTTTGCTTAAAAAATAAGATGTTTCATTTCGTTTTTAATCATTGAAGTTTGATCAATTATTTTCACGAATAAGAATATGATACAAAGAACGAAGGAAACAAAATAAAGTGTACACTGGTGACCAAACAGAAATCAGTCTGTATTGAATAAAGTAATAAATTAAAAGCAAATCCCTACAAAACAACATTAACTTATTAGAAAAAAAACGTAGCTGTGAAAATAAAAATAAACTATTTTGTATCTATATGAAGTAAAAAAAATAAGCATTAAAAAACAGAACACATTATATCTCATGCAGCTAATAACGATAATTTAATAATTAAAAGTCATTTTAGTTTTTCAAATTTAGAAAATTTCGTGCTATGAATCTGTAGTTTTTCAAGTTACTTCTATTTCTTTTTTTTCCTTTATAAATCAAATAAAGCACGAATTTATCCATTGATAAATAAAAAAATTGCTGCATAATAGGAGTTATGCAACCATGATACTGGTTTATACGATTTCAGTTAGATATATAAACTAATGAATACTAACATGGTGGCTTAAGCACTAATTATTGTCTGAAAATTCTGAAGGTTTCTGTTGGGATTGTGAATGTTTATTTTTGAGCAGTCATATACTGAGAAGATATAGTTATCCAATACTTTTTAGCTTTCAGTGTTTGTGTAACCAGGGTTAGTCAGTGATATAAACCTATATTGAGTGGCTCATTTAGAAAAGACCGTTTTGATGATACCAATAATAAAACAAATTAAGAAATAACTTAGAAGCCTGGTTTGTAACTATCTAGTACCAAAAGAAGTGTATACAATAATATAATTCAGCAAAAAATTAATGTATACACCTTGTTTGCACCACAAAGGCTAAAATGCATCCCCATTTTAAAATATGAAAGTGAATGAGTGACATACTACTCTAAATCCCATTTATTGTTCCCACATTAAGGTACATAAGCATGTGACAATGTCGAATTTTTGATAGAAGTAATAGATACTTTCTTTGCGCTCAGTCAATCTACACAGTGAGAGAAAATAACATGTTAGTGAAATGACATTTTGTCAACGCTTACGTATAATCTATTTGTCTTTTTTATTATATGTCCATTAAAAAATTGGATTGATTAGTTACCTTTCTAGATCTAATATATGCATGTAATCTTCAGCTTTGCTTTTATAAATTCCATCATTAATGCTGCAAATCTACAACTATCCAAATATTTTTATGAAACAAATAATGGTTTGAGACGATATGCAAAAGTAACATCGATAGTCCCAATATTTATTTAAAATGTGAATAGATTAAAGTTTGTAAATTACCATTGAAAACCACGGAGCCCTGGATAATGTTTTTTCGTCCTAAATTGGAACTTCTCAGCATTCCTCACCTGCTTCAGGTTGGTGACTGTCTTATCCACTGCATCACTAGTACAACATTTAATGATACCCTTCAAACATCAATCTGTGGCGAATTCAATCAACTTAAACTTACTACCAATCTCTTCATGCTATCTCAATTCAATCAAAGTATGATTAGTCACTTTTTATAAAAACCAGCTAACACTATAATAAACTGTAATCTAGACCCAAGTAGCTTAGTGTATCTATATTGTGAAGCTAGATAATATCAGAAAGTGACAAATTATTGGACTATGTGGCAGACATTTGTGTTTTTCATTTGACACATCGTTTTGTTTCTTTTTTAATGCCTTTTTATATTAAACAGTAACGTTTTTGAACAAATTCAGTATCATTCAATTGAATTGTGGAAGTTCAACATGTTTTCAATGGTTGTTGAATTCAATAAAAAACCAATTGTTCCTGTGCCATTGTCAGCAGTTCAAGCATTTATAGAACTTATTTTACATTGTATCAGAATGTCAAAAGTAAACAAAAGGAATGTAAAAAGTATGTTGTTGACTTTTAAAAAAATTACATGCAAAACTCTATTATCGTTTTTTCTTAATTTAACGATCAATTTAATAATTATTGCATTTCATAATCAATAAAAGCATTAAATATTACTATGTACTTTGTAAGTAGTAAAATATATCATACAAGAGATTCAATAACTTGGAATACATTTGTAATGATAGTCTACTTAAACGTTTTGGTAGCTTATTTTTCAACAGTGTATATATTGCAACTATCCTATATGTTACAGATAAGTTCGTACCTAATAATTAAGAATGCTAACTTTATTTAGAATAAATGTCAACTTTATTTACACACCACAATAACTGTTGTATAGATTGTCGTGATACAAAAACAATGGATATGTTGGCATTGTTTATTTCTTGGTTGTTTTAAGAAAAAAAACGAGTGACGATTATATCGAAATTCAGGTATCTTATTTATGATGGTAGCAACCAAAATGAGACATCGACTTCTTTAAGGATATTGCCCGACCGTACTGATACCTTGACGTGGTGGTCTGGCTTGCCTATCGTGATGACTCAATCAGGCTATACTGGCTGGAACAATCGTTCCTCTAGATCCTACCATGCTAGGCAGGTCGGTTGAAGAGCGGTGAGACCAAAAGCAGCAAATAAAAGGTCTGAAGACGAAGTCGTACTGCCGGCTGTACAGAGATGTGACGGCAGTAAGGTGTTTCTCGTGATCTCCAGATACGAGAAAATCAGGCTGGTTTCAGACCTGGTCGCGGTTGTATACACCAGATATTCACCGTTCGTCAGACCTTAGAACAAGCTTTAGCCAATCTAACGCGAGGCAAAGCAGCGGGTCCAGACGGATTATCCCCAGAGGTGTTTAAGGATGGTGGTCTCGCAATGACAACCAGGCTAACTGATATTTTGACTAAGGTTTGGGAACTTGACATAATTCCGTCTGACTGGTGTCGATCGTTAATCGTCCCAGTATATAAGAAAGGGTCAAAATCATCCTGCGATAACCATAGAGGAATTAGTTTGACTAATAGAGTGTATAAAATACTAGCTTCTATAATTATCAGACGCTTAACTGCAACTAGTGATCCCCAAATACGAGAAAATCAGGCTGGTTTCAGACCTGGTCGCGGTTGTATAGACCAGATATTCACAGTTCGTCAGATCTTAGAACACAGACATACTTTCCGGCGGCCGACAATAGTGGTTTTCCTTGGCTTGAAAGCAGCATTTAACTCTGTAGACCGTGAAGTTCTATGGCAGTGTCTTTCATTGAAAGGCGTGCCCCAAAAATACATAAAATTTGTTAAGGCTCTTTACTCAAACACTATTAGTCGTGTCAGAGCATATGGCGAACTGTCATCTGAACTTGTAACTTCAAGTGGTGTCCGTCAAGGCAGCCCACTTTCCCCATTTTTGTTTAATTTGATAGTTGACATACTGTTAGAAATTACACTTTCATCGTCTGACTTTACAGGAATTGATCGCCTACCAGGAGATCCACTTATTGACTTGTGGTGTTAGTAAAATGAGGGCAGTTATCACTCCTAGTTGTTCACACAGTAGAAAGTACTGCTTCTTGATGCATCTATGAAGCGGATTAGTTTAAGGTTGATATTCAAAACTTGTAAACGTAGCTGGTGTGTCTTAGGGACAACTGCTTGAGGCCGGTCACAAGAAAACTTTTAGGGAGAGACTTAAGTTGTAGATCTGTACCTTTTCGGGCCTTACTGTCCGAACCAGAAATCCATGATGCATGGTAAGGTTAACATTTTAAGGATCGACCTTTTTTAACCCTACACTTCCTTCGTGGAAATGCAACGTCGTTGTTATGGTTGTTGTCTGAAGGAAATATCTTATCTCTGTAAAGTTGACTGAGCCCTCAAATCATACGCGTGCTGCTTTTAGTCTCACTGCTTTTTAACCGACCTACCTGGAATATTAGGATCTTCAGAAACAATTGTTTTAGCCAGCAAAGCTTGGTTCGTCACGGTAGGCAAGCCCAATCACTACGTGAAGGTTGCAGCAACAGTCTAGCCTTACATGAACATCAGAACTCATAACATAGTGGATGCAGCCAGCTCGCGAGTCCGAAATAAAACAAAACTTGTGCCCCAGATTTTTCATGCTAATTAAAATCCCACTTTGAATTATATATTATTTTTTTAATGGCAAACTATATGTATCGAATTGAAGTATGGTAGGTTATTCCACAATTAGTTTTCAGAATTCGTTAATGCTAAAAGTTCTCATGATTTAAATTAAAACAACACATGGTAGCGAGCATTATTGTTTTTAACTAGATCTTTTTTTTTCTACCTTAATATGCAATAATAGTTATATGCAAATATTAAAATATCATGCCGATTAAGGCAATATATGAGTTAATAGTGATAATGAAATAGACGGATTACATTAATTTCTTAATATTAAAAATGAATATTCCGTATGTTGGTAATATGTTGCGCAATCCGAATCAGTGCCTAATACAGACATAAATGAATAAAGTTAGAAATACAGATCACTGTATTTTCACTCAGTGTTCCTCAGGTTAGGCGTTTATTGTTAAGCCTAGAGGTATTTAAGTTTAGATCTCTGGTAGAGTTATAGATGTGCAACGCTGAGAAATATCTTACGTAAGCGGTATTGACTTCTAGTGATTCTTAGTTCTCATCAGTTGTCCAATTTCATTTGGCGATTATTACAGTAACTAAAATTGAATAGTTATTAAAAAACTTAATTGTGGTAAGGATTTATAGTATCAAATACTCCATTAATTATTTTATTATGATGACATAAAAAAGATACATCAATCTCAGAAGCCAGGTAAAGACGCGCAGCGCCTTGCTTTGATATTCTAGTGATAAGATTCTGCAACGTTATACCTATTCCCGATGATTCGAACTTGAAAAGATTTTGAATATTAGGTGGCAATTAAACAACATACTTTACCGAGTAAAAGCGAATGTAACATTTTTTTATTTCTTGATGAACTTAAGTTTGAAATAATGAATCTTAGTGCCACTAAAAGTGACTTTAAAAGTTTCATTATTTTATCATATAACAAAAAGCGCCAGTCACAAAACTTAACCGTTGTTCAACCACGTGTGTAAACAGTTTGTACCTACAATGACTGATCACTGAGTAGTGACCATTGTCATATTTGTTTACTCTTCACTACCGGCTGAATTTTATTGATCGAGTTGGATATGCTTATTAATCTAAGTGACCCAGGAATTGAGTTCACTGTATCTTGATATTCGATGATTGAATATAGCTTGCAGTATCATCCCCATCAAGAACGTATGTACATCATATTGATAAATGCCAACTATCACGAATGCTGAACCAAGCTGGATTTCCACCTGGCTATTTGTAACTATAGTTATTTTAGGATGCCTACTTAAAATCCTACTTTCATGTAAACCTAATTTATTTTATCGAGTTTCAGTAGCTAAAGAAAAGCTTAAGCTAACTATACAAACAAAAGTCTAGATATCATATTTCGAAAGTATTTAGAATACCACACAACTTATGTCTAAACCTACTCATAAAACTTAGAAGGAAGTACTGTAGAGGATTCCGGAAGTCTATTAATTACAGTACTAAATGGTTTTGACCTTAAGTATAGTGTCTGAAAAACTGACGTATTCATCGAGCTGTAAGATAACTGATTATATATATGTATATACTGGAGTTTGAGTTCACCTGTTATTGTTATTATGTACTCGATGTGATCGGTCTTTATTGAATAATATGAATTCTAAAAGATTTTTCTGGAAATAAAATACTTGACTCTAGTGTCGTCGTCAAGTGAACGTAAAATCACTTAAAACTGCATACACTAAAAAGGCGATTCGCTTAAGACGTATATAAAATAACAAAGAATATTCAAATTGAGTTCTTAATTTTAACAAACGAGGAAAATTAAACTATTATGTGCATACGACTTCATACCATTTTAGCAAGTTAGAGACTATTTGGATTCAGTAGGTTGGTAGATATTTAAAAAAAGACCTTAATTGAATGGGATTATATTAGATTACTAATATCAGCAGTGACAATGGAATGTAAGTACATCTAACTGAAGCATGCAAAACATGAAAAAGGTATCTTATGGATTACACTTCTAGCCCTAATCCAACTACATCATTATTTACTAAATTTAAGTTTTAAAAAAATAATAAAACATTCAGATATTTTTATAAAATTGCCTTGAAAATTCCACACTCAATATTTTTTTTATCTTCAATAGATTATCGTTTTGCTGCTTCTGCAAATTTACAACCTCTCGTTGAGAATGAAGCAGAAAATGAAAAAGATGACGGAGCTAAACTATTTAAATTCACAGAACGTAATAACCAACGTCCTAGATTAGGTTCTATGATATCATTTTCACAGTTGTCACCAAGACCTTCAGAATCTAGTATAATAGATACAGCAATACCTGAAAGTTTACAGCATAACTTAGAACATGGAGGTGAAGATAATGAAGATGCTTTACGCAGAGTTAGGGTGTTAGAAGCAAACTGTAAAAGGAATTTTTTGAGAAAAAAGAAACTTGATCGTGGTAAAACTATTGAAGCTGGTATAGGTCAACTTAAAGATCGGTGAGCTGTTTACTGTGTATTGATTTATGGCTTTTACTTCCATTTTTCCTCCATCTATATAGACCAGTTTAGACATACTTGCTAGAGTGGAAATCATTTCACATTCCCAAGATTGTAGGTCCACTAGTTTTAAAACTAAAAGCAAGTACTATTTTACTCCATACTCCATAGTAATATATAGTTCCAACATAAAGTCGTACAGTCAACAGAGCTAAGATATTAAGATTGTGCGTCATTTTCCTTCAATAAACAACATTTCCAGGTTCAATGCTTCTCCAGTTGTCTGATTAGAAACTAGAAGATATTCATATAGTATATAATAAAATAATGATAACAGGTATACGAAATAAAGCAAAATAAAGGTTGATAAACGCTTTACTGAAGAAGTTATTGATTGCCTAGACTCATTTGCCCAGTCGATCATTCGATGGTATTTCAACTGCATAGTATTCAGTGCACGTCATAGTATGAATATCAGCTTCAACTAGTCTGGTGATTTCTAAAAAGAAAGCAATTTCTTCTTCATACTTCACTGTAGGTCACATAACAAATATTCTGTAACTAATGACATAACACCTAGATACAGTTCATAGTATCAACAACGGACGTTACCTATCTTTTAAATTACATTAAACTATTTATTTACAAAATCAAGCGGGGAATATGTTTTGTTTCTATCTTTTTCATTATATTCTGTATTCTGTAATAACTCTTAAGTTTTAGTATACAATATATCCATACAGTTACGAAGGTACTAGATAACAATTTGCCTACTTAAGTTACTGAACTTACTTTATTTTTCATGACATAATAATCATGGTACGTGTTTTATTTTATTGAATAAATTAGTCTCGAAGAAATATATAGCAATTTAATTAATGTCGGAGAAAAAGTTGAATCATTAACAAGGGATATTGAATTTTTCAATGCAGGTAGTTTATGTCTGGTTGTTCAACTTCATAGTTTTATTACTTAATACAAAACGATATGATTTGTTAAAACAATGCAGCTATTTTGAAGATGTTGTATTTTATAATCTGAATGGTTTGACTGTGAAGCCTTCCTCGACCTATAAGCTTACGTTATGATTAAATGCTTTTCAGTAAGATGTATAGTTACGTTAGGTGTTGTTAGTGTTTTTAAACCTGGTAGGTATCAGAAAATTAACTCAAATACAACATGGTCTGTAGGTCTTATTATTAAACAGAAGGTATATTAACGGTGTTAATTGTGCCATCACTTGTTTATATAAACCTAACACAGTCTGTTCACCTCTAAATATTACTGAAGAGAAAGTAAACCCAGTTACTACAGACTTTTTAAAATTATACTTGCTCCTTATACACAACTATTAGTGAAAAAAATTGTTAAAATCATATTTCTGTTTCCTTGTCTTAATGTAAATGTATGTCCTAGTATAAGACTCCATAGTATTTCACTTCTACAAATGATCAGGGATCAAATTAATGACACACAGGCCTCATAGTGAACGCTTAATAATCTGAATCACTAGATCGGTCTCCAAAGGCACAATATCAACTTGTGACATAACTGATAATTTTCAGTAGTAACCATCGTTTCACTCTATAGATATCTGAAATCTATCAGTCTCGTATCACTGCAACAATAAGAACAGCCTGAAATGAGTCATAGGTAAGTCAACATTTAAGGTTTCATCACAGATTGATGTTGGTAGGAAACCATTGATAACCATAGAGCACTAGACATCCGTTTCGTTCCAGTATGGGACTCCTTAACAGTCAGCACCCTAGATGGTCATCGCGCTTTGTCACAAATTAATGGAAGTGGGATTTTTATCTGTGGATGCCTATCCAGCGGTAAAGATTTTTAATCATTTGCCAGTCTATGTTCCGGGTGCTGAATCTAGGGTACGCGCTGATGTCAAGTTTAGTACTAGGACAAAACAACTGTCCAGTGCTCCTTGGTTTATAGCGGTGCCCTGCTAATATCAATCTGTGACAAATTCGATCACATGAAGCTGAATATCAATCCCCACGAACAACCCTTGTTCACTTACAGTTTCACTTAGAGGAAAGTAGATATTGTGGATTTCAGACGAACCAATTGTGAGAAAGTTATCGCTAATAGTGGTTGTAACGATATATGGCAAATCGGTTCATGTAGAAATCTTACTAATGAATACCAGTCAGCTCAGCAGTATTGATGGTAAAGGATTGACAAGGACACCTGATGGTCATTGATGTGATCAGTGGCGAGGTTGTATGTTCATACTTATTATGTATCCTATACTAGTAAGAAATAGCTATCCAGTAGTTGCTGATGTTCAGTCATGAATCAAACTGGAATCAGTATGTGAATAATAAAACAGCGTATTATAATTTCAATGAAAAAGATTTTGTGTGACTGATGCGAACTGTAAATTGAACAAAATCTCTTCAAAAATGGTTTGAATTTATTTGTAATCAGTCAGTTATTCATTTCTTAAGAATTTATTAATAATCGTTCCTAGCTAATGAAATCAAAAGTACTGAAAGATCAAATGAATCCACTAGAAAAAATGTACCACTAATAACAGATTCTCAGGAACCACATTCCGTGAGTTTGTAACAAGATTTAGTAATATAATTTTCTGGTGTAATCCAACTATGATTTTTTTTTGAGTTAAATGCAACCCTAATAAGGATTATTTAACTTTGTGTAAAAATATGAATTGACATCTTGACGTTTATTTTTGTTTACCTGACTGGAGTGATACATGGATTTCAGATTATTTAAATTTTAGTAGCTATGCATAATCAGCTACAAGAGGGCGTTGATCAAGACACTAATTCACAGGACAAAAGTTCTAACAAATAAGAAGTAGTAACAAATGTGAGAAAGTGTTCAAGTAATAAAGAGTATCTGCAAAGATCTGTTAATGAATATGGCACAACCAAAACATAAAAAAGCAGAAAGAACCTACTATTGTAGTAAGGAACTTATTTTCATGGAACTTCGAATTAAAGTTAATGACACTGTAGGAATAATCAAATAAAAACTTACGGCTATATTAGCCGGAACATACCCTAAAACTAAGCCATTCTTTAACACAATCGTAGACTGGTGGATCGATCCATACTACTGAAAACAAAAATGTGGCCTGAATTCCTCAAAATCGTAGATTAAATGGAATGGGGACCTTAAGTAGTGCCATTTCAGAACACCTCTACATGATGACGCACTTAATTTATATCTTTCAACTTGACTTTTATGCAATCGAGTTAAACTTTTGTAAAATTTTCAGCAGTAGCATGCTAAAGTATAAAACCATTTGTCTGTTTTAAAATGATTAATGATAAATTTCACTCTTCCATGGTTGCACCATATGATTTTTCAAACTATTTACTAATTTCGTTTGAATTGTCTCCAAATTCTTTCATCTTTACGTGTTTATATTCTAAAAATGATTGATTCCAGCTCACGTTATTCATGGTCACTATTAGTTTGTATTCGGTATTTTCCTTGCGCAACCAACTAAAGTCTTTGACTCTATGATTGATGATCCTTTTTTGTTCTAGAATTTTCGCCTGCTCTTTAAATTGAATTGCAATAGTTGTTAGTCAGTTCTATCAATTTTATTTCAATCCATCGTGATAATGTTGCATCATCATTATCACCAAAGTCGAAATACAAGGAAACTAAATCTTTATGAACACTAATAACATTAGATTTTTTTCTGTCACAGTTTTTCTGTTCTAATCAATGAGTTTTATTTAAATGGTTGTCGCTTCATAGGCAATAATTATACAATTTGTATCTGGTTTTTTCGGGAGTACAGATCTTTTATAATTTGTAAAAGAATACTTTCGACAGTGATTTCGTAAGGGGGCGGGAAGTAGGATAAAACCTAATGAATTTCATATAAAATCCATTCAATTTATTCTTTCAACAAATCATGCGTTTTATTGATTTATATATTATCCATTGGATGATAATATTGATAAAGTTAAACATGTTGTTTTTTTAATGTTCCATGGAAGATTAGATATTTCTATACTTATCACCAAAAATTTAAATTAGTGGTTTCATACTGCTGATTATTACGCACGAAGAACATGTCATCAACACATCTGCAATAGTGACTCCTTTCTTCAGTTGATCATTATAAGCTATATATCTTTAATTTTGACCGTAATAATGTCTGAGTGGATGGGACTTGATGGACTGATTATTGTGAGACGAGAAGTTTGCCTTTTAGTACTACCAAACTAGAGAAGAATATCCTCACTACTCATAGATATCAACCGTAAAAAATCTATCACCGATTGAGGAAATATATAATAATGTTGGCAGATTGTATCTACGGTTTTAAGATGGGCTACATTATGAAGTATGGATGTTGCATCCAAAATATATAGTGACTTCCCAGAGATGTTTATATAGCTTAGTGTCACAGAAAATAATGAGTAATCATTTTGAAAAATGTGACAAATTCTTACATAACAAGCCTAAGCTTTCTTGCTATCTAGTGGTGTAATTTACGATAACGCGCTTATATTTGAAACATTAAATATAAAATGATATGACTAAACATCACGAATGATTTGACGATATAGTTACTGTACTTTCTTAAATGATTAATCAATGAAGACCTGTATGTCCGCACATTATATAATGGCCGTTACCACTACATATTAAAGTTTAGTTGTCATTTAGTGTTTCATTTCAACCTCAGAAGTTTGTTATATTCTTGATTTTTTTTCAATACATTAATCGATGCTACAACAAGAGGTTCGGGACAGATATTTGAGAATAACTTCGAATGCTTGAAATGAAGTTTTTATAGCAATATTTAGCTCTCACTTATTACGGAAAGTATGAGATAAGGCACAACTAATGTCACTGAAATTATTATGAATAACACGTATAATTGTACATATTAGTTTGCCAAACAATTACGTAGTGATTACTTCATATACTTTACCATAGTTATTTCTTAGATGATTGTATTCTGTACGTATTTTTTTCTTCCAGGAAAAACTAGCAGCACCAACGAATGATGAAACATCAAAACAACAACCCACAGAAATAAGTAAATTAAGTCCTGTAGAATATCCTGAAATTAGTAGTGAATCTGAAATTGAATATGCATTGGATGTATCAGAACCACCAATAGATGTTCTTCCAATTTTCGATCAATTCGAAAAATCACATCAAACGAAACCTTTACAAAATATTTTATTAAATTTATAATATAACATAAGTAACAATGATAGATTTCATGATAAATTCTTTTAAATTGAATATTTACTGCAAATTTCTAACAATTATAATAGACAAGAATGATGTGTATAAAGCTTCATTTAGCTGTTAATGTATACTTTGTTAAATGTCATTTAACAAAGGTTTATCATTGAGATTACTACAACATTTTATACTAATACATAATGATGTTTCTTTTTTTAAATATAATGTTAATTGTAAATTTGATTGTTTTAAATATATATTCTCGTTATATTGTACGAATTTTAAAGTATGCTGAGCATATACTACTTTCAAATGTATTCGGTATACTTTTATTATGATTGAAATGCAAATGTATATCAACTTCATAGTTAAAAAAAGGGTTGTTTGATTTGGATTGTGACTAGCAAGCGGGATCTAGAACGCTGCTTATGTTCTATTTGGGACATACACAATGACGATATTCATACTGGGACTCAAATTCAGCTTATTTTGTGACAAGAGCTGCCTCGTTGACCACCAGGCTACTGAGTCCAGACAGCCTTACTCTTACGACGAGTATGTGTATATAAATAGAATGTACTTGGATCTATTTATCATGGACTGAAATACATTCTAAAAATATCTACTAATTATACTCACATACCCGTTGTTCAGGTGGGGCTATCTGAGCTCACTAGCCTGGTGATGAATGCGGTGGCATTCATACTTCTTAATGTTTCTTTTTAGTTAAACAAAATTGTATATATTGCCTTCACAGTTGCTACATGAACACTTGACCCGACTTTTAATTTATTCCATGGGTTCGATATTTCACTTTGGACGGAATAATTTAACAATTAAAAAAAATTTACTTTTAACAAACATCTAAAATATTTCTACCATAATTGGGTGTTTATTTAAATCTTTTACAGAACATTGAACATTGAACTTTATATGCTTTTGGATTAATAACACATCGACATATAAGAATAAACAAAACACATTGAACGATTAATTATATGAGAGAAGTTCTAATGAGGTGAAGCATAAAAGCAATTAAATTTTATGATATTAATTGTGTATTTAAAAATAACTCTTGTTAAACATTTTAAATTTACTTCCATTACAATATAGTTTACTAAAATATAACTGAATGAATATCTCATAAAATAAATCAGTGACTACTTAAATAAATTAAAAAAGTAATATACATATATTTAAAATATTTTAAGTTTTTTTCTCTTTCTCATTATAGGTTTAGTTGAGATTAGATAAGAAAAGATTTAATGATATATATATATGTATATATATATGCATTTGTTATGAATGATTCGATTAATGTAATTCATTAATTGAATATTGAACAAATCAAATCAATATATGCATATATAGTGAATATTCCATTATAAATAAAACTTTATTTAAGTAGACTACAATATCTTTATATAGAAAAAGTTATTTGTGCTAATAACACATATGAATAACAAGAAATGGAATGCTTGACAAATGAATAATGCAAGTAATAATGTTAAGTAATATTTATGGTAAGTTTAAGTTGAATATGATGTAACATTCAAGTGAATCTTGAAGCTTAACTAATTTCAGTTTTATTCAGTATTAGATGTTTAAAATAATCGATTACAGGAGAATTTGTTTGAACATAATATAAATCCGACAAGCACGGAATCGAGACAAACCTCGGAAGTAAGTAACCTACAATTTGAATTTAAACACGCATTGATTATGCATGCTACACGGAAAAGCACAATATGTAAAACCTTATGTCAATGGTTACCATAGGCTGCTATAAATGTGCATCGTCGTAGTTGTAAATTCATCTTCAAATGATTTTATGAATTTGGACATACTTGTTGTATTCGGTATATAGATACGAATAACAGTAAAGGTGTTTATGGTATTTTGTTAATATGCTTTCGAAACCGTTGATTCAAGAGGAAGTTATCATAGGTGAGGCTATAAAACACGTAGTGTGTAACAGACAAATAATGAATGCCACTTTAACCTTGTTTTTCAAGTTGATTGGTACTAGATATTCTGGCCCAACCACATTGATTCGAAGCAACGAAGCGTGAATGGACTTTTCTATGTCATGATAATGGTTAATATTCCCTCATCACTAATATATATATATGTTGATCTTTTGTTTCTGATGAAGTTATTTTCCATAAACTTTATGTCGTTTTCAGCTGATAAATATTGCAATATGATGCAGTCATTTTGGTGCTAAGGATGGGTATGGGAATTAAAGTTACCTTGTGGAAACAGCAGATATAGATTTCACACTAAGTACTATATCCATGGATTGGCCATTGAAGAAAACAACCTTGGAGATTCTTTCCACCGCATCAATAATTCACTGACTTGCAAATTATAACATAACAGCTAGATGCTCTCAACGAACTAACTTTCCTGGTTTCGTCTCAAAAAGCCAAAAATAGACAAGTCTACACCTGTTATTATTACTCGGAAACATACTATTATGTAGATAGCGTTTCTGGCATCAACAAACAATAGAATAATGATTCACGTGTCATTCAAACCTGGGACATTAAAATGCTAGAATAAAAAACCTAATCATTATTCAAAAACAGTATGGGGTTCAGTGAAGGTTAGTACACCGTTAATAGAAATATAGAAACCAAATAATCAAGCAATAAAGTTTCTTGATAAACCTTTAAACACTATTTCCCTTGTAGAATCCAAATTAAGTCAGTTTGGATTGAAGAATAACTGTCGAGGTTGGTTTAGATACGCGTACTCTTGCCCCGTAGAAATTCAGAACAAATGATTGGGTGAGAAACGGTTCTATGTAAAATTATTTATACAAAGTACATTATTACTTAAACAAATGTCACCACCAGTTATTCAACCCAAATTTATCCCAAAGATTGGAATAATCAATTCAGTTTTAAGAAATAAACAAGAAGGTTATTCTATCCTTACGAGATAGATCAAGTATTGCTTGTCCAGAGAGTAAGGTCTAAATCTATAGAAATATCAATAACAAAGTGTCAAAGGTTACTTGTTACAACAAAATAATACAAGTTTTGGAAGTGTGCGTCAATCCACAATCAAAAAATGCACAAACCCAGTCAATTCAAGCAATACGTTACAGAGGAAGAACGAACCAATATGGCAGCCGCCAATCCAAAGTCCAGTAAAACAAAATATATAGAATCCATGGAAATAATAGAAATCCGGTAGAAACTCAAGGGAAAAACAACCATTACAATGAAAATAAATAGCAACTAACTCGAAAAAGTCATTAAAATGCATAGCCAAGTGGAATAAGAGGAATAAATGTACTTTTAAACACAAAACAACGAAATACAATGGGGAAAATGCTACTTGGAGGGATTTTCACACAGAATCATCAAAAAGGATCTTACACCCCTAGAAATATAGTTTCTCAGATTAATCACTTCACTTTTTTTTCCCTTTGACATCACTAAGCCAGTCAACATTGAAACATTTCAGTAGCAAGCGATTCTGCTAAAAAATCGAGCGCGCTGTGGGTTCAACACTAGAATCACTTGGAAACTAACAAATATTCTATTCATTAAAAGTCGATTATATTGCTCAGTATTAAAGGTAAATAAGCCAACATACTATTATCATTGCCATTTGAAATCCTTCAATGTAATAAGCATACAGTCAAGATCCAGTCTTCTAAATATTTTTTCTACAGCTCTTTCTATCAAGCGTTTGAAATCTGAAGTCAACGTGCATTAGGAGTCTGTTGTAAGCATTTCTTTATCTTGGTAACACTACCTCGATTCTATACATCTATAATATGTATAATTATGAAGCATTTTTCATCAACTCTTCTGTGTCGCTACATCATTACGTCATTTTATCCTGACTTTAACAATTTATATTATTGACTAATTGAAGTTTACTTACTTGGTTTAATTTTTACCTTAATATTAATATTTGTTGATTTCCGAGTTGTCTATTTCTCGTCTTTTGTTACTAACAAGCTTTTCAGAACGTTCTTTTACATATGCTTATTCCATTGTAGTGTTTTATTCTGTCACAAATCTTTACTCAATCCTCTATCACATCATGTAAATGTCAAGTGTTATCAATAATTTACAAATACCTTTCCTTTTGTAAATATGTCAACACCACCTTATAATTTTGATAATGAAATATTATCGGCTGTAAGCAACTGAAGAGAATCATACAAAATATGATGGATTAATCTTATTTTGTTCGACCGTTCGTTTTTACTCTTTTTCAAATTAATAAAGGAAACTTGTCACATGTAATTTCTCAAAACAAGTAGAATTATTGATTTAATTTTTTTTCAGTTATAGCTTCATGTTATAGTTTCTTCCACAGTGTGGGCAACCGGGAAGTGATAACCGCCCTCATACTTCCAATAGCACTTGAGTTCACCTGATGATGATGATGTTATAGTTTCCGTCATTTAACATCAATTTTTGATGAATCTAATCAACTAAACTAAATGTTAATCTCCACAAAAACCACCTTTATTCAATCATACTAGTCAACTTATTAGTGATTAGCTACAGGATGTTCTTTAAATCCAAATGCGCAGTCGTGACTGGTAAAGTACAGACTTATTGAGATTGAGACATTTATCACTGATGACAATAGATGATCATCTTACTGAGCCATAAATTGTCAGAAGTTGGTATCCTATCAATGGATGCCGACCTAGTGGTAAAGAGGGTTAAGTGTTTCCAACCTGAAGACCCTAGACT
This sequence comes from Schistosoma mekongi, assembly GCA_034768735.1. Taxonomy (NCBI): domain Eukaryota; kingdom Metazoa; phylum Platyhelminthes; class Trematoda; order Strigeidida; family Schistosomatidae; genus Schistosoma; species Schistosoma mekongi. Next base: position 34,505,353 of record CM068307.1, on the reverse strand, counting down.
CGATTCTTCTGGTGGAATCAAGGGTGTGCACTGCTATGGAGGCTCGTTCTAAGAATTATAAGCCGTTCAGTGCCCTCCCCTAGTTTTCACTGGTACCTTTCTAACATCAATATGTAATGAGACCAATCAACTAAACATAATACTAATCTTTACATAAACAATTCTATCATAAAATATTTTGTTTTCATCCCCCCTCCCTCCTCACCCTCTATCTTAACTATGTCAATCTAACACGAATGAGTAGGAGGTAATAAGTAGTTTTTTCAAGGAAACTAAATGTTTTTTAAAGCAAACAGACTTTTTTAATATTTAGAATAGCTAACACAACTAATAAAATGATCATTTTCTATTTACAAAAAAAGAAATTCAATAGAGAAACAAAAATAATGATTCAGTTAGTATATATTATATGACTTTCAAATGTTATTTAAATAAATTACAGAATCAATTGGAAATACTTTTGCCAATTACATCCTATTTACTTTGTTTTGTTTTAATTTTTTTTTAAAGTATAATTTTATCTAAAAGTTTCTTAAATTAGTAAATGTACAAAATGATTATCAAGTAGAGAATCATTAATAATTACATATTACAAGCATTACAGTTGTATTCTATCATCATAGATGACTTGAAATTTCATTTAAAAAAAGCAAATCAGATAAGTTCAATTTACAATACTTAGTAATTGTTCAATGTAGTGAATTAAATAAATCTAGTTAAGTTGTATGTAGATAACATTAATGATTTGATGTGAGTAAACAATGATAACAACTTTGTATAGAATATTTAATTAATTAAAGTTAAAATATACAATTGAATTGTACAATATTCAGTAGTATTTTGTATTATATCATTTACATACTTTTGAATGTTTGTGTCAACTTTATATCATAGATTGATTCTGGATTGTTTTACTTGATAAGGTGTTAAGTAATTTTATAGTGTAATTAAAGCATTTAATTCATTTACTGTATATTCATATACCTTGATAAACAATTCAAAGTTATTTCTATCTTGTATGTCAGTGTTATATTGGGCGATTAAACAAGAATAGCTAAATTCTAGAAGTTTGTTTTAATAGACTATTTCAATTATTTTAATTATATGTAATGTAAACATTTTATTTCTATCATTGTTGTTTTATTTGTCGTATCCTACCATTTAGCAATATTTATTGTTAGTACATCAGCTCCCATTTATGAACTACAGTTAATTAGTTGTGTACAAGTGACCTCAATTCACTACTACTGTCTTCTTCGTTTTATATTAATGTAAATTCTCTAACTGGCTGTGTGGTCTGGTTTGTGTATATATATTCGACTGCTTGAAATAAAATATGGTTCGTTTAGTTGATTCATCGGTTTGTGTTCCTTCTTTTTCCGGCCTGGGATTAAGTGGGTATCCGGCAGACATATATAGACATACTAAGCACTCTAATAGTGGCTTGTTATTGTAACCTCATGTGCACATACATATCAATTAATTGGTTGTACGCATCTTTCATAGCAGTTTTAGCCGTCATAACAATCATCCGATGAATGAAGTATTCCTACTGTTTGCAGCTAACATATTTCTGAATTATTAGACATTACATGAAACACACTATTAGTGATGAACGTCATGGTCTGATTATAAAAACTTATTGTCATTCTGAACAAGATTATTAATGCTTAACTAACGTTTGATTAAATGTTTTGTCTAAATCAGTTAACACTGACGATATTGTTTGTGATTAGTTATCGTCGTTGGTTTTATTATTTCCATTTATTATTTTATTTCTATTCATTTAAGCAATGACTATTTAGTCGACTGTCACTGAGTTTGTTTACATTAAAACGACAACAATGATTCCTCGGTATGACTTACATTATATATGAACTGTGTCATATAAAAACGATTAAACCTACACTAATTTTTTTCATTTTAAAGGAGGAAAACTAGTTTTACAAATTAGTTATGAACGTACATGTAATAACCCGAACAAACATTACATTCATATTGAATGATACCGAGAAGAAACCTGATTAATAGTTAGACATAAACTGTAGATCATCTAGTTACATGATTCATCCTTTAAAGCGTTAGGTACAACACTAAACAGTTAACCAAGTCGTTTAAATTAACGCTTATTGGCCATCTGTATTATGGATAAGTTTACCAAAATATTTTTATCGAAAACAATAGTTAATTAAACACCTTGGCGAAATAAAGCGATTAGTAACATAAGCTAATTCAAAGTTTTATCACAACATAACCTAATCTAATGACTATATCAACCTATATGAGAATCAAAGGGTTCTTCCTCTCCGTTACCTTTACAAATCCTAGAATTATGAATACATATAATTGTGAAGAAATAGCATTTAGAATATTTTAATTAGTTTTGACAATTTAGATTCAATGATTTATTTGTACCTAACATTAACAAAACTTATTCGAGTACATTTAATTAACTGTATGCTTGTACGGTTCACGTGAGAAACATTAATTCGAATTATAAAAATCATTAGTGCCTACTTCAAAACTACGATATTTGGAAATATACTTCAAGTACTGGAACAGTCTTCTTGGATTAACCTTATTTACATGATTTGATAAGCTGAACCTATTCCTATGTATCAATTGCATTTAGCTCAACCCAAGTCGTATACGCTCAGAAATACTTTGATAGTTTATAGTCCTTAGTTATCTTAAATAGATATAAAATGTGACATTTTTTTAAATAGACTAACATTTCATAAATAAAATAAATTCATATAACCTATATTTTAATAATGAAATAGGACAATATCTGAAAATTAGATTGAATGATTGAATGCCCTGTAGGTATTTTACTGTAGAAATAACTTTACTAAATTCAGTAAAACATAATCTATTTTAAATAAAACACATTAGATAGTAATCTAAAAATGTAGCTTAATGCGTGTTACATTGCAATTTTTGTAATGGAATTCAAATCTATTTTGTTTTCTAGTTTATATCATTAGATTGTCATTGTTTCACGTTTGTATCATTCTACATTTTGATTGATTGTTTACAATGTATATTTCCTTGAAGACTGTTTTTTTTGGCAAGTTCATTTTCGAAGCTGGTGCAGTCGTCAATATACACATTTTTCATAATAATTATAGTAATAATAATAATAATAAATAATATTTGTGAGTGAAGGCAACAGCAACAAAGGAAAAGTTATTCATTTAAATCTGAATCTGTAGCTTAATATTCATCATAATGTCATAGAAATTAGGTAAAGACTTATAAATGTGTAAAAGTCACGTAGTATGTTATGATGAAATAACTAAACGTTACTGGCAAACTTGTGAAAACCAATAAAAACCATGGTTCAAATTTCATGGTCACGTGCATTTCTGAAATGAAACTGTTTACATTGGATAGTTTGATTTTACATTGTACTGGCTATTGGCAAAAAAAAACTAGTCAGAACGAGAACTTTCTTCGGTGCCTGTAGAATAAATTTGGGACAAATATCTATTCTGGCTGTTTTATGGATGATATTACTATCTTTCACTCTGGTATCAACACTTTCAAACGTTAGAAAAGTTTCAGGAGTCTACCGGTGCCAACATTGCCAAGATACATGCTACAGTTATCGTTAGGAAGAATCGGCAAAATCATTGAAATTGTTGAAGCAGCATTAAGGGAAGATAATACAATAGTGTAAGATGCATGTAGTCAGAGTGGTAAGAGCTATTCACTTTAGTTTTAGGTCTAAATTCTACAAACACATATACTTGTTGAATAGATGTAAATAAATAGATAAATCTTTTTAACGTGACTTTAGATAAACATGAAATCATTTTGAATAGGTAGACTAAGCAAACTAAAATTTTATTGTCTTAAACCAGTAGATAATACAATAAGTTGAAACTGTGAAAATAAATCGTATGAAAATGAAAAATAATTGAATATTTTTTATAAAATATTATCATACTACTAATTATTGTATTCAACTCAGCTTCAATATATTTTAAACATACAGATTAACTAAACATGAAAACCTATTGTCTATTGAATAATGAACTATTATTAATGTTAATGCTAAAATTATTATTATTACTACTACTACTACTACTGAGTAAACTATTTTATGTTTAAAGGAAAAAAATCGGGATTTTTGTGAATATGATTTTAATAAAAGAAAGTTAAATTTCAAGAATTAGGTTAGTTGTATTCACGTCTATATTCAACAAATCTCTTCAGATTGCCAATTCATTTGCTTATTTCCCTCATCCTTATAAACAATCACATTCACAATGGTATATTGAATATATTAAACATTTTAGATGTGTTTTATAAAATAGTTATGAAACTAATAGTGGATACACGCAATGTAGTCATGAAAGTTTTCGCTGTTATTATGTTTTTCTTTTGAGTACGTATCAAATAAGTAAACGAATAATTAGAATGAATGTAAACATTAAAAGTGTTTATTGTATTTCAAACTATGAAAAAGTCTGTTACATTTCAATGAAAATAAGAAGAAACTTCTCAATTTCTTTGAATACTAATCTTTATTTCAATTATATTGTTCTGAAGTAGTTGTTAAGGTGATTGGGGAATTTCAAGCTTCACAACATGGATGAACTTTTGGGAAATGATATAATCATTAGAATTGAATCTTATCTAGTGCAACACAATTAACGACTAATAGCAAAAGGTCGAATTGACTAAAGTTAAAAATAAAAATTAATGAGTGTCACTTCAGCGGTATATATACAAAGTTATCGCAGAGAATGTCTAGGACTCCATATCCGGTGAAGTAGTGAATGAGTACTGCCACCACAGAGCTTAATAGTAGGACAAAACAGTTATCTGATTTTTTCTGCTTTTTAATGCTAATGAAAAACTTTAAACATACTCGTTTCAACATCCGATTCCGTCTAAGTTTTCTTCTGCAAATTTGAATATAAATGATAAAAGTTTGGTAAACTTTCAGTAAAAAATCGTTTATATTACTTAAACAAACTTCTATTGCAGCATTTAAACGCCACTTCTTACTTCATATAAAACAATAAATCACTGTAGGAATATGGAGAAAATGACATGAAGACAAGTTTTACCCGAACTATATGATATGTGTGTTATCATGATATATTGGATATATTCAAATTACACATTAACACGTTAAAAGATTTATATGTACAAAGTTTAGATTCAAATGGATGTTAGAAACGTAAGGACGTTATAGATAGTTCAGTGTAGTTCATTCTTAGCTAAAATCACGTAAACAATTGGATCATATTCTGTTCAACTTACTTTTTTTGTATGTGTATACATATATTCTAAAGATGCAGTAATCGTAACTTGCTTGTTAAGACGATTAAACATGTGCTGAAATGGGTACAAATACAAATGACTCAATATTGGCCGTTGGTAAACATCAATTTTTCACTTTGCTAAACGCATTATTGAAATGGGTTGTTGAATTGATTTTAAAGTTGCCTTTGCAGCCGTCTATAAAGATCACCCAGATTTATTAAGGCCTCAGTTACGCAAAACTGAGTTTTCTTGACAGATCCGAATCCAGACAACGTAACTTCACTGCACCAGACATTGCCGTTTAGATATTTGAGCCTTAGTTAACCCTCAAATGACCACAGTATGTACATTGATTGATAGCCAGGTAACAATTAATGCTACAATTATTTAGACACGTTTGCTTGACATGATTTTACATATGCCAAGAATTGTCAGCTCTTTCTTTCAATATTTCTGTCGAAATTTTTTGTGAATGCCACTAAATGTAAAAAAGATTGCATACCGATTATCTCTAACACACATAGAATACAATGTCAGCAGGACTAAACTGTAATGCCGCTATGTGGCGATCATCATCATTTCTGTTATAAAAAAGCTCAAACCTTCTCAGTTCTAACAGCAATTATTTCTGCCATTTGAAGATATCTAAGCCTCACCGTCTTTGGTAGACAACTATTAACGACTGGCTGGCGCTCAAATAATATCTTGGTTCAACTAAATGAGCAAGCAATGAGCTATTAACTGTCTTAACCATGTCTTTTCTTAGCCACGTTATATTATGTACCTAAAAGAAGAAATGTAAATTCCGATAACATCAGCCTATGTAACGTGCTCCACAAGAGCAGTTAAATTGATAAATGCAAAAGGAGATGGTCATTCTAGGTAAGTTGTCATTCAGTATCGATGCTACCACTGAGCACACTGAAAACATTAACTTGAGCATTTATGAATTGAGTGTTCTCTGAACTGTTTTGAATAAATTGTGGATTAGTATCTCATTGACAACATCACTTTTGATTTGTAACGTATGAACAACGATTTCTTACTAACTGTCCGGATAGTTTCTACTCAAACGTTCTTTGTAATATACTGATTAATAAACACTTTGAGATATCTATCTTCTTTAGGTGTTTCAAGCAAAATTACCATTTCTTTCTATAGAGTCAGTTGAACATATGGCTGTTATTCTATAGCTGTGTGATTTTATTAGATTTCACTTGTATCGATAATCTACGAAACCATACAAATATGCATATTATCTTGTCCATGCACTTTTCTCGTGTAAGTTCCCTCTTATTGGTCTACCAGCTATTTGATCTAGTAGAACATCTGTGTCTACCGTACCTGCATATTCTTCTTTCGTTGTGAACTCGATGTCTGAATGTACTTTATTAAAATGACAATGGATTTCTAATTGTGCAGTGTTATTTTTACAAGAACGAATTTATCATCCATATATCTATAGTAGAATGTGAACTCTTTAATAACATATATTAGTGGACTGTTTTCTATTCTGGATAGGAAATTGTCAACCTGAAGAGAAACCCATAGTACTCCACCCACCTGTCTATAGATTTCGCCGTGAAAAATAAAATTCACATTTGTGGTGCGCTTTAACGGTAATCGTTTCATGATGCCGATAGGGATAGCAGTTTTTATTCCATTATAATTAAGTTGTTCACATACATATTCAGCAGTCTCTATTTATGAATAATGATGCTACATCTCAAGATAACAATGTTTGTCTTTAGGTGTTCATATTCTTGATCTAGTCAATAAAGTGGAATACACCCTTAACAATATATTTTATAACCTGTTTATGAAGTGACTTTATAATATTCATGAGTCATTTTACATTATTATGATGAGGAGAATTGTGCATATCTAAAATTGGTTGTGATGGTACGTCTTGTTTGTGTTTGTTTGACAATCTACAGAGCCTCGGTAAATGAATACCGATTAGCTTAGTCGTTTCATATAAGTCTGAAGGGATTAACTGTCAGTTGTTGAGATTCTCTGAATATATTTAGTATGTTCATTCTTTATCTTATTACTTATATTTTTCTAATCATCTACTTTCTAGAATTTGTACTTTCTTAGGATCGTTATGATAATGCATATTACACTTTATTATATATAACCTATCTACTAAATAAACAAAGAAATGATCCTCCTATGCACTTAATTATACTAAACTTAGTAAGGATCGGTAACATTTTAAATACAGTCAGCTTAAATAATTGTAATCTAAATTGTCATATAAATCAACTATCTCATTTCTTTCTACATAAACATTGATTATAAATTTATCTTAGGTCACATTTGAACTGGCAATAATTTCAAATGTTACCATAAACCGAAAGAGTTCATTGAATATTCTACATTTTACAAAAAAAAGATAACAAAATCATAAAAAAAAGGTTAATCAAATTATTCAATAGGGGGGGGGTAATCTGATGAATAAAAAACAAAAACAAAAAAGGTTAATAGTAGTTCAATAAGAATGAAAAAAAAACATTAAACTAACAATTTATTTTCATTTTGTAACTATGAAAAATTTCTTTACTTTTTTTTGTTTATCATCGCGTGTTATAAATTTCTATTAAAAAAAACGTAGTTACTAACTTCCTGGTACAAAAATTTAACAAACACACACAAAAAAACATGAATTTACAAAAAAAAATAAAATAAACTAAAGAAATGACTTTAAATTACACGATAATGAAAATATAACAAACGTTTAATAACTTACAAATTCAATTTTGTATTGATATATGAATTGTAAACAGATTTACAGACTTAAGTGTTCTTTTTATACTGATTAAACGAGATTAACATAAAATTTATTACAATGACTTCAAAATACTACTTAATTAATGCCATCATTTTAGATAGAAACAAAAACATATGATTGTAATTGATTGTTGTGAAGACTGTTTAATGTTAATTTAATATCACAGATAGGTCTAAATTAGATAACTATTAACTGCTAGTAGGTAATGGACGTCTATTTTGCCCTAATATGGGGTTGTTTACCTGGTAAATGTTACCAGGAGTCGAACTGAAGATCTTCTACCTCCTCAGCTAACCTTTTATCATTAAACCAGTAAACCGGCTCTTAACAGTTAATATTTATAACTCTTATCCTTCGCCATCGATTGATAACTGCCCCACACCCAAAGAGTCCCATATTAGGACAAAACAGTTGCTTAGTGTTTCCTTATGGTCAATGATTGTCTAATGGAATCTAAATTTATAATATCAAATTAAAAATGTGTGAATTATTTGATAATTAATCAACTAGTGTTTCAACTATTTTAGCAGGTTATGACGTTAATTTATTTGTTTTAACGAATACATTTTTATCGCAATAGTTTAGTTAAAATAAATAGTAACAAATGATTGAGTTTCTGGTGTCATTAAATTGATACAATTTCTTATTGGAAAACAATATACTAATTGTTAATGTGTTAAACGGGAGGTTAAAACATAAGGAATATAAACATAGCATAAACAATTTGTTCAGTGGATAAGCAATCAAAATATGTATTCTAATACTTAAATAAAACAGATCTTCAATTTTACTTATTCTTGATGACTAACTACCCATAACACACATTTAATCTACAGAACATTACTGTGTATGTACTTTTTCCATTGGATTGATTCTGCATATTTTCATGTTGAATTATCATTTTCAGACATGAAAGTTTTTACTTTCTTAGTTTTAATATAGAAAAGCAATTTATTGTTACTATTCTAAGAGTACTGTTACCTGTAGGCAAATGGCCTCATTTATTTGATTATTTTTAAGGTGCAAATCATAGTCTACGTAGATCAGTGAAATTATTGCCTAAAATGCAACTGATAAGTTGTAGTAGCCTACCTTACAACCGAAGGCTATTGCAACTATTATTCACCTCAAAACGTTATTCTTTGACTTTGAGAAATTACATTAATTATTTAGTAGTATGTTAAATGTTTTCATAAATTTACAAAACTGTAAATATGAATCTACATTTAAATAGAGTAGCTAGCCAAAAATGAGTCATGAGTAATGCCTACATTCTATTAAAGAAATTAGAGTGGCTAATCGTAAAATAACCAAATTTGAAAATGTGTAGGCTTCAACTCACTTGATTTAAATGTAAGTCATTTATATGAATTTCAATATCATTAATTTATCTGGGCTAAGTAACTAATGATATATCAATTAAAGGTCATCATATCGGGGTATTAGGTGGTTTATAATCAATAGAGGTAAGTCAGTTGAAAAGCATTGGAGCTTTTGCCGCGAAATTTGTTGTACCTGGGCTCAATTTCCTGACGATATAGCAGATGGGAATTGTTAAGGAGTCCTATATTAAGACGAAAATTGCTGTCTAGTGTTAGTTCCTTGTTTTCAATAGTTGTGTGACCCGAGTCAATTTATGACGTCAAATTCATATTCAAAAATCTTCATAATACTTAATTACAAATTTACATGTTCGCAACGAGTTCCATTCCTCTCAAATTTGTGGCTTTACATTGTTAATGTACCACAATGAATTACGCTTGATAATGATTGTGTAACCATACGCCACATACACCATGATACTTTTTTTCAAAAAGTTAAACTGAGTTTACTTCATTCAATACGCAAACATTTTAATAATATATAAGGTAACATAATTAGTAAAATACGTCTTTGTAAATTATGTTACAAATTACCCATCTCACCTACAAGTTTTAAAAACAACATAACTACTGAATGGAATAGTTGGGAGTTAAGCTTATTACTGGCTAAACAACACTTCCATTTAGAATGCTAATATTTCTAACAAAATAATATTTAGTCACGATCAAATATATTTATAAATGGTAACTAATTTGTAACCTCATTTCAAGATAATAACTCTAAATAAAGTTGATATTACAAAAGAAGAAATTTTCTTCCCAACGATTTTATTCAAAAAGTTTGTACAGTTACATTAATATGAGGAAATAAATGCTATGAGTAGTGTATTGTAATTCAGTATGAATGCATTAAATAATTAAGGAGGAGAATCTGTATAAAATGGTTTCAATAATGAACTAGTTAGAGGATTTCTTAAGATTTCACTGAGGAGACAGCCCCACATTTAAATACGAAATCAATATGTTTACACTTACCTCTGTCTATTTAAAACTTGTAATATCTTTTATATTTAATTCAATAGATAATTTTATTCAGTAAACGATTCTTATCTAATGAATCCATTTTCATAGCTATACAACCGTCTATACATAGATTGATATGTTTGATGCAATATAGATCAATGTATATTTGTAAGCTTAATAAAGTGTTGGTTATTAGTGGGGTAAAATCTAACCCCATAATTGTAAAATACACAAATATGCAATGATCAAAGGGAATGGATGACAAATATCTGGTCATTAAAGTTAACTGAGGAACTGTGCGTCATGAAGTTAAAATAAAAAGGATATGTGAATGATAATCGATATTTCGAGGTATAGATGTATGAGAAACAGATTCGGTGATATTCGTATGTATTTTCTGAGCAACTGAAGGAAGCGATCTTGGAACCAGAGGTGAAAAGTCTACAAGGTAGAAAAGCAGACAAAACGACCATGAGGAAATGCCTAGTACGATCATCTAAAATCGCTGATGTTCGAAATCTAAATTAATGCATGAGCGCCTCTTACAAGCCTCACACAGAAAACGTTTGAAATAATAATAGCATTAATAATAAATAAAAATAAAAAAATAACTGAACCATGAACATGGCAACGGAAGAGATCTAATAAATTGTTTTAATGCACTGCTCAAGTTTTAAAGTATGGATTCTAATGCTTTCTGTTATATAAAGCAAACTTAAGGGTATACCTCTTAATTTCTTTGGCTTAATTCCATTAATGGTGCCTAAAGATGAATCTGGAGTAGATGATCGTAAGGCATTTATTATAACTATTACCTTTAAGAACTTCTGTCACTTATCACACTTGCTAGATGATTGCTAAAATACCCTAAATTTGTATGTAATATAAAGTTTAATGTTTGCAATCGAGTTTATGGTATTAGCAGCCCTCTGACAGTTTAATGTGGCATAGCCAGCCTGTTGGAATATATTTCAATGGACTGAATGTGAGAATGTACGTTCTACTGAAAGAATTTATCTTAAGCTTTAAATTTCATTAATGATGTTCTTATCTCTATAGTGAAAACTATACAAATATATTCATGAAACATAAATATTTTTATCAAATATTTCTCTAAGCACGACTAATACGGTTTCTTTTTAGTAAGAACTACTATGATTGTTATGGAATAAACAGTCAATCAAGTTATCGTTGCATAATCCTACCTTATCCCAATAATTTGATTTATTCAATGTATTTTGAATTGCGTACAATATCTAAATTGAAAATTGAATCGTCTTGTTTTTTCGCAGTATTTTAAATAAACGCTGACCTCAAATCCAAATGTGTTAATGAATACGACATATTAATACTAGGAAAGTGAGTATTTAATATCATTCGATTGATTGAAGACAATTAAACTAAGCATCGTTAACCAATACTCAAAAAAAACCTGAATCCAATCAGTTTCGTTACTTTTTTCATTAATTACCATTTAATTAGTTAATATTTTTAACATTTTTACTTTAAATTACTAAATAAGTAGTATATGATTAATTTGTTCGATATGAATAGTATAAATAAGTTATATTACATTAATGGTATAAACATTCAGGTACTTTAGTTGTCACCAATTAATCTCTAGGTTACCTGTAATACAACAGACAATTAAATTCCAGATCGATAGAACCAGCTGATAGTCATTTGTTGGGAAAATTGTGTAGCTTACTTCTCTCAGAAGCGTACGCCGACGAGGTCCTCCAGAATAACGGTGAAAACACTACAATGAAAGCATCCAACTCAGAGAACGCAATCAAGCCTTAAGTTCGTCGACGAATTTAATTAAAAAGTAATGGTACATTTTTGAGATAGTTTACAAGTTATGAAAAGTAAATTTAAAAATCGTATTACTTCTATCAAAGTTTATTAATAGAGTTATACTCCCTTCAGTTATGATTAACATTAAATTGTTGCTGGGAAGGAAAATTTACGACGCATGTTTCTTATTTAGAACCTGCTTAAAATTATTTTTATTAAAACTGGGATTTGGATTTCGTTTATTATTGTCAAGCCGAGCATCATTCACTACTTTGCTACTGAGTCCAGACATAAACAGATTAAGTCTGAGTTTTAATGTGAACGTCAACACTGAGAGACAATACGCCTATCTAAGTTCTAAATAGAATGAGACACTCTATATGTATTCAACATTCAATCTGCAACTTAAATTTCATCATTTTGTAAACTAACGCTGTATCAAAGAAATCCTCTCAGAATGTACATATTACAACAGAGACTGATCAATTTAAAACCAATAGCAACAGAAAGACACAATCACTTTTAAACAATAGACAACAATCATTGATGATTCATCATTAAGATTGGATGAAGACGATTTTTTGTACATGATGTTATATTCGATATTACTAGAATACTCATATACCGACACCTGTTTCATGAATTTCATTGTCAAGTTGATAACATAGAATAATTGATGAAAGGCCTACTTTAATCTTTTGATTAGAAAGATATTATGTATTATTGACTAACAAATGGAAACTCACAATCACTATACACTTGTTGCTGAGAAAAGTAATCTTTCCTATAGATGCGCCTAGTCTATCGTTCAAAGATCAATTAAATGAACATACATTATTTAATTATAATCAGTTATGTATATCATATAGCTACTCATATGAGGAAAAACCTTAAAAGTAGTAAATTAATAAATTATAGTATTTACGTGATATCAGGCACTAATGATTTCATTTTAAGGTGGTCTCTAAAATTAATTTCCGATTTTATCACTCCTAGATTAAACTTTAATCTGCTTTGTATGATTTGTTCCCTTTATGAATGCTTCCAAGATAAGAACAAAAAACAATGCGGGATAACCGTGGATTCTTCTCATCACATGCAATGTATTGCTTATAAATACATAAAAAAATCATATAAATAAGTAAAATAACAAATTGCTTGAAACTTCTTCGACACTACGGCGTACCAGAGAAACTCGTCAACATCATCCGGAACTCTTACGACGGGATACAGTGCAAAATCACGCATAGAGGACAACTGACAAATGCATTGTCAGTAAGGACCGGAGTCAGACAAGGTTGCCTACTATTGCCTTTTCTTTTCCTCCTAGTGGTTGACTGGATCATGAAGACCTCCACATCTGAAAGGATGCACAGAATTCAATGGAAAAGTAGGATACAACACGATGATTTGGACTTTGCGGATGATCTAGGTTTCTAAGCACATACACACCGACAGATGCAAGCAAAGACAACCAGTGTAGCAGCAACTTCAGCATCAGTAGGCCTGAACATACATAAGGGAAAGAGCAAGATTCTCAAATACAACACAGGGAGCACCAACCCAATTCAACTTGATGGAGAAACTCTGGAAGAAGTGAATACTTTCACATATCTGGGGAGCATCATCGATGAACAAGGAGGGTCCGATGCAGATGTAAAGACAAGGATTGGCAAAGCCAAGGTAGCATTCCTACAGTTAAAAAACATATGGGACTCAAAACAAATATCAACTAACCTCAAAGTCAGACTCTCCAATTCGAACGTGAAGACAGTCCTTCTGTATGGAGCTGAAACTTGGAGAATTACTGCAAACATCATCAGACGGATACAAGTATTTATAAACAACTGCCTACTCAAGAAACTGAATGTCCGTTGGCCGGAAACCATCAGCAACAACTTACTATGGGAGAGGACAAACCAACTTCCAGCCGAAGTGGAAATTAGGAAAAGACGTTGGAAATGGATAGGACATACATTACGCAAACCATCAGACTGCATCACGAGACAAGCATTAACATGGAATCCTGCTGGGAAACGGAAAAGAGGAAGGCCAAAAAACACGCTGCATTGAGAATTGGAAGCAGACATTAAAAGGATGAACAGCAACTGGAAACAATTGGAAAGGATTGCTCAGGACAGAGTTAAATGGAGAATTCTGGTAAGCGGCCTATGCTCCTTAGCGAGGAGTAACAGGCATAAGTAAGTAAGTAAGTTGAATTTAAAATAACAGTAAATAACTGATGGCACAGTCCCATGATCAGTTCATCATATGGCTTCCTGGGCAGATGGAAAATTATAAGCTAACAGTTACTGTCTAATCTCTTGTACAAAGATGCCTAATGTTCTTAAGAACAGTTTAGAATATAGTTTAAGATTCACTTATTAAAAAAGTGGAAATCATTCGTTGAACTTTAGATAACAACTATTATCTCATACAGTTAAAGCATTATGAATCAGCAAATGTGCTTCCATATAGAAATATAGTCCTAAAAATGCGTATATTTATGATCCTTTATTCAAAGAGAATGATCTCATCTCTCAGAATAATCACCGATTATCGGACGGTATTCAAATGATTGTTCATGCGCGACTATTGTTCACTCTACAAAAATCTTGTTTAAAAAGTTAAAACTAAGTAACAGACAACCTCAAGTTACCTCCAGCTTTATTTTTCGATCTACATGTACTCACAGTAACACATGGTGAAACGATGGAGTCTTACCGAAAAGGATCTCGGAACTTTTATTGAAGAAGATGACAATGGATGACTTTAATTTATAAAGCGATACAATAGAAAGTCATCTCATGGTCACAGATCATGTAGTGGATTCCCTTGATATCTTCCGAATTATAATCTGACTAAGTAACACTAGATTTCTAGGTTTTGTTGAAGCAGCCAGTATTCGTCGTACTAATGTTTGAAGAATATAAATACTAGGAAATCCCTTTTTCTTGAACAAACAAGTTCTTATTATGTTAAAACTGTAACTTTTATAGATCTCTTATTATTTATAAAAAACAAATGTGTCAATCTGTGTAAAATCATCAGTCAAGTAAATCTAAACATTCCCTGATTATCTTTTCAACAGATTGAATACATCACAGATTGATGTTGGCAGGGTGCCATTAAAAACCATGGAGCACCGGACAGCTGTTACGTTCTAATGTGGATCTCCTGAACAGTGCACACCACAGATTCCGCCGTAAGGCTTTCAGGTTGGCTAACACCTCACCCTTGATACCACTAGGCCGGCATCCAATGGTGGACTTCCCATAGCACAAATTAATGGAAGTAGGAATCTTACCATTGGATGCCGGTCTAGTGGCATCAAGGGTTAGGTGTTTGTCAATATGAAGGCCATGGAACGGAATCCGGGGTGAGCACTGTTGAGGAGTACCATATAAGAAGGAAATAGCTGTCCAGTGCTCTATGGTTTTTAATAATATCCTGCCAACATCAATCTGTGACGTATTCAATCAATTAAAAATACCAGTCTACATAAAATAACCACCTCAATTCCTTGAATATAACTGCAAAAAATGCATTACAAATTGGTCAATTTTATAACGTAGTAGTTAGTGTTCTTTTAGTTAATTGGATGGTAAGGGAGAAACAGTAAGACATGTTAAATTACAGCATAAGGAGTGAAAACTTATTCATTGATTTAAGGTTATCTTCATAAGAATGTAAAAAATACGATCATAGAAAATGCACAGGAACATGGAACAGCATACATTCAACAGACGTCATTGTAACTAACCTCTTTAATGTATATTTATTTGACCACAACAGTGAAACATAGATGCAATATTCAACATCACATATACAGTAAAGAAGAATATAAATTTAGTTCGTATTATTTAATGACATGTCAATTTTCGGAAAATCACTTTCAATATTTTACACTGTTAAACGTTAACTAGTTAAAAACGGTACATAAATAGCTTATAAACCGCTTTCTGTTACTTAAAATATTTCATACTGACGAGAAAATTGAAACTAATTAATCTGTAAACCATCAGTTTGGTGAAAGATATTTTGTATCTGTGAGCTTAGTTTACTCCAAATGAATACGAAGTAACAATAAATGTCAACTGAGAAATGCTTTGGCACGTTAAGTAAACAACTTATGTATCATGTGATTATTACCGTGGCCATTGTTTCATCAATTCTTGATTATATTCAAGTACTCAGGTTCCCGACTAATAATCAACATAAAGTGAATTTTTAAAAACAGTATTTTTATTTTCAACCATATCACATTCATCTTGTTATCTCTTATATCTAAAGTATACTAGTGATTGCTGACGACTGGAGTTATCTTAAATTATTCAAGATTCTAGTTATTTATTTTATCCAAGATTTAGTTGAATGTGTTCATCAAAGATTGTAATTGGCTGGGTACCACTGCAAACCAGGTATCACTGGACACGTGTATCGTAGCAGTTCGCACTTTCGATTAGGTTAAGGAATAAAAACCAAGTCTTTACACAGCACGGTGAATGCTTAACTGTTTGAACCACTAGGCTGGCGTCAAATTATAGAATTTTGACTTCCATCAATTTGTGATGTAGCATGACAATCATTTACTTCCAGTGGTGATAACTGGTTTACTCTCAATATGTTCATGAGACCTGACATAATAGAAGATGTGGACTACAGAGGTGACTCATACTAGGGCGAAACTACTTTCCAATGGTCTCAGGTATTCAGTGTTACTCAATAAGCATTAATCTATGGCAAACATATTTAAGTGAATATGATACCTATCTCTACAAAAAATCCACTTCAGTTATCAAAAATTTGTTAAGGTATTAGTATTTAACAAAAAAAACGTAAATAACAAATGTTACATAAACCTAGATCAACATAGCAACTACTTTCAAATAAACTGTAAAACAGTGTTTCTTTCAAGCATTTTATTTTATATTTGCCAAACAAACACCTTTATTATTAGGATAAACTTGCATATTTCCGTTGATTTGTTATAGACTGAAGCTGATCAGTCATTGTTGCTATATGTGCATCCTGAGCGGATTGCCTCGATATAGCGAATTTTCACAAGTATTACATAAGTTGGATTGTGACTGGAAAGTGGAATCCACTTGCAAGTCACATTCCAACTTATATAAAACACCTTTACATTAAATTGATAATTGGGTTAATGTAGAACAACTGATTTTTACAAGTAGATGCTACCATAAAATTCTTAAATTAAGGACATCAGTAGTTATAAAGGATACAGTTGGCAACACTTATGAAAATTACACTGAAAATGCTTTTATATGAATTTATAAAACTATGCATGCCAAATGATAATAACATTTGTTCAAAATAGTTCAAATCTACACTTGTAATTTAGCAAATTTTATCATTTATATCAATTATATGATCATTTTGATTGGAATGGTAACTTTATCAACTAACTTTAATAATAGGATAATTTAAATTGAATACTTAATTGAACAGAAGAATAAAACAATAGACCAACTTTAATCCATTTTATTTCACTAGTTTTCATCAGTCACCCACATCCTGTAATGTTGTTATAATAAAAAATCACCGAGTTAACAAGGTTTTAGCTGATGGTGACCATGTGTAGTGTGAGTTAAGATGAAAAAATTAATAATGAGATTGGAAAATTGAAATAAATGTAAAGATAGTGAAACAGAGGTGAGTTAAAGGGTAGAAAACTTAAATGATATTATTAGAATAAAGTTAATGACACAGTGTAGATGAAAGATTTATTAATAATCTATTTTGAACGCACATATCTGGGTTTAGGCACTCACTTAATGCCTTGAGCAAATTTTTGGAGAATTAAAATTAACTGTAAATATATTTAGGTGAAAGATTTCAAAATAATAACTAAATGCCCTGTCACGTAGTGATGCCCCGAAATGACACTACTGTAAGTCTTCGACGTGTTTAATCTATCAGCAGGACTGACAAATGACACTAAGTCTTCTGTAGTCATAATATTTTAACTTGAAATAACCCACTAAGACAAAGGGTTGGTAAAAGCAGTGTGTAATATTCTGAAAAAAGTGTATGAAAAACCCAGTGCTTTACAACACTGCTAAGCGTTTTTCGTGCCACATTGTTTAGCCCAACCTTTGCTTGGCTTGCATTAAGTTTTTTTCAACGATACCTTACATTTTCCCTCCCGCTTATTCTTACAACACAGCCGAACTTACACTTTAAAATACAATTAAGATTTTAGACCTAAAACAGTATATCATATGGATTATTATTAGCAATAAAATTTAAAAACTTCAAGATTTTGAGCAAAGTTGTGCACTGTTTTACAAGCCCATGAAATCTTCAGTAAAATATACGTTATAATAAATACCAATTATATTGTTACAAATACACGGAAAAATGATTAAAACTATTGCCAAGAATAGAAAAATGAAGCATGAAACCTTTTTGGATAATTCCATGTATGAATTTCATCTTTAAAGTAGTATGCAAATATCATTTCTAACTGTTTGATTATTCTTTTTTTTCACAATGAATAGCGGCAAGCATCCAGACGTTTAGTTTTTGATTATGAAGTTCTATTAGGATATTTCATTCTATCCATTTAATAAAATCTTTGAAAAATTAATGAAATTATAATAATTCCTATTTCTCAATGAATAATCTTTATCATTATTAATTAATATTAATAACAAAAAATTCTGATTGGTTGATGGAACTAACCAATCATAAAAATGAGGCCAACTATATATAATTTACTGTGAGATAATTTTACTTATAATACAACATAGTATATGGAAAAATCCCTTATCTACAAATAGTTTATCACAACAAATTTGATTTAAATAGTGAAACAACAATCTAAAACACAGTAATCAGTGAAAGAAGATTTCTTACTCATGTAAGCAATGAATAATATTCTTTTGGTAATAAATAATATTTCTTTGTTGATTCTTAATTTAACGTGTTTTTGTACGTATTAACTGGGGTAACTTGTTATTTTACATTTTACTCTTAGTCTTCTATAAACTGAAAATGAATGAAAAACCTATTTGGGATTCTACTAGTGTAAATTCACATTATAAGAGATCGTACATTCTATTTTTATTTGATGTAAGAACTTCAGAATACGGTCGGTATATCTTTGTTCTTAGATTATATCTTAGTCATGTTTTTTCCAAAAATCTGGCTAAGAAGTAACTAGAATAGCAACACTCCAATAATGTCGAATAAAAGTTGTATTACATTACAAATTATTTAACCGAGAAAATAAAGTTCACTAGATTGTAGCATATTAATTCAGTGGTATGGTAAACGATATAGGACCTGAAGATCTTGAATATACATTACAAAAGTTTATGTTTTAAGATCATTGTGTAATGACTTTTAATATATGTATTTGTGAAAGTTTTCTCAAGTGGCAACAGATAATCAAAAGGAATAACGGATTTAGCTTAATGACTTTGAAACTGTTAATATTAAGCATTTTGAATATTATCCATTTAATAAACTATTATGCCAACCAGTCACATTTGTACAATTTACACTGACAGATGGTCTTACATTTGATTAAACTAGGTGTTTTATGGTTAATATCATTTAAAATAAACTTCTGATTTCACTATTTAGTTTAGTAAATACTGATAACACATGTTCCCAAATGATATTACATGATATTAAATACTAGTCTTCAGGAAAAATATTGTAACTTATTTTTACATAAACTACTAAAATACTAACTAGTATTAAAATGCTGAAGTAGTCCTCATTCAAAATTTAGCGATGTTATCTGATTTTCAAGTTAAAAAAACGTTAATAGAAGTCTTTAAAATTATAAAATGTTGATTATTGAACTATAAAGAAATACAAGAAACACGAATAAGCCTTTCTAGAATTCCGAATATTTCAGATAATCATAGGTTAATGTTAACATAATATAAATATAAAGTTTGCAGTAAATATTGTTTGAGTTGGATTGTGACTGGCAAGCGAAATCTAACTCAAATAATACTCGTGAACTATTGCTGCATCGAAGCAAACCGCTCAAAATGCACATATGGCAACAGAGACTGATCAATTTCGGTCCATAATAAATCAATAGGAATATACAAACATATTCTAATTATATTTATAACGAAAACTTTGAATAAGAAGTCTCATATCCAGTGAAATTCTTTATCTATATTTACAACTTTACCTGAAAACTAAACGAATAGCCATGACTTGTATGGTGTCAGTTTTAACTGCAAGAAGTCATTACGTTAGACATAACGTTTGCAGATTTTGTCCTGTATCTATTTGTTTGTTAGATAAATCACCAAAGAAATATTTAGAGTAGTCTTAAATGGAAACATAGTGTTGACATTAAAAACGTATATGTATCACTTTAGTGTATTTGTGCATGTAGCAGTGTTTCTTAGTAACCAAAGTTTATTAACAATGAATGTAGATATCATGTTTTTTCCAAAAATCTGGCTAAGAAGTAACTAGAATAGCAACACTCCAATAATGTCGAATAAAAGTTGTATTACATTACAAAAGTTTATGTTTTAAGATCATTGTGTAATGACTTTTAATATATGTATTTGTGAAAGTTTTCTCAAGTGGCAACAGATAATCAAAAGGAATAACGGATTTAGCTTAATGACTTTGAAACTGTTAATATTAAGCATTTTGAATATTATCCATTTAATAAACTATTATGCCAACCAGTCACATTTGTACAATTTACACTGACAGATGGTCTTACATTTGATTAAACTAGGTGTTTTATGGTTAATATCATTTAAATAAACTTCTGATTTCACTATTTAGTTTAGTAAATACTGATAACACATGTTCCCAAATGATATTACATGATATTAAATACTAGTCTTCAGGAAAAATATTGTAACTTATTTTTACATAAACTACTAAAATACTAACTAGTATTAAAATGCTGAAGTAGTCCTCATTCAAAATTTAGCGATGTTATCTGATTTTCAAGTTAAAAAACGTTAATAGAAGTCTTTAAAATTATAAAATGTTGATTATTGAACTATAAAGAAATACAAGAAACACGAATAAGCCTTTCTAGAATTCCGAATATTTCAGATAATCATAGGTTAATGTTAACATAATATAAATATAAAGTTTGCAGTAAATATTGTTTGAGTTGGATTGTGACTGGCAAGCGAAATCTAACTCAAATAATACTCGTGAACTATTGCTGCATCGAAGCAAACCGCTCAAAATGCACATATGGCAACAGAGACTGATCAATTTCGGTCCATAATAAATCAATAGGAATATACAAACATATTCTAATTATATTTATAACGAAAACTTTGAATAAGAAGTCTCAATATCCAGTGAAATTCTTTATCTATATTTACAACTTTACCTGAAAACTAAACGAATAGCCATGACTTGTATGGTGTCAGTTTTAACTGCAAAGAAGTCATTACGTTAGACATAACGTTTGCAGATTTTGTCTTTATCTATTTGTTTGTTAGATAAATCACCAAAGAAATATTTAGAGTAGTCTTAAATGGAAACATAGTGTTGACATTAAAAACGTATATGTATCACTTTAGTGTATTTGTGCATGTAGCAGTGTTTCTTAGTAACCAAAGTTTATTAACAATGAATGTAGATATCATGTTTTTCGTACTTAATAATGATAACGTTTGTTTCAGGTAAATAATATTAAGTGTCATACATCCATCAGAGTTCAAATTATTTTATAGATAGTAGTGTTGATATAATATCTAGATAGTAGTGAGCCACTAGAAATCATACAAAAAATAACTTATAACTATTTCCGATAATGTTGTATAGGATGTTAGTAATAGTTTAAAGAATTAACCATTCAACTCAGAATATGCAATATCATAAGTCTTCATTCATTAATAGATTGTTTGAAATATGCTTTCATATTCATAGAATTCATAGTTGAATCATACCTATCCATAAAATAAATAATATTTAGTATTAAGTTGCTTAAAGTAAGTTATTTATAGAGAATAATTTGCTAGTTAAATAAGTCCGGTTGTTTATAACTGATTTGTAATGATGTCTTATTGACAGAAGAATTAATTGATTAATCTTCATCAATTATCCTTGGAACATAGAAATGTAATCCAAATAAATGTAACGGATTTTATATGTTTATCTTGACATTACTTTATCAGATAAAGATAAAATAACTACACGAAGAAGATAGTGTTCACTAATCGAGCCATTTGAATTTACTTGTCATTGAAATTCATCTATCAAGGATTCTAAATCGTCGCATACATTTTGTTGAATACAGAAAATCTTATATCTTTAAGCCTATCACTTCAGTATTAATTATTCAACTAGACCGATTTAAGAGTAACAATTTTTTGGTTATCAAAAATGTCGAGTACTTTGTTTTTATTATGAGGTATAAGTATACTGTGACTAAAAATATTCAATACTGATTAATCTATTATTCATTACCTTTAAAGAAAAAATCCATACAAATTTATTTATGAATAATAACAGTACTATTCAATACTGTAAATATTTATTACAGTAAGGCATTCTCATATCTACTCTTGTCCTACTTTAATGAATCTCTGTTAAACATGCATTCAGATGGCAACTTGTCAACAAAAATATTGTGTAAAAAGTTTGTTCGATTTATTCCATCTATTTACTCTCCTCAAATTAATGAATTAGATAAGTAGATATAGTTATATATACATATATATACTGCGGAAAGCAGGTGTATCCAGCTGACTTCTACGAAATAAGATGAAATGCTTGTCATAAGTCTTACTTGTAATCCGTTATCTGACTTTATCTCTTCTTGTTGCTAGTTTATACCTGCTTAAATTTTGTCGTCTTGTTCACTGTTTAGCAAAGCATGTGGATAGCTGCTTGTAGGCAGAAATTTTAATAGAAATGATGTGATTATGTGAAAATAAGTATTAAGTCTAGTTGTTTGAACTCTTCACAGATTTATGTTGGTCGGATACCAGGGAGCACTGGACAATTGTTTAGTCCTAGTATGAAATCGTCAAAATTACACACCATTGAATCCATTTTCCTAATGAACAGT
Organism: Schistosoma mekongi; assembly: GCA_034768735.1. Taxonomy (NCBI): domain Eukaryota; kingdom Metazoa; phylum Platyhelminthes; class Trematoda; order Strigeidida; family Schistosomatidae; genus Schistosoma; species Schistosoma mekongi. The sequence goes on along the minus strand of CM068307.1, from coordinate 34,482,084 downwards.
GTAGCTTTTAGACAAATTAAAACACAAACCAGAAGACAGTGTGACAGTGGAACTGTCTCTCAACATAGTTTTATCATTCGGTATTAACTACCTGATGTCATTTAAATCTGATATCACTAATTGGTCTAACTTAGACAGCCAGTGAAAAACAGGACGTTATGAACAGCTGTTCCGTCCCAAAGTTGAACTATTCTCCAGTGTATCTCAACGACCAAACCAAGAAATTAAGCTAAAAACTGTCAAGATTAGCGACTATCGCTTAGCCATAATAGGACAAACATTTGTCTAGTGCTTATTGTATTCGAACTCAGACAAATTCATGATATCAAATTAGAATTCAGTAATTACTATAACATCGAATTACTTATTATTAGTCAATAAAGGTATTCATATCAACATATTTGTTACACGTACTTTATTCTAGTCATCAAATGTAAGATGCATGAAGTCTAATTTATTTTCATATCACGTTTTCATAAAACAGACAGGAGAGGAAAACTTTTCAACTTCAAGTTTTTATTTTAGTTTTATGGTACTTAACACTTAGTAGTTTGTAAGTTTTTTAATGGTGCATAAGTACTTCCAGTTAACTTTCATACTTATTCAGTTGAAATAAATCCATAGGAAAAAAAGGAAGACAGAGCAATTGCACAATTAAAATCTAATTGGCTTAAAAGTTACAGAAGATCACTTTTAAAGTGAAAACCACACCAAGAAAAATAATTAATTAAACTCTTGCAACTATCTATTTTGTAATAAAAGAAACTTAAGAGTACTGTAACTTGTATAAGCGTAGATACATAGTTTAAATAAACTAATCTGTTAGTAGGTTTTAGCAAACATGTTAATTAAGCATTACACTACAAAACGTATTACATGAATCTTCATTTTCATATCTGTGACAATTTTACTGAACGTGTAAAACATTGATTTTAACAGTTTGTTCGATTTATTCCATCTATTTACTCTCCTCAAATTAATGAATTAGATAAGTAGATATAGTTATATATACATATATATACTGCGGAAAGCAGGTGTATCCAGCTGACTTCTACGAAATAAGATGAAATGCTTGTCATAAGTCTTACTTGTAATCCGTTATCTGACTTTATCTCTTCTTGTTGCTAGTTTATACCTGCTTAAATTTTGTCGTCTTGTTCACTGTTTAGCAAAGCATGTGGATAGCTGCTTGTAGGCAGAAATTTTAATAGAAATGATGTGATTATGTGAAAATAAGTATTAAGTCTAGTTGTTTGAACTCTTCACAGATTTATGTTGGTCGGATACCAGGGAGCACTGGACAATTGTTTAGTCCTAGTATGAAATCGTCAAAATTACACACCATTGAATCCATTTTCCTAATGAACAGTGTAGCTTTTAGACAAATTAAAACACAAACCAGAAGACAGTGTGACAGTGGAACTGTCTCTCAACATAGTGATGATGGTTTATAGATTTAGTCATATCTAGAACGAACTTATTTGTAATTTAAAACATTTAGAGTGAAATAGATAATGCTTAAATATATTTATGTTACATAACAATGATAAAATCGTTGAAAAAATCATTGACATTACGTACAACGTATAACTTTTTGTATATTGACTAAAATTTTTTATATCAAGATGGATTAATTCTAGTTTAAATATACTTTGTTGAATATATTTCTTCAGATGATTACCTAATCCTTTAGCATTCATTTAATCACTTTCAAATTTAAGTCGATGTCGTGATATCAATAGATTTAAGTAAGATAAAGAAAATGTTTTGAATGTTATTAACTCACTAGGAATCATTAGTGTGACAAAGTAATTGATAAAACTGTGCTGTATGCTAAATCGACGATTTATTAAAAGTAAACTGAGATAGTTTGTGGAGATTAGTATTGAATTTTTGACTGACTGAATACGTCACAGATTCTTGTTGGTAGGATATCAGTGCAAACCAGAAAATACCATACAGCTGTTCTGTCCTAGTACGAAACCCCTCAGCATTGCGCACCGTAGATTCCACCACAAGAATTCCAGGTTAGTGGATGCCTTACCATCTGTATCAGTGGGCCGACATCCATGTAGTAATTTTATCATCGGATGCCTATCCAGCTGTCCAGTGCTTTCTGTTGTTTCATTGTATCCTACCAGCATCAATTCGTGAAGACGTATTGTATGAATTAGTTGACATTTAATACAATGATTTTAATGTACGTAGTTTTGTTGTTTATCAAAGATTTTTTGGATCAATTAACTTCTTACCATTTCAAACCAAAGGGATTATATGCGATTGTTGTGAACAGGATTTTGTGGTAAAATCCAGCTTAATCTACAATTATATTTACTTTAAAGTTATACACAAATAAGAAAGCTTAATGAACTTACGTCTGTTGAAATTGTTGAATTTATTAATATAAAAAAGACGCTAGATTTTCTTCAAGTGCAAGCTCAATGTGGAAAACAGTTGATATCTTGTTTGACTGTACTTTCTTTAAGAACCATATACTTTCTATTGCCTTTTACACTTCTTAAAGTTATATCATATTTTGGCACTGACAAAATTCACTTTACTTTTGAAAGTGTGTAGAAACGATAGGTTGATGGTGCGGATATCAGTAGGTTTGTAGGACCGTTGCCAAGTGACGTGTGAATGTCATATGTTTTAAAATAAAGTTGAAAACGCTATTAAATTATGTGTAGTCGTAAATGATACATGGTCAACAACATAGAAATATATTTTGCAAAACTGAAGACGTGAGTTGTATATTAAAAAACTCAATATTCTTTGTCTTTAATGTACAGAGAAGATTGGTAAGGAGCTCCTTTTATGAAAGAAGATGATACAACCAAACTTCTTGACTACAGAAAGCATGTATAAGACCGATTGATATCTTCGTTTCTGCAGTAACTGTTCAATGAAACACAAAGGAGGTTCTAAAATACCTCATTTAGTAATATACGTTATATTTCCACAAGTAGTACTAATGGAAATGAAATACAACCATGAACAATCACAAAAATCCATGATGAGTGATATTTGCTAAAGTTCATAATCTGATGATAAACCTGCAATATTCTGTTACATACTATGCTTTTGGTATTCGGAAAATAAGTTTATTTCATCTTATTATTCGGATAATGAACAAATAGCTTTGTTTCGGGAGAGAGGAAAAAAATTAACAAACAACAAAACATGTCAATCAGTCCAGACTAACAATATCTAAGTGACAACGTCAATAAGTCACAAGAAAACAGAAAAATCATGAGAACGGAAGTCAATTTCTTGTGGCTTTTAAACATGTTCCTTAGTTAATATTAGTCTTTGATGAAAATGAACTTCAAACTGAATGAAAGTATTCCAGTTTGATATTTTAAAAATATGTATATGTATCTATTCAGAAATCGACTAAATGAGGCCAGAGTTGAGCAATAAAGAAACTTTAAGTTTTAACGAATGCAAGTAGTAATCAGATGTCAGACACCTCTGCACAAGTGATCACTTATGACACTACTTTACTGATAATTTATCTAAACTGATCAATGCAACTCAGTGTTTTCTGGTTGTCAACTTCAACTTAAATCATTTTTCATGGTTACGTTCAATACTTGAATGATCAGCAATCAATTGTTAATGAAAAATAAAATGAATTTTCATTAAGTGAAACGGGTTGTCTGTGAATTAAGACAGGAAAAAACATTTCCAGGAAGTAGGACTTGAGAATGATCACCAATGGCATCCAATTGACCTTACAGTGTAAAGTTGCATGGTCCATATTATGCACTGACTAGTTTCAATGGTTGATAACAAGTTGTGCTACAAAATTCTAACTATCCTCTATCACGCTACTTTGCTATTCACACATTTTTATCATTTCGGTATAAAGCATCATATTCTATTTATTTACTATAACACTGAGTTTAGATGAGTATTAATTTACATTCAGGGAAAATATATTTATGGTGTTTGGTCTGTCATTTTACTAATATTATGTAGTCCAACATCACTGGCTGGCTTTAAACAATCATTTATAACCAAAATACACTGTTTTGCCCAAATATGGCACTCCCAAACAATTCATACCTACCATCCCTCAGGAATGAAACTTAGGGATATTAGGTCCTTACTCTTTAGACCATTTAGTTAGAACCCAGAAGTTTGTATTGCATGCATTACTGTTGGTTACACGATAGTCCATATTATCTCAGGCATTATACAATTATCATCAGTCACAATTATCAATAGATAGGCAATATCTTAAAATTACTGAGGTTAGAAGCGTAAACTACTTAAACCCAATGGTACAAATGTTGAGCAATGATTGTGTAGCTCAGTAGTTCTGAGTCAATTCTTTGGTGAGATCAAGAATGCACAATAATGAGAATAAAGATATTTTTGAAGAATACTAGGGCTGAATAATCCATTAATTATGTACTTATGGTAACAAACTGACATCTATTGTAATACCTTTCATATCAAGGTTAACTGTAAACATGAGTCGCTGAGTAGAATTGTCACAGAGAAATTAATGTACATAATTAAAGCATGAAAATAATAAGACACAATACCACCGATCATAATGGTTTAAGTTTTTTTGGAAATAATTTCTAACGACTTTTATGGTAACTACAAATGTCGAAGCAAAGATGTGATCAGTTATCATAAACACTATTTCTAATTAGAAGGAATTAACAATATATGATACTAATAAAACAACTGTTCAACGAAACTCAATAACATTTGTACTAGAAGCTCAAGAATAGAATATCTCATCACTGCTGTCCACTAGACTAGGAATGATTCATTCTTACAAAGTGAATGTATACTTGCCAAAAGCAGTAAATATCGGTCTCTTATATATCACTAAACCCAGAAAAAAGTTTAGTATAACAAATCAGCATTAAATGCAGTTACATTTTGTTCTGATAAACATGAAATAACTAAGTCAAAACATGATGTTATCTCACAACAAACGTTTTATATAATTCAACTATTGGATTCATTTGATAACAAGTAGTATATACTATAACTAATATTTGCTTATATATCGAACAACTAGATATTTTCTTTCATCTTTTCGATCTTTATATTATGTTGGATACTACGTAATGATATACCAAAGCATTTTACTAGTGATCTAGCGTTTTCAGTAAAAATTTACTATTAATGTGTTTTTTAAATGTACATTAGTTTAAGGTACTTCTAATACATCTGTTCTCATGACAACCAAATATACTAGAATATATGAATAGAACATATTTGTAAATAATCTCAGAAGATGAAATTAAAGAAAAATTCCAACGTTTCGCTCGGCAAGCTGGTTCGAGCTTCTTCATATGTCTTACATGCACTCGGAGCCCAAGTTTTGTTCTTTTTTGCACGAAAATACCTATCAAATATACTAAATCTGATAATGATAAACAAAATCGAAAGATGATTCGACTTAGCACAATTATTTATTATGTCATACAAATTGTCTCAGACATTAAGATGTTCCATTAGTTAACTAACTGTTCTATTTGCTATAATCAATTGAGATTTACTGAGCAAATTATCAGTTCTATCAAGCTCAGTTATTACAGTTATTTATCAAATAGATTAAACGGTTGTGACAAAACACATATCTCAATTTTTGTTGAATACCGGTAGATATGAGATGCTTACTAAGTATTTAAAGTTTGACATTGTTTGTAATATTGAGGATGGCATACGCAAATAACATGAAGCACTAACACTGTGTTTTAACATAACGTGATTCTTGGATAAGACTAGAATTCGATTTCTGGACTGTCAATATGTAAGACTTCATATTGATTGTAATTACCAGTGTGCTGATTGCATTCGTGAGGTAGCTAATGTTACATCACACATAAGAGCATAAGTTTTATTATTCTACGTCGTAAAACATTGTCATTTAAATATATCCATATGAAGAACCATATCATTCGTGTAAATCGCTTGTTTTAGCCAAAATGTGGTAAATATATTAAAAAGCTTCTATTATCCTATCGAATGTGGGTAAAGTCACTAAAGAAATTACTTAAAAAGATATCCTCGATCAAGTAGAGCAAAAACATGGAAGGTCAGTCAATTACCGATTTTTACTTTTTTTTTTAATACTTTACACCATCTAGATGCGTTATCCTACTATACAATCTACATAAAGCAAATAACAAAGATATTCTACTGAGCCTAATATTGGAAAAGAATAACTCACTACATCATTCTATTATTATAAATGGTTAGCTGAACTTCAGTAGCTAGTCGGAAATTAGCTCAAATTAAATAATATCTTTAGGTGCTACGTTTCTGCTTAAAACATTCCACATAATGAGACAACCTTATTCTTCTGAGATTATATTAACAACAAAATCTTCTTTGTTGGCAGTACATATCTAAACCTTTATAAATTACTTCATTGTACTGCTGATCTACAATTTTATATATTTACAAATTGTGATGCTAAATAACAAAAGTAAAACTATGCTACCACTTCAATCCGGTAATGAAATTAGATGCTAACTGGTTACACGTGACAATAATAATAATATCAGTCTGTTACTTTTGTGATACTTTAAGATCCAACTTAATTGATACTCTGGAGTCCTGAGTAACTGGGTGTTGTAGAGATTGTCGAATGCTAATCTGATATCAACAATTAGCCTGAATTAGAACAACAAGTGGTCACTATGACAGCTGTTTCGTTCACGTGACCAATGGAGTCCAGCTGTGCTGGGTGAAAGGTAGTTACCCACCAAGCACAAGGGATGAGGTAACGCAAACGTATCGCAAATCGACTGAATTAGAAATATCAACCGATTCAGTGGCTTAATGGTGAAGCCTTCACTGCGGAGCCATAAGATCTCAGTTTCATCCTTGATGGGCTCGTGGGTGCACACTGTTGAAGAGCCCCTTAATAGGACAAAACAACCGTCGAATGTTTCCTAGTGATTGATGTTTGTCTAAATCAGACAAAAAAATGCAAAAATGAGAATTATATCTTTTTGAATACATAAGTTAGGTTTTAGCTCTTTTTTTCCAATAACCTCAGTGAAACGTAGACATTGTTTGAACATTGATCATTTTGGAAGATTTTAAGATGTCAACCTCGTACCTTCCTCTCTCATTATGTAGATGAGGAGAAATTGCACTGTTGGAAATACATCAGTCTTGTGTGTCTCGGCTGTTGTGGTATGTTATTAGCAGCACGGACGTTAATCCTTATTTTCGTTCCCAACGTGAGTGCTTAGACATGAACAAGTAAACCATCAAAAGCAGTCGTCAATAACACGGGATGGGAATATATCCACTTTTGTTGATCATGATAAGCAATTTGTTTCATACTGGAAAACTAGTTTATCAGTTAGACACGTTAGTTACAGTGTGACACCTAATCTAAATTTCATCCTGTAGGTTATCTTTTCCATTTTGAAATTAATTCATAATAGGATTGGTTTCTTCTCTACAGCAGCATACTCCGATTTTATATTCGCTAATGAACATTATGGATACCCCGTTATCACCCAGACAGTTTTTATTTCTACGCACGACTGAAGCTTATCTATAGCCAGTTGGATAGAAACTACTAAAATCTAAATATAATCCACTTCAAATACTGTACCTCTGATTATTATTACTTGTGGTAAAGTTTTAAGTTGTACATACCATTTAGACTTTCTATCCATTTAATGATTTCAATATTGAACGACATGAATTTACATGTGTTAAATTGTTGAAAAGATGTTTTAAAAAATATGGTTAAAGTATAAGACGAGAAAATAATAATATTCTTAATTGAATTAATTATTTAGCTACCATATTTCATAGAAATTTGCTTTTATTGCATTCTATTTACATAATTCTTTTGTATTCTTTTCATACAGAATGATCAAACTAGCATTGCAACTGTTGATCAGTCTCTATATATTGAGTGATATTTCATGTGAAGGTATGTTATTTTGTTAAAGTGTAACAGTATCTTCAATAATTTTACATATTTTAGCATGTTAGAAGGCAACATTTTCATAGCATTTTGATTGTTTCATAAACTATTCAAAGGGGGGGGGAGTGATGCATGGTAGTTGGTTAAAATTTTTATATTCATAATGCCAGTAACTAAACAATAGATTGGAATAAAAATTATCTTTGAATTTCCAATAATTTTTGATCATACTTTTTATACACCAACACTAACCATGAATAACAATCAATTTGTAGTGATTTAGTTAGACTTTAGGCATTAATCTTATCGACTTAACTCCATATACACTGTAATTTAATGGCAGATTGTAGGAAGTAATTGATAAGGGATACTGCTTAATCCAGGTTTTATATTAGTTAATGATCTTTAGCGAGGGTTATTAATACTCGTAATGAGACTTGTGATCTTGGTAAGATTTTGCTCTTGAGTTAGATTATTTAGATTTATGTCTTAGGAAGAATATTAGCATGTCAAAGAATGAAAGTACTCATTAATGACGCTTAGCAGCTAGCAAGGAACCTAAGTCAAGTAGAATCTATTGCCAACAACTTACTGTTTGCTTAACTAATCTAGTAAACAAATTGGTGATTAAAATATATTTAAACAGTTAAAAATTAATAATACAGTATGCAATCCATTTTTCTCATGAATGAAAGTACTTAATAGTAATAGTTTCTACCTTCTTGTTTATACTCAGAACAGTAATTCATCTGTCAACATTATCATATATGCACCTTAGGCTAATTGCCTAAATATACTGTTATGCCAAAGGTTTTCGGTGCTCATCAACAAAATGTATTTTCCAATCGTAAGAGAACTGTGGCATCCCAATATGTATAGCTGAATTTCATAACCTGAGAAGTTATAAGTGACCCAGATGACTCACAAATGACTTTCTGCTGGGTTAATTACTGAGTGTGAGTTGTTTGCCTAGACCTTGATCCTACATTTGAAACTTGAATAGCTCAATGAATAAAACAGAGGGATTAACTTTCCAATCTCACAGGATTCATCAATTTCTCCAAGATTGTACGAATGCCTTGTCGCCTAGTGTCATCTATCACGAAACTTACATCGAGCAGGTATTTTTTGCCAACTATTTCCGACTAATTAACATCAAAATATATTACATAGGATGTCTAGGCAGTTAGACCGGTTATCATATAGTAACTTAATCAACTATTTTTTAGCAACACTATAGGAAAGCTCTAACATTAAAGTAGTCACTATATAAGTATCATCCAATATATATGCGCGAATTATATGAATACAAATAAATAGTTGAGAGACGATATGATAATCATCATGAAGAGGTTCATATTTAGCTATAATATTATATTGTGACTAATTATGTAAGTAGGCGTTTAAATGGCAGCATTTCATCATTTTTATAAAAAAATGAATGGATCTGTAAAAAATTCTTTACACAAAAACAAAAGAGCTACGTAGAAAAGGAATCTGATAATAATAGGAAGAAGAATATTGAAAGTGTAGATATATATGAAAATAATGCTGGACAGTTCAATGTAATTTAAGTAACATTGATCTTTATCGACACTTAGTAATAAATGAACCTAAGTAAGAAATGAATAAACGAAATGGGTTTCGCATTTTGAAACTTTGTCAGAAATAAATTGGTTGGTCAACGTGTAATGACCAATTTGATGTTAATTAATTCATTTGTTGCACTGATCAAATTCTATCGGTTAAACTTTAATGTTGCCACTCATCTAAGTGACTCGACATCACTAACACTATGTGAAAATGAAAGGTGGTCCTAATAACTCAATCGTACCGGATGCATACTGTGTAACTGGGTGACCCGGATACCATGTTCATCGGAGATTACGGGTACTCTTGGCTGACGAATGCTAAATAACACGAAACTCGAGTTCAGAGTTTCCTGACGACTATCCCCAAACCACCTTCCATCTGTCAGAAATGTCTGTCTGCAAATTTCTTTACTATGTATTCTAAATGATGTCGATTCATTCATTATATGATTGTAATAACGAAACATGCACTTTTTCGAAGTAGTGCGTCACATATGCTAAGTTATGCAACGCAGACTGAAGTTGGGTTGTGGTTGGTAAATGTAATCCAGAAAATGTATTTTGTTCTGCATGGAACTCACCAGCAATATGCAGTTGAAATGCCATGTTGGTGTTCTTATAGGGATCACTTGTCAGCCACAGCCATACGTATGGACCATCGTTGTATAGAAGCAATCTGCTCAATCGGCAACCGAGACTTGCAAATTTCAATCCACAAAAGTAACACTGGGAAGATGAAGGCACTTTTAAGTATTAAATACTACTATGTAGATTTAAGTGGTTTATTTTTATTATTAATTAAACACGAACACTGTGTTTATATTTGAAATGTGATTTATTGATATTATAGTGGACATTAAAAACGAAACATTGACATTTAAATTACATTATCACTAGCCATCACATTTTATTGCCGGTATAGGTTAAACAGGTTGTAAGCTTGGCAGAATCAGTGTAACTTGTATGTATTTGATAAGTAACTGAAGTGGACGATCTTGCGACTAGAACTGAACAGTAAAAAATGGGACAAAGCAACCATCAGTAAGATCCCATTAAGACCATCTAGAATCACTCACGTTCATAATCTAAATTGACACTGAAATGCATCGTTACAGTTTCACTTTGAATCAAACATTTAGATATTTTATATTTTCAACATTTAACCTAAAATAAACATTTTTTATTAAATGATGGATCATTTCATAAATCACTTCATGAATATAAAGAATACTATTTTTAGAAAGATTTTAATTTATTACTTAAATCATGACTACATTCAAATGAAAATTTATTTCCTATCACATAGTCATAATCATAATAACTCCTATTAGTTTTGAATCCCTTCAAAGTGAATACAGGCTTTTTTTTCAGTAGTATACTTTTTTCTTTTCTCTAAACAAAATGTAAGGCAATTGAGTTTCATGAAGAAAACAAATGAAGTTTTGCTTCTTCTATCAATATGAAGATAAATTACATTTTTATAAAGAAAAAACAATTCAGATAAATGAATTGTTTAAATGAATATAATTGAATAATTTATCTTTATATTGTTATTTCATTTGACCAAAACAAAATATAACGTTGTGTTGGTTTACTTCATCATGTGAATTCATCGTTTTGATTTAGTTAAAACAAAAAAAAACTTATTTACTGTGAAGTACATAGAAGAAACGATTATATCATTAGAATAAGACATTGGTGAAGACTTCTCAATTGATATGGTGACTTCAGACAGTCAGCTACTTTATTTGTTGAGTATACAATTTTTCAGTGAGTATCATTTAATTAATAAGAAGTCGAACGTTGGATATGCAAATACTCATCTACTACTACTACTACTACTACTACTACTACTGGTAGTAGTAGTAATATGAAATTAGTACGTCAAAATAACTGGCTGTTGTCTTAAGCTATTTTTAATGTATCATGACGATATCTATCTATGACGAAAAAATTATTTCATATTGAGACGATTATTTATCAATCTTATCATTACTTCTGTGCTTTAACAGTAAATTTGCACACTGATTTGAACATTTAAAATTTGGTATAAAAGAGGCACCAAAATTGTATGCTCCATAAAATCAGTAAAAAGTATCGTTTCTAAGTGAAATAAAGAAAGTGGATATGATCAAGAACAAGAAAATAAGAAATTCATTTTGGTGAAAAATAAAAGCAAGAAACAGTTTGTCAACTAAGGAAGTTCATTAGCTTTTTATGACGAATATAATAAAAATCTACGGTGGGCACTCACTTTTATTCTGAGCATTTTCTGATAAAGTTTCAAGTTTGTGAGTTACACCAACTTTAGGACTCTAACCAGTGAGTCATGATGAACGAACAATGATTAGTGTTGTACAGTATTCCTTCACTCCACAGGCACGTATCATAATTGTACGCCTTATTTTTTTCTAATCTAATTTTAGCGTCGCATAACATGGAAGCCACAGAGACAACATTTGCAAATAATAACAAGGCCACTAAAGCCGGTATTTATATGTAGTAACACTAATTTATTATTATCACTGCCCCAAACAGTCGAGAACCGGTTCAGTATTGCAATAGTAAGGCATTTTCCGCGAAGATAAAGCGTCCCGGGTTCAATCCCTGATGGGGTCATGAATACGCACTGCTAAAGAGTTTCATACTAGGACGAAATATCTGTTTGGTACCAGTTCTTAGTAATCAATGTTTGTCCGAATCACACTACTCCGTGATATTAAATGGAAATTTGTAGTATGTTTGATTAGATTCAATAATCGTTTTAAGCAATAAACTCACTCACACTCGACATTGTTGTACTCACCCGTCCACATTATTTTAATCTATCGTCATATCATTTCTTTCCAGTTCTTTTCTAGTCGAACAATTCTATTGTTAACTAAATGAGCTTTACCCACTTTATCTTACTTTGCCCATTTTTAATGTTTGTTCACTGAATAACTACATACTTCTAATTCATTGAACTTTTGTTTCCATCGTCATATTATATAACGTAGGACATATATGTCGTCATTTCACTTGTTTAGACATAAATTTACTATACAAAAGTATATCAACAGAAATGTTTGACTAACTTGTTTTCTTTAAATGTACATTGTGTAATTTTCGATATCAAAGTGCTACGATTTGTAAGCAACTGAGGAGAACTAAGAAAAACAAACCGCTTTTATAATGGATTAAATTTACCTCTTGTCGATATTGAGAACTGTGTTTAATCAGTCTATATTGTTAATTCTGCATCTTCAGAGATTTGTTTTGATATCGTAATTCAGTTACAGGATTTTTGCTAAAGTTACGATGTGTCTAGCAGTGGAATTATATATCCAAAAAAGTTGATCAAACGCAGTTTGTAATATCAACAAAGTGTAGATTCAAAATCTTGCTAGTGAAATAAACTTTATTTCCGTCAGAACTGTTAGTAGGTATCTGAACTTAGTAGCCTTGTAAATAATGTGTTAGATCTTTGAAATGAAAATCACTGGGTTCAAGGGATGACGTGAATAGCAACACTTAGTGGGGTGGGTGCAGGCACATTTAGATAGCCGATTTTCAGTAAGTGGATACATATATCCTAAACTCTACTATAAGTCAAATCTTGACTTTACTAAATTAAACCTATTTCATTCTAGTTTAATACTTTTCACTAATCATTGAAGAGTTTATTGTTGTTGTATCTAAATATTAGTTGATGGCTACATTCGAAAGAAATGTTGGTATATACAACGTAGAACTTATCATATTATATAGATTGGTCTAAATTTCTACACTTCATTATTACAATATAAATGATAACTAGTTAGAAGTAGTAGGTACATTACAGATACTAAAATAGACTGGATGTAGCGAATGTGATTATTGAAATACAAATTACCTCGTGGAATGAAAAGATTTATGAAAAAATTAAGAGTTGATGTATATACACTACTCTGACTGATTCTGATCACCAAAATCTCTAACAATTGATTCTTCATAGAAAAAGATAAGGTTTATTTTGTTCTGAAAGTTATTACTAGTGTACTAATTTTTACAAAATGATTGATCATAAAACATTATTCATTTATTTGTCAATTTTCATATCATAACTAACCTATTCCACTATTCACCAATTTATTGTTTAAAAGTATGCATCAAATTACCGCCCATTTTAAAATGTTCCACTACTTTTCATTATAGTTTTTGATTGTTTTGTTTTAATAATTACTGTTTATTTAATTGAATGATATAATATGGTGATTTCGATTTAACTAAAACTTAAAGTTGTAACATGAATCCTTTGGTAAACAATTTTTCAAAAAAAAATCTTATTTACTTCCAGTATGGTAAGTAAATATAAATCCAACCCATTTGATTATAGTGGCATGAGATAAAGCTATTGAGGTCTTTAGTAAAGTAAAATCTATTGACCTTAGTTAACCTACCATACTCCTCTTTTGTACTTCATCCACCCCCCCCTTTTTATTATTTCAGTTATACGCAGCAAGTTCGATTGACTGATACTCTAAGAATTTACCCTACCATAATCATGAACACCTAACAGCGTGACTGAGAAGTGATATAGATAAAGTTGTCAATATACTTATCTCAGTTTATCGAATTCAGATAATCAGTTTCACTAAATTAAAATGCCAAGTGAAATTTTATAATAGTAAATAAGCTATTAGTCTATGAAGCAGTGGATTCAAACGTGAATTAGAAAACCTAAGGTTTTCATCTAAAAATAATCATTCTAGTCTTATTCAACAAAATGGCCAACTTGAAGCTCAACAGTCGGGTAGTCATTTTTTATAAAATGATTCAATGCGGTAATCGTCAGCGGAAGCACTATTGAACACCTAAGATTGCTGAACGATCGCTTTGTTCCAGTACTAAACACCGCATTTATTCATATTTACAACCTCACTTGAGAAAAGAACCCAGGGACTCCAAGTATCAAAATAGAAATTTGCTGGTGTTCATTAATACACATCAATATCATTGGTAAATTTATTATATTCAAAATTATATATATTTGAGTATAGTCCCAAATAGAAAGTAACTGATATGCATCTAATCTGGATTGTACTGTTAGTATATAATCAAAGATTTGAAGATTACATAAATTAACAGATAGTTTTAGATGTGACTATTAGAGTTTTAAAAGTTTTATATGTCTTTATATAATCCAGATTTGTTGTTACTAAGAAACTATTCCATTCAAAAGTATTATATACGTTGGATTGTGACTGGCAAGCGGAATCCAGGACGCGCGTTTCGTCCTATTTGGGACTCATCAGCTGGATGTACCTGCATCCCAATGTTGATGTTCACAGTGGGATTCGAACCCAGTCCGTTTCGTGTCGAACGCCACCGTGTTCACCACTAGACTTACCGAATACACTATGAAATCCAAAACTAACTCTGAGTAAAAGTAGAATAATAAGATTTTAGTTATTAAATCGTTTAAAGAAATAATTATTTATTGACAAAATATGACACTACAGTAAATAGATTGTAGTTCAATATAGAAATATTAGGTCCGGAATTAATTGAATGTGTTCTAATTACGTAACAAGTAGTGATAAGTGGGGCTAAGGCTCAAAATTAAAGACTGAACGGTATTCATAAATAATATAAAATTCACCGACTTCCTATTACTAATAATTGAAGAAGGAGACCGGGTCACTGATGTAATGTTTTCATACTCGACTGAAGGTTAATACTCATTCCTTTTGAATACAAAGTTCAAGTTTTAATCATCTAATTTTAATAGCCTCAGTAAATTTTAATACAATTAATTTAAGTTGTTTATTGACAATTTTAAAAGCATTTATTTTATCGACTTCATGTTTTGTGTCTGCCGAATAATAGATTATTGAACTATTAAAACAATTCGCTTCTATCAGATATGTTCTTTGAGATATATTCAATACATCGTGAAGAGGCCCACCTTCTTGTCCTTCTAATGTACCTGCTTTCAAGTTCACATATCAATGTTATCGTTCATATTTCATAATATTTACAGGTTTTTCATAATATTTTCCCTTTTTTTTTTACAGAAGATAATGCTGGAGTACAAATATGGGATCCATATGAATATAATCCTAGAAATCGAGTAATCACACCGTATAAACGTCGACAAATATTTCGTTTTGGTAAACGAAACACATATCCAAACCTTCATAAAGAAATGAATGATTTACCAAATCTATGGGAAATCTATCGTAAACGATGAAATGAATAAATCATTTTATATATCAAAACAAAAAAATTATATAAAATTATGTCTAATTGAAATAAATTGATAACAAAATTAAAATTATTGTAATCAGTAATTTTTATTTTATTTAAATTAAAACAAAATTTTAGAACAATAAATAAACAGTAATGCAACAAAAAATTTCAAAATAAAAAAAAAGTTTCTTATTATATAGTTACATAAAAATACAGTAATTAATTAGATATTGATATGGTTTTTGTAAGGATTGATTAAGTTACTTACTTACTTACTTACTTATGCCCGCTATTCCTCGCTAAGGAGCATAGGCCGCTCACCAGGGTTCTCCATTTAACTCTGTCATGACCAATCCTTTCCAATTCCTTCCAGTTGCTGTTCATTCTTTTAATGTCTGCTTCCAATTCCCGACGCCTTCCACTTTTCCGTTTCCCAACAGCATTCCATGTTAATGCTTGTCTCGTGATGCAATCTGATAGTTTGCGTAATGTATGTCCTATCCATTTCTAACGTCTTTTCCTAATTTCCTCTTCGGCTGGAAGTTGGTTTTTCCTTTCCTATAGTAAGCTGTTGCTGATGGTTTCCGGCCAACGGACATTCAGTTTCTTGAGTAGGCAGTTGTTTATAAATACTTGTATCCGTCTGATGATGTTTGCAGTAATTCTCCAAGTTTCAGCTCCATACAGAAGGACTGTCTTCACGTTCGAATTGGAGAGTCTGACTTTGAGGTTAGTTGAATTGATTAAGTTGGTTGCTTGTATTTACCAGAGATGAATCTTAGTTGGATAGTATTAAAAGTCATGGTAGCACTGAATCGCTTTCTTATTGTATAATAAGACTGGTTAATAGTGTACAACTAGTTATCATCAATATTATTGAAAAATTGTTATATCACAAATTTAAGTAAAATACTTACCATTTAATACATTCACTATTATCGCAAAAAGGTCTATGATTTTAAATAAATCAAGCTAGTGAATATGTACTGCTTAGGAATCTTATATTGATAACATGCTGTTTAGTTTTGCTTAGTGCTTAACTGGAATCAACGTATAACGAAAACAGCTTTGCGTTTTCATATTTTTAGTGATGTATCTAAATGTTGCTCAAATTAATATGAATTTTGCTATAGGTACGTGCATACATTCAATGAAATGTATAGCGGATGGTGATTATTATTGTTACACTAAAGATGTCAAACTTTGTCATTAAAGTATCATGATGATTACATATTAGTAATACAAGGCATTTTTGACATCTTCGATTTAGAGGTTTCCATTAATGGACACTTATTGGTTAGATTATCGACGAAAACTAGGAAACACCGGACAGCTATTTCGTGCTTTCTTATAACCGAGCATTTACGACATCGACCGGGGATCAAACCTTGAACATATGAACTTCACAGAGAGCCCTTGACTTCCAGACAAATGAGTTGGTATTTACTGGCTTAAGTGCCTATCTTAGTTCAGTTCACAATATTCCACGCGATAATTATTATGACAGGGTGATTTAGAGACTATCGAATATGAAGCTTTTCTTAACTGATTTACTTGAATTTATAGACTAGACTCTTACACAGTAAACTGTAAAGTATGTTTTGGCACAATATTTAGCAGGTTCCAGGATTCTCACTGTTGAAGAACGATATATTAGAACAAATATCTACTCAGTTCATCTTAGATTTTATTGTTATTGTAACTGATGTCAGTCTGTAATTTACGGCGTACATATTCGTTTGTCCAACTGAATCGCTTTGATCAACCTCTTAACATTTCTAAAAGTGTACCAAAAAAATATTTTGTAAGAAGTAAATAATCTTATGATCCAAATTAAACGCAGTCTGTCAGTTAAATCGTATTATTTCAGATAGTCGTTCATTGATCTAATTACCAATGTATGCCTTTAAAAGCAAAGTAGACAACTTTTAATCCCAATGTATGTGAACTTACACAAAATTTACAGTTGAAAATAATTCAAATACAGTGTTTATTGGGAACGGCTAACGATGAAAATTTATTTCTCTAAAAGGGTTTCTAAGTCATCAAAATTTACTGGGTTAAGAATATTTGAACTACAATTCAAGTGAATTCTAATTAATTGTCAACATTCTTGATAACCAGAGCCCCACTCAATTTACTCAAAAAGTTTCTATGTTTAGATAACTAATTTGGGATAGCTATATTCAGAATGTTCTTAAGTCATTTAAATGTAATGAATCGAGAGCATCGGAATTTTGATTCGAGTTAATTATAACTATGTTTAGATTATTTGATACCATACAGGGTAAATGAAACCTTATATGTAACTAAATATTATTATGAAGATTGAATAACTGGTCATCAAATGAGTTGTCTTGTATAAAATATCACACAAAATGAACATGATTGTAATCTATCCTAGAAATAATTAATTATGAAGTTATTTGCCTAAAAAACTTATTTGTAGATAATTTTGTCATCGCCCTCCCAAAGATGCTAAAGCATCCTTGTAAAACAAAATCAATAATGCATCAGTATTCCCAATGACCTTTAAATGACATTTCATATGTGTTTAATGTGTCTCATCACATTCATATACTAAATCGTTCAGGATACTATGAATTTTATGGAGTGAATAGTTTACCCTATAATTCTTTGCAAGGTTTTAAAGTGGATAATTGTAGTTGGTTGCTGAATGATGCGAAAAGCGTTTTATATCAGTTTAGTAGGCTGCTATCTTGTTAAATACTCATGAACTCAATACCTGAATTCACTAATGAGTAAAATTGCTTACCATTATTTGATTTGTAACAAATTTAGACATCGCAATAGATTCTTATCGTTGACAGATTGACATAATCACCCTTATACATTTTGACTGAAAAACAGCTAAACAAGTAGTTAAGTTTGATGCTTACAGTTTACCACCTCACAAACTCCGAGATCAAGGCCAAGTAAACTTAAGTTCAGAATTTTTAGGAATGAGACAGTTATCACCAACCACAAAGGACAGTTGTCGCGCTATGTTATTACAAATTGATGGAAGTGAGAACTTTACTATTAAATACCTGCCCAGTGGTGCAGACGACTAGGTGTTTGCCAACGTGTAGCCCTGGGGTATATTCATTCAGCTAAAAATTGTTTCTGTAAAATAAGATAACTACATTAGTAAAGACTGATGAGATGAAAATATCTAAAAACTTGACAATGAACATGTATATCGAATCTTCTCAGTGGAATGTTCGATTTAAACTTTTTAAGAAAATAATATGTGAACGAGAAATGTTAAATGGTTCAAGATAATTAAAGAGAAAGTTTGAACCTAGGCAAAGTAGCAACTGTCATTCATCAACAACGCATATTTGAATTTATTCAAGGAACCAACACTAGTTATAAAAATCTGTGTCATATCACTTAGTAACTTCGTCAGTGATAATAATAAACACAGTAGACAATTTTATACTTTGAAGAATTTATCTTATTTAATATTAGAAACTAATATGCTCAGGCAACAAGGAACTGGAGTAAAGTGGCCTACCAAATAATAATCATACAGTTATTAATTAGATTGATTTTAGTCATACTTATTTTGTGTCGCATAACTTGTATATAAGTATGCCCTTCTGTTACATTTTTTCTGGTCAGTAGTTCTGTCTCTTGACATCTACTGGTTGGGGTGCATTCCGTTAATAAGTCCGCTTTTGTGAGTAGAAAATACCTGGATACAATCACATCAACTACAGTAACTAATTGTTCATTACAAAGAGACGTACGATTTTGATCCGTTATAGAAACTACCACGAATTCATTGAAACTATGATTGATCTATCTTAGGACATCAATTAGTCACTTTGTAGTGACCACTTTCATATATATAGAAAAGTTAAAGATTTTTGAAGTCAACCGATCATCTCAATTTTAGCATCCTGTCTAGCCATTGTCTACAATCCTCTCAGATAAAGACCCTTTTGGTTCGAAAATCGAAAAGTGAAGATAAAACTATTTGATATGAAACTCAATATTTAAGAAACCTTTAGCATATAAGAATGACGAGACATATTCGTCTCAAAACAAGGTGAAAGATACTACCATTTTTTCCCAGATTGATTGCAAAGTGTTTTCAATAAACGAGAAAGTAGTATGCTCTTTGAATACAAGGTCAAAAGTATGTAAAGGGATAAATGACAAGCTGTTCTAAAGGTGAATGATAAGTTGGAAAGAATTCATAAAACTTGAATGTTGTATTTTCGAAGTTGTGCTTGATGTGGCTATTTATAATATTTCTGGAATGTAGTATACCTGGAACTCACTAACGATCCTACTATGGACCCTGCTTGCGAAGCCAGTTACAGTTTTATTATTAATAGAATTCAGCATTCCGAATCACACTCTTAAAGTAACGCAGTAAGAACACAACAGCAGTATTATACTATATTGTATTCCATAGCAGTACAAAGGCAAACAAACCAGCATGCAGTCTGACCAAAAATATGTATACCGGAATACCAATGTCTTAAATATAGATACATAGGATGTGAGAATAGAACGACTAGAGGCATGTAAGGAATATGAGGGTTAGTATACTACTAAAGTAGTATAATGAAGTAAATGAGTAGTCATGTACACAACCACTCAAGCATAAAAAGGATGAATGAATTATAAAATATAGTAACACGTTTATAAAAACATCAAGGTTTAAAGTACACTAAAATCAAATGATTGCTAGGTTTTCAGAAAGTGATTTTTATAGATTACTAAATCATTCGATATGCTTTTTGTCTGAAATTCTATGACAATTATTCGTAGTTCTGTTCTTACATCATCTCTATTGAATCATTTCAAATTAATAAATCCGTGTTCATCTGTATACCAAACAGTGAAAAAGAGTTTCAGAAAAATCATAACTGTCGATTTGAACAATAATAAAATATAAGATCAGTGCATACGAAAAGCTAACTTAGAATGGATAACAGACGGATTCTCAAAGTTGGATGACGTAGGGTTAGAAATAAAACTTAATTTAATCTCTATTCCGTACAGTTAGATGATTCTTCAAAAAAGACATCGTCTATTGCGAATTTACAAACAGACTGCCTAAAAAACTCACCGCAGATGCTTATCGTTGCAGATTTGTTAAAAAAATATAAAACCTAAATGCGAAATTATTTACAACTTCAGGAAATATTGAACATAGAAACAATGTCTCAGAAACGATCTAAAAATTCCGACTGACAAGATCACTAGGAATAACCTTTTGTTCTTTGAAAGACCAATGACTTGACAATATGTTAAAAATTTGCTACCTCTTTGGGTCAACTCAATGCTTATTTATCACTTCACTTCTTTTTATGGAATAGGTTAAATTGGTCACAGAAAAGTTACATTCCCCAAACGCATTTCGGAGCATTACCACACATACTTCCCAATGAACAAAACAATTCGTTGTACCATTAGTTATTTTAAAATAAATTCTAATACCATTCACCTCACGGAAAATCTATAAAGCAAAACAGAGATTATTAGCAAGACTAAGATGGCAAAGATTTGAAATATCATTACGGGCTAGGTACGTCCTTTTTTATTTAAGAGAGGTGAAGGATGAAAAGATAGAGGTGTGTTGAGAATCTTAACAAAGTTACTAAACAATAAACAATAATCAGTTAAGAATAAAGTATTAGAAGCTACATTTTATCACAGATTTATATCACACAGTGATCAATTGATAGCTATTCCCTTCCGGTTTAGTATTCCTTAGTAGTGTTCATACATAACAATCATAGATAACAGACACGTGAGTTTTAGCCTATGAGAGAATGTTTTGCCTCTTAAAACATTAAATCAAGTCCAAAAGTTTTCATTTTAGACTACTCCAACTCTTGATTATTGTTGCTGCTGAATACTCAAATTTCATACATTCATTTTTATGTCACTGACGTTTCAAATAATTGGTCTGTTAATGAACCTGAAATTTCATATATGCAAATAATTTCTAGATCTTTTTCATAAAATCAATAGAAGTCTACCTAAGCGGTTTCCAATTAACAATAATGAAGATAATATTTTTCAACTCGTATATAAAAATGTTTAAGCTAAATTATAGATGAACAAATATTCTTCATTGATTGACTAGAATTGAGTGCCTTATGATTTATTGATCTTTATGATTCTATCATGGTAACTATAACTCACCTTCATCTGTAGTTTTGCGTAAATCAGGAACTTTAGTATGTTGACTAATAACTAATATCAACGAAATCTTCAACTTCCAAGTACGATTTTGTGACTGGAAGAAACTTAGCTACTTCAGTTATGAGATGGACGTTATTAGAGAAATTGATTGACTATCAGGCTGTCTTCAGAGTTAACCGAACTATGAAATTATAAACCAATTGGTTTGAATTCAGTGTTCGAAACGTAACACACCAGGGTACCTAGACTTAACAGGTTCTATCCGTGTCTAAATCACAGTTGAGTAATGCTGAAAATCATAACAGTTGCTTCGTATTCATAAGAACGAACTAACCATTTTAACTAATCAACTAAATCATAATTTCCTTTTTACCTTCAATAGAACTTAATCTATCGTCTTAAAAATTTCTAATTTTATGCTGTTACTAATAAGGATAGTTAATTAATATTTACAGTTGAATAAGTAATGAGACAATGTAGAGAATTTTTTTATTTGGTGTACCTGATTACTGAATAAATTGAAAATGATATCCCATAAAGTCTATAACAGAAGAAAGTTCAACATTCGCTTCCGACTTTTAGGCTATCAATTTACTGTTAATTGCTTGATTACATTATATTTTGCATTAATCACCAATTACAGTCCATTGTTACATCACAATAAATAATACAACAACTTCCGGTCATCAGTCCTATTAATAACTCTTTTCTTCTCACGACATCATCATCACAATTTTAAATTTGACCTTATTTCTAAAAAATGTTGATAAACTTAAACATTCATAATAAAAAATAATTATTTAAGCTAACGAATACATTTCCGTCTTCCGTTTCAGTATCAAAAGGTATATTTTCTTCTTTTGATGAAAATGCCGAAAATCTTTTTTGTGTAAATGAAATGTTGATTTCTTCTATTGTATACTCATTCTTTACAGATCAAATACTTGTAAGCTTAAAATTTATTTGTTATTATTTAATAATGTAATAAAAATTACTGAATTTAAATTTCCAAATCAAGAACTTCCCTATATAATAACATAAATTACAGATCAAGTACTGGATAGCTATTTCGTCTTCAAACCTTAGAAATGTGTATTTACGATTTTACTAAAGATTAAACCCAGTCCCATCAGGCTTCAAGAAAAGCACCTGAAATTTCATATATGCAAATAATTTCTAGATCTTTTTCATAAAATCAATAGAAGTCTACCTAAGCGGTTTCCAATTAACAATAATGAAGATAATATTTTTCAACTCGTATATAAAAATGTTTAAGCTAAATTATAGATGAACAAATATTCTTCATTGATTGACTAGAATTGAGTGCCTTATGATTTATTGATCTTTATGATTCTATCATGGTAACTATAACTCACCTTCATCTGTAGTTTTGCGTAAATCAGGAACTTTAGTATGTTGACTAATAACTAATATCAACGAAATCTTCAACTTCCAAGTACGATTTTGTGACTGGAAGAAACTTAGCTACTTCAGTTATGAGATGGACGTTATTAGAGAAATTGATTGACTATCAGGCTGTCTTCAGAGTTAACCGAACTATGAAATTATAAACCAATTGGTTTGAATTCAGTGTTCGAAACGTAACACACCAGGGTACCTAGACTTAACAGGTTCTATCCGTGTCTAAATCACAGTTGAGTAATGCTGAAAATCATAACAGTTGCTTCGTATTCATAAGAACGAACTAACCATTTTAACTAATCAACTAAATCATAATTTCCTTTTTACCTTCAATAGAACTTAATCTATCGTCTTAAAAATTTCTAATTTTATGCTGTTACTAATAAGGATAGTTAATTAATATTTACAGTTGAATAAGTAATGAGACAATGTAGAGAATTTTTTTATTTGGTGTACCTGATTACTGAATAAATTGAAAATGATATCCCATAAAGTCTATAACAGAAGAAAGTTCAACATTCGCTTCCGACTTTTAGGCTATCAATTTACTGTTAATTGCTTGATTACATTATATTTTGCATTAATCACCAATTACAGTCCATTGTTACATCACAATAAATAATACAACAACTTCCGGTCATCAGTCCTATTAATAACTCTTTTCTTCTCACGACATCATCATCACAATTTTAAATTTGACCTTATTTCTAAAAAATGTTGATAAACTTAAACATTCATAATAAAAAATAATTATTTAAGCTAACGAATACATTTCCGTCTTCCGTTTCAGTATCAAAAGGTATATTTTCTTCTTTTGATGAAAATGCCGAAAATCTTTTTTGTGTAAATGAAATGTTGATTTCTTCTATTGTATACTCATTCTTTACAGATCAAATACTTGTAAGCTTAAAATTTATTTGTTATTATTTAATAATGTAATAAAAATTACTGAATTTAAATTTCCAAATCAAGAACTTCCCTATATAATAACATAAATTACAGATCAAGTACTGGATAGCTATTTCGTCTTCAAACCTTAGAAATGTGTATTTACGATTTTACTAAAGATTAAACCCAGTCCCATCAGGCTTCAAGAAAAGCACCTGAAATTTAAACCACTGAATCTACAAACTCTGATGGCTTCGATTTAGATCACGGATAAGGTCATGGATGTTTATTTTTGAATTCTACACCATAATAGTGGATATTTGGGTTAAATACTTAACTTTTAACTGGCAGCATACAAGTACGAACCATGCTCTACCTACTTTGCTAGCCCATGTACAACTAGTGCCGCCCGAATATAAACACATAAGTCTGTACTTGATTTATGGCTATATCAACACAAAATAAATCACACTGAATATTATGAAATGATAATCACTGAGTGACCAACGTAATATATATATAGTCCTGTTTAGTTCTAACCGAATTACCGACTATTACATCTAACCACTAAACATCAACAAAATATTATACACGATGTCCAGTCACTTAGAGATTAGTAGTTACGTTGCAACTCAACTGACATAATTCGATCAACACTATAAAGAACTGGACAAAAGTGGAATTGGTCTCTAGTCAGTGATCAATCGATGTAGAAACATTCCATCTACAGAGCATCAGTTTCACCACAAGCAGCTAAGTAATAAGTGCCTCAGACTGTACAGGTGAATAAACCGGGATTGAATGCATAAAGAAAAATCAATTTCCTTAAGATTGAAATAGGAAAGCTATGCTAGTCAATGTAAAATAACAATGATCCCAACCGACTACTTACAGATAACCTGAAATTGAAATGAACC
Source organism: Schistosoma mekongi (assembly GCA_034768735.1). Lineage (NCBI taxonomy): Eukaryota > Metazoa > Platyhelminthes > Trematoda > Strigeidida > Schistosomatidae > Schistosoma > Schistosoma mekongi. The sequence continues at coordinate 34,456,951 of CM068307.1, read as the reverse complement.
TTATACAGAATAAATATCGTATCGAATTAAAACAAATTGAATGTTACATTGAACAAACATGATCTTGTGTTTCATCTCATTTTAATGTGAGATCTAGAAAGGATACTTATCAACATACCTGTATTTTCCTTAATCAAAAAAAATATAAACTAACTGTTAAGTTAATGAATTACATAATTTTGTTTAAAGAAAATTTATATTTCTAAAAATTTATTTTGACGAATACTTTTAATTTTAGTGTTGATTTGCTTGTAGGTCACTTCATCTACAAGATTTAACTTCTTCTGAGATGTACAATTTAATCTTTTAAATTTCATTTCAACAAAATTACTGATGTTCTTCTTAGGCTTTGAAAATAAATCAAATGAAATATGATTATGTAGCCAGTCAATAGGATTATCAAACTTCTGTTGATTATCATTATTATTAAGAAGAGTAGTTTTAGTAAGTGTAGAGTTGTCAATTTTTTGACAACATGTAATACATTTGTTTTTAACAATTATACTTTGTATGCTCTTCAATAAAGCTAATTTACATTCTTTAGATTGTGCAATTTTTATTAAATCAATATATTTCGGTTTAAGCCGATGAATTAAAGGACCAATTTGTTCATTAATTTGACTAATACATTGATTATGTATAATACTTTGATACCATATTGGATAAATAGGCCATTTTCCATTTGTTCTTTGATATAATCCCCAATCACTTAAATTAAGATAAATAAAACTTAATATATCATTCCATGAGTGTTTTTCATTATTTAATTGATAATGAACTAATGCACGTATCATGTAGAAATTTGATTGAAATGGTGTTAATTGAATACAATGATCTAAATAATTCAATGCATTCAACCAATTACATTGATTAATCTGATTTTTACTTAAGTGATAACAAGTTAAGCAGATTCTTTGATTAACTGATTGAATACTCTCGGGTACATTCATGAGATTATTACAAATACAATGATTAGCATCAGTAAATAATTTACTGATAATAGATTTTGCATTTTCATATTTTTCAAGAGATTTTTCATAATTATGCATAAAAAAATGACAATCACCAGATAAGATCAATAATCTGTAGTTTGTAGGATCGACTTCCAAGAGTTGACAAGCCAGTTCATTAGATTCATGATATTTTTCCTCTTTAAATAGCTTTATTGCATATGAATTGATTGTAAGAAATAGCTGATTTCTGCCTAATTGATATACGTCAGATGATTCTTTATCATCAGTATTATTCAACGTATTGAATAAATTAATACCCTGTAAAATACAATTCATAGATTCGGATAATCGATCAAGTTTTCTTAAAATTGCCCCCTTATCAAAGTATAATCCAATATCTTCCGGTTGTGCATAAATTGCTATACTGATAGAATCCAATGCATCGGTGAAACGACTTTTTAACATTAATCCAATAGCTTCTTCTTGTTTATTAGAAGATATAGTTTCAAGTTCACGCAATAAATTGATACTTACCAAATGATTTGGACAATAGTGTAATGCTTTCTTTAAATCATAGTAAGCCTGAGTTATTGCTTGCCCGTATTGTTTTGATAAAAGATTAGCTCGTGCATACAAGAGATCGCATAATTCTGTTAAAAAAAATAAAAGCAATAATAATAATTATTATTACTATACTAAATGATCAATACTACTTCAGATACTTATTCGAAATATTTATGAAAGGTGTTACAAAAGTAAACCTTTTAGATTTGTCTAGTTCTTAGTCTTGATTACATTCTATCAATCAAGTCCTAATGTCGTTACTAGTCTAAATGACCCAACACAGCACATTTTGGAGTAACCTGGTTCAGATAGTTGGTACAATAAAGCTCTATTTGACCCAGGTTTCATCCACCTTGGCACTCATTAGCATGGCAAACATAATGTCTTGAGGATACCGGAGCTTTTATACTACAACAAGATCGATATATTGCGATCAGCACTAATGATTATACGACTATACCTACTAACAGTCCGCAGAAGTCAAGCAATGAAAATGTTTCAGCCCAACAGAACTTCTGTTGCAGTCCGAACAGCTGAATGGTAACGTTAGAGACTAAGAAAGTGGGTGATGTAGATACGCTTTCTTGTTACAGACTGAATTGTTGAGAATTTACGTCCACAGTTTCCTAATTACTATTTCCAATAATTTGGTATCAAAATAAAGAAATACAGACGGTTAACGGAGGTTGATTAATAGTACAAATAATAAATAACGAATTTAGTTATTTACTTGCTTACCTCAAATCAGAAATAGGTCTAGTGTATAGTAAAACTATAATGCAATCAAATATAGAGGTGAGAGCTCCTAAAATCCCTAGAAAATCCCATATTTCTTTCGTTTTATATATATAATGATATGAACGAACACAGAAAAACAGAAATCTGTAAATAAACACTGTTTAAAACAGTGTAAAAAAATTAGTGATTATCAAAACATGTGTGAGTAACGAGATGAGATATGGAATAAGTGTGCAAAGAAGCGGTCAAGATCAAGAGGAAAATAAGAAATAAATTTATGTGCACCAACATCATCTATGTTATACCAATAGGTATCAGTTAGTCAACGAAAAACTTCAAAACAGTTTTCCTTGGTGTTAGTTGTCATAATTCACATCTGTATAGCACTAAAACGGTTAACGAGATATAAAGTGAAAAATAACAATACTAATGACAGTAAAAACGTCAACTAGGACGATCTCTTCAGTGAGTCGTTTTGAGTGGTTCAAGAACTTTAGACAAGAAACTGATATTACTCAACATAGTTTAAAACAATGGATTGATGATATTGTTTAATTTGTAGGAAATCTGATCATGTATTATACATGTTCATCCATATATATCCTCATCGTCGAATGCCAGTCGGCGTAGAAACTAAGGCATAACACCAACTCAAAATCAGACTGTTGGCTCTAGTTGTATTATTAAACTGTTTGCTTCGGGTCCGATTGATTGGCATGACTAACAGTTGGAGACGTTAAATAAAATAGCTCACAATAGTCTACAGCGGCATATATACATTTAAATACAGTATAATATTGGAACGAGCTTAAGCAATTCTTAAAGTATCAGTGAATAATAACCACTTTAGCCAATTATCGATGACCTAAGAAATCCGAAGTCAATCAGAAACCAGTTATTGCTTACTTGACTACATAAACGTATACAATTATTAGGAAGAACCTAGTGCTGGCATCACAGACGTAATATTATAGAGCTAAACGCACTAATTATTAAATTCTTGCCAGAGAAATGATATATGACACAACCCAACACTATACTTAAACTGTAACTTTAAACCTAAACTAACCTTAAATGTAATCAAACCTAAGCCTCGACACAAGCCTAGCATAACCATAATCTCGGTACCCAACAAAAATCAATTTAACGGGGCATAAAAAGTTATCTATATTCCTGAGAAATGTTTTAGAATATGAGTATTACATAGCTAAAAAGAATGAGACGAGAGGTTATTTTTTTTAGTTTACGGGCGCTACAATCTATGTAAAGCATTAATTGTTGTAGTGGATGCCACTTATAAAACTTCTAATATATAGTACACAGCAAAACGTCGAGAGAAATGCCAACAATGAATGGTCGATGAGGGAAGTTGCTGCATACTACCGTATACTACATACATAAGAAATCTTGGAAATGGATTCCACGACACAATTACATTAATTATGTAAAATCTGAAAACCATTCCTAACATTATCTTTTTCAAGAATGAAATATTCAATTGAGATCGTTATTTTTGTGGAGATTGGTTATTTATTTGATTAAATATATATCACAGATTGATGTTAGTAGGGTACCATTGAAAACCAGAGAGCACTGGACAGCTGTTTCGTTTTAGTATGGAACTGCTCAGCAGTGCGCACCCCAGATTCCGTACCAGGGGCTTCAGGTTGACGGCGAACGCCTAAGCATCTGCACCACTGGGTCGACATCCAATTGTAGAATTCCCACTTTTGCTATCCATCTCATTCTCATCTGTGCTAAGCTTAATGTTTATTATGATTTATCTGGTTTATTAAATCATTCTTAGACGATTTCCTTTATTGAGGTGGACTGTGTACCTTTATGTTTTGCTTCTAACTTCATTAAAATTTCATGTCACAGAAAAAACACATTTATCACTATTCAAGCGTGCATATTATAAATTAAAAAGTATTTAATCAGTAATTTACACTGAAAAATATCTGAGCGATAAACATAAATGAGAAAGAGAAAAAACGTGTATAAGACTTGTTGGGAGTTAAAACACACACACACACCTACGCGGCAAATATATTCTTGATGTTAGAATAGAATTTTCTTTCAACATAACCTCTGAGATTTTGATATCTTCTTTTTCCAAGTTATTAATACATTTTGTTATCAACTCTATATAATCATTATTACGTCTCGTTGATTCGTAAACTTTTAAGACACCCATTAATGTGATCAGCATTCCCGGTGTAACAGATGAATTCATGATTAAATCATTCATTTGAGCATACTGATCAATGAAACTTTTAGAAACATCAAATTGTTTTAAAGCTTCTTCATACTTTTCATCATCATTTAAATGCTTTCCGTAGATAAAATGAAGATGACCGGTCATTAACAAGGCATTTTCATATTCTGCACGATTCAAATTGACACACATAATAGACGGAGACTGAAGATCACTATTCATCACATCTTGATTGATTGATACGGTGTCTAGTGATTTTGATCCCAAGGACAAAGCCAAATGTAAGTCATTTATTGCATGTTGAAAATCTGACAGCTAATGTGGATTGAGCAAGTAAAAAAATGAAGCAAAATAGAAGACGAAACTTTTTAACAAATCTCTTGACGTAGAAATTACCAAAGTAGCCAATATTTACTTAAATCCTGAGTTCTATTAATACTGTTTTTCAAATACTGCTTTATAAAGGTTATACCATCATATCTAACTAGCACTTATTGAAATTGTTAACTTAAAACACGAGTAACTTCTATTTGAACTTTGAATATTTTTCCAAAATAACAAAAACTTTACATTGATGATTCAAAAAAACTTCATAGCCCAAGTGATGCATTCAAGTACTCAGAGGTAAACACTGTACATTATTAGATTAAATCTGTTGTAAATATTACGAAATGAATATCATGCTTAATAATGAAAAACTGCACGTAAAAATCAATTTCAGTGGTAGATAATGGTTACGCAGTCATTTACTACATATTTTCAGATTGTCTTTTAATTTGCTTTGGTATTAAAAACAAATTATCGATTACTTTTGCCGTATAAGCCATAAAAAACTGACAGTTTTCAAGTAAGGAGAATTAGCTATATTTACAACAATAACACAATTAAGCCCGCTAAACCTCCAAGGATAAGGACTGTCACTCATCGATCAATAATTTAATAATAATCTTTCAAAATGCTGCCAAATGAAAATCACTGTTAACTATTACATAGGTTACGGTTAATTCCATATTTAAACAGTTTATTAAAACTAAGATATGAAATAGAAACTTGCAAACCTCAAAAAGTTTCAGTTTTACCAAGTAAGGTATCTTTTGAAGTGATTAACCTTTTACCGAATGGTTTCTCAAAATGAACTATTTTCTCCCAGTGTGCATATAACATATTAAACAAAAGCACCAAAATATTTTGTATTAGTATTTTAATAACATGTACGTCCAACGACTAGCATCATACTCAAAGAAGTGTATTCTATTGTAGTAAAAACCTATCAATTATACGTATTTGTACCACCGATAGTAGGCAACAAGCTTATCAGGATTCACAGAAAATTATCATCAAATACAAGAGGAAATTGAAAGCGTTGTAAGAAGTCTCAATCAAAATACTATATAATTGCTTAAATACGACGTAAACCAAAAGTAGCTCACAGACTAAGACTTAAACGTACCTTAACGTAAATTTCAGAGCGTTTAATGTAAAATTTAGCATTACTTGGAGCCAATCTAATACACTGGTCAATATGATGCATAGCTTTTACCATATCTTTGTTTTTCATAGCCATTTCTACACATTTATGATGCTTTCTAATCGTTGTGCGAAAATATTGTGCAGTTGTCAATTGGAAAGAAGTTGCATATTTTTGTGATATCTTACGAACCGGCATTGAGCTGTTATAAGGAAAAGAGCCTGCTGCAGGACTAACAGACTGTAACTCATGACTGCTTTTCAAAGCTAGGTTATGAACAAGCAATGGTTAAAACAAAGATGGGTAGTATTACCTTCAATTACTGTGTTATGCCCCAGTTGTTCATATGCTGGATACCGTGAACGACTTTCAACATCGATACACACAACTTTATTCTCATGTTTCCAATTGTTTTTACTCATTTCAGTTCAAACTTTTACGCGAAACGTAATTCTCACCCTGAAAAAAACACTAATAAATACATTACGTCTGTTTAAAAATTAACGCCAGTTGGATAAATACATGGTAAGTTGAGAGTAAATATTATTTTAGGACAACCAAATAAACAAGTGACATCAGGTTAATACATACAGGTGGACTTAAATTAACAATTTTCTACATCACGAATGACAAGCACAGGGAGTTTCTGGACAATGCAGATGAGTTTATAATGTATCATATATTACATTTTGCGTGAGCCCAATAAATTATTATTGATCTCTAGATGTTTTATCACTTTTCTAGCTGGACCTTTTCTGGAAAATTTAACTGACTTAGCAAGTCTACTGGTACCAACAGAACGACTTTACGCGACTATGGTAGCCAATTTTAATTATTCTGGATGAATTACAGTAGTGTTTAAGTTTAGATTAAAAGGGCAAAAAATTCAGCAACCAACAAACAACTGCCTCCCCTTTATTTCACTATATTTGATTCAAAACAAGTAGGAGGATTAATTAGTATGATGAAAAACACATATATACTTCTGCCGAATCTTTCTTTAGTTTCATTTACAGTTTAAAAATGTGAATGATGCACACTTTACCTTGATAAACTTCCGAAAAACCAGTCGTCGATAGTGTGAGTATTTGTGACAAACATGTGGCAAAACATGAAAATGTAGAAGCCCGAAAATCATGATGGGAAATATAGAAAACTTCACCAAAGCAAGTCCCTCTACGAGTACACCTGGTAAGAAACTAAATTCATATAAAATACTGCAAGAATTAGAGTAAGTCAAGTGATATAGTTATATAGTTTCTCCCATCCCCCACCCCTCAGTAATAAATTGTCTACTAAATAAGAAGAAACTAAGCCATCAATGTCTTTGACTAAATCAAGAAATTTATTGATCAATAATTTCCCCCTAAGTATGATAATAACATCTAACGTACACTTTGAAAATATTCTGTATGCGATTTTTGAGCCATATAGCCCTTACATAGACCACTAAAGAGGTCGTTCGCTATACTACAGACAGGTTTAACAAACAATAGTCTAGAATAGATTATAGCAAAATAGTAAACATCTGTTGTATTGACTTTTCAGAACCAGATGGAAGGAACTAACTAACCCATAAATTTTCAGCTAAATAACAATGAGTATTTATAACGAGCACATTGGATACATGTTACCTGCTAATATTATTACCTAATTATTCATTGAGATATTTTACCTTGCAGCAGAGTCAAACAAATATTTCAGGTGACTATTGTTATGATGCTCGATGGTGACCTTTTGTCGCCAATGATAGACTACAATACGATAATGTACGTAATCACCTCCCTAATGAATGTATTTCATTTTATGTGGGCACGGAGGGTATGAATAATTTTAGCAACGATATAAATTTTTCGATACGTCGAGGTTTACTGGAGGATTTCTTGAGTACAAATTGGTTTCTTAGGAAAGCGTAGGATTTATCCTAAACTCCTTAACCTACAGTACTCACCTAAAACCTCACCTTAAAAAATTATATACCATACCCCCTACCTTATAAAAGATATTGTTATTTTGGAACAAGTCAAAGGAGCAGCAACCTAAAAAGTAGTGGGACTAAAAGATGAAACCTGTTCAGCTCGATTTGAAGCTCCAAAATCACATCCTTTGCAGTACATCAGCGCCAGGGTGGATATGATCCTCATTTATAGTATAGTTTATAACCCTCTTCACCTTAACAGACCGCTAGTAAGATTCAGTTCGAAAATTAAACCTAAGAAGATAATCCAACAGGATAGAACACGAAGCATGGACAAAAATTCAAGCAACCGCCTTACGGTCAGAATAAGAGGACTATGAGACTAATTAGGTTGTGTTAAAATATTCCGCTAAATCTTTTAAAAGAAGGCTCAATGCCTATCTAGACTTTACAGATACTGATGGACAGTATTGTGGGAGCAACATCTTGATTACACTTATTTTTGACTCTTAGTTCTTCTCTTCCTCGTTTCAGAGGAAATGTAACTACTTCTGTACTGTCCAAGACCAAGAATACTCCTACAACTTGGACATAAATCTCAAGAAACGATAGTTTGCTTATTCCCTCAAGCAAACTAATATTAGCATCGTATAAAAATGTCTACCCACCCTTATCAACAGCGTCTAAAAATACTTTTAGGTGCGCTACCTTCATGCTATCCTTAGACACTTCCTATCGATTTTATAAATATTTCACAGTCTTTGAAGAAAATGTCATAACACGATTGGATGCTGCATGAGAGATGATGAGCTAAGAATGTATTCTTAAGAAACCTATTTAGAAGGAACAGAAAATTCGATCTATATTTATTTGCTTAATTTTAACCAGATAACTGCAGATAAGAAGATACAGAAACTGTGTAAGTAGCGCTAAGTTTTAGAATACCACACGTTTGTTGCCGTGATTCTGTTATGCTTTAAGTGCCTACTATAGTTGTATAAAGCAGATACATCAAAATCCTACTAAAAGTAGCTAAACATGCTACGGCGTTTTGTATAACTATTTATAATTTCATTTTATGACTGATTAAAAGCCGAGATGTTCAAAGTTGGTTGACAATAATGTTACAGTTGGAATGTATTAAATAATATACTAAAAACTACCCAACGAAGACAATTATTAGGGCAGATAGTTATAAAATTTTGTGCTATTTATGTCTAAACATATCTATCGTACTTTGTTGATCACTGTTAGTTAGCACCAAAGGCGAGTACGTTCAACATGTCAATGTATCTTTGAGTGTCCGTAATAGCAGCTAGCATGCTGGCTCTTATAAGAACTTGACCAACGTTGTTTTCAAATGTCGTTGCATTAAAGATTGTCTTCTCACGGAGTTGGATTTGGTTTTTGTATCTCTTTATAGGTTTTTTGAGCTTTAATCATGAAGCGGTAAATAATCCCCAATATAAATATTTTCATAGGCTCTCATCATTGATGCTGACCATGTTTAGTCTAGCGGACACAACTAGTTGAAGGCGCTTGGTCACGCATCACTACCAGACCATGACACAACACAACGTAGGAGGCATCTCTCTTTAGTTAGCCAGCCTAGACGATCAAATATAGCCTATCCCAATCATTCATTGCCTTCTGGTTTATTCTCATTCGTACGAGTTGATTCAATCGTAAGAAGTTGCTCTGAATATACTACAAACGTAACTTGGTTATATAACGGGAGCAATTCAATTTCATAATTGACTTGATGGTGACATAATATTGGATATAAGATTTATGTCACAACAAGCCGATTCCCAAGGCTGGTAAGTTGCTTTGAATTCAAAAATTCCTTTTTACGTTAAGTGCATGCAGGCTGACGTTGGCATTAATTTTCACAAAAAGACACTATTTGTGAACTTAATTTTCTTTGCATTCATATTGAACTATATTCGATTAACGCTGTTTGGACACATCACATACAATCGTGTACAATACACGATTCTTCTGTTCTGTTTCTGTTTGTGCTCTAATCCTGCTTGATCTCACAATCACAGTAACACGTAGTTGCTGGTGTAAGGACATTGTGGATTAACGATTCTTTTTACTATCTCATTTTTATATACCACCCGGTATGTTACTCATTGGCCGATGTTTCCATCTCACCAAATCGACTAAAGATTTATGAAAGCGTACTTAGGGTTTTCAGGACCTGCAACCTGTGATTCATGTATGCGAATTTATGAACTTTTATTATGACTTATATAGGGGTACTAGAGCTTATCATATTAGGTGTATTAATTTGCTGATCTAACGAAAGCATATCCTTTAGTCGTCAGAAGTATCAGCGCCATTATATTTGGTTTCTTACCAGTCACGACAGTTGATTATCTTGCTGGCTAACCATATCTGTAAGACGTTTGAAAGATATAGCTTAAGTTACATACTTAGAAATGATCAGCTTAATCATGCTTTTATTTGTAGAACAATCAAAATATCAGCGTGGTGTTACCTTATTATAACTTTTAATCTAATATTATTTTAATGTGAAGATAAATTTTCTGGAACATATTCTACATACTTTGTGTAAGAATATAAACTTCATAAGAATTTTCCGTGTAGTGGGAACGCCTTACTGTAACGACTCCTAGTTTCTTTTCATGTCTTTACGTATGAAAACCACCAGTGGTCAATCAACCAATCGATGCCTATTTCCCTATGTGGAGCATAGGCTAACGATTAGCATTCCCCAACCAACTCTGCCCTGGGCTCATCTTTCCAGCTCTTACTAAGTGCTCTTCATTCTCTTCACGTCTGTCTCCAATTCCCAATGGAATGTGTTCTTTAGTACTCTTCTTTTCTTTCGACCCTAAAGATTCCAAGCTAGTGCTTGTTTTGTGACACACTTTGATGATTTCATCAATGTGTGTCCTATCCATCTCTAGCATTTTTTCCTAATCTCTTCCACGGTTAAAAGTTGGTTGGTTTGTTCTCTGAGACGACAGGATGTTGTTGATGGTATCTGGCTAAAGAATCCGAAGTATATTACGCGGACAGCTGTTTATAAATACTTGTATCATCTATAAGGTGTTTTTCTTAGTTCGCTACATAATTTTCAGCTCCATAAAACAGAACTGTCTTCACATTTGTATTGGAAAATTTGATTTCAATGTTGGCATCCGTTTGGCTTCTAGATGTTACGCAATTGTAGAAATGCTTCTCTTGCCTTGTCAGTCAGTGCCTTCACATCTGCATCAGAACCTAATTCTTTATCAATGATGTTGCCTAAGTATATAAAAGTTTTCGCATCTTTCGCAATTTCTCCGTTAAGTGTAATTGTGTCAGTGTTCATTGCTTTGGATCTGAGGATCTTACATTACCCTTTGTGTATGTTGAGGCCAACTGATGGCTGCAGAGGATGCTTCTACACAGTCCGTCTTCACTTGCATCTGCTGCTGTGCGTGGTATAGGAGAGCTAGGTTGGTCATCTGCAAAGTCCAAGTGAATTAGTTGCATCCATATTGTCCAGTATATTCCAAGAATGCCTTGAGACGTTGCAGTCTTCGTGATCCAGTCAATTACCAGCAGGAAGAGAAAGCGCGAGAGTAAGCAGCCTTGCCGAACACCGATCTTCAATTCGAATAAACCCGCGACCTGACCTCCTTATACGATTTTACAATGTAGTCAGTCGTAGGAATTCAGTATGATGTTGACTACCGTTTCCGATACGCCATAATGTCGAAGAAGGCTCATAATATTCCCCTATCCACGCAGTCAAACGCTTTATCGTAGTCGAGGAAGTTGTTGTAAAATAGTGAATTCCATTCAATTGATTTTTCAACAATGAACCGTAGAGTAGCGATTTGGTCTGTACACGATTGGTCTTTACGAAATCCGGCCTGTTGATCCCGAAGTTTGGCGTCTGCTGGATCTTCAAGTCGGTTCAGTCAAACTCCGTTGAAGGCGTTTCCTGGTGTTGAGGGTAGAGTGACGCCACTGTTGTTCGTGCTATTGTTTAAATCTCCTTTCTTTGGTATCTTGATTAGGTATTCTTCTTTCAAGTGTGTTGGCACTTTTTCTTCCTCCAAAATCTTCCTGAAGAAAATGTGAGGTATATTTAATGTTGCTTCTATATCTGACTTCATTGCCTCAGTTGGTATGTTGTCTGGCCCTGCTGACATGCCAATCATGATTTGTAGGATGCTTATTCTGACTTCTTCGACTGTTAATGGATCGGTGTTTATAGGGCGATTAGCGTCTGCTGCTTCAATGACCGGTGGGTTTGGCAAGGCTGGTCTATTTGAGAGTTCTTCGAAGTGTTCTGATGGAAGACCTAAACGTCAAGATTGGAAAGGACAACACCGGATAGTAAGATATAGTGCGACGACATGGACTAGTAAAAAGGAACGAAGACGGAAAGAGGTTTACAAAACTACTTGCCTTTAACGAAATCTTCATAGGCTGCACCATATTCTTTTACAAACGCATATAAAAAGCTACATGGGTTTCACGGACCCCAATAACGAGATACGAACCAACCATATTTGCATCAATGAGAAATTCAGAGGGATCATGGAAGACGTAGAAGCAAAAGGAGGGGTAGATACATCTTCAAATCACCATCTGGTGGTGACTAAGATGTAACAGATGCTTAAAATCCACCGGAAAACTGGAGCAGAAGTATTACAAGAGTTTAATACAGTCTTTTTCCATAATAATAATAATAAACGCAACCAATTCAAGATATTTCCCAACAAAAAAATCCAGGCATTTCCGATCGACTAACACAAGACGAAACTGCTGTAGAAGACAACGGGAAAGAGATTAAGAAAAGAATAGCTTCAACATATTAAGAGTTTTGGGTGGCAAGGGGCATCTCACCAGAAGAAATAGATCTCTGTTGGTACTCTCGATAAGATCCAAGAAAGGAGGAGCAAGGAGATAGCAATCAATAACAGCCAAACAAAAATGGAGAAAGCCAAATACTCAGAAGCCAACAAACTAGTGAAGAGGAGCAAAAGGTCAGATAAACAGAAATGTGTGATTGACCTAGCAATGATAGTGCATAAAGCTGCAAGAGAAAGAAACATAAGACATCCATATAATAGAAGGAAAGGGCCAGCCGGAAAATACAGTAAATCACAACGACCATTCACGAACAAGGAAGGTAAATCAATCACTGAGACCTAGGAACAGAGGAACAAGCGGGTAAAGAACTTTGGAGAATTCTTAAATAAACCAGCCCTACTGAACTTACCACTCATCAAAGTAGTACCAACGGATCTCAATATACATATCGAACCACTAACAATTAAACAAATCCGCATGGTCATTCGACAAATCGAATGGCAAAGTCGAAGAGCCAAACAACATACCTACTTAGGCACTGAATCAGGCATAGAAATAGCTGCAAAAGTGCTTCACGTTCTTTTATGAGAGATTAAGGAGAGGAATGAGCAAATGCCAACAGACTAGAAAGAAGGATACTTCATCATGATACCAAAGTAAGGAGATCTTAGCATGTGCGAGAACTACAATAGCATCCCTTTACTATTAGTATCTGGGAGTTTTTAGTCGAGTGTTGTTAACCTGGATGAAAGATCCAGTAGACGCTCGATTCCGAGATCAAACGGCTAAATCCCGTAAGGGTTGCCTGTGTATCAACCAAATCGCTACACTACAGACCATTGTTTAACAACCAATAAAATGAAACTCACAACTTTACGTCAATTTCCTTGGCAATGAGAAGGCATTCAACAGTGTAGACAGGAGAACACTATAGAGTCTTCTTAGATATTATGATGTCTCTGAGTAGATGGTCCATATCATAAGGAATTCTAACGACAGATTACACTGTAAAATTGTGCATGGAGAGTAGTTCACAGAATTATTCTAAGTGAGCACCAGTGTAGAAAAGGTTTGCTTGCCATAGCCATTTCCCTTCCTTTTCGTGGTTGACTGGATACAGTGGAAACTTCGATGCAACTAGACGATTTGGACTATGCAGATGACATAGCTCTTCTATCCCACACACAGCAACGATTGCAGATGAAGACAGACAGTTTAGCACTAGTCTCTGCAGCCAACAATAGACCTCGACAGACACATGGGAAAAAAGATCTTTGGACAGAACACAGCGAGCGCCAACCCAATAACATTTGACGGAAAAGCTCCGGAAGATGTGGAAACTTTTACGTACATGGGCAGCGTCATTGATAAACAAGGGGGATCTGATGCAGACGTGAGGACACAGATTGGCAAGATTAAGGCAGTATCTCTATAAGTGAAGAACATCTGGGGATCAAATCAACTGTCAACACCAACAAAGTCAAGTTTTCTAATATAAGCGCCAACATAGTCTCATTAAATGGGACTGAAACCGGTGTTTATAAACAGCCGTCTACAGGAGATACTCCGGATTAGTTAGCCCGATACCATAAGCAACAATTTACTATGGCGGTGAACAACTTTCAACTAAGGATGGAATTAGGAAAAGACGCTGAAGATGAATAGTTTACACATTGCGGAAATAACCAAACCGCGTCACACGGCAAGCAGTAACTTGGGATCCACAAGACCACAGGAAAAAAGAAAGACCAAAGAACATATATTGCCAAGAATCGGAGGAACAAATGTGTAGAATTAGTAGCACATGAATCAGCGTGAAAGGAGAGTTCACTATTATGTCTCTGAGTAGATGGTCAATATCATAATGAATTCGTATGACGGATTACACTGTAAAATGCACATGCAGCGAAGTTCAGATACTCAATCAATATAAGACTGGTTTCAGACAGGGATGCTTGCCATCATCCTTTCTCTTTCTATCGGTGGTTGGCTGGATCATGAACATTGCAATATCTCAAGACAAGCTCTAATACAGTTGGCAACCTAGTTGCAGCTAGACGATCTGGACATTGTAGACGACCTAGCTTTTCGATTCCACACTGCAACAGATGCGGATGGGGACGAAAAGTTTAACGGCAGCAGTAGGCCTCAACACACATAAAGAGAAAGCAAGATACATAGACACAACACGTGAACTATCTCAACTACGCTTGACAGAAAAGCTGTGGAAGACATTGAAACAGACGGTGAAAGAATATGTAGCGACATTACATGAACATGACTAATGGAAGATACATCTATTTAATTTCTGAAAAGGAGGCGTGGTACTCACAATCGACCGTGAGGGATAGTAGACAACGTCCATATCATTGAGAATGGATTAGTAAAGACAAGAGACGTAAGAACTAAGAATGCCTTACTAACTAGGTATGTAAATAAGTAATTAATTGAGGCCAAGTCAAATACAAAGCTGGAGCTCCTAGATTAATAGCAGTATTCTGAGTCACATGGAACAAATTAGTCAAGAAAAATCAGCCGGGCTAATGTAACAATTAGTGCATGTTAGACAACGAGTGTAAAACTTACAGAGTAGATCGAAACTTTGCTCACCAACGTCAACAAATGTAATTAAAAAGGTAATTAAACTTCGGCACTCCTGATTCATTAGGACCAGGTAAAATCGATAAGTGAGGTTGCCAGCAAAGATTTGTACTGTTAAGTTGTTTCTAAATGGTGATTTTACTAAAGACAGTGAGATACCACATTTTTTTGGCCTCGGATTACTAGTAATAAATCTTATGACTATTTCGAAAGTTATATGACTCCTTTATTAATTTAGGCCTAATAAGTTTAGTAATCTTAGTGACATTTGTACGTAAATTCTAAACGTTTTGACTTTTGCATCCACTGAACAGACTCTACTGCTCTCTAGTATGTAACGGCGGTTGTTAAATCTTTAAAAATATTAGAAAGACACACTTACTAACCCAGACATTTAAAGTGCTTACAGGCATTTGACTTAGAAGTGTCATTCATTTAGTCCTAAAAGTTTAGTTATAAAATTGGTGGTAAGGAATGTTCAAAGTGTTATTCACCATGTGCACATAAGTAACATTTAAGTCAAAAGCATAGTTTCGGAGCGTGACATTTATGTCTAAATAACTTTTTAATTGGATGGTAGTGAAAAGTAGTTGGCTTCTGGAGAGCGCCATTTCCTAGAAATAAGTTAAGTCAGTAGAGTAATTAACCCCACAGACCATATTTTCGTCGATTTTGAATACCTAAAAGCATCATGTAGCTATAAGACAACGAGAAAAGAATGTTGTCGATGATGGCACACTAATTAATTTGCGTCATAGGATAGAACTCACAGAAGTGAGATCACGTTTTCTGTGTACGCTTTCTTTGTAAATACAACCTAGCTCATACCCAGCTTTATATTAATCAAGAGGCTTGGTCATCAGGGTTAGAAGTCAATGGAGTCATCAATCAATGTGACATACACTTAATTTTGCATAACACACCAGTCACTGTGACATAGGAAGTACAAACTGCCGACCATATTTCTGTGTTAGCCCTACAAACCAACTACTCATGGATTTTAGTGGACATAACATGTTTCTTAACTGGTTAAAGATTAAGGGATTGGAATAAGGTGTTCAAGTAATGATAAGCAACGTTTTCATGTAGATGGTAATTTATCATCACTTGAATTAGTGAAAAGTGTTCACTTTTACTCTTGTACCAGTGACAAAAATGTAAAAATAAATATCAATCGCTTCTATGAATTATACTTAGACATAATGAATAGTGCATAAATACAAAATGATACTGAATATTTAGGTTTGAATGCATAAAGACAGTAAACAAAAATCATGGATATCAGTAGGGCAGTTACTGAAAAAAGGCACCCAGATTTTGTGCTACATTCAAGACATTTTAAAAGTCAGTAAAGTAGTGGTCAGAATATTATGATCTAAAGGTTAGATTTTGACTATGGAATTCAAACATCAGATAGTTACTTAGCATGCAAATCAAGAATGCTAGAACAAAATGAGTGAAGAGGGGCAAAGATAGAGAGAAGTCTTTTTCAAAATGCCCATCAAAATTGACAAGACATTTCTGTTTGATTTAATTATTTTGCTTTAGGTTGTATGAAGACTAAATATCAGCATATCGTAAAATAAGGCAGGACACTTACAGTAGTTTATCATATTATTATACCCCGTCCACAAATAGTCATTCAAATAAGCTTTTCAAGATAATTAAAGCGGAAATCTGATCGCACATGTTTGATGATTTGCTTTCCAAGTAGTTTTAGATAGATCCCCTAAATATATGGTTGCTGTCCTTGGCAAAGCAAAGGCAGCATTCCTACAGTTGAAAAACATCTGGAACTCAAAAAAATATCAACTAACCTCAAAGTCAGACTCTTCAATTCGAACGTGAAGACAGTCCTGCTGTATGGAGCTGAAACTTGGAGAATTATTGCAAACATCATCAGACGGATACAAGTATTTATAAACAACTGCCTACGCAAGATACTGAATGTCTGTTGGCCGGAAACCATCAGCAACAACTTACTATGGGAGAGGACAAAGCAACTTCCAGCCGAAGAGGAAATTAGGAAAAGACGATGGAAATGGATAGGACATACTCTACGCAAACCATCAGACTGCATCACGAGACAAGTATTAACATGGAATCCTGTTGGGAAACGGAAAAGAGGAAGGCCAAAGAACACTCTGCGTCGAGAATTGGAAGCAGACATTAAAAGGATGAGCAGCAACTGGAAAAAATTGGAAAGGATTGCTCAGGACAGAGTTAAATGGAGAACCCTGGTGAGCGGCCTATGCTCCTCAGCGAGGAGTAACGGGCATAAGTAAGTAAGTAAGTAAGTGGAAATTCGTTATTGGTACTGATGAAATTAGCTTAATGGGCATTACTAGCTTAAGTCATAAGGTTGCGCACTATCAATGAATCACAAATCTAGAGCGCATAAAACATCTCATTCTTTGGTTAACCAGAGTAGACCTGAAACTATCTACATTCGGTTTACGATTAAATATGACTTCCTACGCACTCACTGCTGTCTCCTAATTTCTAGACTTAAGTCGTTGAATACTCTCTAGAAAGACTCTACACAAAACATTATATTTTAAGTATTTTCATTCTCATTTATTTGTGAATTAGGGGAATTCGCGACTAGAACACGTTATATTCCAAGATATTAGAGATACCTGAAAACAGAAGCTGCACTTCCCTCTTATTTTAATCAGTAATAGATAACAGAAACCAATTCACATCTTAGTTTTGCTTTCGAAGGCCCTAAAGATACTCTCTAACCTTAGAAAATGAATTTCAGATTGGCGTTTAAATTAATAAAACAAACTATAGTAATAAATGATTCTGGTTTCTAGTAAACAGCTGTCTACTGCCTCTGTTGCTGACTTACACAATATACAGGGCAAAATAATCATTTAATTTTATTAGCTGATGACAAATATACTGATGTAATTGGACAGTGAAAAGTTATTTTTCCACTCTACAAGTTCTTTACCAGTGTCCTTGTCGTTAGACACTACGATGAATTTTAGTTTAACGTTATTTGATAATGTTGTCTTCCAGATATAAGGAGTAAGTTAATTTGTATTAAGGAATTGTTGCATAGGGCAAATAAATTTCAGCATAAAATAAAATGTTACAGAACTATTGGTTTTACTGACCAAACGGTTGAGATTATCCTGAAGATTTTCTACTTCTTTTACAATCAATATGACAACTATGGAGGAAACAGTGAGAGTTCTCGACTATAAGAACATGTTACTATTGTTTTTATTTCGTAGGAGTAGGCTTACTTGTTGAACGGACACTTGTGTTTTTATACTTGAGTACAGTTTTTACACTATAGTGTATGCTCAGAGTATACTCTGATGTTACTATATAGTTCATTGTTTTATTGTACTTAAAGTCCTTGGTGTACTTCACTGTACTCTGAATTCAAGTTTTCATCGTTCTTAAGTGTCCCCTGGTTCATTTCTGCTTTTACTTATAGGTAATCTTCATCTATCAACATCACTTAAGGTTCCTTACTAATCCAAATTTTTAGATTACTGGTGCACAATCACTTAAAAGCATGACATTATGGATGAAATGCTGTATAACTAGTGCTGAGTAGTTGGCGAAATTTAGTGTTTGAAGAATGTTTCAGAAATTTAGAGAGCCAAATCAATTATAAGTGTACATCAACTAATCTGTGGTCACCAGCGTTCTTAGTTTAGTTATTTCCGGTTTCAGAGTTATCAAATTAATCTCATCTTTGAAGTTATAGGTTGTTTATATGACTAGTAAGGAAGTGTAAACTTTATCATTTCGCTTAAATTAAGAAAATAGAGACAGTCCTGCAACCCTTGTATATTTGTTTAATGATTTTACGTGCTAACATTTGTATTCATCTTGTCTTGAAGGCATCATGTGTCATAAGAGATTATTTTGTAATTAAGTGCACCAGGTTTATGGCGAAGTAACGTTTGTCGTATAACCTGAGCAACCTCTAATGATTAAGCGCACACGTATGAATCAGAATGAATCAAAAGGCAGTAAAGGATATAGGAGAAGTTATATTTTGATTGTGAGTAGAGCGTCAATCAGATATCAACGTCTAGGCTGGCAAACTAGAGAGCGAGTTGCTTCCCACTTCGTGTCGTGTCGTATCGTGATCTGGTGGTGATACTTGACCGCTTGTCCGCTGAAACAAGCATGGTCAGCATCAATGTCGAGAGCCTATGAAACTATTTATTTAGGGATATATTTACCGCCACAGTAAGCAAGACGATTTAGTTTTACCAATATTTCGTGTTTTCAAACTTAACTTTTAGGTTCCTTAAAGGTGAATAGGGATTGAGCCATATTGTAGCACCTGGTGATAACCTTAGATATATTACTTATTTTACATCCTTATCTTAATATGCATGTTGCAGTATGAATAAACAACAGAACTCTACTGCACCCGGGCTTTCTGATTTTATTTACTCGGCTAGCTAAAATAAATAAACTAGTGTCAACTGGTCTTCCGAATTTCATATTACGCGTGAGACGTGATTGAGTACTTAAGCGCTGGTTGGAGATAGTTGCTGAGTTATGGGAGTAAATAATTACTTAAGGAGTCAAATCTATGGCACGCATTATACAGGCATCGGGATTAGCAGAAATAACAATCAAAAGTTCACCTCAATATTTCTTAGTGGAATACTGGTGTTGATCCTAATATTTTATAATGGTCTTATGTTTTTGTATTTATTTTTGTGCGTTGATGTAGTCATATACAGACTTTTGGGACTAATGGTTCAATGGCTTCTAAATCATATATCAATATATTCGACTTAAATACAGTGTCACATAAGCATGTATCAAGCAGTGAATATTTGGTCATAAAATGTGCAGGAACTATAGTTTGTCTACGAAACATTAATAAATTTTCATAAAGCCGTGCCGCATTTTTTTCAGTCAAAAAAGGCTTTTGCTTGATGTTTGTGATTAAACCAGAATATTTGTTAAAATGTAGATACAGTCTGTAAGATAGCTTTATTTTTGGAAGTAAATAAGCAGGAAGAATCAACTTCATATTGTTAGAAAAAGAAATACTTACTTCGTAATTATAACCTGTTATTGAAAAATCTCTTTAGATCCTCTAAATCCATCGACCAATTTTCCCTGAATTCCCAAAGACCCAAGTTAACAAAATCATGGAGTCTTCGAGACAGTTTATTTGGTCTGAGACGTGGTCGACCATCACTTTCGGATACTCATGAATCCCAGTACATTGCTCCAAAGCTATGTCAGTTGGAGGATCAGTTTTACCATCCAGCTTCAAAATGTGATGTTTGGCGTTCACTTTGCCCCCAAGAATTACCAGATGCAGCTG